>JAXCHO010000004.1:4297500-4922500 GCA_036630365.1 Acanthiza pusilla | reverse complement strand
TGCCCACTTTAGCACGTTTTGAATAATATTGCCATCTCCTTGAGAAAAATAATGCATTTTTTACATGATGAATTTATTAAGAGTGCACACACCTCTTTCTTAACCAATTTTACTCTAGACAGGGTTACTGGAGCTACTTCATAGACCTTTGTCGTGTTGGTTAATGAATGCTTTCCTTCAGCTTCCTCTCTTTTCACAGGCTTGTCTCCTAAGCTCTTGTGGAAATCCCACATATATACAACCTAGATGAGCACCGCAGGTGGTAACACAATATAAATGAATAATAACCATTTGAAGCTGTCAGGAAAATATTCTCTTTCTGCTCTAGCATTAAATAATGGAGAATAGTTGAAAATGGACATTGTGGGGCAAACTTATTGCAGTCTAACCTACCCAAGACAGGCAAACTTGTTTCAGATTTATACTGCAGAATTAAACTTCAAAAAAACTGCATCAGAAAATGAAAATCTGATAGTCACTTGTATCTATTCAAATAATGACAAATTACATTGACTTAGTTTATAAAAACAAACTACCATTTAGATTGCTTTGCTTTAATGAGCTTTATAAGGAATTTTAAATTAGCTCAGAGTACAAGAAAATGCTTTATTTTGGTACAGTGTTGAAGCAAGCATTGGTATTTCCTTGTGCTTCACATGTATGGTTTCCTCCCTTAAAGCATTCAGCTAGTAATCTGCATTTCTATGTTTTTTATTCCATTACAAACAAACAAAACTCTTTATAAGAAAGAAAATTTGTAGCTTGCAAAGACAGTTATGGAAGATTATATATTTGCTAAAAAATTAGAGCAACAAACATCAGGCATATTTTTCATGTGACTTTCACATAAAAACTTGAATATCTGACTATGTTTTTGGAGAAGGTAATTCCTATGGGAGTAGAAATCTGCTCAAGAAATTAGTACCCTACAACAGAATGTAATTTTCTTTTAAAATGATCTATATGTAGTGATATGGATCATCTTGGGATTCCTACATAGTTTTTTAGAAAGCTTCCTTGGACACACTCAGATAAACCCCTGAAACCAGTATGTCGTAGTGAGAGCCCCACGTTCCTGTGTCCTTTCAGAACTTTTGCTGCCAGGTGCTTTCCAACACTTAGGTAGAGCCCAGGGGAGCACAGAGGCCCCAGTTCCCTCTGCCCAGGAGCAGCAAGGCTGGGAGCTGCCTGCCCACGGCTGCCAGCCCTGCCCAGGGGCACTCGGCTCAGGGAGCCTCGCTGGGTGCTCCCCTGGCTCTGGTTTGTGCTCTGCCATTGCACTCTGCGCGAGTGCAGCATTGAGCACACACTGTTCTCCTGCAGTGCTAAGAGCTGCTGAGTGCTTGTGAGCACATCTCAGTTCAGCCTTCCCAGAGCAGCAGCCTTTTGGCAGAGCTCCCCACCTCACCCTTTCATGGCAGTCCTGTCCCTGCAGCACCTGTGGGGTTTGCACCCCTTCACTGCTTTCTCCTTTCACACACTTGTTTGATAAGGAAATGCCAAGCACTGCACTCCATGTGGAACCAGGCCCTGCCTTCACACGGGGAAACACACACAGAGGGCAACATCTGCAGCTCTGACACTCTGGATCTACTCAACAATAGCCCAAATCCTTCCCACTGCTGGCTCATGCTGAGCCTTCACAGGGCCCAGAAACTTTCCTTTCCTGTCCCGTCCTGTGGCTCATCATCACCTTTTCCTCAGCCATTCCCATGAGCAATCTCAGTTCAGATTACTTGCCCAGCAAAATGGCTTCATTGGCACCTTCTACCTCTCCTAACATCTTTTAGATTTAAATTCTTGTCTTGTGTGTCTGAAGTTCTCCTTGATAAAATGGCACCTGACAATGTAAGCAGTAAAGTGAACAATTCCCAGTTAAGCAACTACTGGGAAAAATGGTTATACTTTTAATTTTTTTTTAAAGTAGCTGTTTCCTTATCCTCAGCAAACAGTTCCCAAAGGGAATGCTGCAAAAGACATACATATGGCTTTGCTTAGTGTGGGACATAGCTTAGAGGACAACAAAATAAGGGAGTGAATTCCACATTTTGGTCTACAGAAATTTTTTTCAAACAACTGGGACCTGTGTTCATATGCATGAGAAAATAATCCAAACCTGCAAAAACATACAGAATAAAAGCCTATTATTCAACATAACTCTCAAGTGCCTGGATTCACTGGGACAATGAGGACTGAAACTGAACCCATCCTTGGATGAGAGATGTAACGAAAGATCTTACAAAACAAGCTTAAAACAAAGCATGTTTACAATAGTCATAAGTGTAATAGGCAATAACAACAAACTACATAATATTCCAGCTCTTTGAGGTCTTTCTATTTTAATTCTGTGCAGTTTCATTAACCCCCTTGCAAGGAGATGTGCTTGAAGGAACTCTATAATATAGGTCATTTTTAGTAGACATTTATATTCTGTTGTTAATTGGCGAAGCAAGGAGGAATGAAATAGCCTGGGAAGTATCCTACAGGGAATAGCTTGCATTGGCAAACAAAATGAGCGAGTAATCTCACAGATCTGTTTCATTTTCTAAAATCCTTCTACAGCACCACATTGCCAAGCATGAGCGTGAAATGCAACAAATTAGGATTAGTACAAACCATTTTGTGCTGTGCCAACAGTTAAGTGATGAGCAGGGCAAGGGAGCCAAACCCCCATTTCTGCTGTGCACCAAACCGACAGCTGGAGATGGCAAACGGGGTGAGAACATCAACCCCAAAAATGCTGTGGCAACCATGTGAAGCCAGAATAGAGCACTTGGTTTTGTGGTGATGGAGGGAGAATTGGTTGGACTACATTTCCCATCATGCACACTGTAGGAATATGATTGACAGTTTTAGTAACTTCATTTTCATAAAAACAGACTTGTGACTCAGCTACAAGAAAAAAATACTGTGTGAAATTGCTTGGTGTTATTTAAAAGGACACAAACTAAATGATTGTTTATCAGTATACAAAATACTGAGTGAAATTTTCCCACAGGAGTAGCAGCCTGAATAGTATTAACAGTGCTTTAAACTGTAATGAATTCCCAGTCTAATTCACTATGAGGTTTCAATTTATACCACATTTAGAGTACTCCAGGTTCAAGTAATCACTGCAGTAATTAGCTTACTTCCAGTCCTCCAAAATAAACCCACTAATTTTTGCAATCAGCCTTCATTTGGTTAATCACCAGTTTAATTGATTTAATTAGTTTGATCTGCAAAATTAGTCAAGTGTAAATACTGTTTTGTAAACAGAGTTTAGCTCCAAGCTGTAATATAGGGAATTCTAATTCAAAGCTAGAGTTAATAATAAAAACCAACACACACATGATTTTTGTTGCAGTATCCAGCAGTTTTAAGTCTGCAAGACACAAATTTACACTTTTAATAGATAATGTGATTTTATATTAGTGAAAAAACTGAGGACATTGTCTCTCAGAATTTTATTCCTGACTAATGGTTTTTACACTGTGACAACTAACACTGGAGCAGTGCTTTTTACTTTCTTTAGGTTAAGAGCAGAGTTTTTCCTTTTTAACTTTGTTTTTGGTTTCAAAAGGTAATAAAAGACATTTATTAATACGCTAAACAAAGAAAAGTTATATATAAGGAGAACTGTAGTTACTCCTAAACAAACATTATTTGCAAACATTTAAGAAGAGACAAGAGTAAAAGAATCAAGCCAAGTTGCAACCCTGAGCAGTAACACACCAGGCAGAGGGAATGTCTAAACAAAAATCATGCCCTGCAATTAGAAGTTGAACAAAACCTGAAATAGCTCTGGAATCAAAGATTTAGCATTCTAGCACAGCTCCATCAGTTGCTGATATTGATCATACTAAAAGGAGAGTTGATCCTCTGAGAAATGCTGTGTATTTCCTGACAGACAGCAGGTACACATTAAGCTCTTCAAAGTCAGCGCGGAAGACGCAGAGCATTTGCTCAAGCAAGGTGAGATGCTCAGGACAAGCACACCTCTAGCAGGTGACAAACACTGTCACACTGCACAGTGTGTCACTGTCACACACAGCCCAGCCTTCCACCCACAGCCATGCAGAGAAAGGGAGGGACAGGGATTTGCCAGCTGTGACCAGGAAAGATTTCTTTCCAAGGAATGCAAGCAAGGAATAGCACAAGTCCAGGATGCAGACAAGGGATCTGTTCTTGGCTCTGCTGGGCTGCCTTTGACATCACGGTCATTTAGATTTCCTGAATCTCATTTCAAACAGGAGATGTAAATAGTATTCATTCCTAGCATAAAAAAGATTGCATCAATCCATTACCAAAAAGGGGAAAATAAAAACTCCGATTTAAAAACCAGAGTCTATCAACAAAACATCAGAAAGTTCACAGATTATTTTTCCCCTAGTAAAAAGTATTTATATTTCAGTTTGTTTTAAATTCATTTTCTATTCTATTTTAGTTTATTTAAAGATTTCCCATTTTTTTAAACCAAGCTTACCCATGTGTCTCACCTCAACCTTGTCCCTAAATATCAAAGTATGTAAACGACTTCTCTTCCTCCTATTTCCCCCCATCCCTTTTCCCAGCTGAACCCTTTCAAAATATTTTGAAATTGAAGAAATTTAACCACCGTCCTCAAACACTTCAGGATTTTCTTCACTGTCATCTTCACTGACTAATCTCCTGACAGCAGTCCATTTTCCTAACTGCAGAGACATTACACTTTCCAAGAACAAAAAGGAAAAAGGGAGAAGGGGAAAAAACCTACAAAAAGTCCAACTACCTTTTTTTTCAGTTCTCTTCACTGTATGAAATGGAATACACCTGAGAAGTGATATATTTAAGGAAAAAAATTCAACCATGTAAACAAATTCATTGTGATTTTAATTTCTCTCTCACAAAATGCCTCCAACTTCACATCAAATATTTTCTTAAAAGTATTTAATTTTTTGTTTCTTTGATTAGCCACTCAGGTTTAAAAAAACAGCAACAAATCCAGAGTAACTCACTGGAGCCCTTCAAGCTCTATAAAAGCATTGATGGAGTTCTGGGCAGGAGCAGAAACCAGCCAGGAGAGCTGCAGGGCTTGCACCCTGCCCTGTGCCTAGGCCCAGTGCCAGACTTCACTCCTCCTACTGCATCACTGCTCAGCCCACATCCACCATGGAGAGACACTGAAAACCCACAAGGTCTGAACTGAGAAGGAGCTGCAACATCTGCACCGGTTCTTTCCTATAAATAATTTTAAAGCCTTTTCTTCCATCTCTTATGATGAGTTAACTTGTGCACTTGCAAAACCAGCTGTGAATTCTGTTTTGTACATGTGGTGTGGTTACCATACAGGAGGATTTGGGGGATTCCCATAAACCAAGTCCCAAATGTTTTTGTCCTCACGATTTGCACTGATCTCTTTGTCAGTTCTAATTATCGATCAGATTGACTCTGCAGAAGCCCTGTTTGTGCACGATGGAAAGCAGAGCTGTGGCACAAAGCCTGAAGAGGCTCCCAATGCTCCCCAGTAATCGGTCTCTACATGGAGGACACAGCCCAGCCCCAGTCCCATCTCCTGAGCAAACACAGCCTGGGTAAGTCCCTCAGTCTCTCCGCAGGACTTTTGTGTGAATAAGTAACGTTTGCTGCATGAAAACAAAACCTCTAATCACCAAGCCCTTGAAGAACAGCACCCTGAGGAATAGATTACAATATTTTAGCATGTTTGTTTCATTTGGTGTTTCCACCAGTGCTCCTTTAACAACGATACAAACTGCACATTGGGTACTCATTACACCACACTGCAGAGAGCAGGGATCTTGTAAATATGCATTAAACTGGGTTACATTTTCCTTCCCTCACACTGAGGGAAGGAGGGCTGAGGCACAAACTTGTGTCCTTGAGAGCAGGAGTTTGGGTATATTCCTGGCATGCTGCCACTGTCAGTGAAATATGTCCTTTTTGCAGATGTTTCTTATACTACTGGGAACAAATTGCTCATCCACATGCACAAAGACATACCTGGATAGACATAAGGTACTATGAAGAAAAGAATTTATGTCTGTTTAAACCTGCTTTTCACTGAATATATAAACTCGGTTTGGAGAGTACTAAATATGGACAGCCCCCATTTTCTTAAACACAAGTCAGATAAAAACCACACAAATTTCACAGGTGGATGTAGAAATGTGCATCACTGAGTTTAACCAAATGCAAAGTAGAATTGAAGCATATTAGCTTTGTTGGCATGTATAAGCTACATATTAACTAGTTTTACAAATAAACTGCAATTTGTTCCTTTGCATCCTGTTGACAGATCTGTCATATGACTGAACACTGGGAAAATTCCCGAGTTTCTGAAGCCAATTCCTGCTGAAGCTACAGCACATTTGCTTTTTTTGGGAAGTGAAAGGCATCCCCAGATTGTTCAGATATGGAAAGACCTGTTTGCTGAATGAGCTGGACAAGAACTTCAGGGTGCACAAATGATCTGACAGCTAAGAGCCCTGCAGGTAGGACAGCTTATTAGCTCGTGAGAGGTTTCAAAAGATTTTAGCTTTTACACACCTCTAATAAGAACACTTCTGAAAGTTTAGAGGATAGCAATCTATTGAATTTCAGAGTTCAGCTCCACAATCACCAGGGCTGGCTCTCTTCATTGGCATCTCCACAGTTCTGTCAAAGTTGGCAGAATATGTAAGAGGTTTAGACCAGACTCCTGCTCTTAGTTTTATGCTTTTTATGGGAAGATCCTGCATGTGTGCCTGGAGTGCAGTGGATGTATGATATGTAGTCCAGAATAAACACCACTAGAGCAAAGCTCTATCATCAATATTCTTTAAAAATTCAGGCCAGTAGAACAAACTTTATATTGGCTTAGTAACATGTATTATGTGAGACAAAGTTGTTGCTTTAGTAGTTAGAAACCCCAAAAGCCTTTGTCATTGAATTTTATCACTGAACTTGGGCTCCAAAATCCTATATACCCTGACCACATTGACCACATTTTAACTAACCTGCAGTTTACTTTATTTTACTTGTATAGCAAGCCCTTTTAACTTTGCTCTCACAGGAACAAGAAATAAAGGGATTGAAATACATTCTGTATTCTTATTTATATGTGTTATTCATGTTTTGCAGCAACTGATGGATTTTCTAATTTGTAAGATTTCTTAGGCAATCAAGAGTAACTCTGAAACAACAATGAATGGATAATGAGCACACTTGCTATATTTGATTTAATGCATTTGGCCAGGGTGAAGCTATTTGTGTTTGTTTCCTTCAACCATATGTTAGTAAAGTTTCATTAAAATGAAAAAGGGTCATACATATTCCTGCAAAGCATCCTGTACATTCTTCAGCAGCTTTCAGGCCAGTTAATTTCCTGTTTTGAAGGAGCAAACAAGCCTCAACAGAAGCTTTAAAACTTATTTAGTTTTAGTATTCACATCAACTAATGTTACTGATCATGAATGCTGAGAACTGATTAAGACTGGTCCATAAATATAACACTTTAAAAGGAAAAATAGAGCTACACATAGTAAGTAATTCTTGTTAGAGTCACAACAAAGATTCCCCCCCACCACTCCAATATTGGTTACCGTTTTCCTCCCTTTCCTTATGGTCTGTGGCTTGTAACCAGAGGAAATGAGAACACACTGCAGAAAGCATTCAGCATTTCAGGCCACATTTATAAAGGAATAAAAGACAGTTACTTCGTAAATATTCTGGGAGCTCTCAGAATTTCTGGTGGTGCCAGCAGATTTTAGGTGACTTCGGGCACGACATGGTTCCATACAATTGCTTAATGACCCCCCCAGGCATAGGCTCAGTCTCAGATGCACACCCGAGCTTCAGACTTAACTGCAAAATGAAGTTACTCACCCTCTGCCTGCGATCAGGGCCTCGGAGTCCTCACACAAGAAATGTCTCCTTGCCCATGAGGACTGTATCCATACAAACATTCCCTTGCAGATGTTAACTGCTTCCTTCTGAGCTGAGGAGGTTTTCCTCCCGGCCCCACCTTTCCTCTGTGTCAGACATGCTGTCCCCAGCGGGGCCAGAGCAGCCCTTGACTCCAGACCCACACCTGCCCCGCAAACGCAGGCAGTCTCCCACCAGGTGTATGTAGCCCAAAAACTGATTACACACTGGGACAACCTCCCTTCTCTCCCTTATCACCATCTCTAAACAAAGACTGTTCCAAGTCATTGCGCTGTTTAAGTGGATGGCTTCAGGGTAGAGAAAAGTTTTAAAAGAAAATTAAAATAGGTGGGAAGAACAGAGGAAAACGACTTTTATAAACCTCCTGGAATTTGTTTTGAATGCTAATTATGGCCACCTTACGCTCCTGAATGCCTGTGAGGTCACACCCCCTCAGCAATTTTCACAAATGCTGACAATTACTTGCAAATGCAATCAGCAGTCCCTTGAGCACCGTGAGCATCAGGTGCCAGTCCTTATTCTTGAGACACCAACAAAACAGCAGGAACCCGCACAGAACTTTTCCATGGCATTTGAACAGGTTTTTAAACCAGTGAACATCACCTCAGTTTTTACAATCTATAGCATCCCTATAGTCATGCCTCATTGTCCTGATTTATTCCTCTTAATCATACATCATTTCCCCCGGATCTGTTTCTGCAGCTATAGGATTGTTAATTTGCCCGGCAGCTCGTGGCTGGGTCGGGCAATGGAACAGCCAAAAAAAACAAAGAAATGCTTCTGAGGATACTGGGTGATACTTTGTATTTCAGACTTCAGCAGAAACACATTGTTTTTAATGATGGATCTATTCCCGAGCCTCTCCCCCTCAGGACTTTTTAATAGTAGGTGATATCACATGACTGTCATCATACTCAAATGGAAGTCATTATGCTGAGACCAATAAGCCACAAGGAGCAAATACTGATATTTTTAAGATTACTAATGGAATCGAGGCCTGAAAATTGCACGAGTCAGACAGACACTTGTAGGAATAATGTAATCCAAATTAACAGCAACAGGTTTATATAACTATATCTGAAGATAGCAAATGTCACTCATGAAGGAAAACGTCAGAATAAATTTTTTAGAAGTAATGGGAATAAATTAAGATATAAAAGCTGCCTGGATGTTAGCACTTCGCCTATTCCCCCCCTTCTGTCTGCACCATACAGTGCAAGTCAGCTGAGCAGAGACAGTGTTAATAAGACCTCTTCATGCAGTTCTGTGCTTTCATATGATGTTATGTGGCTGTATTCTACCAGCCTTAAGAAATTATGTTTTCATAAGACCCCCACACACACTTATAAAATCCCTTATTCCCCTTATAAGATTACTAAAATCTAACCACATAATGTGACCGACTGATCACAAGGAAGCTAAGATGCATACAGAATTACTCAAAACCCAGAATTAAGGGATTAATCCACAAGAAAAATGGTAACAAACTCCATTACAGTCTATATGTTGGAACTCTGTGGTATTTTTAAAACAATGCTGCAGATATGAAGCAATTGTCATACTTGGAGAGTTGTCAATGTCACTCTATTTTCAGTGAACAGCAGCAGCACACGCTCTGGGTTTCAGAGCTTCACAACAGTCTGAAATCCATGGCTATAAATAAGTGCCAAAGTGGGAGTTGAGGAAAGCAATTGAGACCCCAATTCCTAGAGAAACCCAAAGGGCTTTAGTGCACTTAGGAACCCAGTGCCTTTCTGGAGGCATATCAACATTCTAGGGCATAGCCACATCTCTAAGCCTGGGTTGAAAACACAGATTTGGCAAACACTGCCCTGTTTTCAGAAGGAATAGCCTGATCTTCCACACACTATAAATGCCGTGTATGTATCTGTGTGTATGCACACATACACACACAGAGAGCGTTGGCTGCACACGACAGAAGCTGCTAAGACATTTCATGGAACTTGACCCTCCCCATCAATGCCTCATCTTCCTGCAATAATCTGGCAGATGCTGTCACTCACTTCCCCCAAGAGCTGCAGCTTTAGATCCCTGCAAGCCCTGCTGAGGTGTGTGTAGGCACAGATATGGAATGGTATCTGGTCCCAGATACAAAAAGTACCATTGAATTGATCCGAGATCTCTGCTGCCAACCCTGCTCTGTTTCTATACTCCCTTGGCTGGGTGGCTCTCCTGCTCCTGCTGCTGCCTAACCTTCAGGAGCCTTTCTGGTCACTCAAGTCTTCACAGTCTCTGGAAAGACTTTTGCCCATTCTAAGCTAAAGCTTCTTAATCTCTCCAGTGAAGCAGCTATGTCAAATAAATATGTTTTACAAACAGTGGTGTTCATTTAATGCTGAGGTACCACAACCACTTGAAACGCTAAACTCCAGTCAACCTGTATAATGCCTTTTCTTTTTTTTTCTTGGCAGCATTGCACATCCTTGTGTAGCTACTGTGAATATTCAAATACTGTAATTGGAAATGATTTACTTTGTTTTGAATTAACTAAAATTCCATTGTTAAGCACAAATACTGCTTCACTAAATCATCAAGCTTTTAATAGGTCCACATGAGCAGGTTACCGAGCGTGTTAGGATTTATAATGCTCCTGGGGAGCTGACCACTGTATTATGCTTCCTGCTGCTAGGTAATATGCATGACACATTTCTGGACACTAATTCATTTATTTAATAGTAACAGTATGCAAAAACAGAGTTCAAAATGAGGCTGACAAAGAAGGTATAAAAGTTTTATTAATCCATAGCTAATCAAAGGCCAGAGGAAAGCATATAATGGTGGCATTTACAGACCATATCGAATGTGAATAAATTAAATTTTTGTTTCCTAAAATCTTACTAATAGGATGTATTCGGCTTGAAACATTTATACTTTTAATTACAGTGGCAGCCAATTTAGAGCAGGTATCTGGCTGTACTGCACTTAAAACTTTGCATCAAGGATCTCCACAAATCCCCTCATCAGCTATTCTTCGAATCCGATTTGTTACTGTGTGCGCTGTGTCCATGCTCAGAAATAATAACATTATTTACTTTCTCGTTTAATTATACAGTGACAGATTACTTGTAGGGGCAAAGGTCACTGAGGGAAAGTATTGTCTTCCTGTGAGAGAAATCTCCCTGAAAGGCTCAGCCTCATGTACATACAATATAACTTTTTAGGTCTATCCTTCAAATGTTTGTATACAGGAATAAATTGATAGAACTACTCACATCAAAACAGTCATTGCTCCAGGCAGAAGTTTTCACAGGATTATAACCTCATTTCCAACAAGTTATCAAGCACTCAAATTACACTGTATATTTTGTTTGGAAAAAAATCTAATAGTTACTAATAAACATAAATAACAGGTGACTCACAAATGTAAAGAAAATAAAAAGGAAAATGAACACAAAAGCGAGATCATACTAATTTGATCTGTGTTCTGAAATATTCTTAAAATTTTAATTACTTTGATCCAAACCTTTCAGAAAGCAATTCAGGGAGACGATACTCTGATTTAGAAATGAGGAAGAGTGCAATAATCTCATAATTTGCTTCCATCCAGCTTTTCCTTCCTCTGCTCTACTTTGAAACTTCTGTTTATTGTCTGGTTTGACTCTTCAAGAGGTCTCTCTCATTCTAAGTGCATCAGACACCTCATACAGAAAGCCCTGGTACTACTTTGTAGCTTCACCACATTTCAATAACAGTGTTCATTATGCTGCTGTGGAAAACTCAAGCAAAAATATTCTTATACCAGCAGAAATACTGCACCCAGAGGAAAGGACACAAGTCAGTCTGGGTCATGGGAGCTCTGCATGAGCAGGGCTAAGCAGGGGCCTGAAATACTCAAAGAAAAGGTTGGTTTGCTATATGCATACACACACACACACACATATATATATACATATAGATATATATATATATGTGTGTGTGTGTGTATAATGTAACGTACTGAGAAACAGAGGCTGCACTCAGCTGGCACACAGCTGCTGGCTGCACTTTCTTCTGTCTCTGCTATTTGCAACCAGACAGGTAAATGTGGGGCATATGCTCAGGAAGTTCTGAGGGAACCTGGAGGATTGGAAAGGAGTCCTCAGAAGTTTCAGTGCTCAAGGAAAGGCTTCAGCTCTGTATCAGTGTAATGCAGTTAGAGACCTTGGGTAATTGTGCATGTTTGCATTCTTACCTTGTGGTCACAGGGAGGAAAGATTTGCCGTGGGACTATAAATGAATACTTAACAGTGAGTTTCTTGCCTAGTAACACATAAAAAGAGTAGAAAAGGTTCTTACCTTGTCTTAACAGCTATGGTTATGTAGCTGCAGTGACTCTGCTGTGGGGCTAAGTGCCAAAGCAGTTGTTCCTCACATCTGTTTGTGGGGAGAGGAAGAAGTGTGAGGGACACTCACAATTTGCTCGTTTGTCCTTGTTTGTGAGAGCTCTAAACACTACCACACTCCATCTCCTGCAATTTCAAAAGACAGAGTGACAGTAAGCGTCTGATGGGTCTCCCCTCCTGAAGCAAAATCCAAACTGAAGTCAGTTTTACAAGGCAAGTTTTTGCACTTTATGTATTCATTCTCTGAAGACAGGTAAGAACCACCCGTATTAGAATTGCAGGAACTTACTAAAAGTCAAAGCATACCCTAAATTTATTTACATGGGAACTACTGATACACTGGGATACCTCATTTAGTCACCTCACAGTGACAGGCATAATCTTGTTCCATAAAATCAGGTTAAACTTTTTTCAGTCTGTTTCAGAGGGACAGTAATTCTTTGAAATGGGACACAAGGTTCTCATTTGCACACTAAGGCTGAATAAAGATCTGATTTTAGCTTTCATATAAGAAAGGCTAATTTCATTTGCCAATTAAAATGATTTAATTTAGACTTTAGTGTCTAATAAGGATCACTTCATAAAAATATTTAGTCTCCTCTTAACTGAGGTATGCTTGCTGCTAACTGAAGTTCTGCCTTTATTTCTTATTTGATTTCTTCTTTAAAATAAATTAATCATTATTTGTGCCACCAAATAAGCCCAAGTCCCTTGACAAAAGCTGAAGGCTAGAAGAAGTTATCTTCATTTTAAACTTTGGAGGCAAAGTAAAACGGGATTAGGACAGCAATCAGTGTTCACATTATGAACACTGTTGACTTGCATTCAAAGCACAAGGCTGTGACTGAGTAGCAGCCATGGCTGCAGGCAGCGTCAGGGAAAGCTCAGCAGAATTCACAATGGATTTGTCCAACATCCACGTGCAACAGCAGTGAACATTTGAGAGCTCAAGTTATCACTGCCTTAAATCCCCAATCATGTTAACATGCACTTCATAAACCAACTGGACAAGCAGACAACATGGAAAACCTAAAGGTTAAGTACACATTATTGACCCCAAGGACGCTGTGTTCTACAGATCATTAAATATGTTGTGCTCTCCTCTTTCAGCCAGTCACACTGAAAAGTGCCCTGGGAACATTATTTAATGCTTAGATGTTCTACCTACATTTGTGTGACACAAAATCAATACCTTTGCCCTAACCTCACTCCTCAGCTATTAGCTGCTGTTTAAACCACAATGATTCCAATCATTTGCACCGCCCTGTATGTGGCCATTCCTACATTTTAATGACAAATAGACACAAATTGGGAACACCTCTTTCATACATCAAGCACAGCCTTCTCAACACATGAAACAGGAGCAGATTGGAACAAGGCACTTTTTTCTTAATGTTTTGCAGAGGCCACTCTGCTTTTTGGGTGGTGGGGATCCCAGTTCCTGAGGACCGTGCTGGTGCTGCACACCTCCCAACAGGTGTCCTGTCCCTGCTTACTGCACTCCACCACTCCAGTCTCTCCTGGAATTCTAAACTTAGGCTGAGACTTATGCCATGGGATGTTCCTGGCACCCAGGCTAAGGAGTGCATAGGGTAAAACACTAAGAGCAGCCCTCAATTTTCTTTGGTAAATATAGCTCCTATGAGTTATTAAATGGTAGGTACACCTATGGGTGTTATTTAATGGATTAGGACATTTCATTCTCACTGCTTCCACCTTATTGACCACCATTCATGGTCATCCTTATTAATCTGCTTTGGAAATCTACGCACACTGCTAATCCACTTTTTCACCCTTCACATCAAAATATCTCTTTTCTACATTCTTTCTCTGCTTCTCACAGAAGTCAGGGTTTTTTACCTTTATTCACTTTGTATTCCAAATTCCCTTTTGCACTTCTTTCCTCAACCTTTCTCCCATCTGACACCAAATAGCATCTTGGAATTTCATGGGAGTTACAGTTCAGCCGTGTCCTGGTCCAACCACAGGCTGCTTTCTGAGCGTATGGTCAGGTGTCAGTCACTGTCAGTTTCTCAGAGCCAGACAAAACAGAGACTCTGCTACATATTGTGGGAGAAAGTCACATCCAAGGAAGCACTGCAAGTGTTGGGGTCACGGTCACAGCACCACCAGCACACCAAGTCAGTATTTAGCACCCTACCCACTTACAGATTGGATCTGAAATCCCACTGCTGGAAGGAAGGAAAATATTTTTCTCTTGTCCATGGAAAATGCCAAAATATTAGGAAGGTTATGACAAAAATTGCCTTTTCAACCAATTCAACAAATAATCAAGTTCAGAAACTATCAGTGCATAACATGGAAAGTTGTTTCCATCTCAGGAATACCAGATAATCTAGTAACTGTCTGTAGGGACTCCTTCTCTTCCTGCTGTTTTTAAGATTCACCAAAAAATAAACCCTAAAAGCCACTGAATAGTGATCTAAGAACGGTTATAAATGACATTCAGTGATCCATGGCCATTTACACAGATATTCTATCAGCATTGACGGCAAGATGATAGGTCATTTTATAGGTCTACTCAAAAAGATTGCACTTCAAATGAATTAGAAGTTCTTATTTTATATTAAAGGGTATTCCTTTGCTCAGCTCCAGCTGCAGGGAACCTCTGCTAGGTGTCAGGTATAATTTTATATTTCCAATTGAAAATTGTTTCTTACGGCTACTGACAGATTTCTGCGATTTACTAGGTTGTAGGTACAGTGCTACCAGATACACTGTCCCAGGTTTTCTTGCACAGAACTGTGCAATTGTATTGCTTTGGAACAAATAAATCAATTAGTCTGTATCTGTTATTATGTAGTAAAAGCAGTGTCTGTACTTGATCTCCTGTGTTTCGGTATCAAATACCAGGAGCAACCCCTGGAAACATGTTACTGAATACCATTCCCAAATTATGAATATTACACTTTAAATGCACTTAAATACATGAAACAAGTCAAATACAGAGACATTTGTCAAATATTGGTGAGGGCCAAAGACTCAGTTGAGGTGTCAGGTCTGTACACACACAAACACTAGGGGCGTGTCCCTGAAGAGTCCTCTCTTTTTATTTTCCCAGGGACTGATTAACTGCAGAGCAAGTGCCTCCCCGCAGTTCTGTGGGCGCACATCTTGTGAGAGCACATCCAGAATCCTGCCTTCCTTCTGTTTGGTAATGGGTATCACTGGTTACGGAAGTGTCAATCATGGAAATGCCATTTCACTGAATATTTATTTCTCATAGTAATCATTAACTTTCAAAAACGCACTGTGTCACACTGCCAAGAAGATGCAGCCTTCCCTAAGGACTTCAGCATCTGAATAGAGACATGACAAAATGACAAAAGACAAAACAGACAGAGGAAGTGAAGTGCAAAATGCAAGATATAAATACAAGATTTTGAGTTATCTTGAAGACATTATGTTGCTCTGGTTTTCACATCCATTTCTGCTGGTGCTTCTGTCTAGATGAGCATGGTGTGGAGCTGTGACCTTCGGTGTTACATCAGTCGATCTGTGGACATTATATTTAAGAATGTAGATACTTGTACATACCTAGGTACACATTTATATACACACAAGTGCATATGATGATTCTACCAGAGAATCTGCTAAATTACTTCTCTATGTAGATTGTTCAATACTTTCAGTTTTAAAGGACATTTTTGACCTCACTTCTGAAAAATTCTCACACCTCCATTGTGTGTAGAAGGCCTTTGATAAGCTGCCCTGCAGGTGGTGAAGTGCCCTTTGTCCCTTGAAATCCCATTGAGGTTTGGCAGAGAGATAAAGTAGAGCATCAGTTTCCCCTTCCTCTCTACCTCTGCTAAGACAGTTTTGGCAGCTTGCCCGAGCTCCTGAAGCTCCCAGCACAGGCTTCCTGTCACCACCAAAGGAGCTGCAGCAGCTGATGCTGTAACTGAGTGTACCCCTGAGCCACAAAGCAGAGAGAAAACACCACTCTCTACTAACACAGAGACTCGTGGCATCCACCCCTCCCTTGCTTACAGACAAGGGCAGCAGGATCCTCGGCTTGTTTGGGGAGAGGAAGATAAGCAGAGAAACCCCTGGTCCCACCAATTCACCTCCCGAGACATCCTCACTCTTCCACTTCCACTCATTCCTCTTTGCCACATCTGCATTCTCTTTTCTTCCTTCTCTAGGCTCAGCTGCCCACAGGAGGAAGTTTGCTATGTCTCAGGTACAGTCTGATAGTGAGGACACCAAAGGCAGGTGAAGTTCTCTTCAGTCCCACGCCCATTGCACTCTCTGAAAAATGACCAAGATTTCCGGGTTGCTTCCAGATTTATTGTGCAGGAGCTCCAGCTGGGCTGCCAGTTCCAGAAAGCAAAGGAAAATGAAAAGGCTGCCTTGGGGAAGTCAAACAGAAAGTGATGACACAGGCAAGAAAATCCAGAGGCACAGCACTGCTAGCTGGGCATCCTTGGAGAACACCTCAGCACAACACCTGCAGGTCAGGTCAGGAGTCCTTGTTCCGTGTTCCTTTGCCACAAACAATTGTGAAACCCCGAGACAGTAATAATAATAAAGTTTCTCCTTCTATTGTGCTGGCCTGTTCACACGGAATATAAAAGACAACCGTTGTTTTGCTAGTCTGAAAACTCAAGGTGTGCAGATCGAGACAATAAATTTAAAAGAATTGCCACTGCCCAAATGAATATCGATTTAGCTTCACATGATTTTACTTTTTATTGTGGCTTATTTACTTGCATTTTAATTGGGAAATCTTTTAAAGCAGCTTAATTGCAAAGTTAAGCCCAGAAAAGCTGCCTAGACATCTCTAATTCAGCCCCTTGTGGCTATACACCACAATGTAAAGAAACAAGAGAGAGCTGCAGAAATCACTACAACTGCATTTCAGTGCTGAAGCTTTGATTTCAGTAGATGTAACATTAGTGACAAAAAAGCAAAGCAAAAATCCTTTTTTCAACCTAACCGAAAACACACCTTCTGTGCCCACAAACATCTGATCTGCTTTGTCAGAGCTGCTTCAATTAGACCTGCAACTTCAGGAGCATCCCTGCTGGCCTACCTGGGGCCGAGTCAGGGCTGAGCAGCAGCACATCCTCAGAACGTGGTGCAGAGGGTCACACTGCTGGGACACTCAGAGCCTCTCGGTGAGAGGCCTTTGTCTGTCCTTCTATCACAAGCAACATGAGCACCACTCAGGTGTAAGGTTGCTGCACACACTTTCATGGTCTGATTCTGCACTGTAGCAAGCTTTAGCTACTGAGGATGAGAAACAGAGCGTAGATTATTAACTGGTTTTTGTCTTATTTTAGCCACTGCTTATACAGATACTTACACTTCTTTTCTTATTTGACTCCATGGACTTAACTTCAGGCACCTTCTTAACAGCCTTTTAGCAAATATTTTTGTGGTTTCTGAATGGGGGCGTTGGAAAAAAATTATTTTCCCTCATGAATAAAAGTTACAGTTTAATGATATGAAACATTTCTAGGGAAATATCCACAGTATTGCAGCTGGTGCACCTTTAACAACACAAAAGAATAGGAAACAAATATTAATCCATACCTCAACTTCAAAAGGACTTTGAATTGGGCAGTTGTCCATAACATTCTATACAAACACTACCTCATTTATCTTCATACTCTGTGAAGTGACAAGAAATTAAGCAGAAGACTGTGAAACAATTGCACACCTATCATAGAGTGAATGTGGACAAATACCAGGTGATTTTGTGCCCTGTATATTCTTATATAAATATGATCAGTTATGTTCTTTTTGCTCACATACCTTAAAAGCATAGGGACACCAGCTCTATGACAGAAGGGTTCACATTAAAGAGGAATCTGCTCCCTTCTCACCCTGTTTCCATCACTCACCTCGATTTGTTCTCATTGAAACCCATCACCTGCTCCCCCTCTAGTACCTCCAACGCACTGAGATCTGCTGAGCTCCACCTGCCCAGCAGCATCCTCATCTCTCAGACCATAAGCATTTCTGCCCAGGGTCTCTGACAGACACCTGCTAAAACACTTGGATGTCCCTCTTCCCTTTTCTTAAAGAAAGTTCCTCTTTCCCTTTTTTTAATGGCTACTCATGGATATTCCTGACCTTTCAAAGAATTTGCCTTTTTGTTCTTATGGATACAATCAGCTGGCTCTAACCTCTCTCTCATCAGAACCTGGGGCTGCTGCCTGCAGAGGCCAACAGCAAAGCTGACAAGGACTTCTCATGGAGTTCAGACACACTGCTTAGGAGGTCAGATGCTCTTTCACATGAACAAGAAAGCACTCAACCCCAGTTTTGAAAAAAACCCCCAACAACTGCAGATAAAAATGCACCAGGAACAGTCTGAATGAAAATCATTCCTGAAAGCAATAGTACTAAGTAGAAAATATTATCCAGATACGGCCTTCCTGAAGGATCCTTCCCTTTCTGGGCAAATTCCATGGAAGTCTAAGCTCAGCAAGGTCACTGAAATGATTTTCCTGGCTCCTGTAAGGGGGTCAGTGAAGCAGTAACTGTTCCACGATGCTAGATTGAAATATGTGCCTGCAACACCACACCTGGATGATTCAGAGACCTGCAATGCATGAATCCCCACAAAGATCCATCCTTAAGCATAACCTCTAAATTGTAATTTTTTACCAGCCTCTTTTCCACCTGTTTTCTCCTCGCACTGAAATTCCTCCCCCTCAACTGTGAGCAGTGAATCTTCCTTTAGAACATGGCAATATTTATTGACTGTATTCTTTGTTCACATCTGTCAGACATGGGAAGTCACCACTGCTTTACAAGACTATCAGTTTTAAGTAATGCCATTCATCACAAAATGGAATAGTGTGAGCAACATTTCCTCAACTGCAATGAATTATACAAGGGTCAGCAAGCTGGAGTCGCGGTTGGCAACACAAACATTGGCCTCAGGTAGCAAACCCATCTCTGCAGCTGTTCTCATCCATATGGGTTCAATGAACTGCAGAGAGTACAGGCCTTTGCTTATTGAGAGTATCTGCTGGAACTATTTCATCTAACCAGCATCATAAAACAACTCTGAAGTAAGGTGAATGCTATTCATCTAAAGCTTGTCTGGTAGCCAACTGCTGACAGAGAGGGAAATGGAGATGGCAGAGCAGCAGATATGGTCGGGAAATGCAGGTGCTCCTGGATTTCAAAACTCAGATTAAAACCACGAGCAGTGGAAACAATGTCACAGGCGTGTGGTCACCAACAGTGCTAAACTTCTTGACAAGCAGTGTCCAGGATCCCTCAGTGCATTTCCTCACCAGCATAATGCCCTTTTAATGGACATGCTGTCGAGCAGATTTGTTCAGCAGCCACACAATTAGCCCTATTTTTGCTCTGAAACTGAAGATTTTATTTATAAACATGGTTTTGCAAGTAAGATTATTCTGTGATTAAATGCAGATATTTTACCAGAAGCCTCATCACTTGTACACAGCACACACAAGGCTCAAGTTCTCTCTGCCTTCTGATTTACCCCAGCATTCACTAAAATTTTACTTCTAATAATTGGTCTGCAATAAGTTTGTTTTTCTAGAAGGCACTGTTAACACCACATTGTTTTCCTCAGCCTTGTTTTCCTCTTCCCTTGCATTAGTATAATTAGATTCCTAGCAGTTTTCTATTTATAATAATGGTTGTGTAAACACTTGACCAAGAACGTCAGAAGTCCTTACTGATTTGGTAACTGTTAATTGCAAAAATACTGCAAAACTGTCTCGAACCAAAAAAGCAACAGATTCAGAAGATAAGGCCTTTAACCAAAATTCCATATATGAGAAGCCTGAAGATGCTTCAGTTTTCTTTCCTTAATGACATTCAACCTAACTAATTACAAGTTAAGCATTCCCGAGAAAACAAGAAAAGCTTTTAATAGAAATAACAAAGCGTTAAATGTCAATTACTAACAGCAATAATTTTCGAGTAACACCATTGACCCAGTTTGCTTAGCCCACAAGCTGTAGTATTTTAAACTGTTTCAAACAAAAAACCAGAGTCTTTGAGAGACATTGTCTTTCCAGTTTAGAATTAGGCTGAGAGCCAGACAAGTATCCCATCTAAATGATAACAGCCCCATAAATTGCCTTGTTATTAGATAAAATAAGCAAATCCCCTCAAATACAGATCCAGTGTACTGATCGGTTGTAGCAGTGAAATGATGACATTAAAGGATGGCTTCATGACCATATGTATATAAAATTTCATTCTTTTAGATGTTTCCTGGGATGAATTAAATTATGTAAATATATGTTAACAATAATTCATAATATTTTAATAAAACCTTTTTCTTTCTCTTGGCTTCTTAGAAGTGCAGTCCCAGGTGTCCTTAGGGTGGTGCGTGTTTTGTTTTTACACTTTAAGGACACACAAGGTTATACACTTCATAAGCAAGGAAGCACAACTATTGATATATAATGCAGATAATGATGCTGGGCATCCTTTGTCTGGTATCATTCCCAGTTTTTGCTGCGAGCGCTGTTCATCAACAAAGTGACTTGGTATCAAGAAGGGGATTCACATTTTTCAAGTTTTCTGCCAGCTAGCTATTCTGGGAAAGAAAAAAGTATTTTGATTTTCTTTTTTTTCCCCTCTAGTGGAAGATTAAACAGTGAAGGTGTCTTTACCGTTGACAGATTTTGTATTAGTAAATGCAATCAAATCTACCTTAGACTCATGCCTCAAGTGAACTTTCTCACTGAAAAGTACATCCCCAGAGACATTGCTCTCCACATGGTCCCCCTGCCTATTCAGGCTGTGAAAGTTCATCAAGTTTAAGGTGACCCTTTCTTTAAAATAAAAAATAATAATTTTTTGAAAAAATTGTAACAAAGTAGCTGCATAGGAGTTACATAAGAGATATTTTTCAGTGTTGCCAGTTTCATCATCATCAGGATTCTGGCACAGATGGGAGGCGATCCTGAGTCCTGGAATGCAAAGAGTTTCCCCACAGCCAAGCAGCTCCAAGAAGCCCATGTGTGACACAACACTCTGGTTTTCAGGCTGGGCAGAGCAGCCTCTGGAGCTTTGGGGCTCTTCCCCCAGGGCTGAACACATGCCATGACTTCCCCTGCTCTCAGATGGCACAGACACCTCAAGGTCCCACCTTGAGATCAGATTGCCTTTGGGCATTCTCCCTGCACCCTGGCTCGCTCCCTGTGCCACATGCAGAGCTGAGTGTTCACTCTGCCCTTGCTCTGGTGTCCCTAATGGTGTCTCCAACAGGGAGCGAGAGGGACAGAACAGCAGACATTAGGACAGAAAACAGAAATATCCATGGTCACAAAGGTTAAGAGCATGAACACCAATGTACAAGATCACACTACACATCACTTTCAGTTCCTTGTTTCCACAGCCCATGATCAGAAGCAGATAATTAAAATTCGAACTTTGACAGGTTCTGTCTAGTCATCTGAATTTAGAGATATGGACCAAGGATCAGAAGTACCTACATGTCCAGTTTTCCTTTGATCTGGTTCTTTGCTTTATTAGAACACCACAGGAAATACCTGGAAATTATTTTTCTATTTGGATCCATATCTGCTCTTTGGGAAGGGGAAATACACAAATTTAACTCTTTTACCCTCCTTTAAACAGTGTTGATATTCAAGGACTTGTGTACTGGTAATCCTTTCAGTTTCAGAGAGTGCTGACATTACTGAACACTCCTATTTCATTCCTTCTCCTCTTTCTATTAAGCAGATGTCTCAAAACAGTAACATCTGCAGTAACCATTTAGAAAAAAAAGCCCAAAACAAATCGGGAAACCTCTAAATATGCTTTCTTACTTTTATATTTGCAGCTTGTAAAAACTTGCTTATTACAGCTGTTATATATATAAAGTTTTCTTTCAAAATTCCCATAATTTAATGTTCAGCATGCTGTATTCAAGAGCATGTATGTTCCCATGGAATCTGCACAGCAGGAGCAGAGTCTAGACCAGCAGCACATTCATTGAAACACACCCAGAGCACAAAACACACACACATCCTCGAGCCACGCTCTGTGCCACAGCTCCCAGGCCATTTGAGGCTGGCTTTGTGCGAGGGCCTCATTGAAGTCAGGAGTGCTGCACGTAGCGCTGCTGGCAGACCTGGCCCCGAGCATAAACGTCCCCTTGAAATGTGCCCTGAAGCTGAACTCCGAGCTCCACAAGACAAATAGGCAGGGAATTAATCCTAGAGCCAAGCATCTTTTTCCTCCCTGCAAGTGCCTTGTCCCCAGCCTCCTTTCAATAAACCAGTGAGCAGAGCTCTCTGCTGCCGCGGTGTTTGGGAGCATTGAGCACAACCAAGCCACTCTCTTGCCTGTGCAAAACCTCCACACAAACCCAGCCACACATCACCCGGGGTGCCCCTGGACCCTGAACGGAACCAGACACACACCAAGTCTGACTACACCCACAAATACTGATGGGCCTAAAAGCAGCGTTAGGATGGGAAGTTGCATTTCTTAAAGCACACGGGATCAGCTTAATTAGAAAACAATATCATTTCTCTCATGTCTTCAAAACCCTTTGGACCACTTGACACTGGACTGGTTTAGAGGAACTGACTCTTTCTCAACATGACAACTTTCCAAAACTCCTATAATGGGAGCAATATTATTTTCTAAGTGTTGACACACTAATGTGCTGAGTACAGAAATATAAAAAGAACACATCATTTACAGGGGAATTATTGTGGGACTAAAATCTTAGCTTCATTTTCCACTGATACCACAGAGTCCAATTAAGTTACAACCCCCACCTACAAATCTTGTTCTACCACAGTTCTCAAATCCTCACAGTTACAGCCAAACTTCTGCTTCTCACTGTATTTTTATTATTTTTCTTTTACTGCAGAAAAAGGAAACTCCTAAGCAATGTGAAAATACGCAAAAGACATCTAAGAACTTAACTCCGTTTAGGACACTATTTAGCAAATGTTTTCATCCCTGTGGTTAAATTTAAGCATGTGTTTGCCAGTCATTGAACAGATGAAGTGGATAAGCTCAATTCAAGTTCCTTTTGTGACTTGAGACTCAAATCAAGGCTTTAACAGCTTCACATTACTTTTGATCCCTTGCCTTCTTGGAGCTACATTAACTTCTGTCAGAAGATGATGGTGGTCCCAGCTCCAGCCCCTTTGCTGGATGAACCAGCCATGTGCTGAAGAAAGGCCTCGCAGCTTCCCAGGAACAGGGAGCAGAACAGAAGGTGCATGGTTGGGAGGAAGGGCTGGAAGAGAAGGACACACAGCTTTTCCTGTGCCATGAAATCCACACCAAACATGCCAGTCTAGGAAATGGCACGGGAGGACTGCACACTCTTCAGTCTACTCAGCTGACTGACTCCTGCTGTTCAGGGCCCTTGGGATCAAAATGGGGATACAGAGGACTGAAAAATCCAGGATTCTGCCCACTGAACAAGCCAATGGTCACAGAGCTTTGCATAGAACAATCTCCAAATGACTGATTCCACACCCACAAATTAATAATCAAGCACTCTAGAAAATACACTTGATTAACATAATTTCCTGATATCAAACCAGACATGGTTAAGACAATTAATTTTAGTGTTGCTAAATGTTAATACATCCCAAGGTCCCTTCTTCTTTGCCTGTTTACTCTGTCCTCCTCTCTTTTGCTAGAGGTTCTCGTGATAAAGCACTTTTCTCCCTAATAAGGTCTCTCTTTAGAATAGCATACTTAAATTATTTAAATATTCGTCTGGTAAACAACACAGTATTTTTAGCAATAAAGTAAAAATCATGTTGCTTTCTGAACTAATCACAAGGGAAATGTTGGATTATACAAACTAGTTTATTTCTTAGTGGATAGAAGGTGTGTTCAAGGAACTCTGAGCATCCGGACATTATGATTAAAACCAAACTGTTAAATTTCTAATTCTGTGAAAAAAGAAATGCCTGCAAAAACCCCCTGCAGTAACTCTAACACACACAAAGGTGATGAGAAACACAGAAAGCTCTTGCCAAAAATAACACCGTACCTTAAGTATCTGCATAATATTCCTTTGCATTCTGAGGATAAAGAAAGGAAAAAACCTAACCCTTTACAGAAGTGGCCAAGAACCATTCCCATTTTTACCAGTGTTACCAAGGCAAAAACTGCCACTGGTTCAGCTGCCATTGAAGCTCACTCAGCTCTGGAGTGGGATGCACCTCTGGAGGTTCCTGGGATGCCACAGGACAGCATCCTATGGAATGGATGGTGAAGGACCTTCCTCCCCATAAGCACCAGCCCAACAAATGTAAGGCTGTCATTATAAGGAAAAGGGGAAGACAGAAAATAATCTGCTTGGGCATAAATCCTTGCCAGGCCTTTGCTGGTGAATTCTGAACATGCCATGTGGCAGCAGTGACCCTGCTGCAGTCCTGTGATCCCTGAGCTGGGTGATGTGGCTCTCCAAGTGAGACCGCGAGTCAGGATCAAAGCTGAGCAGCACCGAGGCTTCCCTGCTCTGTTCCTGTGGCACCCTGTGCTGTCTGCCTGCTTCCCCACAACCTCCAGATGCAATATTTCCATTCCCTGCCCTTCTGTCCCTCTGAAACCTGCAGGAAACTTCTGAGTGAAGAAGAGTTTTAGCTTGTTTCCCCAATGTATCTTCTAACTGGACACAGACTATTTCAGAGGTTGCAGAAATTAGACATGGGAGGGCAGGTACACATGAAGAGACAAAAAGGCCATTTACCAGTTTACTACAGCCATAAAAACCCCACAAAGACACTATTTCTGCCTGAAAAGAAATCAGTTGCTGCTCTCTGAGTCAGTAGGCTCAGTGTAGGCATAAGTTCACTGCTGACGTAGTTGATTTAAGAGCCTTTGCTGTGATGGCAGTGTTGGTAAAAGCCTTAACCATAGTTTTTACGATGCTATTAAGTTTTAGTCATTTGTGGGTTTTGCAGTATATGAATACTATAGATGCCACCTTAATTAAAAGGTCTTGTCATCTTGTGCAATTAAAAAGAGAAAATGTACTCTCCTATGAATAGCCAGGAACAAATTGAGCAAGCTGCATTATACACGCTAAGTACACAGCAATTTCGTGCCCCTTCCTGTATCACATCCATTCTCCAGCATTCAGTACTTTCTAATAATCCTGTTACAATGTTTTATGTTTAATTGACTTATGAAGTACCAGCGCCATGGCATCTCTGACCATTAATGACAGCCAAGGTAAACAAAGTTCTACTTTGCAAATGCATACAAACTTAACATACACAGAGTACAGAAGGATAACTGCTGTATCTCTCAGGATTTTCATGTACAAACAGCCACTAAAAGAGGCGTTCTTTCAGAAGAAAATAGCTAATGGATAACCAGACAGTCTCTTCCCAAAGAGTACATAATAAGACAAACATCAGTTTAAACAGACATTAATAGCCATGCAACTATGTAGTTGGACAGTATATGCGTTTAAAGTAGATTACACACATGGCATTCACAGCCTAAACAGGAAAGTGCACTTCCACAGCTACCTACAAGGAACCCCAGCAGGTGGTTACCAGCATGTGCCCACTCTTGTCAGCTGCAAACACATTCACCTTTGTAGGTCTGGCTCATTATTTCAATTTTGACTCCAACTCAAGGTCTTTCAAGATAATGCAGCAGCAAATGATTGGCTGCCTCAAGGTCTATGCCCAGAGCAGGACTTCCTTCAGGATCCACAAGTAACTTTTGACCATGAGAAAAGTATATCCTACATCCATCTGCAGCCTATGCCCTTAATGCCCCAGGGCATTATATTGACAGGGCCGCAAGAAATCCAGGCACATCTCCCTGGGCCAGTTAGACAGAAGCATTCTCAGGATTTTCTCCAGACTACAGAGTCAATAATATTTATGGTGCTTTTTGACAGGCATTCCTATAGGTCCATGCATCATAGCTCCTGTGTCTGGATCATAAAGAAACTGAACATACCCTCATTCAGAAGTCATGTACAATTCATGTGATCATTACCATTTGTAAAATACATCAAATCCACCGATGTCAAACGAAGCAGAACCTCCTCTCATTGGGCCTATTTTTAAAGTTATGTAACTCCACTGGAAAACTTATCCTTTAAAGGTGTTAAGTAAGTTAAGCTCAAAAGGATGTTATCTCAGAAGTCTTTACCATCTGACAATCATTCAAATGAAATTGCAAAGCTGACATAAGTATGGAGAGCATTTTTTCCCTTCTGTCTTGTAAATAAGTAGGGCCTTTTGCTCTGGAGAGCTGACACCTACCACCATCCAAACAAGTAACACAGTGGACTTAAGAATGGTCCAAGACAGCAGTAACTTGGGGCTGAGAGCTTGCCAGCAGCAGGACAGGCCATGCCCTCACCTCTCTGCCAGGGAAACAATTCTCCTCCCTGCCACGCTCCCCCTTGGTGCTTTGATTCGCACAGGAGTTCCCCACACAGCTGCTCTAGCTTCTGGGAAGATCTTCACAATCTGCATAGAGGATCCTGGCTTGCTGCCTTGTCCCTGAAGTGCCCAGTGCTCCCCTACAGAAGGAAACTCCAAAGCTGCTCCTTGAAAGGAGCTTTCCCTCTTACATCCATGCCAACAGCCACCTTTGGGGCTTTGAGCCCTGCAAGCGCCTGTTTTCTGGCTGCTATGAGCCTGCAGCTTCTCCTTTGAAGTGCAGCAGCCTTTGGGGAGCATCCTGGGGCGCTTCTGAGCTGCACAGGCAAGCAACAACTGCTGCAGCTTAGACAAGCATATGCTCCAGAGGAAGAGGCACATTCTAGATGAGGGATGAGCAAAGTTTTGATCACAGATAAAGGAGAAAGGTTTTCGAAGGAACTGAAGAAATACTAAGGATACAGGAGGCTTCAAAGAAAAAAGTGCAATTATCTTGGCTGTGATAGTGTAAATTATCAAAGTATAAGCCAATTAATAATCTAACTGACAAGCTATTGACAATCAGAATAAATACCCTTAGGCATGGCTCCCAGACCCACAGTCCCACACGGACAGGAGCCCAGCAGCCAGCGAGCAGGTAGTGCATTGCCAGAATCATCCCATCCACTGAGCGTGGGCGCTGGAGCCACATCACAACACACACTGTACTGGCAGCAACCTCGGGGCTAACCACACCTCTGGGTAGAAGGCTGCTGGCATGACTGGCCTTCAGAGTGCAAAACAATGACCTAAGCTTACCTGGATGTTGAAAAGACAGGTAAATGTGTGTTACTATGCAAACTCTTCAAGCAGATACAGCTGTAATAGATGAGTAGCACCCAACCACTCCTCAAGGACCATTTGTAACACAGCCACCAGGAACTGCATCTTTGAGCTGTGGGATATTCTCATATGGACATGCCTTGGAAGCCACCAGGAATTGCATCTTTGAACTGTGGGATATTCTCATACGGACATGCCTTGGAAGCTGGCACTGCTGAAGCCAATGACAGTAGGATAGAGTACAAAAGACCAAAAAAATCCCCAAAGCTGCCAGCTGCAGTAAACTGACTGGAGAAGAAATACACAAAAGTCATTAATGAGAGAGCTTGCCCCTCCTTCAGCACTGATGGAGCAAGCACATCTCATTCACAGGTTGGTTGGGAGCAATTGTAGCCCACTGACCACAGGTACAGACACAGACAGGCTGCTCTCAAACGCAGTCACCTGAGGGCAGGACCAGGGCACTTTGAATAGAGATTAACAGGCTCCTAGCTTTGCTTTAAGTGTGCTGCACACGGGGGAGGCTAGGCCAGCTGCTACAACAGTCTCTTAGTAGGGCTCCTGCCCATTAAAGAAGGAATAACTCACAGGAAGTGGCTTCAGAGTGGATTAGAGCACAAAGGAGAGAGGGGAAATTATAATTTTGCAAAATATATGCACAAACAACACATTTGGGCAACTGTGGATTGGTAAACTCTATTTTCCCCCACCCTCCAATAGAGCTACAGCATCTGTCTCGTCTGAGCAGCATAAATAACACTTAGATACTAACTATGCCACCTTCTGTACAACTCTTGGTAAATATACGCTGCTACATGAGATACAAATAGAACATATCTTAATTTAAAAAAACTAAACAAAAACCAAAAAACAAACAAAAAAACCAAAACAAAATCAAAGAAATCAACAACCAAAACCAAAACACCACAAAACCACAGAGTACTCCTGACTTTTACTGACCATCACCACTAATTTGTGCCACTCACTACCATTTTAAAGCATGAAAGGTTCTGTAACAACCTTTGAGTTATACGCTGGGAAGAAAGACTGCTGCGTCACTTCCTATTTTAGTGCTGATGAAGTATTCTAAACCACTTTTGTCCCCTCATTTTACCTAAGTCAACTCTATCCAGCATTCAGATGCAAAACTCCTTCTTTTGAATTAGTATGTGATCCATAACCCTTTGTGGATCCAGCCATGTAAGCCAAAATTAAAGGGGAAAAAAAAAAAAAGGAAAGAAACCAACAGAGAGAAAAAGTAAGCAGGAAACTACTTGGCTTGAAAGCTAGAGGGTGATGCCCCACGCTGCACAGGCTGTTCTCATTATCGAGCTCAGTTACTGACCCCTGTGTACGAGCAGGTTCTGTGCCTTCCTTTCTGGAGTATGCTGCCTGCTTTTGAACTTGAGATGCTGAGAGACTTCATGAACAGAGCTGTTGTTTTATTTACTCTCAATTAATCATGCTCAACTGTAAACAAAGTGTCTGTTTTAGTTCTGTTGACAATTATCCACTTGTCAACATCTCCCTCAAGTACCTTCAGCATCTGGCAACAGCACAAAACTGCTACATCAAAATGAACATTTTGTCTCAATAAAAAGATAGACGTGTGGCAGGGTTTCATCTGTTTTCTAGCCCATCAACAGTCAGGCTGTATTGTCATTCATGCAACCAGACAGTGGTCTATTCCTGTGGAATATTTATTTACAAAGGGGGAGGGAAGCTAAATTTTGTTTTTGTTAGCAAGGCAGACTCACAGAAGAAACAAGAGCCCCCACACCTCCCCATAAAGGCAGAAGGCAGCCCTCCGTGCAACCTGCCTGGTGCCTGCCATGGGGCTCCTGTTCTGCTGGGGCAGCTCCAGTCCCAGCTTCACCAGTCACCTTGCCAAAAGCGGCAGAGGGGGACTTGTTTATTTTGTGGTGTTCAGCAAATCCCAGTGCAAATGGAGACCACTTGCTGGTGCCTCCCAAAATACTTTCAGTGTGATAATCTTTCCACTATTACTGGTTTGAATCTTACCATTTTAAGCTTGTAAGATGTAGTTATTCCCATTAGCTAAAAATCCTTCCTGAATTTTAACACAGCCTCCCTCGTGCTTAAATGGAAAGCTACAAAGTAAACCGCAGTCTGACACCTTTACGGGTACAGTCAGGTACAAACTGGACACTCCTTGTCTTCTGGGGATGAAGGAGCCTCGTTAGGTGGCCTATCTAACAGGTGAGGAGGCCCCACAGTGCTGGGCCTATGGAGAACATTCCCTCACACCTCTGAGGCACCAAACCTGTGTGCCATGGCTCTGGTTACCGAAAACTGTTAATATTATTTGTAACTTAGTCCCACTATAGGAAAGTAATGGGAAAATGTGACTAACTTCACTGGAAAATACCCCAGCCCTGCACCTTTTCTCCACAGACCTGAGTTTTCTTTCAGAACAGAATGCTCTGGGGTGCAGGGAGGGGCAGGAGGCTGCAGTAAACGGAGCAGCAGTGCAGAGAGAGCGCGTTCCGGTCCCGGGCCGTACCGTGCTCTGGGCGGCTCCTGTCTCCGGCGGCTTCGGGCTGCTCTCGGCGGGGCCGCCGCGCCCTGACACGCGCTAATCAATCCCGGCTGTGTAATTGATTCTAATGAGCGCGGCTGGCTGGCTCCGCGCTAACGACCGCCCCAAGTTGGCTGCGGCTCCGGCCGCGCTCCCCGCCCGCAGCACCCGGCCGGACCGGCAGCCTCCCCTTTAACCTCCTCCTTCTCCCTCCACAATTAATTGAGATATCTTTTATACTTGATCTGTTGTAAAATTAATGCCTAATTTATGTAATTAGTCAATTAACTGTAATTCTAGCATATGGTGCCAAATGCCCAGAAGGTGTTCTTGTTTCCCAGGTACTTATTTTGATGTCGTGAAATGCAGTTAATTAATTTTACATGCATATTAATTTCGGATCTATTTAGCGGCTCCCTTTGTGAAGGCAGATTTAATATTTGTCTTTCTAACCTTTTTGGGCAAATTCCGCGCTCGGTGTTGAAATGGAGGTGACTTTTAAAACACATTTCCATCGGTCTCCCTTTCCTCTGCGGATTCTCTGCTGACACCGGGTCGATCCCTCCTGTGTGAAGATGCACAAGGGCTGATTATCTATAGCTTCCCGCACATCTATAACTGTCGCAAGATACGGCTATTGAATTTAAATCCGATTAATATTTAATATTAAACATTTCTGAGGGAATTTTTGTTTGTTTTTTACAAAGCACAATATCCCACGGACATTTTTTTTTAAATAGCTGCTCTTAATACAATGCTCCTTGGAAAAATTATGAGAATTGAAGTATTGCCTAACTGGAAAATGAACGTAATCCTGATCTCTGCCTTCTGATGTTCGCAGTTCTCCTGATTGCGCTGAGAAACTGCGAGCCCGCTGCCAGCGCGCCCTGCGCTTGGCTGCTCCTGGCCTCGGGAAGCACTCGCGCTCCTCCCCAGCAAAGCGTTCAGGTTACTCTTCTGTCTCTGACAGAAAGTGATCGCCTTAGATTTTGTCCGTAATAGTAGGAAAGATGAGATTATGCCTCTTCTGTCTGCAGTTTTCTCTGCGCAGAGATTAAGGGGTTAATCGCATCGTGGGCTTTCCCGCTCCCCAGATGCTGAGAAAAGATTTAAGTAGAAAAAGAGATGAAACCCGTAGTCTACGCTTCAAATTCCCAGCGATCCCCTTTTTCCCTTTGCTGCAGAGGCACTAATTGCCGCATTACACTTATCTCTGGGGTGAAGGGAGATAAAAATGCACCTGGCTGAGGGGCGCGGGACTCCGCGCGTGGGGCGGGCGCGCTGCCGCTGCCCGGCCTCCCGCCGGCCCCGCGGAAACGCTTTCCTGCCGAGCGGCAGGGCGGCACTTGGCTCTTTGGGGCGTCTACGCCAGTGCTGTGGCGTCATAAAACTTTTTATCCCCCTTTCTGGATAAATTAATGAGCAATTTAATTAATAAAATCAGAGAGTAGCGTAAGTGCTATGATAATGAAGTTAAATGAGCGCGCAGTAAAATATTCACTAATCCAGCACATTGGCAAATGCCCTCTTAATTCTGCTTAGCACTAAAAGGGTTTTGAGCACCATAATGAGATTCCTCTGTCTGCTAATTAATTGACACTCTCCTGAATATTCATATGTGCTAGCACCAATACGTTCCTAATTGCACCGTGGAATGGATCTCAGAGGAAAGTAAATCGCCATAGACTTAATTAAAATAATGTATGCCAGATCCAGCTCGCTGAAGACGAGACATTTGCCATCAAGCGGTGTAAGAAAGTGGCACCTGGTTTGTAGCGAAAAATGAGAAGAAAATCTTTATCCCTCCCAAGGTGAAGTCAGCAGGGGCTTAGAAGCGCCAGGCTTTTCAGCCTGAAGATCTGAAAGCGAGAGCTTCGCCCTCAACCACGGCTGTCAGTGCGCGACCCGCGAGGGCGGCGCGGAGCCCGTTCGCGGGCGGCGGGGCCGCGCACGGAGTCACCGCGCTCCGCAGTTCCGAGCGGGGGGAGCGGGCTTCGCACGGCGAGGTGGGAGAAATCTGGTCAGGGATGCCCTCTACAGAAGCGTTCGGGGAAAACCGTTTGTCTCCGGCGAGGGAGGGGAGGAGGGGGAGGCAGGGAAGGAGGGAGGGAGCAGCCACATTTGTAAACTTTTCCTTGAGGGGAATCCGGTGCCTTTGAAGCTCAGTCTCTGAATGGATTGTTCTTTGCACCTCCAGACTAATACTGTGAGCTAATATTGTACATTTAAATTGTTCTGCTGTTAAAAGCGTGGCAAGTTGCACTGAGAAATGAGCGCCTGCCGCTGCCTGGCCGCGGCCTCCATCCCGCGCCGGTGGAGCGGGCGGTGGCTGCGCCCGGCGCGCCCTGGGGCTCGCTGCGGCGGGCAGGCAGCGCCCGGGCCCGCGCATCCCCCGCTGTCCCTGAAAAGCAGATGTGAAGCGCTTTGCTAGGTCTTTTCCTTCCCTACCAGCTCAGGAAACGAAAAGGAAAATTGGTTTCTTGGAAAAGACAGCTTTTAAAAAAATCACCACAGGTTAGAAACTAAAAAGAGTTTATTTGAAGACATACAAATGCATATTTATTATACACATGTAGGCATTAACAATGTAAATTACACCGCCAGCACTTGCTGGTTGTTTATTCATTAGATCTTTAGAAAATCTACATTGCCTGCAGATAGCGGGATGATAATGTGAAATACACAAGCAGTTTACCCAGGCAGCTCCGCCCGGCTCCGCGCAGTTCCGCACGGGGCTGCCAACAGGTCCGCGGGGCTCAGCGCCGGCCCCGGGTCCCTTCGGCTACCGGGGGCGCTTCTTACGAATGTAATTCTACCTTGACTAGAAAACCACCGTGCCGACTGAAGCTGCCGTCACTCAAAATACAGAGCAAGGGTATTACAGGTCGTGGCTCAAGAGAGAGCCAACTTAGACGGAAATACTTCCTAGCAGAAGAAATACAAAAAGGTTCTCTCCTCTGAATGACAGTGCAGACATCTCGCTCTCAGAGCTAAAAAACCCCTGCCATTCCCCATGCCTTTTATTCCCACGTAAAATCTTTCCTCGCCAAAAGGGGAAAAAAACCCTCTATCAAATTCTATCCTCTTTAGCTGGTTGAATGCTGTGTGACTACCATATCTCTCGATAATAAATACGGAGAGAAAAATATATGGGAAGAAATCGCTGCGGGGAAATCTTTTCTAAAGTTAGATCCAAAGAATCTCTTCCAGGAATGAAATATTAAAGAAGGTTAATATGATTTTTGCTGCAGAGCTGAGGGTTGATGGGAAGACGGGAGCTTCGCTCGCGTTGTGAGTACAACGGCCGGGAGCTGGGGCGGGCGGAGGATGTCAACAGATCTAAGGAAGCGATGGAAGCCGCTGGGCTCGGGAAACGCAACCAGCGCTTTTGCCGCAGCCGCCAGGCTGCCCTGTCCCCGTCCCGCCCTGCCTCCCGCCCCGCTGCACGGGCCCCGAGCGTGCGGGGCGCTCCACAGCCGAGCCGCCTCCCGCGGCGCTCGCAGCCCCGAGCCGGCCCTGCGGATCCCCCTGGCTGCGGGGTGGCCGCTGAGCCCGGCTCGCAGCACGGGGAGGGGCGGGCAGCCCCTCTGCTTTCGGACACTCGGCGTGGCCGAGAAGCGCTGCTCCTTCCCTGTGGGACGGGCCCGCAGCTCGCAGGTGCGAGCGCCGGGGGGCTCTGGCGGGCGGGGCTGTCCAGTCCCGTCCCGTCCCGCCGAGCAGCGGGGCCCGGCAGGGCCGCGGGGGCGGGGAGCCCCGCGCTCGGGAATTGTGTTCCCTGTCCCTGGGCAGCTTGGTGGGTGGCAGCCGGGCGGGGGGCGGCGCGGGGAGGGGGCGCTGCGGCAGGAAGGGAAAGCGCAGAGCCCCGGCGCCCACACAGTCACACCACACCCCCCCACCGCGCTGCGGCTTCGCGGCGGCAACTTACGGATCTGTTTGCAAACATGCCCCCCGCCAACAGAGAGAAAAACACGAGCATTCAAAGTTCTGACCCTAATTAAAGCCTGGCTCGTTAAAGACTTCACACAATGCAGGAAAAAGTTTGCCCGAGCCTGAATTCCGCAAGCGGTTATTACCTTTGCTTTTAAAGAGGGGAAATAACCGTAACGTACGCGCCATTATTCTTGTGGATATGCAATTTAAAATCATCGTCAATTGTCATAAAAACCATTTCACAATGTTTGGCTAAGTAATAACTTAGTCATTTAAAGGTGGTTTTGCCGGCGACACGCACATGCAATTCAAGAAAGATATACATTGCTTACGGATTTTGAACCGCCGTTCTGACTGCAGCGAGAACGGGACTCAGCCTAATTTTTCTTTCTTTCTGGTTTTGCACGGAACACCAAGACAAGAGCAGACTCTGGGAGACGGCGTGAATGGGATGAGCACGTCTTGTAAAAAAAGGCTCATGATAAAAAATAAAGTTTATGAAACGGATGGATCTGGAAAGGAGAGTCCTTGAGGGAAAAAAGAGAGAGAGAGAAAGAAAAGAAAGAAAGAAAAGAAAGAGAAAGGAAAATCAAGTTTGCTCCACCCAGCTATTAACCAAAACACAATACCTTTTTCTGGGTGGTACTGCACAGAAGTTGATTCAGTTTTGACAATGTTGTTTAGCTATCATTTGCTATTTTGAATGAATGGGAGCAATCCCCCTTTTTACAACAGTTGTTTCCTATTATGGAGAGGTGCAGCAGTTGAGGGCAGACATGTGAAAGTGGCTGTTTGATTCCCTTTTTCATCCCCCTGACCCTGCCTTTGTCCCTCCTCACCCTGGGAATGTCACGCCTCACTACTTCACTTTGAGATGCTCTAGAAAGTGGCTTTGTTATTCCCTTTTAGACATACACGAAATTGTTCTCATTCCCCCTGCTGTAAAAGATACTTCAAATTGGGACTCGGTTCACAAGTGCAATGCAATTTGGCTTAGCTCAACCTTTGTTCTGCTTGTACAAATGACCAAACAGTGCACACATTATACAGTTGATCTACTGCTCCCTTTACACCAGAGTTAGCGGCTGGGAGAAAAGCAAGTTAATCCCTTCAATACTAAGGTGGCATTTTCAATATTTCCTACAATGTGAAAAGGAGAAGAGAGGGCAGCTTGAAATGCGACATTTGTTTAAAAGGGAAGATTAAAAAGAAAAAGTTTGCGAGGCCTCCCCTGATACTTCTCCAAATAAATAAATAAACAAACCAACAAATCCCAAACTTGTAGATAAATACTCCAGCACCTCCGGGAAGGCAAGGGAAGTTTACCACAAAGACAGGCTCTGCGGGCAATAACGTCGAGACTCGAGCTGGAATCCGCGCTAACAGCACAGTACTTAACAAAACGCTGGGGAGTCACGGCTGATGCGCTGCCTGAGCCCGCGGCCCCGGCGCACACCTGCGCGGCCCCGCGGAGGGGGGGAGGGCCCGCAGCCCAGGCGGGGGCAGGTGCTGGCGGTGAGGGGCGCGGAGAGAGGCGCAGCGGGGGCAGCGCTGCGTGCCCAGCCGGGCTCACGCACCCGGGGTAACCCTGGCGCTGCTCGGAGTCGTCCTAGGGAGGTCTTGGGCATGTGGAGGGACGGGAGGCGAGGCTGAGGTGCTGCGCTTACCCGGGCATGGATTTACCGTCGGCGGCAGAGGGAAAAGAGCTCTCCCGGGAAACCGGCTCCGGTCAGGAACCAGGTGCTCCGGGACGGCCCCAGAGCCATGAGCGGGAACAACAGCCTCCTCTCGGGATTGAGGATTTCGGGTAGTCACAGCGCGGGTTCTGCGCGCTGGACAGGGGCGAAACGGCTGCCCGTGTCCCGGGGCCGAGGCCCGACAGCGATGAGCTCGGGACACGGGGCACCGGCCGTCCTCGGGTGCACGCCGGCGGCGGCGCAGCGGGGCCAAGTGCCGGCTCGGGCTGGTGGCGTTTGGAATCCCCAACGGGGCAGCCGAGGACAGCGCGTACGAGCAGCCGGCTCTGAGGAGGGTGACAGCAGAGAGGAGCGAGCGGGTGGTGGCAGGGCAGGGGCAGCCGAGCGCGCTGCCCACCGCCGGCAGCCCCAGGTCCCGAGGGGCGCAGCCTGGCCCGGCCCCCGAGCACAAAGCGCACTGCACATCCCAAGCTATCAGGAATACAGGTTTGGGGAGCAGTTCTCAGTCCAGCCTTGACAGGCAGGGGGAGTTTGTTTAGTGCTCGTTGGGAAAGGAACAAAATCCTTTTGAAAAGGCGCTAAGTAGTTTCACGCCAAAGTGGCAGATTTGGTGAAGAATGTGGGGTGGGACAAAGCCCCGCCGTTCCCAGAGCGGCCGGAGCTCTTCGGGAAACCGCACCGGGAATTCAAGCGCACAGAAAATCAGGAGACCCTAAATATCTCATCTTCCTTCTCCCTCTCGGCCCCCGAGAAGGAAAAGAAGCAGAACCGTTACCAAAAAAAAAAAAAAAAAAAAAAAAAAAAAAAAAAAAAAAAGGAAAAAAAAAGAGAGAGGCAAGGCTTAGCCGAAACGCAGCCACAACCAGCAGCCTGGAGTTGACTTTCCAAAACGGGGGAAGCTTACTCAGAGCCTGGCATTGTGTTTTGCAGCCTAGGAAACCCTAAGAAGCTGGTACTTCCCCCCTCCCTTCTCTTTTCTCCCAACTGGTTTGTAAATATTAACAAGGTTGTGAGCTACTCTCTCACACAGGGTGGATTTTTTTATCCTTGGAAAACTTCTTGGCTTCCCCCCACAGCCCCTCTCCTACTCCTTGCCTCTGCAAAGCTACACACCTGCTTGCAGCCACACGGATTCAAAATCAATATTGTGTTTGTCACTTTTCTGTCTCCTTTTCCTCTCTCAACAGCCCTGCTTGCCACTGAGGCGAATTGTGGATTTATGGAGGAAAATTAGCATAAATTATTACCAAATCTGTAAACGTGTGTGGTCTTGCTTGTGGGAAAGGGGGCTATTGCAAACCTTCCATGCAGAAAGGTGGTCCATGATGGGCTTCATGCAAGGGCTGAATGGCTCTTGCACGAAATAGATTTCCATTGGGTTTGCACATTGATATAATTGACTTATGTGTATTTTATACAGTTTTCCCAACACCTCCTCTGAGCTCCTTATTTGAATTAGACTTCAGAAAAACGTCTATTTGTTTTGGGTTTCCACACAATGGATTTGGATTCACTTTCACCTTCTCCTCCTCCCTAATGTTGGCTTTCAAAGTAAAAGCCAAATGCTACAAGTTCCATTTAAATCCTATATTACCCAAGACTATCATCTGTTGCGTGCTTAGCACGAGGTGAAACTTTGGGTATCAATTACTGGGATGACTTTGCTGTCCATACCCCTCCGCTCACACATTCCTTTGCAATGGGGGGGGGGGGAAAAGGAAAAAAAAAATCGGGCGCCTTACAGCCATACCTCGTTTGCACTCGGAGTAGCAAATGACAACGGAAGTCGACTTTCCTTTAACTTTACAGCTTGCAGGTTCCTTTCTGTGTTAGCGGTTGCTTTGGTTTGGGTTTTTCTTTCTTCGAAAAGGTACTGGCAAAAAGAAGAAAAGTATTTGTCAGTTTGTGAATTTTCTGACCTGTCTTTTTGATAGGCATCCCAGGAGCGAACTTGGGCTGAGAGACAAAACCTGAACTGGGAGGTGTTAGAAGATGGGGATGGGGGAGATCGGTGTGTGTGGGGGAGGGAAGCGTCCCTTACACCCACATATTTGGGGCTTTCAATACAAAAATAGAAGCCTTCTGTCCGGTGTCCTAGGGGATGCTGGGAGGAATCTCTCCAGAGATACAAGAGTATTGTCTTTCCTAACCTCTAAAAAACGTCCATCGTCTCATCGTCCTTTACACCCCAAAAAAATGTTGGAGGCTGCCTGCTGCCCTGCCCGGTTGGATGAAGTATCTCGGAGCCGGTTAACTGAGCAAGGCAGCTCCCGGGCTCTGAACAGCACTAACCCTCCCGGGCCCTTCTCTGCAAGGGGCAGAGGGTGGCATGCGCCATGTCTTCCCCCCCAAAAGGGCTCGTTAGCTCGGCAGCGCGGGGCCGGCCGGCTTCTCGGATTCCTAGAAACACAATTATTTGCTCATTATTCTCTAAACGACATCCTGCCCCGAGAGAGAGGGATTAGATAGGACCGAGGGCAGCCGGGTTGGGAACGAGGGGAGCACAGTTTAACACACACGAGGTCGGCGCTGGTGGCGGTGTGAAATGCGTTTTGAGGCTCCTGCCAGGTTTGAGGGAGCCCTGCTTGCTGGGGACCGTCCCTCCGAGAAGACGCCAAGGCTCTCGCAGAGCCCGTCTCGCAGCAGCCGCGCTGCACGGAGCCGCCGCCGCACTCCCTCCCCCAGCCCGGCTATTTTTGCTGAATTAAGAAGGTGACATTATTCTTCTTTTCAAGTACTTCTGTTAATATTGAGAAACGTGCGCTTGCATTTCAAGCGCGCGCGCTCAGCCTCAGCAGCCATTTCAATATTAATGAAATTGTTTAATCTCCTAAATTCATCGTGTTTAAGTTACGTTTTGGTGAGTTATTGACCGACTCCGAAAATACTGTTAATGGAGTTGATGTGTATTCACCACAAAGACTCTTCCTCCCAGGGCTCGCAGCTCCCGAGACAATCTTCAGTTCTGGCTCTAGGGTGACAGGATGCACAGCAGCCTCGGGAATACACATCATACAAACTTCCCTCCTGTGCCAGGGCAAGCCTGGGACCTTCCGGGCCTGATCCTCCCCCCAGGACACACGGCTGGCAGTGAATTGCTCGTCTGGGCTGCGGTTCCAGGATCGGGCCTTGGTTCCCGGGGAGGAGGGAGTACCATGCATCAGAGAGAGCCGGAGCTCGGGTGTTTCGCATCCTGCCTGCTCCCACACACACAAGTGCGCGCCGAGAAGCACACAGGCAGGCGAACAGTCTGAGACACATCGCGCAAATCCCGCAGAAGGCGTCAAGTTGACGATGTTTAGCACAGTGACCGCTGACACGGAGCCATTAGCCCAGCCCAGCTCTGCGGGACCCCCCAGCCTCGGGGCCGGCAGGCCGGAGGGCGCGCAACTGGATCCTCCCCGGCCCCGCGAGCAGAGCAGCGGCGTGGAGGGCAGCTCGTTACCGAACACACCGGGGCTACTGCACAGCCGGGAGCCCGTTAGCTCTGGTGTATTTAGAGCAGCTCCCACGGCTTTACACCAACAGGTCCGCGGAACTCGAGCAGCGGTGCTGCACGGGCTGGGGCGGGGTGGGAGGGTGCGGGGGGAGAGTAACTTCCCGGGGCGGCTACCGAGGAGCCCCGATCTTACCGCTCCTCGACAGAACCTTCGCTCGGGGAGAGCGGATTTGGCAAAGAGAAAGTCTCTCGTTACAGGGAAAAAGGCTCGCCTTAAGTTAGCCAACAATACAAATCAGATAACAATGCAGAACAAACAGAATACCACAGCCAAGCAATTTCCATGTCAAACATCCCACTGCTCAGTACCTCCATTTGTAAGTGTGAATTGCAGACTAAGCTTCCTGCAAAGTCCACAGAGAGGTTAGTGCATACCTTCCCCCCCACCCCCAGCCACCGGGTACCATCGCACTGCAATTCCGCTGGCGGAGCCTTTTCACCCCTCGCCTTGTCTTCAAATGGAAATGATTCCCATTGGCCCAAGGTGTCCATGTAAATAGGTGTAAATGAAACCAGATTATGCCTTTCTCTCCAGCCCCCTCCTCCCCGCTCCCCTCCCCCTGCTCCCAAGGCGATTGTCATATGATAGCAAAGAAGTGGCACATTAATGAAGCGCCTCTACAGGGGTCTTTTCTGCTCATGTCACCACATAAAACTATCAGATGGTTAGAGGAAGGACATGGAGGCAACTACTTAGCTCATCGCCGCTGCAGAGAAGCAAACAAGCCTCTGCTACAGTCCAGCTGCCGGTGGTGTAAAAGAAGCTGATTCAGCCCGCGGAGGCGAAGGGAGGGGTGTACAAGAGGATTCCCAAAACCAAGCCAGCTCGCTGCCTCCTCAGGACTAAACCGGAGCAGCGTGGCCGCGAAAGGAGCGAGAGACACGCCGGAGGAGCGGGGTGGGAAAGAGTCCGGACTCCCAGCTGCGTCCCGGATGCGGACTGTCAACTTCCAGCAACTTTAAGGTGGGCATATGTAGGGGCTGGCAGGGAGCTGGGTGGGAGCCGGGGGGAGGGTATGGGGTCCCCCTCTCCGCGCCGAGACCAGAAGACAGAGCTATCACTAGAGTAACTTTACGGACGCGGGTTGCTGCGGGAAGGCCAGGCTGAGGGAGGCCGGAGCTGGGAGAGACACATCGCTTTTCCCCCTCCGGCGGCACAGGGCGCCGGGCTGTTTTCTCCTGCCCTCATCCGCGCCCCCCACCCCCGCCGCCCCCTTCCGAGGGCTGAGAGCCACCGTCCCCCTTCCATATGCCCTTCTTTCTCCAGCCCGGCCCCAGACCCACCGGCTGACCCGACTGGGTGTCCGTGCAAATCCTCTCGGACTCACCCCTCTACCCCCTCCTCCCGCCCCCCTCCCCTTGTCGCTGCCCTTCTGCAGATCTCCGCGGGTCGCCTAGCGAAGATGCCTCGCCCGGGCAGAAACACTTACAGTGATCAGAAGCCTCCCTACTCCTACATCTCGCTGACCGCCATGGCGATCCAGAGCTCCCCGGAGAAGATGCTGCCCCTGAGCGAGATCTACAAGTTCATCATGGACCGCTTCCCCTACTACCGGGAGAACACACAGCGCTGGCAGAACTCCCTCCGCCACAACCTCTCCTTCAACGACTGCTTCATCAAGATCCCGCGCCGCCCCGACCAGCCGGGCAAGGGCAGCTTCTGGGCGCTGCACCCCAGCTGCGGGGACATGTTCGAGAACGGCAGCTTCCTGCGCCGCCGCAAGCGCTTCAAGGTGGTCAAGTCGGACCACCTGGCCCCCAGCAAGCCGGCGGACGCGGCGCAGTACCTGCAGCAGCAAGCGAAGCTGCGGCTCAGCGCTCTTGCGGCCACCGGCACCCACCTGCCCCAGATGTCCACGTACAACCTCGGCGTGTCCCAGCCCTCCAGCTTCAAACACCCCTTCGCCATCGAGAACATCATCGCCAGAGAGTATAAGATGCCCGGGGGCCTCGCCTTTTCCACGATGCAGCCCATGCCGGCCGCCTACCCCCTCCCCAATCAGTTGACTACGGTGGGCAGCTCCATTGGCACGGGCTGGCCCCACATGTACAGCTCCGGCATGATCGACACCGCCACCCCCATCTCCATGGCCAGCAGCGAGTACGGCGCCTACGGCGTGCCCATCAAACCGCTCTGCCATGGGGGGCAGACTTTGCCGGCCATCCCCGTCCCCATCAAGCCTACCCCTGCCGCGGTGCCGGCCCTGCCCGCCCTGCCCGCGCCCATCCCCACCATCCTCTCGAACTCGCCGCCCTCCCTCAGCCCCACGTCCTCGCAGACGGCCACCAGCCAAAGCAGCCCGGCCACCCCCAGCGAGACTCTCACCAGCCCGGCGCCCACCCTGCACTCCGTGGCGGTGCACTGACCCGGGCCGCCTGCACGGACGTTGCCTTCCCCTTCTCCCAAAGTTTCCTCGGAGCTCTCCTCCCTCTCCTTCTCTCCCTCCTTCCGCTTCTTTCCCCTCTCCTCTCTACTCTTTTCCTCGAAAGCAGAGACAACTCCCCGCGGGAAACCGAGGTTTGCCGTTCGCGTGAGCTCCCTTTCCGCTTCGCCCTTTCAGCCGAGCCCTCCCTCGCGGCTCGGCTTCTCCCCTGGTTCTGAACTTTGTTTTCCGTTCTTCTGAGGCGAAAGGAACCGGCCCGGCCCGCCCCCTCCCGCCCGGTAGGAACTGCCACTTGCATCGCTAGTTTTCCAAAAGTACTTCAGGCATCTTCGATTTGTCGGCGAGCAGGCAAGCCTGGCTCGGCGATGCCTCTTTCCCTTCCTTTGTCTGGGGAAAAGCAAGGGTTTATACAGGACCGATCTTTAGTACCGCAAACAAGGATGGCTGCTGTGTCACTGCATTAGAGCAGCGGCGTTTCCAGCCTCCAAGCAGCAAAGGCTTGAGTCTTGGAAACGCCGGGAAGTGCTTGGTGTCCTTTGTGTGGGTGCGTGTCCCGTTGTTCCGCCAAGGGCAGGGTTTCGCGGGGCAGGGCTGAGGCGGCCCCGAGCAGGAGCAGGAGCGGGAGCGGGAGCGGGGCGCGGATGGCCGCGGCCCGCAGGTGAGGCAGCGGCGGGGGCGGCGCGGAGCGGGACCCACGCGGCGGAACCGCGCCGGGCCACTCACGCCACAACTATCATGTTTACAAAGCGCCTGTTTTAATGTAAATATTGAACTTGCATCTGTACTGTAAATCAGATGAGGTCACTTTTGCAGTACTTGTTGTAACGTGGATGTTTACTGTAGTTTTCAGGTGAAAGAGAAGGAGGAGTTGACTTGTCTGTTAACTTCTGATTAACCCGAAGGTTTGGGGAGCTGAGGTTTCCTTTGTTGTTGGTTTTTTTGTTGTTGTTGTTATTTTTAAAATTTTGTAGCTATTTATTTCATAGCTTGAAAACAAACAACAACAATAATTATAATAAAAATAAACCTGTTACCAAGCACACGACCCGACATAGCTTAAAGAAAAGCTGCTGAAGTCACTGATAAAATGTGGAAAAGTAATACAACAGCAGGTACAAACTGTGGAGGTCATCCTGATTTCTGCTGGAGCTTTGCAGACAAGAGAGAGGGGGCTAGGGAAACTGTAAATGTTTGTGCATATGAATGATTATAAAATGTGTAAAATGCACTTTTGTTTGATATACTCCTTTCTAGTTTTAGGTAGTTTGCTGGAAACTGAACTGTTGTTCTGTTGTGAACTGCTTAAGTTAAGAAAAAAAAAAAGGAACACCCCCTCCAAACAGCATTAGTGTCTATTGAAACTGTAAGGACATTTCTTTTTAACTTTTTTTTTTTTCCCTGTACAGAATAAGCATGGCATTTTAAATATTGGTGTTCTTGTTCCCAGCATGTGTGGTTAAAAAGTTAAAAGGTTAAAAAGTGTCTACGTTAAATTATGAACCTAGTCGTCCAAATAATATTTTCTCATTAAAATATGTAAATGCAGATTTAGTTTCTTATTTGTCTTTTTAAAGAGTTTACACGAGAAAAGTAAAACATTAGTTGGTGATGAAGGAATGGTGTTATTCCAATATTTAGATAATCTAAACAGCCTTTTCATGCAAGGTTACTATAAATATAGTTATTAACTTAGCATAACTTATTAGATGAAATAGTTGTTATCACTGGTTTACCTAAGGGAGAATGCGTTCTGTGGGGTTTATATCGATATATCTGTACATCTAAGCATACACACACACATCTGCATTTGTGCCCTATACACTTATACCGAATATAAGCACGTGTTACATTCATGCCTGTGTGTATGTACACTTATCACCTACTTACTCCCAGTTACATTTACTCTAAAAAGAGTAAAAATTAGTGATCTTCTGCAATACAGAGCAAACAGAAAAATCTTAAAAGAATTAGTTACTTTTTAAAGACTGAGAACACTGAATTTTTGTCAGTGGTGATTTCTCTTACAAGTGGCATCGCAAAATCTTTTTTGACTAAAAATGAGCTATTGTAGCATTCTACCTGGTGTTTAAACCTCCTCAAGCACAAGTTAGTCCAACCACTGCCAGAATTTCTCCATCCCTATTGATCAACACTTTCCAAACCCGGTAGTTTGTAAAGTGTAACACAATTGTACCCGTATTTCTGTAATTCAATATACAGTCCCTTTCAAAAAAGTAAGGGCAAAGTAGTTGGAATGAAAACTGGATCCTGGGCACTTTCTAGTGGTGTTCCCTAAACCTGCTAGGGATTTTACAAGGATTCTGCAACTGTTTAAAATTGTAGAAGCAATCTAGTGAAATGAGTAAATAACTGCTTTGGAGATGAGGCAGCCTGCGAGCACAGTTACAAGACAACTGCATGCTGAAGTGCTCACTAGCAAGAAAACGACATTGTATTCTAATGAAGCGACAGGATTCACGAATTCTACGGCAGGGATGTTACAGAGGTTTTGTCTCTGACTGATCTCTCTCTGAATTTCTGGACCACAAACACAGTAAACGACATCCCCATTTCCTTACTACATTCCACAAGGTCTTTGCAAAAGTTTTAAGATTAATGTAGAGGGCAATTAATCCAGTTGCGACTATTTTTTTTTTTTAAAAAGAACGGATCCCACACACAGAAAAAAGGTGGAAAATACATGAATCATTGGGCTGATTAAAATGCATGAAGCTGCTAAAGCTTGTCAGATGGGGGACAACTGAACTCATTCATCAAGTCCAACCCACGATTATATCAACACGATCAGTTAAAGAAAGCATTCAAAACTTATCACCAGATCAATGGACACATAACTCGACAAACTTTTCCTAAACAAGCGATGACCTACATTTTTAGACAACGAGGACGCTTTTTCTCCTTCCCTTTTTTCTTTAAAGATCTAGCAGTCAGAACAAATCCTCAAGGATGAAATGCGAGCTCAACTAACAAGATGAAGCTGCACTTTCAGAATCTTTTTTTTTTTTTTAAACTATATAGTTACAGCGGAGATAAAAATCTGAAAAGATTATGCCTCAAAGCAAAATATTTTCAAAAGGTGCAATAGCTTTCTCGCTGCATAATTCGAGTGTGTGACTCGCCACCGTACGTTTAAAGTGCCATTTTCCTCATTATCTCCGCGATTGCCCGAGACTGCCCAAGCCCGGGGACCCCCCGGCCTGGGGGCCCTCTCCCGCGCCGCGGCCGCCAGCGCGCAGCCCGCGGGGCCGCCGCGCTCCTCCGCGCATCTCCGCCCGCGCCCCCAAATGTTGCGATGCCGATTTCAAACAAATACGCAGCTCAGCGCGTCGCTTGAATTTACTGCTTTGACTTGTTAAATCTCCCTAATGGCTCAAGTCCAATGTCAATAAACACAGATCTGAAATAGAGCAGCAACAGACAACAGCGCGGAGGGAAGGGGCGAGGGGGGCAAGGGAATCAGCCGCGGCCGAGCTCTCCGTAGTGTTTAGACATTTCGTGGGGGGTCGGGGGGGATTTTTTTTTTTTTTTAATTTTGTTTGCCAGCGAGACATTATAAGCTAGGCGTACTTAACGCAAAGACACCGTTCATTGTAGGTAAAAGCTCTTTTCTTCCGGAGGATGGGTTGGAGCCCGGCTGTGCAAGGTAAGCCCGAGAACCCAGCCAGGCTTGGCGGCTCGGGGGTTTGCTTCATGTCAGCACATGGTATGTGAATCCTTTCTCGGCGGCGTATTTCTTTTTTTTTTTCCCCCCCTTTTTTTTTTTTTTTTTGGTGGTTCTGTTTTGTTTTGTTTTCTCTCCCCTCGACATGTGACAAGACACCACCCCACAGGACTGAATCCTCTATTGAAGACAGCCAGCTCTTTCTCACTCAGAATATTTATTTTCTCTCGAACCGCGCCTTGCAGGGAAGGGAGGTCTGTGCCAGGTAGGGAGAAAAGAACTCCCTGGTGACCCCTGAGAGGGAGTTTTATGAGCCAGCCTTTTTTCAAAAGTGGTCCTTGGGAAAGGGAGAAAAAACTTAGCAGCTTCATCAGCTTCAGTGCCGAATTATCTCGGAATCTTAATATAAATGTCACTTTGTGGGTTGGTTGTTTTTTTTTGTTTTGTTTTTGTTAACAAAAAGAAACCGAGGCTGTGAAGCCTTGGAGGGGCTGTATTTGTTTCTTTTAAACTAACAACAAATTATCTAATTAATATGTTTCAATTACAGCATGAAAAAGAGAGGCTTTGGACCGCCTGCAGTGGGTTTACAATAGCCCCAGAGCCCACTATAAGAATTTACAATAACTTCACATCTGTTTCTTTATTTCCCACTTTTCGAGTCTAAAACTCCTCTTGAAATCACTTCAAACCGTGGCCCAAGTTATGAAATATGGTCTCTCTGCCAGGAAAAAAAAAAAGGTAGAAAGAAAAAAAGGACAAAACTTTGGAGATCGAGGCTTCATTTGCAAGCTAGAAAGTGAAAGCCCCATTGAAGAGCATTAAACAAATATATTAGAATTCTGTCACTTTATGCAATTGAGTAGATCAAATAAAGGGTCCCAGGCCACTTCATTCACTCTCATTCACTTGAATAGAAAATGCAAAGAATAGCAAACCTAGACTGGGCCACCGATGTAGATTTAGCCCTTTTTTTCTGAGAGACAAAAAGGCTGAATTTTCACAAACACATTGCTGACTCGGGGACTAGGAAACCAGCACTGAAACCCCTTTGGAATTTAAATTCATTTTATCTTCCTCTCTCTTTCTGGGTCCCTTTGCGCTACAGGGCGAGCTGCACTGGCACCCTTGCTCGGAAAAAAAATACAATACAACAAAAAAAAAAAAAAAATTAAAGGTTCCATATTTATACAGCAGAGCCACAGTACAGTTTGGAAGGTGACGTTTATATTTGCAAAGAGAAAAGACGGACGATCCGCCCTTTGCCCTAAGGATCGCGGCCGCTTCTCGAAATGCTTGGGCAGAGCTCCTGTCCGGCTGCTCTCCGGGGCTGCCGCGCTCGGGGCTCTGAGCACACCGGGACTGCGGCCCAGGGCACACCGGGGCTGCCACACCCAGGGCACGGCGCACAGCGGGGCTGTCACACCCGGGGCACACCGGGGCTGCCACACCCAGGGCACGGCGCACAGCGGGGCTGTCACACCCAGGGCACTGCACACAGCAGGCCTGCCACACTCAGGGCCCTGAGCGCACCGGGGCTGCCACACCCAGGGCACCGCGCACACCGAGGCTGGCGCGCTGCACGGTGGCAGGGCTGCGGCCGGGGCACCGCGGCGAGACCCTCCCCTTTACCCAGCGCTGGCCTCGCCCTGGCTACGCCCGCAGGCAAGGCCGGGCACTGTGCTCGTGCCGCACATCACAGCCCAACGTGTTCGTCCGTGTCCGTGCCTAACCAGGGAGCAAGCAATGGACTGCAGAGACACAGCCACTCTTCTCATGGGGATGGACCAGAGGGTGCCAACTGCTCCATGTGGACTGGGTGACCCTGCCCTTCCTTCTGCAGCTTTTACATGTGAAAGTACCTTATATGCCATCCTTCCTCAGCACCGAGGCAGCCAGAGCAGGGCACAGCACCTTGGTATTCAAGGGAGGGCCTTGCCTTCTGCTCCCTCACATGTCCCTAACATGGCCACACCAACGTGTCTGAAAGGTGAACTCACACCACAACTGTAGGCACTACTAAATAAAGGCTCTTGATTTTGCGCTATTTCACAGGGCCTCAGTATTAATTAAGTAGTAAGTAGAGTATTTTGCATTAATTAGAGCAGCTCCTTAGAGAGACATTACAGCCAAGACTAATCTTATACCACAGGAAAATGCTCAGCATTTCCACTGCCTCCAACTACTGCAGACAGCACAGACCACCTGCATGTACTGGGTTTCTTTGCAAACATTAACCTGTAGACATTTTTCCCAGGGACAATGTCAAAGCACTTGGGGGTTGTAGCTTCCATCCTCCTTGCTTACTTTAATGGCTACTGGATAGACAGTAAAGATGGAGGGATTGAGCCCAAAACCCAGAGCTGGTTCTACTCCTTGGTGTGCTCACCAGCACTGGCCTTAAGGTGCTTAACAGCTTAAGGTGCCTTCTCAGAATTTAAACACCTCTAGTACCACTGCTTCCTGCCAGAGCATCTAGGAACTCTTGTTTCCAAGGCAGTTCTCCTGACCAGGCCCACATGTTAGTTCCATGTTTTAACAGTCTAAGCTACTAATTAGGGGACACATTTATTCCTACTATCAGCAGCACCACTGCATTACAAATTAAATATGAAACAAACATAAACTCAAAGTAAACAAGAATAAAGTTACCAGAGTCTGTCTTTTGGAGTACCTGAATTTGAAAGCACACCAAGTCATCCAGCTCTGGCCAGAAACAGCTGCTTTAAAGGTTAGGTCAGACAGGAAACTCTGCTGCAGAATATCAAGGTGGACCAAGCACCCACTTCAGAGCAGGGAAGACAATTCTCCTGCTCTGCTAGCCACAGATGGCAACCATTTCTTTCCACAATTGCAACCCCACTTTCTCCACACAAGTGTAATTATTTTCAAACTTGCGCAGCATCACCATCTGATTCTCTCCCACCTCTTCCCGTATTTCTCTCCTGCATGGGCGCTCTCTCTGTGGCTCTGACTACCAGATTTTCACCTCAGCTTAGTGATGTGTGTTCCTGGGAGCAGAGTAAAGAGAACCTGAAAGGTTCCATCAGCATCCCAGGGTCTTCAAAACACTTTTGCCTTGTGCCTTGGAGACATCCCTCCCTGAAGGCTAAGGGGGATGAACAGTTCCCCCAGGTCTTTCAGTTTGCCCCGGGAGTGCTGGACCCACCACAGACACATGGCTTGTGTATCCTCCCCCTGTGTTCCTGCCTCTCCTCACCGGGCTGGGCTGCTCAGACCAGTGATGAGACCATTCACACGTAGAAGGATGGGAACAGGCCTGCATGGACTTGCTGAGGGAGACCACAAACAGTTTGTGTTTCTTCTCAATTTGTGCTGAATGCACTTGAGCCCTTGTTGAATATAATTTCATGATTAACCCTTATAATTTTCAGGTTAAGGAAGTTCTCTGGAGAGCAGGGAAGAGGATCAAGAGAGGGCTGATCCATGCTACACATAATTTGGCTCCAAACTGCTCTTTTTTCGCATCTGTGAAAATTCTAACAGAGAGAGAGAGGAATCCTAACAGATATGAAAGCAGATTTTAATGATTTCTACACCCGAAGAAAGTTGTTAATAGTCATATTCATTTCTTTATTGAGCTAGAGCTTCCTCATCTTTGCTAAACCTAGAAGGGTTGGGTATATCTGGAGGCTCAGGGAGGCAGCCACACTCCTGAATGTACACGGGAACAAGCTGGACCACCCTGAGCTGCTCCCCTCACTAGCCAAAGGATGTGGCTTTAAAGTACCTTCTATTCAGCCCTTCATGATTTGCAAGGCTGGCACCAGTACTTTCTCCCGAAAAATGACATGTACTGTGTCCAGCAGAGGAAGACACACAGCTCCCACAACAGAGAATTCCCCAGGAGGGGAGGCTCGTCCCTTGCTTCTTGCCCTGTCACTGCTGAGTTTTCTCATCTCTCAGGGACAGCGTCCTCTGGTTACGGCACAGCTCGCCCAAGCCAGGCTTGCAAATGTCTTATACACAAAGGGTGGGGTTCAGGGTAAAAACTTAATTGCATAAAAATGCCCAGAAAATTCCCAGTGAATTAAATAGAGTAAGAGTTTCACTGTAAGGTTTTTCAGAGCATTTAGATGATTTTCTAATTAGGTAAGTAATTTATCTTTTTCTCAGTTTGGGGTCACAGTCAGTGGATGCGGAAGGTCACATGCAGCTGTACACAGGTGCCCTAATGCTGCATGGTCATGGGCAAATCTGAAAGCTTTGGAAAATGTCTACATGCTTTTTCATTTTTTCTTCAACTGGTAGTCCAGTGCTTTCAGACCATAAGCCAGAAACCTTTTCTTTTGCCCCAGATGCAAAAGAACTTGCCAAAGAAGTACCAAACCCAGACCAAACCATGGGGGTCTATGCTCCTCTCTGCTTTATAACAACGTTTGGGGGGTTTTGATTTTTTAAAAAAAATTTGGTTTTGTTTGTTCATTTTGTTTGTTTGTTTTTTGGTTTTGTTTTGTTAGGGTGTTTTTGGTTTTGTTTTTTTTTAAGTTGGTTGGTTTGTTTTGTTTGTTTGTTTTTTAATTCTTGGAGGAAGAAAGGACAGCTCATAACCTGTTTTTAGGATGCTGCTAGAGTACTTTTCAACATGTGGACTAATCTATCTGAATATTAACAAAATCACAGTCCTAAATATTTTTGATAAAACTCTAGAAAGCTATAAGAAATTCTCTTTTCTGTGTTTTGACTCCACTTTCTCAATGGTGAGGAATTTTTCAATTCCTTTTGCATCAAAACCACATTATCCACTTCTCATCAGTAATACCTCAGACAAATTCCCTCCCTCATTTTCTAACAACAAATCGATCACTGGAAATTCTCCAGCCTTCAGGTTCTCCAGGCTTGTTAGGTAAAGCAGCAGGCCCTGCAAAGCCTTTGATAAAGTCTTACTAATACTGGATTTTCTTCTGCAAGTATGACTAAAACAGTTGGTGGATGAACTCCTGGGAGGAATGCAGAGAGGCTTTAGCTAAATCAGAGCCACAGGACTGGTTATGTCCACACAGGAGACACAGCAAGGCCAGAGAGGAGCAGCAAAGCACCAGAGGGCTGAAATTGCTGCGCTGCCCCCACACAGGCAGCACTGGGCAGCACAGTGGGGAGAATGGGCACCACCGGCTGGAGTCAGGCAGGGGCTGACTACTCTGAAATCACCTTGTTCTCTTCCTCACTCCTTCGGTGAGCAAAATGAGAGACAATGAAGAGTAAATTCCTTTGTCTGTACATAGTTAAATATTACAATTTCTCTTCCTGCCTATATATAGTTATATTTTATAAGTCCCTTTCTGTAAGATGGTGTGGGATAAGTCTTTTGAAAGCACTGGCTCATCTTGCAGAGTCTAGCTTTTGAGGAATTTGGGTTAGGGGTTTATTTCCTTTTTTTTTTTTTTTTTCTTTTTCCCTGTCAGAAGATATACAAAGATATGTCTTTTTATCAGCTTGGCATTACTCTGAGATTTTTCCATAAGCTCAAGATCAGGCTCTTTTGAAGTCACTGCGCAGGAATCACCAGGGGCACCTATTGCATGTTCAGATGAAGGCTCTCCATTGGAAAATAAACCCAATTCTGCCTGTAGCACTCAGATCCTATCAAAGTGCTCCTCTTTCTCTATCTGCATTGATGTGTCCGAGTTGTATTTCGGAGAACAGCATTTCCTCCTAACTGGTCACAGGCATAAATTATAAAACAAAATACATTTCTAAAGAGAAGTAAAGCCTTGTCAGACCACGGAGTGGCTGACAGCCATCAGATCACAGAGCCACCCAGAACATTAGAAAAGAAGAAAGCCCATGAGACATCTAGCACTCTCGATCCCTCGTTAACCCTCCTTTTGCAGTAAGGACTGTGTATATCTAAGTGCTGCTTTTTCTTTTGTTCAGAATATCCCAAGTCCTTCGACTTTATTCTATTTTGCTGAGCATTCTGCTTTGTCAGTTCCTACAACTAAATAAAACAACCCCAAACTGTTTCTCCATGATCAAGCTCTGATTTTTTTCTTTCAAAGTAAAGATATACTGCTTAAAAGGACAGTTTTGGGGTCAAATGCCGCTGCAAAGAAACTCAATGGGATGAATTTGGGTCAGTAACAATGCGTTCCTTAGTTCTCAATGCAAGTCAGGGAGGTTATGGTTCTGTGAATGTGGATGTGGCACAGTTGGGTAGGAGGTCAACAGCACAGAGTTAAGTACTATTTTCAGCATTGTCTTCTCCTTCATCCTTTTGAGGATACAAAGCAGAAGCTGTCAGTATTCATCCACTTGAGCTCTGGAAATACCTCTTAGGAAAGCTGGGAACTGATGTGGTATAAAAACAGCAAGCATCATTATATAAGCCTGGATCCCCAGAGCATCCTGGCATAAGGTGGAATTCCTTGTATCTCTCAGAACAGCAATGGTAAAAGCCTTTCTCCCTGGAGTGAGGGATGCAAATCATGGCTGTCCATCTCTCCACAGTGTCAGAGGAGGGGAAAGCCTGTCCCCTGCACTGCAGACCTTGAGGCAGTGGTTTTGGTAATTTGTTTTGTGTTAGCTCAGGTAATTCACGTACCAGTAGCAGCACACGACTTCAGGGAGGCTAATTTATCTCTTGAAGCTCCAAACCACGGCTTCTCACTGGGGCTTAGAAAATGTTCCACTCTTCCAAGCATGCTACACCATACACTGTAACCTTTCTCTCCTTGCATTAATAAATAGTAATCGTAAATTTGAAAAGAGAAAACTTCTTTGTAACATATACTTTTTCATTCTGCTTAAACCTTCTCTTCACTCTGATGGAATTGTGATTGACTCATGTTGTCTGATTGGAGGGAAACCCCCTAAAATACTGCTTTAACTAGAGTAAATGGACTGAACAAACACTAACCTCTACAGCAAGCTACCAAGACCCAAGATTGTGTGCTCCTTATTTCAGCCCAGCAGAGCTGGTGGCACTTCAGTCGTGCAGAGCAAGACTGCCAAACACAAGTTCATGTATAAAGTTCCTGTGCTGCCAAGGTATGTAGGCAAGTACCTACTGTGTGCACAGAAAGCATCAAGCCCGTTAGACTCAAGAATATGGGCATGAAAATGTCAACAGTTTTGCTTTCTTTTCAAAATAAAATCACATTTCTAAATCCATGAGGAGAACTCCAAACCCTGGGCAATAAGGTGCCATCTATTTATTTGTTCCTTGCAAGGCAGCCAGCAATGCACAGCAGCGTATACAATAGTGTAAACCAAAGGATTCAGACTATTCTTGGATGTCTCCATTTCATCTTTCACTTGCTGACATTGTGTAATTAACACAAAATCACGGGGAAAATCAACAGTCTGAAAAATATCTGCTAAAATATTGCTGCTAAGTGTTTTCTCAACTAGTAGCAGCATCCAGATCCTGACACAATGAAAACTTTAATTTGTTCTTACAGGCTCTCTCCATCACCCTTTTTGGGAACAGCACTAGGATTTCATTCTGGAAATTCTGTAAGGAGTTATTAGTACTGGCGCTCAGGGATCTCCCTCTGGACACAGAGGCTTTTCAAGATTGCACATCCCCATTCTTTAGGCTGTTATCCTTTCAGTCCACAATACAACTGCCATTGATCTCAGTGGGGATGGCTGACACAGAGCAGCACTGAACAGCACACTGTAGTGTAAGCACTGGAATACATTTACCTGATTCCCTACGGACAATGGCCTTTGTTCCCTAAACTGTACCTGCCCGAAGAGCCCTCCCCTGTTATTTCTGTGTGATAACCTACCCAACAAGAGCAGAGGGAACAGAGCTGCCTGCTGCCTTGTCAGAGGATGCACCCACTGATGGCTGGCTTGTTACTGCCCTGCACAAGGAGCAGTGCTCGAGTTCAGCCTGTCTTTCCCTCAGGGACTAATTTGAGCCTGCCTTTTCCATCTAGTCAACAGTTTAAGAAGCAGTTTAAGAGAACACTCAAAAAACCAAAGGAATTCAAATAGCAGGAAGAGGACTTTGCCTCCTCTCAGGTTTGACTGAAGCTAGTCAAACCATTCAACATTGCTTGGGCTGATTGAGAGGAGAAAACAGACACAAAATATGATCTCATAAGCCTCACTTCCTCAGCAAACCAGGATAAAACTTCCACATTTAGTTAATACCACCAAATCCCACGTAGTCACTAGGATTGCCTAGGAAATATTCCCTACCTTCAAAACTATCTTAAAAAAACCCAAGTAACAGTCTCATCACTAAACTGAAGCAATTCTGTTCAGCCTCTAGTTTTTGCTCTGAATGATGCAATTTTCAAATGTATTTTTCCCCTTGTCCTACTCTTTGTCTTACTGCTTTAAACTCATTGTTTAATAACAGCAGATTAATAATGCATCGTACAAAGAGGAATTAGGATGGATTTCATTAATGCTAACAACTTGGCTATGTTCTCACCATATGAATATGCCATAAGTAAAACATTTTTTATGCCAAATCTTGGGCTTATGAAACACTGAATTACTTTGCTCAAAATCCCTGTCAACTTTCCATTAATTACTGATAAATCAAGCATGCTAAAATGGTGCAGCAAATAATCTCCTCCCATTTGGAACATGTGTGCTCTCTTTGGGACTGGCCTATTTACAACAGCTATGATGTTCCACAGGCTTGGAAAGAACATGGGATTTCTCTCCTTCATGCTCTGAAAGCATTCAGTTTTTTTTTAAGGTATGATTTTTTTTTTTTAACTTACTGTTTTCCTACATTTCCCATCACAGTTTTGCATCTTTTTTTCCTTTGATCTGAGTATAGACCAACCCTCCACAGGCAGAGAATCCCCTCTCCTCCACATGTGGATGGATATTTTAACTTCACTTCCAATTGTTATAGATGTATCAGGTTCGGATATCTAATCTCTGGGAGACTTTGCTCTCTGCATCAACACTCAGTCAACTGATAACATAATTCATTATTTATTTATAGGACATGAAAATTCGAATTTGTGGCCTAAACCTGAGTCTGTACATTTGTGATTAGAGACAGAACTATTCCACTCAGAAAGAGGAATTTCCTGCTTTTAAGGAACAACAAATATGAATTTATTTTGCTGAGGTTCCAATTATTGTTCAGTACCTGTGGAGAATTGCAAAGGAAACAGATGCCAAAAGACAGGTTGTGCTGTGTGCTATGCCCACAGAAAAGGTGGTCTCTTCAATGTTTCCTGGTAAAGGAAACATTCCTTTTGCCAGGAAATGCCAGGATCAGCTTTAATTGGCAGCTGGACCAGTGGCCATCATATCTACATTTCTGTTATGTGACACTAACTGCTAATTCTGCCTGGCTGTACAGACACAGCCATGTAAAATACATTGAACAACATCTTTACTCAAACAGAAAAGAAGGCTGCAGAACTTGATACATTTTTCACAGAAAAACAGAGGAAAATTCCTTCTGCAAGTTCAATGTGAAAAAATAAATAAGAGTGAATCAAAACAAAAATGTTTGGAATTGATTCTAAAGTATCTGAAGACATGAAAGTCATTAATATTTATGACATCAAATATTAGTTATATTTGATGTCTAACAAAGACTTGTCTGTTTCATTGGAAATAGCTTTCTTATTTTGTCATGAATACAGAGGCAGCCTTATTAATAAAACAAAATACCATAAAGGAAAACAAGCAGAGACTGAAGGTTCTGCTAGTTTTTAAGGGTTTGTATTCTGCTATGTTATGTACTTATTTTTGATGGTTTTCCCCTTAAATTATGAGCTTGGGGAAAGAGAAGAAAATAACTTGAGTGTAAAGTTTAAACTGCTTATAAATAAGACAGATATGTTTGAAGCTGAATTGCCTTGTCTAGGGAAAAAAAGAGCTACTACACAACACACTTGAGGATCATAAATCAGTCCACACACACAGTCCCTGAAGCCACCAACTGGAGCATCGCCCCAGCTGTGGATACAGCCCTGGATATTGTAGCACTTGTGATCCCAGAGCCTGAGCAGGACTGGCTGCTGGGGAGCCCCAGGCCCAGCTGTGCTGGCTGAAATGTGTCTGCTCACAGCTACCACGTCTCTGGCTTTTGTGGCTCTCAGACACAAGGCAATCAAAACAGAAATGCACTTCCTACAACTGAGGAAAAGCAGGTGTGGTTGCACTGTTTTAGAACCTGTCTGTTCTTTCTCACAGAGAGTGGAGATAAACTGCATTCTTTTACTTTCTTAATCTCTTTGTTTGGTATTAGGTGTTATTTGGTTGTGACTAATGGTTTTAGGAGGTGGATTCTTTGCTGACCAATAGTTGCTAGAATATGAATGGATATAAAAGAGGTTTCTTGTAAATAAACCTTCCCTTTTTGCCATTTTGGTTCATCTGCCTGAATTCTCTCAGCCAGCCTCTGCAACCCTCGGGGACTCTAAAGCCACAAGTAGATTAATACTCCACCTCATTCATGGACTCCCAAAGTGCCCATAAGGTCTCGCATGGAAAAAAAATATTAGAGCAGGTGGGATCTCAGGACATTGCAGAATCATTTAGGTTGGAAAAGACCTCTAAGATGGAGTCCAATCTTACCAGAGCACTGCCAAGCCCACCTCTAAACCATGTCCCTCAGTGCCACATCTAAGCATCTTTCAATGTCTCCAGGAATTTTGAGTCCACCACTTCTCTTGAGGAGTCTGTTCCAGTGCTTGACTGTGCTTTCCATGAAGCAACTTTTCCTAATATTCAACCTAAACCTCCCCTGGCACAGCTTGAGTCCATTTCCTTTCATCCTGTCACCTGCTGCTTGGGGGATGAGGCCAACCCCCACCTGGCCACAGCCTCCTGTCAGGGAGTTGTAGAGAGCAGTAAGGTCCCTCCTGAGCCTCCTTTTCTCCAGGCTAAACTCCCCAATTCCCTCAGCTGCTCCTCACAGGACTTGTGCTCCAGACCTTCCCCTGGACTCTAGAGAGTCCAGCCCTTCTCTGGACAGGCTCCAGCACCTCAGAGTCCCTATTTTCATGAGAGCCCCAGAACTGGACACAACACTCGAGGTGTGACCTCCCCAGTGCCCAGCCCAGGGGCACAGTCACTGCCCTGGTGCTGCTGGACACACCATGGCTGCTCCAGGCCAGGTGCCATTGGCCTTCATGGCCACCTGGGCACACCTGCCTCATGTCCAGCTGCTGTTGACCAGCACCCCCAGGGCCTTTTTAGCTTTCCAGTCACTGTGTCCCCAGCCTGTGGCACCGCCAGGGTTGTTGTGACGCAAGGCTGTTGTGCCCCAGCACTGGGCCCTGCTGAACCTCACACGACTGGCCTCAGCCCATTGATCCAGCCTGCCCATACAACCATTCTCCTGTACCCAGACAGCCTGAAACAGGCCTAGGCTGCCTTGAAAGTGCTTGTGTACTCTCTTCTCTAAGCTTGCAAAGGCTTTTACAGCACCCTATGATGCTCCAGCATCTAAATTGTAACTGGTATTTCTGAGACATGACCCATATATTCTTTGCTGCAAATATTGCATGTTGGGCCCCCTTGTGCCTGTTCCCCATCAAGAAATCAGTGCCATTTGCCAAACTCACAATAATACTGTGCAATTGTATGCACAAATGTTTGTGAAGAATTTGAATCCTAAGCTAGGAGGAATCACAGGATTATCTAAAACTTTGAAAAGAAGGAACCTCTGGGAAATGCAAAGCTCAGCTGCAGGAAGCCTCAGGCTCAGAACGGCACAGAGCTGACAAGCTTTGGATGGAATTCTCTTATCACAGAGGGCCTGTACAAAGACCAGCACCTAGAAGAAGTGAAATAAAAGGAGAGATACTTGCTCTGAGTACCTGCTCGTACCCTGGAAAGCTGAGCTAAAGAAGATGTGAATAAAGAGAATATAAAAGCTCTGCACGGGACAGTTCAATACCTCAGACCTGCACTTTCCTACTGTGACCTCAGAAAAAAAGACAGAAAACTCTCTGGCAGTACTCAGGCCTGGCTCTGAGCTACAGCAACAGTGCCCTCACCAGCCAGAATTGCTCTTACTGTGCCCTGGCTGCCACTTAGATTTATCTGTGTATTTTATGTCTTCTCTCTGGGTAAGCAGAAAGGTTTTTTTGGGTCGGTACCCTATGTAAATTAGAATACATGAATAAATTGGAAAGCTTATTTAATTATCTATGGACAAAGGAAGCATGACAGTTGCTTTGAATAGAGAAATCATTTTGTGAATGAATCAAATTCCAGTAAGAAAAGATGTTGCACCTGCAGTACACTTAGCCTGATGACTTCACCAAGTTTGCTGCCCATTAACTGTATTATAATCTTTAAAATATAATTAATTGGTCAGTTGCATAATTCCAACAGCATCATTTCAACGATGCATTTAGTTTCTGAGGTCAAATGCAGTAAGCTGGAATTTTGCCAGGGCAGGGAATGTCTTGGTATAGATGAAAATAGTCTGAGCTTAAAGGCTTGAATTTGACTCTGTGTTTTGTAGATATGGGTTGGAGCTACACGACTGAGGAAAAAGAACCCATGAAATTCCTGTTTGTTGGTTGCAGTATGAGGGATCATGAGAGAGGGAACCAGGACATAGGCCAGGTGTCACTCTCAGTGTGGGATATTTCACCAGCAGATGAGTTAACTAGGCCAAAACCTGGCCCCACTTCTTTTTGTGATTGGATGGCTTCTGGGAACAACACTGATGGCTGAGCAGGATGAAAGCTCATCTTGGGGCATGCCACCAGAACAGAAATGCTGATAATACTGTAAACTCATGGAAAAAATCCTGCACTTCTTCTCAATACTGTGAGCATGCGCTGGTGAAGAAACAGGGTCAGAAACTACCACTACATAAATCTGTTATGGAGGGACCACCAGGATATCAGAAATGTCCTTCTGTAAGTTAAATCATGTATGTCCTAGCAGAGCTGCAGTACAGTAGCTGTGTAAGTTCCTTTAATCTAGCAGCAGTTTTCATCTCTCTGCTGCTGAGGTAAGCTGATGCTCTAAGTGCTCTTAGGACACATCTAAGTCATATTTGCTGGGCTTCCTTACTTATTTACCATTGTTTTTTAAGTGTGTGGATTTCTTATCTGGTGAGAACATGCAGAAACAAACAGGAAAAAAAAAAGGAAGACAGAGTCAAGTCAGCTCCTCTGTTGAACCAGCAGATGTTTGCAGTTGAATTGCCAGTGTTTCACAGGTCTGAAACGAGCCCTGAGGCAGGCAGGTTTGTCACTGTTGGCACAGCAAGGACTCTCACTGGTGTGAGGAGCACAGGACCCTGCCCTCTCAAAACCTGGAGGAAGCAGACCTCTGTGGGAAGACTTGGAGAAGGCTGGGAGATCTAAGAAAAATGTAGCAAAAAGGAAGAACAATGTGACACCCCTGCAGGATTTAGAGGGCTCAGACTTCAACCAGACCAACAACAGAAGCTGGAGGTGTGCTATCAGAAGAAACTCATCTTGAAGCCTGGGCTTAATCTTCCTGTACAGATGGCAAGGTCAAATGCAGAAAATAGATAACTATGTTCAAATAAACTATATACCTTTTTTGGTTTATTTTGTTGTTTGTTTGGATTTTTAAAATAATAAAATAAACTCTGATTCCATCTTTATTAATAAAACTTTAAAAGGAAAACGTCTGGAATAAATTTTAGAACTGGCTGTGTTTAACTTTGCCAACCAGCTTTGACCTAGACACTGATATTGGCAGTATTGCTGGGCATCTCCGAGCAGTGAGGGCAGTGACTGATGTTGCATCAGTGCTGCCATATGCAACTATAAGAAACTCATACGCAACTACAAGGAACTTGTCAGGGAGTTCATCTAGCACAGTATTCCCCCCCATCAAAATTGCACCCAAATGGTACTAGATGTCAGGCCCTCTTGAGATGTTCATGAAGATCTGCATGCCTTGACTTCAGGTTTCTTTCCACAGTGAAACCATAGAGGAATTTACCTATCCACCATTAGGGACTGACCCCAAAGCCTCCTTTGCTTTGGCCTCTTCTGGGATGGAGCAAGGTCCTGCTGTGAGCTGAAAGGCAGGCCCCTTGCAGATGTTTGCAAGGCAGGACAGAAGGTGCCCACTGAAAATGCCCCTAATTCTAACCTAACCGGCCTGACAAAGAGTCTGCAGTTTGCACACAGTGTTTCTGCTGTGCATAAGAAATTGTAAGGCCAGGTATTGGCTGTATATTTTGTGTGTGAGGATGTGTACAAGTGAATGTATCTGTGTGCATGTGTAGGGATATTCCTAGAATCTGTTTTGTTTTTAAAATGTCCTAGAAATTTAACTGAACTCTCACACGGAATCAATTTAAAATAGAAGACCTGGCATGCTTTTACTTGTATATCTTTCTTATGCATTTGTCCAATCAAAATGATAATGTAGACAAACTGTGGACTGCAAAGCGTATTATCCAGCGATATCTCATTATTATGCAAAAAATCAGATATTCACAGCAACTGTCTCATCTATTTATTGTTTGGTTACTCATCTGGAAATTTTAATACTTTCTTCAGGGGCAGGGGCTGGCAATAAAAAAATAGATCTATATATCAAACCTTTAACTTCCAGCCATCATTGTGTGCCATAATACAGATGGAGTAGCTATCAGCTCTCTTTACCGTGTTGGTTTATTTACTTCAACTAAGAATAAAGATTTAAAGAGAATACAATAACAAAGTCCACTGCAAGCTAAATTTTCATGCTCCAGTGTGGAAAAAACCTTGACTAACAGCAACAATAACAAAGAGTAATCGATATGCATCTCTATGACTAATTAACTTACGAAAACTATAGACCCAACCTTACTAACCTTCAAACTTCCCTGTTTTTTCCAAGTACCTCAGTGGGTCTGCTGAAACACATCACCAGGCCTGCACCTCTCTATGTGTAGGTCACATCTTGGCTGCAGCAGCATTATTCAGAAATTTTGCTCCTTAGTGAAACACTGAATGAAGTACACGTCTCACTCCAAGCACCTGACTGGTCCTATAGAAATCTCCAGCAGGGCTACACATGATTTTTAAAAGGGTCACAGCCCCAAAACAGGCAGTTCAATACTTAAGAATACACAACTGTTGGGAAGCACTTCAGTCTTGTCACCAAATCCAGCATCGGCACTTGCAGCAGTAAGCAAGTGGCTTTTGCAGGCTGAGCTTGTGAAAGCATTTAGCTGCCATTGTGTCACCACGGCTTCATATACCATGTACTGATGATACCGGAACGGGATTCTGTCTTCTGAAAATTAATAAAGCTCGATTTGCAGGGTACAGGAGATTTTTCTCCAGTCATATACAAGGAATGTACGATTCAGGAAGATCAGCCAGACTAAATCAGAGAGTTAGGTGGGAAACTGCTGCCTCACACAGTGGTTTTTAGCCCCCTAGCCATAAAGAATCTTTTGCCTGCAGTGGGGCAGGCCTGAAGGAAAGCAGTAAAACTCCATGAGTAGTTCCCCTAGCTACATGCATAGAGTTGACTGACATTTCACATCCACAAACCAGGCTCTATTGTGACAGCTGACTTGGAATTGCTGTAGACCTACAGAAGAATGGAAATCTGAGGAGGAGACATGGAAGAGTTTCAAGGAATGGGATGGACACTAACTTATCTCAATGTAATTCAGATTTCTCCTGGTTATGTATTTGGAACAAAAGAAAATCTAGTTTCTATTTACTGCTTTGTTTTGCAAATTAATTAGTGTAGAACTTAGAACCTGAATAAAATAATAGTGAACATTATGTACTTATTCTCTGCACCTTCAAGTATTGCAAAATGAAATTACCCCTCTGCTTTTTCAGATTCCCACTGAAATCAAACCCTGTGCTGCTACAGGCACTTAAACACAGCAAATAATTCACAGGATCTTCACTTTACTTTTTAAAATAAGACTTGCTTTATACCTTGCCTTCTGCTGGAAAACCTACTGACAGATTCGGCATGCTGGTACAACCTTAACAAAGCATACAATGTCAGAGTATTCCAGGCTCTGCTCACATCACGCATTGCACATGCTCTTCCATCTGCCAAGCATGTATTTTTCTTAAATCTTAATTTTCTTTAGATTGCAATAAAATCCAAAGGATTTTTCATTTCCATAAACAATTTTTGGTTGGAGCAAGCAAACAATAATCACTGAAATATAACATTTAAAAGCCAGTGCTTCCAAGCTAATTCTCAGCTCTCGTATTTGTTCCTGATGCTCTTCAACAGAAGTGATCAGTCGAGAAAGGATGCATTTGCCTTGGGGGGTTACCTAGTTTGGCAGCCAAGAGCTCTGGAAAACTTGTTCTATGTCTTAAAAAAGATCCTAATGGCATTGCTTGAAACTGGTTGTGAAACAGCAAGTGATTGATGGGGTTATTATCAACTACTGCTTCTGCTTACCCCAAATTAATCTCAAGTAGTGTTCCCTGTAAATAATCTAGCTGTTGATATTCACTGTCCTTAGTGAAACTAGGAGTGAAGTTCCCCTCCCTGGAAAGAAGGGAGGGGTGGGGAAAAGGTGTTCAAAGATTTACTTTTATTTCTTGCTACTGGCAAAGCAGAAACTGTTTGTTTGCTACAATGACTTGTTTCATTTTTATATGAATCTTCTTACTATATCAGTGCAAGCAAAAAAATAGGCCAACTAATTGATGGTCTGAAGAGGGTTAGAAATTTAAATGTCTAAAAAAGAAGAATGCAAGTGCATCTCATTCATTCAGATGATGTGCCCAAGTGTATGATCAGCATGTGGCATGATTCAAAGTTACAACAGGCAGGCGTGAACAGTACTTCCATGCTTTCAACTCGCATGAACAGCAGTAGTAATGTAATTTCACCATGCTGCAATAGAGAAAGCAGAGGGAGATTCCCCCAGTACTATTTTTCCAGAAAAACTGTTGAAGATATGTAATAATTAGGCTGAAATAAATATTTCATTATCTCTAAATAACTCTGTATGTAACAATACTTTTTTATTTCTGCTTGTAGATTCTGATCTTTGGATTTGCTTTGTACCCATTTTGTCACCTAACAGTACAACCTTTTAGGCTGATTCCCCATGACAATTTGAGGGTAGGTAAACAGTTGGGATGCTATTTCCTTGATTCTGCTAATTCTGTTCTTCTGTGGGGTTAAAAAAGCTGCAGGAGTGGTGAGCAAGTTCTCTGATGATTAGATGTGCAAGTGTAAGATCCATAGCTGTTGAATTTGCCCCTTGAAGCAATGCTGTTTTCAAATACCTTTGATACACATGCTGTGCATGGGCTGCTGGTTGTTGGTGCTGAGAACCTTCAGTTAGTGTGGCACTGTGCCCAGCCAGAAGGGAGCTGGAGCCATTTCATTCACCCCTGTGTGTCGGACAGGGCATTCATGGGAGCTGTGCTGAGTCCTCTGGTTTCAATCCCTTTCCTACACCAATAACATCCCATCGGTTCTGTAAGCTGCTGCTTTCTTTATCCCACGTGGTAATGCTTCCATGCTAAAATAAGAATCTCTGACCCATGGAGAAAGACAGACAGAGGGTTTGAAGGCACTGGTGGCTGCCAAAAAGACAGGCTGTGAGAAGGCAGACACTTGGGAAACCTATTGAAACCAGATGGCTTGTCAAAACATATGCTATAAAAGAGCACAGCCTGCAGGCACCGAGAGGAAGACAAGCCCATGGCAAACAATGGCATCAAGGAATGACTGAAATCACACAGGAATCACTGCAGTGAAGAGCAAAGCCTAAACTGCAGATTCACCCAAGGAAGTGCAGATGAGATTAAATCTGTTCCAAAGTGCATATTAAAATTCATTCCCCAAACAGGAGATAGAGAGAGATGCAACATTTTCATGCCAGCAAATCTTCAACTTTCTAAAATATGGCTCTTTCTATGTGGAATAAACTGGTCACATACTATGAGCACAAACCTCTTAGCTCATTTTCACAGTAACCATAGACTTTGCTTTCATTATAAAATGTGAAATTCAGGTATTGCCACAGAAGACCCCAGGAAAAAAAAACTAGTAACAGAGTCATGCACCAAATATTTAGACAAAGCTTAAAATTTAGATTGATGTCACATATACAATGTATTGTCCATTTCCCTTAATATTATACCCTAGATTAAATAGTGTGCAAACACATAAAATAATTTGGATGCACTCAATACGTAGGAGCATAATTATTTCTACAGCCATGGAATTATAGAAAGGTTTGTGTTGGAAGGGCCTTTCACCAAGTGTCTGTGTGTATCACTGGAGGTGGCTTCTGTGGTGGATAACCACACTAACAGCTGCATGGGCAGATATTCCTTTCAGACAAAGCAACAATGATGAACCAACTCCAAAGAAACAGAGAGGGTGGGACCAAAGGCGCAGCTTCACAGGGATGGGACTATCTACAAAGAGTGAATTTAGAACAGAAAATTCCCATGTACTTGTGTGGATGAGCACTTTGGCCAGTGCACAAGCAGCAAACTACCAAACACAGAGCTGTGAAGGAAAGGGCAGGGGAGATCCATGCCCTGTTAGATCCACGGGAAAAGAGGAGGACACAAATGTGCCAGCACGACCAGTCAGGAGCACACCTTGCTGTTACATGGACTGTGGAGGAAGGTGACATGGATAGGTGGGAGAGAAGAGATGTCAAGATGGGCAACTTTTGCTAATTTCCTTCTTAAATACACTCTTGTCAGCCACAGTGCTTCTTTTTAACCCAGCAGTTGGTTTGTCTGGCTGTTGAAGCACATCCAATGAACATTTGCTTTCTTTGGGTTCTGGGAAGCCCCAGAGGCCTCAAAACTGCCACGAACAGGTGAACAAGAGCAAAATAGCAAAAGGCAAAAGGGAAAAGGCACATACATGCTCTGCCTTTAAGAATCAGAATCAAGTGGATCATTTAGTCTCTGCTGCTATTCCTGCTAGTAAGCCACTGGTGTTGCCACTCTGGACAAAGCCTTTGCAGGTAGCAGTGTAACAGAATTGTTGTGCCTCGATAATTTTGAAGAAGCCAAAGCCTCTTCAAAAGAACATACCAGGAACTCAGATAATTCAGATGGTTTACCACTAATGTAAAATGCCAAGTAAATGAGAAGTCCTGGGAAATGATTTACTTGTGTTTGCTTTGGAAATTACCAATACTACACCACTCTTTAGCTTCATTCCTTCAGGAATGCCTATCCTTTTGCTGCGTGTTGGCCCTTGCCTTCCTGACAGAATCATAGCTTTTCATTGAGGAATCTCATTTCTTCACACTGCAACAGAACATAAACATTTTTCAAACTTCCCAGTGATAGCGAGGGTAGGTTGCTCTTTGTATTTACTACTTAAGTGAATTAAACCAACTCAAATGTGTGATCTCTCCAGACAAAGATGAAGGTTACATAGTTTAAGGATGAAATATAGACCATCCTCTACAAAACCACAGTGTTGCAGTTTAATTAAAAGAATTCATTAAAGTCATGCCCCATCCAAGGTAATTAGTATGCATAATTTATGCTTTGCCTAATACACAAGGGCAGTAGTCTGAATAATAAACTCAAGTTAACCTTAAGTGGAAGAGATTGAATGGTCAGATGTTTATTTAGCTCAGGTTTGCTCAAGAGCTAAGGTTAAAGAGGTGAAATTTTGTTATAGTTAATTAATTTCTTAAATTTTCTTCACAAAATGCTGCCTACCCAGTAGGATGAAAGGTTTGGTTTTTTTCCTTAAGGAAGGAAACAAGTAAATGTCTGTTGTCCCCATCAGTTACCAGAACATTGTGTGTGTGATCATGTATGTGCATTTTGCAGCAAGGATATGACTTGAAGGAAGGCTCCCCTGAACATTTTCACCAAGGAGCAAATGTAGCAAAAGTTTCCAAAACAGCAACCCTCGAAGTGTAAGCTCACAATCCAAAGTCAGTGGTTTCCATGGCACCCTGACCTACTGCCTTTCCACTACCTGCTCATTCGAGCTCCTGGCTCCCTCTCTGGGTTGGTGTTTCCTCAGCTGCACAGCCTCACTGCAAACCAAATCAGGAATACAACATGAGCAACAACCCCAAACAAGCACCATACAGCCTCTTCTGATCTCTTCTCAGTAGGATTCAGTTCAGTGAGCCCTCATGGGCTGCCATCACTGAGGGGCCCACAGGAGGATCCATACTACCTTGAGTTAGTGTTACTGAAGATTTCACTGACCTTGCTACAATGCACTGAGCACTAAGCAGCTGGAAGAGTCTGCTCCACAGAGAAAAGTGAATCTGCCCCTCTACACACAAATTACTGGGTTGGAGCTACACTGCTCTTCATGAGTGACATCCCTGACAAGCCCCAGGGCCCTGCGGTTCAAGTCCTGAGCTCCAGGGAGCTCCTGTCACAGAGCTCTGCTCCATATGAGCAAAGCCACACCTATGGCTGGTGGTTCCTATAAAAAGACAGGGCAGATTGGTGATAACAGGGTCTCAGTGTTTAGGGGAACAGATACGAGGCTGGCAAGACAGTCAGATGCTGAATTAGTCACTCCAGCAGAGGAATTATAAAGTTTAGTGCTGGAAAAGAAGGCCCCAAAGTCTTCTGGTAAGAGCAAGGAAACAAGTTTGAGCAAAGACCTTTTCAGCTCCAGATCCTCTTTCAGACAACAGCCAGATAAGCTTACTCAGGACAAGCAGTGGAACACAGGTAGATGGATATTGATATATGGCTTAAGGTGGGATAGGGGCACCGCAGGAACCACCTTCACATTTACATTGACCTACAGCACAAGTTCAGCTTTAAGGCACAGGGGTGAGGCCATGGGGGCTGGTGGAGGGAAAGACTTTGTGTGGTGACAGGAGGCAGAAGTAAAGCTGCAAGATAGTAGATCTCTGCGAGATTTGAAATCAAAAAGTCTAAAAAATGCTCTGTGTGCTACTTTTTCTTCCCTGATCATTTTTTTGAGGTGTAGAAGGGCTGGCTGTGATCCATTCATCACTGGAAAGCATCAGAAATGCTCATCCTTATCAAAGGGCAGCTGAAAAAATGTGCCTGAAACACAAATTTTACTTTGATGCAGAGAGTTCCCTTAATCAGAAACTCATTAGCTGTTACACAGGTGGATTATTTTTCCCAACTTCCTTTGTCTTGTCAACACATTTGACTTGTCTGCTCTCACATTTCTCCCCGGTCTCTACCCACACTAAGAAGTCTTCATATTTCCAGCCTTTGAAAAAAATCTGTGCTGGATTTGATTCTGCCTTCAGTTGCCTGAGCGGGGAAAATCCTTGAAGTGTTCAGGGTTTGGATTAAGCCTAATGTTGAATGGATTTTTTTTACCTTTGTACTTACATTTGATTTTTTGGTGTCTGCTGCAGCAACAGCACAAAAACCTAAGGCTTTTGTCTGAGGTAACACAGGAACTCTGTGGCCGGAAGCGAATCCAGGTTTTGTGTGCCGTCCTGTCCTCATGCCAGTCTCTTCCCCGAACACATAAATGTGAGGCTTGCTAGCTCTCAAGTACAGAAGACCATGCAATAACCTCCAGATACTTTTTTTCTGAGTTGCATTCTTGAGTAATTCTGAAATATTGCCTGCAGCAGGATTTTCACTCCAAAACGCAGGTATCATAGTAAATCGAATGTTTATTGTTATTACTTGGTCTGTATCACCAAATGATCCTTATTTGCTTCCTCTTATTTCTTTATATCAATAGCCATAAGCAAGTTTCCTGTAGAGGGTTAACTATTATTTAGGGAAATGGCTTTAAATGACAGTCCAAGTGCTGGCTTAAACATCTCCCACTCCCACACTCCCAGCAGGAAGAGGAATTAATAAGAGTTGTCCTGTACAACTAATTGGTACAGTATGGGAGGCCAGGCCTCAATCTTACTGAAAGTGCTGGCAAAAGACAGCCTAGATTTTGCTCTTAAGAAAATTGAATCTATGTTGATTGAAATGAACTTGTAGAGCCAACAAAAATCCACTTTCTTTGGATCAGAATGCTCCATTCACATGGGAATCCTTTAGCTTCTGCCAGTATCTCTCAGCTAAGGCTTGGTCCCATAATCACTAAAAAAACAGTTTGCACAAATCTGTGTATATAAAGATTTTTTTCAAGTTTTCTGGAATATGTAGTAATAGAGAAATACCAGCCAGAGAATTATTGCAAATTAATGTATTATTTGTGCTACACATTTCTGACCTTTTATCCTCTTTTCTATCAACATTCAGATACTCAGACTTAATAAATTTTAATGAGGACAAAATGGTGGAAGAAAATAATTCTCAGTCACTTATGCATATGCTTGCATAAATTCAATTGCATGAATTTTTGCCACACCAAAAAGAAACCAAAACACAGAAGCATCCAATTTCTAAAACCAATAACTATCACCTAACAAAACTCACATTTCCAAGACTAAGTAGTGAGCAAGAGATACAAATGTATTTTAGAATAATTATCCCACTTCTTTTTCCAAAATGTAAAAATTCTCAAGTGTCCTTCCAAAAAAGTACATTTGTGAAAATTGGTATTGGCGAAAAAAACATAAAGGTCAGTGAGCAAGCAAATTTTCTAAAGAAGAGTGTAGTTTGCTGCTGTTAAACCATAGTCCCACTCAATCCATCAAATTATGCAAAGACATCAGGGCATTACAGAGAGAAATTCATGTCACTAGAGCTGAGGTTCAAACTGCAGATGTTCCAATTTCATAAAATGCAATTAAAACTAAAGACCAATTTAAATAAACATTCTTGTATTCCTATATAATGAAAGAAGACTGACTTGGTTATTACTCCGCAATCCCCAAACTCAGAGTATGATCCAAAGCCGACTGTTCAGACTTTCGGATTCTGGGGAAGCAACTACCTAGTTTTAATCAGGAAAATCATCAACTGAAGAACAAAAGCAGAGGAATAGGTTTTCTACAGTTCATCAGCATGGATGTCATAATTACACTGTTGAATCTTATTATGAACTGCAAGACATAAAATCATGACAGATTTTATTAATTTTATTATTAAGGGGTTTTTTATTGTTTTAAGCTTTGCAGCCAGATTTACTTCTGAAAAATCACAAGAATTCATTAACTCAGTTGTTTTCAACCTATTTTTGTTGGAATGCTTGTTTTTCTGAGGTGCCTTATGCCCTTAAGAGAGCATAGGCTCTTCTAAAGAACTGGCCACCCCTCCTCCTCCCCAGAGCTCTGCCACCCAGCTCAGTGCCATTACTTTTAATAATGTGGAACATGTCCAAAGCTTTATCAGCGTTGATTCACTGGGCACCTCAGCGAGTCCAAAGGTGCTCAGTGCATGAAGCCACTGACTTCTCTTTCTGGGACTCTATTTTTAAGTTTAATTAGAAATGGATGCACAAATAGAAGCAGCTATGAATATAGTACTTGTCCAACAGATTCCTTCAAGACAGAGATTTAAGAGCAGACACAGCTTCATTAAACTTACGAAATTACACTTCATCCTCTGATTTTTTAGAATTCAAGTACACTTATTGGAGTGCCTATCAGCAAGTGAATAAACGGAGTACATGAATATCACACTCAGAGTGGAACTCCTGTAATGCTCTTTTAGTATCTGGAGCAATGCTATTTACAAATCCTGGCTGGAGCGAGTGTGCAAGACACTTACATCAATCTTTATCCATTTCAATTACCAACAAAGGTAATATCACAGCCAAGCACACATTTAGCATTAGATGGCATATATCTGGGCAGACCTGAGAAGCTGCAGAATAAATATTGATATATTAAAACAGAGTCTATTACTCACCTTCTGAATAAACCACTGATTTTAATTTACCTACAATTTTGCAATAGCATCTTTCCAAGGAGGAAATTAGATTTTTACATATCATAGCAAATCACAAAGCCAAAATGTCAACTTCATATATCAAGCAATTACTTGTACTGTTTATTTTTGGGGAAAATTTTAACATATATTTACTTAGAAAGCCACATGGGTCCCTCCAAAATAAATAGGGGCTATAATTCTTGCCAAAAAAATCCACAGTTCCAGAGATCTACTCATCAATTTCCTGCAGCATTAATGAGGAAAGGCGCTGAGACAGTCATTCATACTGTCTTTATGATAAGACTAACCTACAGGGCAAATCAAGATTAAGGACAAAGGGAAGACAAATGGATAGAATACAGAACAAGGGTTTTTTTAATGCATCACTTGAAATTTTTGTTTACCATCTTAAATGTAAGTAAGCACTACACTCAAAGTACACATGGAAATTAAAGATATTCTCCAGACAGGAAACTACATAAAAAGGAGGGATGGAGTTATTTTTTAACCTCAAGATTTATTTAGCTAGAATTGGGAGGAGAGTGAAGAGGCTATATTACTCATTAGTTAGTGAAAATGCACTTGTGAAATTGCTACAAGGTACCTTTATAAGAAGAATGAAGTTCCAGTTAAGAAACACAAGGTCACAAGTCACAGTGACCTGGCTCTCCAAGGACATGCTTTGCCACTATCAAAGGCATGCAAACTTGCTCAAATCTCAGGAAACTCCTTCCAGAAATATTTGCACTCATACTCTTAACCCCACCAGAACCACATTTCCATCTGAATATTTGGGGTTTTTTTGGCCTCGTGCTACATGGAAAGGAACCAGCGACTCAGCCTATTTTAATGCACAAAAAGGTCTTGAGGAATCTTACACTCAAGAAAAAATGGTTAGAAAGGAAGCAGTAAGTTCACCCCCACGTACCTGAGATTACCAATCCTTGCATAAACCACCCTCAGGGTGGGCATGGTCAATAAAATATGCAACCCTGCTGGCATAAAGGACGGTGCCAAACATAACCCTCTGCCAGACACTCACTTTTCCTCTGCTATAATCTCTGTGCTATTCACGCTGAGATCCAGGCATTACTTTCTAAAACCTTGTGACATTTTAATTTTTGTAATGGTTCCTCTTAGCCAGGCTGAGAGAGTGTCTATTTCTAAAAGAGATGTATCAGCACCAGGGAATGACCAGCTTGCCGGGCTTAGGCTATAGACACTGGAGATGGTTCTGCCTGTGCTAACCTTGGCACCCAGAGTTTTGGGGAACAGTCCACATGCACTCGAGCTGGCTGTCCGTGGCTCAGCTAAAGCCCAGAACCAGAGCTGCAGTGTGGATGTTGGCTGAGCCAACGAGCCTGCCAAGGGCATTTATCACTTCCCGTGGCTGTAAACCTGCCCTCAGCAGCTCCCAGCTCAGCACACACACCCTGCAAGCCTGGCCTGCCTTCTGCGCCTGACAGGAGAGGCACAGCTACACACAGCTTTCTGTAACAACAGCAAGGGGTTTCATTTCAGTCATGGCACAAACCTCACACAGTAAAACAGTCACACCCAGCATTCCATGAAGGGAGGTGATTATATTCTTACCCAAATTCTAGAGAAATTAAGGCAAATAGATTATACTAAAATTGCTCCCAGTGACATAAGCTTTCATGAATGAGATGGGCAAACAGCATCACCATGTCTTTATTCTGAGATGTGTTTTTACTATTTTTTCTACCTTATTTTTCACTGCTTTCTGCTGCTTTTTCCTTCTCTCAAACACCACCTTAGTTACTCTCACATTAGCTACTGCCACTTCAGTGGAAATAACAAGACAGAATTTATCACTAAGCCCCTCTAAATGTGCTACTAAGCCCTTCAAACCTTAATTGATTTAGGAGACTGGCCCAGCTGATAATGTTCTCTAATCCAGACACTATATGTTTGACCTGATGGAATAAAGAAACCTTTGGAGAGATTTGAAATGCTTCAGTCAACTCTCAGGCTTCGTTTGCTCTAACCCTACTCTTGTTGTCTGTGCCTGCATCCCTCTGCCCTGGGCTTCCTCACGAGGGACACGATGACACCCAGAGCCATCCCATGACCCCCACAGGCTCCTCCACAGCGAGTGTTTCTGCTGAGCTCTCTGCTTGTGCCTGCACAGCAATATCACTACACAGCACATTATTTAACCCTCCTTTCCCTCTGTTTACCTTACCCAAGCAGGCAGAAAAGCTGCAAGTTACAGATTGGTTTTCTCAAGGAATTTTGAAGTTCAGTCTAAAACTCACTCCTCAGTATTTTGGCTGCACTTTGGTAAGACACGAGCCAGCATCAGGAGCTACACAGCCGAGTGCCAGCAGATCAGGCTTCTCTGAGAGGTGCTCATACAGCTCCACTGCCAGGTTCTCATTATATAAAACTATGCAAACCAAAAAATTCTCCCTTCCAGCTCCCTCCTTCTGGTCTAACCAGATGGCTGAAAACAAACAAACAAATAAATAAAACACTGAGAAAGAAAAACAAAACCAAATCAAAATAAATCCTGACTATGTTTTGCTCAGTAGCCAGTTGATAAAATCTCCTGCAAGGCCAAGGCCAAGTGGGCAGCTGCAGGCATAGACCACATTTGACACCTGCCAGCCTTGAAGGGGCAGGAAGGGAGCAGTTGTCACTAATGAGTCTCAACTCAGTCCTGCCTGCTGGCATGTGGGGCATGTGGGGAAGAGGAGTGGGTCTCTTCCCTGTCCTGTTTCTTTATTTGGGAAAAGGAAGAGCTGAGGGCAAGCCAGAGGGCTCTTTCAGAGCATAGGGGAGACCACAGGAAGTCCAAAAAACCTCATTAATGCCTCGTGGGAGAAATACAAATGCTGACACATTATCTTGCAGAGTATCAACAATATTAACCTGTGGGGTTTTTTTCTTACATTAAATGCATATGAACGCAGGGACACTGAGAAATTGTAGGTTGTTGTAAAAACATCCAGCCTAGCCAGAGTCTGAAATACAATGGCAGAAAGCTGATAATCAAAGAATATACTAATATATCAGCCAGACACATTGCACCATCCACATCCAGTTTGTTTCCTTTTCCCATCCAATGATTATTTTCCTTTAACTAACAGTAAATCTTGCCAGATTCTTGAAACTTGTTGTAGCAGGATGCTCTGCCTAGAGTGTGGTAAGAGAACTTGAACAATACCCGACTAGCAAAGCTCTCGGTGGGGAATGGAGCAGGGGGTGTTGTGCTGCTTCTGACGCTGAAGAATACAAAACCCAGCCTGACTCACCGATCCCAAAATTAAACATTCTGAGGAAAAACAAAGTACCTGATAAAAAGAATCAACAGGTGGCACTACTGATAACTCATCTAAAGCTGCTGAGCTGACACAGCTGACCTGCAGACTGGCAGTCAATCACTTCATACTATCAAAGACCAGTCTCACTTTTTAATGGCAGGGTCTTCTAACACACCCCTTCTTGGAGTGTGTGTGGAGATTCCTCCCTTGTGTGGGGATCCCCCTCAAGGCTGTTCTTTGAGGATGAGTAAAGATTTGCCCAGGGTTTGTAGTGTGGGTAACATCAGTCTTTACTTGATAATTGGTTTTGCTAGCTTTAATATAATTTTTTCAATATTGCTTCACCGGGCTTCCAGTCTAAAAGGTTCACATGCCCCAGAATCAGCACATCTGATACTGGCAGGGTTTGCGCAGCTCTCCGTCCTTCTGAGGGAAATAAATTTGCTTCTTCACAATTTACACAGTGTCATTCTTCTGACTAAAAGAAACCCAAGTCCCTTTTTACGCTGAACGAACTTTAAAGACCTGGCACATCTCAGACACAAGGGCTTGTCCAAGTGTCTCCGCTGAAATCTCTTCCCTCTCCACTGCTGCAGTAGTGGCCATGCCAGCCAGGTCCTGTCTTCCAGCTCAGTGTAGACAGCCCCTCAATGGGCTGTGCATGCACAGTCTGGAATCCTTCCAGAGGAGCAGAGATCTGTATATGTTAGTGTCCTCACACAGCTCAGTCATGGCACTCCTGTCACAGCCACGGATGCCAAAGCTGAAGCACTGGATCCCAGACACAGTCAGCTCTGGACCACAATGAATTAAAACAGAGGAATGTCACATGGCTCATGACTGTGTATTATTCTCCTCAGTACTTGATAACAATCCAGATCTTTCAGAGCTGCCTAACACACACAACACTGGGAAAGCAGCAGGCAGGTATTTTTATGTTTGACAGTTTGCTCTGTTTGACAATCAGGTGCCATCAAGGCCCACAGCAACTCCTTGGCATCCTTCTCAGAGACTCCATCATGGAGCTCTGGGAATGTTTCTGTCATGTGCCATTGGAGAGTGCCTCTAGATCTGTGAATAACTATTCAAAGCCATTCTTTTGGCTTTGCCATGACTTTTGGGTCCCTTTCAAGAAAAACAAAAGATTTTCTTCAAAGCAAAATAAATCTGCTCTTTCACAACAATTAACTGTACTTCACACGGAACCGAAACAGTGGCACAAAAGGGAGACAGAAAACCCCATAATTTTGATACTTACAAGTTTTTAACTTTATTTGTAGTGAAAAGCTAAATTTCTGAGGCTGACTTTGCCATGATTATTCCAAGGTGGCTCAGGATTGCACTTGACACTAACTGAAGTGGGGAGCAGCTCTCTGAAGAGATTCAGAGAGAGAACTGGCAAAGCTGCCCATTCCATGGCACTGCAGACAGCCAGGGCTGGCCCTAGGGCAGCCCACTCTGGCCATGCAAGAGCCACAAGAAGCCAGGTTTTTGCGGTGGCAAAGGAAAGAGGCCACGGGAGGCAGCAGCCCCTGCCAGAACCAGCCCTCCCCTGGCCATCTCCACAGCTCACCTCGCACTCTGTGTCAGCTGCACATTGCCCCTTCCTGCGGCAAAGGCAATTTAACCCCAGCCCTGCCACGCCCTCTCTCACTCTTGCACTGCTCCTAGGGACAGAGTTACGGCACTAAAAGGAGAAGAATATTTAAGCCTTATGGCCTCTGAGCAGGCTCTGGCAGGTGTCTGGCTGCATCTGGCTGTAGTTTTCTCTCTGGTCAGCATGCTCAAAGGGTAGGAGAATATAGAAGCTGAATTTCATCTTAGCTACCCTGGTGGCTGCTTGGTGTGAGAACTTTGGTGAAACATCTTTGCAACAATCATTAATGGGCTTCAGTCTCCAGGAGCAAAACTGTAAACATATTTTTCATTTAAGCCGGTTAGACAGAAACAGGTAAACAGTTCTGAGACTAAACCTATCTATTCCATACAGGAATTATGAGAAAAACCTATTAAACATTCTGAATTAAAAAAAAAAAAAAATTTAATTACTGGTTTTCCTGTACACATGCCTGTCCAGCTCCCAGTACAGTGACCACAGTGTGAGCTCCTGGGCGGAGGGCAGGGCTGTGCAGCTTTATCCAGCCCCAGACTTTGCTGGAAGGTAGGAACTTCCCTTTGGGTGGCTGTGAAAAGGCCTTGTCTCCCTGATTTACACAGGTATGGCGTGAATGGCTCAGAGGCTGAGGCCTGCTCAGCCAAACACCCATGTGTGCATGAAATTAGAATGTCAACATTTGATTCATGCTGCCAGGCTGTGACTGTGAAACAAATTATGTCAGTGGGTGGCAATTGCAATATTAGCCTAAGCAGATAACATTTAGCTAAAAGGAGGGGCTCAGTTCACATTCTTCTCCCTACCGTTTTAATATGTCAACATCATTAGACTTAGAAGGCCTGGAATTTTGTCAGAATGGAAAAAAAAATATGGAGACAAAGATATTATAGGTTGAGAGAGGGTTTATGGTAAAGCACAAGCAGCACAATCCAAATGAAGGTTCAGCAATTTCATTACTGCTCTTTTACCACATACCTTCATTATGCACACTTCAGTCTTTAAATTTTGTCACCCCCTCCTCCACCCCAAGCCGCCCCCATTTAATGATTTTAAGAACAGTGACTGAACAGAGTGGAATGAAAGTGACAAACAGCGTCACCTACAGTATGTTAAAAACTACCTCTTTAAGGAAGAAATGCCATTTACTAATTAATTTTTTATTAAAAAAGCCTTGGAAATGTTTGGCTTGAGCAACCAAACTTTTGAACACATGAAAATAAGGCTCTAAGTCTGGCTTCTTTTCAATACAAAGAAATACAAATTAGTTTTTTAGAAGACAGATTTTTCTAAGTTGCTCCTAGCATTTTGAAGTGCATTCCCATGAAATCAACAGTTTTTGAGATGTGAAGTCAAAATTTTGTAGTAAAATTGATTTTAGAAAAAGAACCAAGGCATATTTGAAAGGAATATAGGATACTTAAAAGTAACTGGGTTTATTACAGAATTAATGAAGAAATACACAAAACTCACCGCACTGTAAAGATGGAAAATGTCCTAAGAAAAAATAGTGGTAATTTTTTTCTGGCTCTCATATAATTATCAAAAAGTCCCTGTATCAGAAGACAACATTACCACAGAAGCTATCATAATCTTAGCTCCATTTTTTTCTCCCTTGTTTTAACTGGCAAAATGGCAGAACATCAATTTAAAGTTTTATTCCATAGCAAACACCCACATTGTTAAAGTTAATACTGTGAAAAATCTTACTTGTAACAGTGAAATGTTTATAGAAGAGCCATTCATTCAGTTGCAGAACTAAGGATCAGCAATCACCTTCCTTGTTAAGGTACAGAAAACCACAGTTTTTAGGTGATTCTGCCAAAAACCAAATCATCAACTTGATCTTCCAGCTTATAAAAACTAGCTTTATCTGAAAGCCATTAAGAGGGAAAGAGGTGGTAGCCACCTCCTCTGCTCAGCACCCCGTGCTGTGCATTCCAGAGCAGTCACACCCCTGACTTGTGCCCAGCCCAGAGCAGGGCAGTGCCACTCCCAGCTCAGCCTGGGAGAGGAAAATTTCATCACTGGGCCAAGTTCTCACTGCCTTCCTCACCTGAGAAATTCCATTGACGCTCACGGGCCAAATTAATCACTCCCAGAGCTCCATGGGCTTCGCCAAAGACCAGCTTGATTCACTAGGACTCTTCAGCACACCAGGACTGGATGCATGGACTTTGACGGGAGCAAGATGGGCAACATAATGGAAACCCAGAGCATTTATTCCTCAAAAACTGACTTCAGAAAACACACATTGCAGTAACACCCATATGTGTGTGTGGCCCAGCTCTCACTTTACAAGCTCAAAACCCCAATCGTGTCGCCAGTGCAGTTATTATGTGGTGTAACAGGGATTTCCAGAGCCCTGTAAAGGTCCTCATTGTGCTTCTCCAGTAAAGAGTCTTTAAAAAAATAGGTTTATATGAAGGGACTGTAAGGATTCAGACTATAATATTTAACTACTTGGAAAAAAAAGGACAAAAAATGCAGATATAACTGACTCCCTTAATTCAATTACACTTATTGTTCTTTTAACAGATGCTACAGTGTGACCTTTACAAATAATAATAATAATAACAACAAAAAAAGGGGGGGGGAAATTCACAGTAGGAGATTGCAATTTTCCTATTGTTTCACCTGCTTCAGGATATGTGTTTTTGGAATCTTTTCAAAAGGGAGGATTTCACTTCTAAATCTTTCAGAATTGTCCAAATTGGCAAAAAGGGTTTGAAAGTGCTGATTCTTCCTCTCTATGATATAAACTATTGAGTTTCCAAAGCCTTCATTAAAAAAAAAAAAATCTTCTTGCATTAGAAGTTACATCTTTGTCAACAAACAAACAAAACAATGGAAATGTCTGTCTCCACTTCAGCACACTCCCCTCTCCATCCCCTCACCCAGTAATTAATAAGGATATAATAGGCCCAATAAAACGGAAGAAAAAAAATACAAAAAACCCGGGAGAATTGAAAACTGTTTTTGTTTCTTTGGACTACTTTATGTTGAGGGAAAAAGGTCTGGGGAGAACACTGTAGCTCATTTTAAAAGCTCAGCTATTCAGCCTGCATAGAAAAATAAGTGTAAACAATCAAACTTCTCCAAAGGTAATTTGGTAACAGTGCTTACAAAGAGGAAAGCAGAAAAGACAGCACTAAGACTGCAGGAAAGATTCTTTCTTTATGGTGTAGTGACAGCCTTGTAACTTCTCCATTATGATGGGAACCACAGCATAAAGATTGCATTATCATCTGTGGTTAACTGTCAAATGCATTTTAATGCTTTATTTGGGAGAGCTAAGTTAAAGACAAAACAATCCTTCTCTTCTTAATCTATCCATCTCTGAGAATGTAAATACAGCTCATAGTTGTGTGTCAGAGTGTGGGGAGTTAACTGTATTCTTTCAGCTTCATGTAGATTCCTGAAGATCAGAGAGCTGAGTAAACAATATTTTGATGTAAACAGATTATCAACATGAGAGGAATGACCGTCTGGTCACCTGTGGGGGTTTATTCACTTAACACTTCCACCCCATAAAGACAATTGTGTGCAATCAATGCATATAGGGCCTTTCACTGGGTTGCTAAGTGATATGTAGTGTCAACAGAAAAATGCATGATGTACAGAAGGGCTGCTCAACAGCCAGGAGAAAACAACACACATGGATGATATTTTAAACTTAATTCAGTGCGTTATGAAGATTGTGACAGGCACAGTGGCTGACCAGAAAGCGCTTCAAAAATTTGACTTTATAAAGTTGGATCTCCCACGTGTGTAAAGAGTTTAATTTGGTAACAAGTGAATCACAGTGCAGAGCTGTAGCTGGTTCAAATAGGAAAAGCCAACCCAGCAGGGAAGCACTGAATATTCATTCACTGGAAGGCACAGCAGTCATTTTACAATCCAGGCTTCAATATATGAGCAGATCATTTGTCTAAGATTGTATATGCATTCTCTCATTTTCCTCATCTCTGGAAACTATTTTAGTAAAAGCCCAGAAGCTGTTTTCAACAGTTTCTTCAGAATTTCTAAAGAAAGGAAAGAAAGTTGAATGGCATCACATTGCCCCATACAACCATGAAAACCTGTTTTGTGGGACATTCTTGAAACCAACCCAGAAAGAAACCCTTAAGAGGTTTTGTATTTATTTACCCATTCTCTCTTCACCACCCACTTGATAGGTTTTATATTCAAATGCAAAATATATCTGCCTTTGTTCTAAGGATTCAATCTGATTTTGGTCTGATTTACAGAGCAAATCCTGAGAAATCCAATCTTTTGCCAAATTTTATTTTTCTAATAGCTGCACACAGCAAAGAGAAAACCTCCACTCCCCCAAGCTTCTCTAAATCACTTGCAATGGTATTTCAGCCTACTGCCATATTCAAAGGTTCCTCAGAGACCACAAAGCTTTGACCAAGCACATTGCTTGTTGGATCATTAATGTTATTTTCTGCAGAACACAGTTCCCAAACTTGCAAAATGTTTTTTTGTTTTGTTTTGGTTTTTTTTTTACAAGGTGTCAGAGAGCTCTGTGCTCTTCAGGCTGCTCCTGGCAGTACATGGGCAAAATGAGGATCTGTGGTGACAAATGCAGAAACTCATATGCATAAGACAGGTTTGGCTAAGTTTGTAAATCCCTGAGCTTTCAAAATGGTAATTTTTATTAATATATAGAATTTTTTTTCTTTGAAGGAATTTGTATTTAACGTATTTCAGAAGAATTTGCATAACATTTTATTGGAAAAGGAAAACATTTTATTGAGGGAACCTCTTCTGAAATGCTGCCTAGGTTCAGGCCAATGAAGGCTGGTACTCGAGTTTCTGAGCTATGGATAACCAGATGTGACCTCCTCAGGACACTCAGCTTCCCAAAAGCACTTCAGCCTTCAGCCCAGGACAAAGCAAAGAAAATACAGAGAAGTCCTTCCACCAGAAAGCGGAAAAGTACTGACTAGAAAGGAATCAACCTGATCAAGGAAATAAGGATAATTAGGTTTTGAATTGTTTCACGAAATTGTTTCCTAAACCAGTCAGGTTGCTGGATTTCTAAATTCAAAATACAACAAGTCAATAAAGAGAAGTTTGGAACTTTAATTTTGGAAATGTACTTGGACATGTGACAATTTTGAGGACAGTAAAAATTCAGTTCCTTATACAATCAGCTTGTAACTGAACTTGAATTAGTAAGTTGGATCTGACTCCAAATAAAAATAACTGAGAAGATTATTTAATTTAAAAATAATGTTAATTACTAGAACCAAAATAATCCAATAATTTATCAATAATAATAAAATTAAACTGCTAAGTCAGGAACAGAATTCAATGTTCATCCTCAACGAACTATCAGATTGCCTGGAAAATAACTACAAAAAGATTTGTCTACCATGCAGAGAACTCCCACTCTAGTCAGAAAAGCTCTCCATAAAAACTAAAATTAGAATATCCGCCTTATATCCTGGTAAAAATAATACCCAGTCAACCCCTCCAATCCTCCCATACACTGTGCTTTTTTTATAACAATTTTTAAGAAGGCCCAACCCACAGCTATAGCAAAGCTTTGATGCCATTCACAGCAGTCAGTGCGGCGTAGCAAACACAGCCCTGCTCCAGTGAAAGAATGAAGGAAATGGGACTGAGCATGATTCCACTTATGCACCACACACAGTCTGGGGAAGCACCTCGCAGGCTGGCAACAAAGCAAATTCTTCTAAAGGCAAATACTTCCACTACCTTTACAGAAGGAGTGTAAAACCCCAGTCTGGATTTTGCTGGTTCCAGGGCTCTTGGGCTGTGTGACACAAGACAACATAGGATCCTATCTCTTCACGTCAATTCTTCTCTAATAAGTCATTAAAAAGAGCTGCTGGTAGGGGTGGCTCTGGGTTATATCAGGGCCAGAAAAACTTGGGAATAAACTCGCTACATTTTTAGCTTTGTCAGTGTTGGGATGGAACAGTTTTGCTTGGTTTACAACAGTACTCTGTGCAAAATGAGGAAAAAAAGCCTTTCTGTGTTTACCTATCAGTGTCAGATGACACGTTTCAAGCCTTGTTTTAGAAGTCTGTGTCTAAGACTTGCTTCACTACACAACTCTTAGTCTTGGGCCTGAGTATTTAAAGCTGCACATGAACCCTTGGTGAGTGTGTGCCAAGAAGGGCAATGACACCTACCCTGTACCAGCAATGCTGTGGCTACAGGACCAGGGCAGTGATTGCCCCTCAGTGCTGGCACTGGGGAGGCCACACCGCGAGTGCTGTGCCCAGTTCTGGGCCACTCATGAAAAGAAGGACATTGAGGTGCTGGAGCCTGTCCAGAGAAGGGCAATGGAGCTGGGAAAGGGTCTGGGCAGTGTCTGATAAGGAGCAGCTGAGGGTGTTTAGTCTGGGGAAAAGGAGGCTCAAGCGGAATCTGATCAATCTCCAACTCCTGAAAGGAGGGTGGAGCCAGGGGGGAGTTGGTTTCTTCTCCCAAGTAGATGAGAGGAAATGGACTCAGGTTGTGCCAGGGCAGGTTTAGATTGAATTTTAGGAAAAATTTCTTCATGCAAAGCACAGTCAAGCACTGTAATGGGCTGCCCAGGGAGTGGAATGCCCAGATGGAGTCCCCATGCCTGGAGGCACTGAAAGATGTGTAGATGTGGCACTGAGGGACACAGTTTAATGGTGGGCTTTTCAGCTCTCTGTTAAAGCTTGAACTTGATCTCAGAGGTTTTTTCCCATCTAAATGATTCTGTAATTCCAAGGACTTGGTTCTGCCTTTATCAGTAGATGTTTTGCTTTGGTTAAAGCAAAACTAAAATGGGTCTAAAGTTAAAAATTTATTTCGTCTTTTATTTCCCGAGTCAGCATGTTGCTACTTTGAACACCCAAGTGTAGGCAATTGCACAGTCAAGTATCAATCCACACAGGTGCCGTTTAGCTGTGACACTGACCCACGTTATTCAAGGTAACCTCAGCAACAACAATTCTGAACTGCCTTCTCCTCCCCCCAGTCTGATCAGGGGAAAGGAATGAGAAATATTCCTGTATAAGAGTCTCTAGAGGCTTGTTCCAAGCAGCTCGTTCTTTCTAACACAGAACATGTCTGCCACAGCCCCAGGATCCCCAAGACTGAAAGAGCAAAGCTGTGAGTCTCACAGAGCTTGTTCACCTGGAAAGGTCTGTCAAGGAAGGCTGGCTGCTGCTGTGACTGTGGCAGCGACTCTGCTGCTGCACTGGTGTGCACACAGGGTCTCACCAGTGCCTGGATCACTGCTCTTTTCTGTTTGGTTTTGAAGCCAATTCGGACGAGGCTGCTCACAGAGTGGAACATGGTTCTCAGCACCACTGCAGTCAGGCAGTTCTGCTTCAGAAGGCAACATTAACCCTTGTAACTCCTCCAGCCATTCCCCCATCCTCTTAACACACCAGGCAAAAGGGCTGCTGCAGCTGTAAGGAGCAGCCACAGCCCACATGGAGGGATGGGAACTTTCGCACCCCAGCTGCTGCAGGAAATTTCCTAGGAAGAGAGGGAGAGTTTTGATCTGTTTCCACTTAGCAGAAATACAGCAATAAAATGCTCCTTTTACCTCAAAGCACTGAAGCAATTAAGTTCAGACTAGCTGAAATACCAGGCCAAACTCAACAATATTACTGGACAACACTGCTAGACAATAGAGGATACCTCAGCTTGAGCTAAATGAACAGGTAGCCTGAAAAGCTGGAGTGGAAATCTTGGCCCCTGTAACTACTGTTAGGGTTGACTGCAGCTGGTCAATACTGGAACGTAAGCAGCAAGGGCTTCAGCAGAGGTATCTCGGGGGAACACTTGACCAGCACTAGATTACGGCAAGCAGTCTTGGGGAAATCCATCCTCAAAACATTCTCAAACCCCCTGTCACTGGAAACAAAGGAAATGTTTGCTTCTAATTTCTGAGTCTATGGACAGATGAAAGGACTGTACAAGTGTGTTTCAACAATACTGAAAAGCTTTTCCTTGTAAAGTAGCCAATTTACTGTTATGGTTACACTTAAGTCAATTAAAATGTTTTATTTGCAAGGATTTGAATCTCTTACCTTCATTAACATTTAGCAGTAAATGGGAGAAAAAAGGTAAATAAAATATTATCTGGCTTTTTAAAGGTCATTCCAGCTTGAGCATTATGAAAAGCCAGGTAGGAACACAGAATGTGCCCCTTTGTGTGGATTTAATACAAGCAGCCAGTGCAGAACAGTATCAGTGGAAGACAGCAAACACCAAGTCGGTGGCTGAGAGTCTGTAATGCTTGCGTTTAATACATACTTAATTACAGCCACCCTTTGTTCATCTGACTTGAGATAATTTTCCTTTTTGCTCAAGCCTCCCATCATAAATCACCCTCATCACAGAGCATTTAACTGATGCACCTATTCTTAGCACCTGCTTTTAAACAACCCTAGGCTAGCAATCCAAACTGATGAAGTGACATACCTAATACTTTGCATGCCTTCACCAAAGGAATAGTCAGCAAGGTTCTGGAATCTGGGTCCTACCTAGGCTGGAGGGTGTGGAGGAGGGCAACCCCTCCACTGTAATTATGCAGTTATTGCAGCATCTCACTTCAAGAGCTTTCATATTCCTGTTTGCTAAAAAGAATAACATGTATTCAAAATTCATTACCGCAAACCTCTTTCAAATGAAGATTTTTATTATTGGCAAATAGATGTAAAACTAATGATGCAGGAAGACCCTGAGTTTTCAATATATAAAAAAAATTAGACCAGAAAAGTAAGACATATTTGTGCTCCTGTGGGCAAACATTTATTCAAACACACAGTTTACATTAAGCTTACTTCTTTCCTTTTTACTACATCCCTCACTGCTGATACTAACAGGAAAATAGAAATTCCCCACAAACCACAGTACTTCCACAGCAAAATGCCACCTAGTACAATATACAGTGATTTTCCATCATGTCATTGTCCTTGGTAAACAAATTCTCTTTAAAGCAAAACTACAAATGAAAGCTCTCACCAAAACAGTCCTTGTCTAACATGAGGGTTCAAATGCTGCAAATCTCCACTCAATGCACACTGAAAACTAAACCCCAGCCCCCCAAGGCCAGAGGAAAAGAGACCCTTAAAAACCTTAAAGCTACAGCATCGGAGAGACTTTCGCAAAGAGTTGACATCATCAGTCAAGAGTCCTGCAAGCAACTGAACAGCTCAAATCTCATCACCCTCATCAAGGAATGCAAGTAGCAATGAAATCCCCAGAGCTCCGAGGCAAGTCAGACTAACTGAATTTACACATGGGTGTATATTAAAGCTTTAATGAATATTTAGCTAATGACAAGTTGCTCTGCCTAAATTAAATTTTCATAACCACAAAAATTTCAAGAGGATTTCTTTCATTTTCAAGAAAATTAGAACTCCCAGCAAATGTTAAATGCCTTAAGGTTTTGCAGTGGATACTTCAAATGGTTTTATAGGGCAGTGATTTAGTGATTAAAATCAAAAGATGATTTCAATATTCTTTTTTTGTTTATTTCTTCTTTTTGACTATCTTTTCTTCACAGAGAGTCCTTCAACCACTTTGTGTTTCCTGTGGAGGAACCAAGTGGTTCCTCTTCTCCAAGGAAAAGAATTAAATGTTTGCTCTTATTTTCACGGGAGTTGTGCATGTGAAAAGGCAATAATTCAAGAAGCAGGATTAACAGACATGGATTGAGAATACAATCTGAATCTTGTAACCAAATCTGAAGCCTTGCAATTAAAACTTTCCTCTACCTAAGCTAGTGGAAGCACAGATTGCACTATTAAAATAAATAAATCTACATAGCATTCCATACAGTGAAACAGACAAGCTAATGTAATTAGATGTTACCATCTCATTCAAAGGGAGCTCATCAGTGAAGAAAGCTGCAGCAGTGCCAGAGCAGCCAGGGGATGCAGAGCAATGCCCAAGGTTCCACATCCCTCTGTGTCAGAGGAGCACTCCCATGGGTGAGAGGGGCACCTGCCCTAAGAGCTGCTCACCCTGCACAAGAGCTGAATTAAATTGCTTTAATAGAGAGCAAGACCGGGATGTTTCAGTGACTTGAAGGTCACTTGCTAGAATCAAGTAACAAGATGTTCAGAGGTACCACAAAACTGTTGCTGAGGTAAAAAATAAGACACAAGTTATCATGACTGAGATACAGACACCATCTGACTGCAATGACTGTCACCTCCACGGCATACCCTGAAATGTGCCTTTGAGAACAAATGAAGCAGGAAGGCTCTCGGTTACTTCCACAGAAAACCATTCTAAAACTGTATGTCACAAGCAGCTGCTAGAAGATGTTTATCCAAGAGTACTGTAAGAGCTGCTTCAGGCAAGGGTGACCATTACATTGAGCCCACTCTCCTGGCAGAGGGGGGAGCACAAACGAAATATTTTCCTCCTTTCTGCTGCTACTTACAGAATGTAAAACATATAGAAAATCTGGAGGTAAGATTTTAATTGCTGATTTAGGAATAGCTGGTAATTAACTTACATTCTCTTAGAAATGTAGTTTTCTGTATGACCTGGTAACCAAGCAACAGGAAAAGTAACAATACAAAAGTGTGATAATAAAATTTTTTTTTTTTTTTTTTTTTTTTAGAATACAGATATTATATTATCAAGCTAATAATTATTTCTTACTCTATGCATAAATTTATTTCTGTCTCATACTGGAAGGGCCTGGACCGAAAAAGGAAATGCAGTTAACATTAAATAAATGGAATAGTTGGGAACAGCATCAGGCTACATCTTAATGTGGTGTGCTGTTCAGTACCCACCAGTAAAATCTTGCCCGTGTTTTCCAGGATGAAATACACTCACAGGGGAGAAACACCAGGAGCTACTATTACTATATTACAGGAGCTTCTATTACTCCTTTGCTAACAGACATAACCATGACAAAGCACCAAAAAGTTTTGAACTCAAGTGATACACTCCAGTAGAGACTTAAGGGAAAAGCGTGTACAAGAATTTGTTTTGCTGTAGCTATTAAGGTCTGGTCTGTTTTGCCAGCCCACGTCCGTCCCCTGCCTCAGCACTCAGAGCACACACAGCCACCTTGTCCTTCAGTACACACACAAGTGCATTCAGGTGGGTCAGAAAACAACTCCTCAACAGCCAAATCCAGAATTCTGAGCACCACTGAAAGACTGGGTAAGGAACACCATTCTGGCACAGAAACATCTGCAAATACATTTCATACTGAGTGTGGGAAGGTTTACACAGCCCTTAGGAGGTGTTTTCTACTCTTTAATTTGAGGAGCTCTTTCTCAAGAGCTTTGCTATTAAAGGAACCAATTCCCAGCTTTCATGTGCTATGTCTTTAACAAGATGGGCCTAATCAAGTCTTCAAACATAAGAAAGATCAAAGCCTGTATCTGTAATAAAACAAATGATATGTGTCTGGCATGTATTGACAAGGCTACATGGCTTTGGCTGTTCAGTCTCATTATTACTGACATCCATCATACAAAAATCTGTATGGCATATTAGAAGTTCCCTAACTTTCTAGCAAAAATAATGTCAAACAGCAATAACACTTAACTTGACCTCAGTTTTACCTTAATACCTGCAGTGATTTGCAAGCTCAAACAACGCAGCAGCACTTAGAAAAAATTAAGCCTGTCATTAGCACACAGTAAATTTGAAGAACAATAATTTGATGGTAAAAACTTTAACTATTCATTGACATGAACACAACACTGAAGGGCTGTACAGCTCCCCTGATGGACCCTTTAAAATGCCTGCAGAACATCAGTTAAGCCTGACTCCCTCCCTTTAGGTACACTGCACTTACCAGGGCATTTCCTAGATAGGCCTGTCTGGGGTTTGAACCTAATTGAGCAGAATATTAGCTCAGAGATCTGATTCTCCTCTGCTCTGACTAATCAACAATGCTGTGCCCCAATTAAAGGAGGCAGCACAATCTCCTGCATTGCCTGGCACATTCTGTCTCAATAATGTTACTCTTCACTTTCTTCTTGTTCCTGCTCAGTCTGTGTTTGTGCAACAGTTCTATGAAGCTGCAGCACACAGAATAGAAACATCAATCATCAATTTTTCTTAACTTTAAAATAATGTCTATAATAGACAGATTTAAAAAATCCTTTATCTAATTGATAATTAATAAAATCCATTTTTATCTACTCTAAAATAAATGTTTTTCAAGTCACAAAATAGAAATAATAACTAAGCAAAAATTTTAAAAATCACACTTTCCTATCACAATCATTTGCAAAATTTGAGTCTCAATTTGGCCAAGCTGCATTTTACTTTTAAGGTCATCCTAGAGGACCTAAGTTCTTTCCAGAAGTCTTTCACTGAAAATACATCACCACTTTTCCCCCAAATATGATATGTGACTAATGACACGAACAGGACAACCTGCTTTGTGAAGGTATGAGTTCCTCTGAAAACAGGAGAAACATGAGAAATAAAACCACTCCCACCCAGCACACTGTCTCTGATAATACAAGAAAGGCCTGTAGAGCTGAAGTGACTGCTGATTGCTCGAGGTGACCACAGCAGCTGGGGTTCAGTTCCTGATATTCAGCAAAGATCCCACATTGTGTCTCTCAGTGAAGACAGACTCTAAAGACAGAACTTTGTTGACTCAGGATTGTGAATTGCAGTATTTTTGTTCTGTATTTTGTCTACCACAGATTACAATATTAGTGTCAGACAAATAAGAAAATAAATTAAGAAAATGCATTCAAGGTAAACGCCAACAGCAAGTGATTCCACAGAGCCAACATTTAAGGATCTTATGAGATTCGCAGAAGGATACAAACACTTCATTACAAGGTTTACGGTTGCTTTGCATTTCAATTGTGTAACCCTCTCCAAATTGTTCTAATGTCAGCACTGTCTTATGCTGTTTCTGAATAGTCAGTCTTTTCTTGATAAAATAAAAAGGTTACCACTTCATCCCACACACTGCACAACTGCATAGCCATTTGTTAGGTCCTGCCTTAAAGCCAATTCAACCTTTTTCTATGATCTCTTTTCAGAAGTGTCAAAGTTCTAGCAATCTAACTTTTTGCAGTTTCTTTTAACAGCATAATCTGGCTTTTATGGCAAACTAGCTGTCCACGGGTTATAAGAGCCTTTGCTCCTCAAATGTACTGTATCTGCCCTGCTAATTATCTGTCAAAATCTATACGGAGTGGACAGAAACCAGACTGTCAAAGGGAATTGATGCAATCTATTATTTTCAAACTTCTTACTGTGTGTCATACATCAAGACATACCTTATTCTGGGACATCAAAAAGTGCTGGCACAGGAGCAATCCAATGCAATGCCTCAGACAGACTTTGAAAGCTTTTTATGCTGGACAGCCATCTATTTAGCCAGAGAGTGAGAATAATTCAATAGGAATTTTTGGGAACATTTATACACAGTGTTTTCACACATCCTGGTATGTCTCTATCAGTGATTACTCCATTATTTATTTGCTTTTCCTTTCACACCACAGTTCCTTTCCAACCCTCAGTGAGAAGAGTTGTCCAGACAAGGCTCAGCCATTTCTTACTTAAGAGCTCATCGAGATGCCAGCCAGAAATGAGGTGTAGCAGCCCTCAGTCTAGGGCAGTCACTGTTACCAGGGAGCAAACCAATTGGGAAGGAAAAATGGAACAGTACAATTAAACATGTATTTTATCACAGATGAACACAGTGTAATTTCCAAGCAAGGTTGTTGATTTTTTTTGTCACTTTTTAGTAGCAGATGACAAGAGAATCCTGTCAGCACTTCAGACTCAAGGAAGAGAGGGAACAGAGCAAACCTGGGATACAAGGCAGTTGTGAATGTTTATACAAATTCTTTTGCATTACACAAACAGGGTATTCCAATATGCTCACTCTAGCTCTTTACAGAGTGAGCATTGTGCACTTCAGAAGACAAAGAAAGCCCCTCAGATCATGAGGGACAACAAGCATGAAACTCAAGTGTTCAAAGGGGCAGGGGTCTCTGTGTCTGTTTTGGAACTTGGAATTCTTTAGTGAAGCGGACAGGAATCACACCTTTTTAGGTATCAAAATCATAATTACATACCTAAAGGGGACTTATAAAAATGACTATATACTTGGCAACTTTTGAAAGTGATAAATCACAGGGAATGAGGTCTTCCTGAGAAAGATGGCTCACAGACCAGAGCAGGAATCAGGCTGCGGTGTTACAAATCCCATGGGCATCATGATGACAACAGTTTTCCATCTCCCTCCACCACTGAAGTAATTATTTTCTAAGGAAAGCAATTGTGGGTTTTTTATTGGTGGGTCTTTTGGTGTTTCTGGTTTTTGTTGGTTTTTTTTTTTTTTTGTTAGAGAAACTTCCCTATGACACCTAAATATTCAGTATAAACTATTCTAAGCATCCATCCTTAATAAAAAACCCTACCTGCTTTACACTCTGAAGGCAAACTCCCTTTTTGCTTGAGTTCAGTAAAGCAGAAGAGTACCAAGGACAGCCATCAATTTCAAGCATAGCCCCCCTGACTGTGGAATGCCTTGCTACCTGACTTGGAGCTTTACTGAGGAGCAGATCAGGGCTGTGCTCTCCCTAAAGCAGGCAATCTTCAGGATCTGCCCCACTCATGCATAGCTGAAATATGCATTCACTACTTCTCCTGTCTCAATTTGCTGTTTACTCTCACATCCTGAGAAGGCCTGAAACAGGCATTTGGCATTTCAAAATGCTTTTATTTTTAAGAAGAAACAGCAGAAAACTAAACAAATTATACTTCAAGCAAATAAAGTTCCTAATTTTCTTTGGCTTCAGAATATTGATGGTCACCTGGACTCCAGTCTCATTTTAAGAGTAATGATGAGAATTTGCTATAGGTATGCAATTTGCTGCTCTTGCTAGAAGAGTTTACACAAACAAATTTCAAAGCTTGACTGGAGAACTGGTCAGCATATCATTCTGGTCAATTATTTGCCATGCTAGAAGTGCATCAGGATAATGACACCGGGAGGGATTGTAAGGCAATATTGTTCCCCAGAAGCCTTTGTCTAACAAGGTAATTTATGACCTGTTCTGGAATCCAGTCTTTACAAAACCATAAATTCACACTTGTATTCAACTTCAAAGGGACCATTATCAGTAAAGGTGGCAGAAGGCATCAGACTGCTGCAAGCTAGATAAACAGATAAGTGAGACTTTCATGGTTTTCTCCTCTAGGTCTGCTTGCAGGACAAAGGTACGTAAAGGTGCAGCTGCCCCTCGGCATTTGGCCCTATTATTCGCAAAGTTCACCACTGAATGTGCTACTTCCCTTTTACAAGGTGAGGAAAACCTTACTCACTCATGTGCAAAAACTCACAGCACTAGCAGAGCTTTGAAAGCTCTTTCAAGAGCCTGTCAACGCTCACCTGGGAGCTGGTGCTTTCCTAGGAACACAATGACATGTAAAACAAAAACAAAGAACAACAACAAAACCCCCAAAGAATCAGTGCTTTGCATCCAGAATAAAAATAAAATGAAGGTCCTGCAGAGCAGCAAGGTTTAAGTGATGCGTGTGCCCACAGCTGGGAAACTTCCTGGGGCTCTTGCAGTGGGCCCTCTCTGTTGCACTGGGTAAGCAGAACATGCATTTGCATTGGTGCTCCCAAGTTGGGCTGAACCCCTTCCCTGAAGGTAGGAGATCAGGGCCTCTGGGGGCAGTGCTGCATGCAAAAAAAGGGCCAGATTTATACTCACTGCCTTTCAAACAAAAGCCTACCAATTTTGAGACAGTCATTCTTGTCACACTGGAAATTCACAGCCCCATACATTTGAAAACAATACTTGAATAATCCCATTTTACTGGAGCAACAAAAGGGTGATAGGGAAAGCAGGCAGCTGTCCCAGGTGATTAACTGTGCTGGGTGCCACCAATGTGCCTGATTATCCACACAGACAGCATGGGTTAAGTCGGGAGCTGTTGACAGAGAGCAGCACCTTAGAAACACTCCCTTGCTGACAGTGAAAACTCCCACCTACCCTTCTCTCTCTTCTGGAGAGATTAATTAGTTAATGTTTACACAGTGTTATGAAGATCCAAAGAGCTGAGTGTGAGCATGGGTGCTGACCAGCAACACTTCTAATTGATGTGCTGGAAGTGAACATGGCATTGCTAAGGAAAGGTGTGAGGGGACAGAACAAATGGCCCTTTTCTGGCCCAACTCTGCAGCAGTGACAGTGCTCTCCAGCAGAGGACCTGGGACAGGGAACAGAAGCTGGGCAGGGCAGCCAGCAGAGGAGGTGAAGCACAGCACAAAGGGAGGGATTCAGCTGGGTGCTGCCAATACAGAGAATTCAAACTAACCCGGGCAGACAACTGCAGGTACTCTCCTGCTCAGGCCATTAATCTACTAACTGTGCTTTTCAATCCAGATTCATGCAGAACTGTTTCATGATTGAAATTCAGTCCTCTCTGGGATGAGGCTGACAGAGTTGTATCCCTGGCAGATAAAAGTGCCTAGCAAAAATATTATATGTAATGCTACTGTTGATGGATCCTACCTGAAGTTCTAGATGACAGTTCAGTACAAGCAGCATTAGCTAAGCTCTGCGGTCTAGAAACAAACCCTTAACTCTACTATTGCTCATGCTCTAACTTGGTCTTTTTAGTTGATGTATTAAGACATCAGTGGCAGAATTAGCTGGTGTCCTTCAGACGTTTCATGGGCTGGTGTCAAGGTTTAACCCCAGCCAGCAGCCCAGCCCCACACAGCCACTGAGTCACTCCCCCACCAGCTGGATGGGGGTGAGAATCAGAAGGGGGAAAGCTGGAACACCCATGGGTGGACATGAAGAGTTTAACAGGGAAAGCAAAAGCCTTGCACACAAGCAAAGCAAGACAAGGCGTTAACTCACTGCTTCCCATGGCTGGGCAGGTGCTCAGCCATCCCCAGGAGAGCAGGGTCCCTTCACAGGTAAGAGTGACTTGGGAAGACAAACACCATCACTCCAAATGTGTCCTCCTCCTCTTTCATTGTGCCCAAGGTAAAATGCTGTCTCTTAGTGTTCAAAGTTTTTTGCAAAAGCATGATAGCACTGATGCTTGATACGGCTATTGAACGAGGAGAGAATTTGAAAAATGTGCACGTACAGGACCTGGTCCCGTCCACAGCTGATCACCAGTCTGTATGTCTGTGGTTACTCTCTTTCCTAACTCAGTCACACATTTCCCACTTCACAATTCATTAAATAAAGAAAAAGCAGTTGTACTTCCAAGTTAGCAAAAAAATCTCTAGCATTTGAGAAAACATGAAGTGTTGGGTAGCTGATAATGATGAGTACAAGTATTCCAGCAAAATACAGTGATTTCCTGCATGACAAATAAAGGGTAACTTTGGTTTCCCTCCATGACTTCTATCTATTTTTAGATATATGCCATTCAGGAGGAAATCACTGCTGTTCTCAGCAGTACCCAAGAAGTTTTAATACTTCCCCAAAAGCCAGTCTAAGCAAGACGTAGTGACTGGATTCCTTAATTTCCAGCAAAAATCCCTGATTCACGAATTTAGGAATTGATTGGTAATTAACTGGGGAAAAATCCCACAATCTAAATACAAGAGAAGAAATAAAAGAAAGCCCAACCCAACAATGCCAAGACCATGAACACAGTGACATGCTCAGGATAAGGAATGTTTTCTGTCCCATCTCACCGTGTGCCTCACACTGCTCTTTCTTGAAAAACAAAGTCCCCACCCGAGCCAACACTGATGCAGAGGGACACGCCACACTCAGAGCAAAGAATGGGCAGAGACAACTGCAACCGCAGTGCTCGCTCTGCCTCGGCCCCCTCACTGCAGCCCTGCTCTGCCTTTCTTTCCCTCTGCTTTGTCTATTCCAGGACCCCAAGCAGCAGAATAAACTTCATCACTCAGCCTTAACAGTAGCAAATCTTGTTATGTACTCTTAGTTTCCACTCCAGCAATGCAGGACACAGACTACAGCATCACAAAAATGGGCTACTAGATAATCATCATCAAATCCCAGAAAAGCTCAATGACAATTCAATTTGCACGTCATAGCACAAGCTGCGTGGTCTTTGCTTTTCTGACAGTAATTAGTTAACCTGATGTTTTCTTTTGCAGCTCAGATGTGTTTTTTAAAATTGATACAGTTAGCATCTGTAACTACACAACCCAAAACTACACAGTAGTTTGCTCTTCTTTGCATCAAAAAGGTTTAATAATTGAAAATTACTCTGTGACAGACACTGCCAAGGGAGTGAAACGGGAAAGACAGTCAAATGGCTTGAGGTTGTGGACTTCTGAGCATATGAAGCAGGGGAAAAAACCCAATGAATCGCCCCACCACCCTGAAAAACTCCCAAACTATGAGTTCTGAGTACAAACAACCTGCATTCAAAAGGCATTAGAGAGGAAAACCCCAACCCTGAGCAGCACTGTTCTCCTGAGAGGAGTAAGGAATGACAGAACTGAAGTTAAATTTGTTTCTCATGGTTAAAGAGAAAGAAGTTTGTCCTTTCCCTGAGAGCAGCTGTGAGCTGATCCCACCACCATCACAGAACTCGGTTTAGGCCAACACAACCCTGCTCCCACATCGTGTCTGTCAGCTTATCCAGCACAGAGGCTGCACTCGCAGTGCCACAAATCACCAGCTAAAACAGCTCTGCCTCTTCAAAGGGCAAGCAAGGAGATTTGGGGGGTGGTGTGTGTTTGTGTGTGTTTGTGTGTGTGTGTTGGGTGTTTGAACAAGAGGGAGAGAAGCTCAAAGTGATTTACAGCCCTCCTTTGAGAGCAAGCCAGACCTGGGGAAAGGAGTTTTTTTGCACCTGGACCATTATGAGGCAAAAAGGATGATCTCTCAAGGAGCAAAAGACATTCAAATGTACAAATCAAAGACTAGGATGATTCAATCTTTCCTAGGAACAGCCTGGCTTAAAGAAAAAATTTCTGGGAAAAATATACATCTCTCTCTTCCACAGAGTAAAAGGGAAAGGAGATTAGGAAACAAGAGGTCTTGAGCATTCAAAGTGCTAATTCAGAACTTCTCCCTCTAAAGCACTCATGAAACATTTTAATTGTCTGACTTTGCATTCAAAAACCTTGTTTGCAACTCTTAATTGCAGACAGCTTTGAACAAATAATTGAAATGCATGACTTGTGGGGCCTGCTTAAACAATTATAATGTGCTTTGCCAATAGGTACTTTGTCCCGTTCTCCTCCCCCCACCTTTTTCATAATGAAAATGAGCTAGCATGATATTTGGAGCAAAGTTAAAACCTTGCTAATTTGCAGCACTGAGATCTGGGACTGTGACAGTGGTCGTACCTGTACAACTGCTTATATCAGCAAAAAATACACTAATAGTTCAACTGAATGCAAAAAAGACCTTTTCATTTTCTGCTGAGAACAACCCACTGGGAGATTCTTTTCTAAATACAAATCCTTTATATGTCTGTTAGTTTTGCATTTCCTAAGATTTATGTAGCTATTTTCCTGAAAATTCCCTTTGTATGATTTAAGCAGAGCCTCTCATAAATATAAATAATCTTTCCAAGTAGAGTTTGAAAAATAAGTTGAATAAAACTATATCCTTCTCAGAAAACACAAATTATTTTGGCATGGTGTAGTCAAAACCATTCTAGGCAACTTATTGTGCTCCTCAAGCTGCAATAAACTGCAAAATTGAGAGCATTTTATCATTCTCCAGAAAAGAGACACAGGCTCATGCCTGTCCCTGAAGGCAAAAGTGCCCTTGCAAGAAAAGTGAATTTGGTTCAGGTCAGCTTATTCAAAGTCCTAACTTCAACTGGTCTCCTTTTGCCCTGCTCTGCTTTTACTCCATTGGAAAGGATCTCACCTGCTAATATCCGGATGTGGGATACGATTCCTCTGTTGATGTCTGGTGTTTAATCCAAGTCCGGGGATGATTCAAGCACATTTCAAACACCACCTTACCTCAGACACCTGGGGCTGGGTGCAGACAGGACAGAGGTTCTAAAGCAGCTCTCAGGATGTTATTTGCACTTCAGTCTGTTGAATTGTTGCTGTGCTGGTAAGCAGTGCTGAGGAACTCACTCAGCCTTAGTGCATCTGCCAAAACCAGGACTGCCATGTTTCAAGGAGGGAGGAGAGCAACTAATGAGGCTCTCACTCCCTGTTAACTCAATTTCCCCACTACATGTAGGCTCTCAGCTGGGCACAGGCAGCTTGGACACCTGATAATCACAGTCAGCCTGCTTCACCTCCAGCACAGGTCGTGACCTTGAGAAAACAGATCTGCAAACTCAAGGATTTAAGTTAAGAACACAAAACTCTAATTTAATGAAGAAATAAAACTGTAACTGTAAATCAAATTTAATCAAGATCTAAAATATAATCATATTAGGCTACTAAGAGCTGTTTTAGATGAACTCTAGAAGCTGGAAAAGATGCAAGAATTTTAAACAATACAGAGATGCAGCATCCAACCGTCTGCCACTACAAGGTAAAGACCTTCTGTTGCCATTGCTCCTGGCTAACATGCTAAGAAAACAGGAAAGGGGTTTCTGTAGGCCCATTTTGTATTTCATGCTTTAAAATCCACTGTGCAAGATGATACTACCTTTTGTTTCCCCAGTGGTACTAAAATTCAGGGAAAGGATTCAGAGCCCTGAAGGATTAGACCAATACTAGTTATTCAAGTAAACTTCACTGAGACTTTAGAAATGTAAGCAAGCCAGTTTAGGTTTTATTCCCAGAGCCACATTCCAGTTTAAATAAATACCTTCTGAATATAGGAACCGACCCTAACTATAGGAAGCATAGTTCTATAACTTCCTTCATCGGAGTAAAAAAATCGCATATATGCATTAGCAAAATTTAAGCCTAAGTTTATAAATCACCATGCAAGTTTATGGGGCCACATAACAGTTTTGTGATAATTATAATAAATGCAAGCTCTGGCAGGAGTTTAATAACTCATTCTGAAAATGCTTCCCATGTTCACTACCCATTTCATTGGCTACTCCCATCAATAACCCCACTAACATAAAAACAAGGTCAGCCAAGCAACAGAAAGACTGAAAAAGAATGTTGAGAAGATCAGAATCTTACAAGCACACAAGGCCTGATCATTCAGTTTCAGAGCACAGATGATAACAAAAGTGGAAAATGGCACAACTGGAATGCAGTATGGGCCTGTCCATGTGGCATTCCCTATGTGGCTCAGTCAGCCAAGGTGGGGCACACCATCGACAAAGCAGCAATCATCCCCTTTCCCAGTAAGCTCTGTAATGGCATGGTTTCCACAACAAACTCGTGCTCCACCAGCACGGGATCTGGATGTTTGAGTTCTCTCTCCGTACACAGCCAGTTCTCAGAGCCAGCTCCATGCACACGCACACCTCTGCAGCAAGGCATGAGAGATGCTTGCTTAGAATTTTGGTGTTAGTCGAGGGGCAAAGGACTGTGGCTATCCCATTCATAGCTCTGTTGTGATGTGAGCTGCATCACTCAGTGAAAGCTGCCACTCATGAAAAGAAACTAAGATGTAACAGACACTTTTTGGGAGGGTCTGGGTGGTGTAAGTCCATTGAGATTAACAGTAAAGGCTAACAGTGGCCTTATCTCCATGAACTCAGTAAGGGAATCTTGCTGGTTTTACTCTCTGTATTTTAGTACATTGCATAAGACTGTGTTTTAGCATGGACACACTAAAATGAGAATTTCTCTGTCCCAAGACAGCAGGGCAGCCACACATACTAAGGTATCAGAAAATGCATTTCCCTGGTAGGAGAAAAGCACACCCAAGTGAACTAGGCAAGTAAAGGATCATATTATAGGGCTGTGATAGAAAACGACTGTGTAGTACTGTATGTTTGTGAGAAGAGTTGTGGCAATAACTAGTACTCTCAGATGCTCTTCTAAGGTCACTCCCTGATCCCACGAATCAAGCCCACTTGAGGGAATTCCTGCTGACACCTAGAGCTCTGCATTCAGAAAGCACAGGCTGTACAATCCCACGAACACACCAGATTTTTTTCACTTAATAAAAGCATTGTTTAAACGTTAAGCTGGCTAAATAGATTAAGGTGAAAGCCCAAAGAGATTTACCATATGAATTGCTTGGTACAGACCCAAATTTTGAAAATTGTTTAGCAGACAATTTCCCATGAAATGACCCCAATTGCACACGGGTAATTTAGTCTCACAGTTATGTCAATGCCCGCAGCTTCGAGCGTTTGGGCTTCCTGTTTCCTTCTCACTTCCTCCAAGCACTGATAAAGCACCTCTGCCAAAGCTCAGGAGCATAACAAGTGAAAGAAGGGACCACACCTGGGCAGGCTTTACCGGCTTCCTTTCTGGAGGAAAACTAAACAAAACACCCCTGCGAGGTGAGGAAGAAGAAAGAAAGGGACAGAACTGTATCCTTGGAGCTGCGCAGTGGCGCAGAGCCCCTGGCTGAGCTCAGAAGATGAGACACCAGAGCCAAAAAGCACTGGAAAAGCTCTCTTCTCCAGTCAGGATGCATCCTCCATCCACGCTCTGCAGTCTTACTTATGCAACTCGGTGTTACCATCTCAGAGGAAATATTTTGCCTGTCACAAATGCAACCATTGCTCTCAGCAAGGCTTTTCTACCAGGTGATGGGTTGGACCACCACTGCATTCAAAGCATTTTTCAGCAGGATTAGCTTGACTTAGGTTCAATAAATGTAGAACAAAATTAGGTATTCCAAGAGAATCTGCATTGCTAATAAAACAACTACTTCACTGATCTCTAATTACAATAAGACTCAAGAGCCTTCCTTTTGATTTGTAAGGTGCACATTGACAATACTTTTCTGTGCAAATATTTCACTTATATTTTGTGTTTTATCTGTATTGCAGCTACCTAGTAGTCAAAATAGTTCCTCTGAGAAATGTCTGAAACCCTGAAAAGCTAGTAATTATAAATGAAAAAAAAAGAAGTATTTTTATGGCACTGATGAAACATTGATCTAAAATAGATACAAAATATTGGAGGATTTGTAAGGTCACCTCATATCTAAGAAGAAGAAATAATATAAAACTTGTTCTATTTTAGAATTTAAACTAAGTTCTCTTTCAAGTGAAATTTTCTGTGTTCCAGCAAAGTAATTTTAGATGGTGAAAAAAATATAGACATCTTTAAAGCAAGATGTTTAAGCTAGATCAGGAAGAAATGGGTGAGCTCACCCTGAGATTCATAATGCTGAACAGTGAATTTCAACATGACCAGTTATATTACTGATTTATTTTATTTATCTCCAAACAACAAGAAAAATTTGTATGTTGATTTGGATTTGGGCATGCACTTGGACACAACATATTCATGCCAAAGCAGTTTTCTAGAAGAATTTTATGTATGCAGCTGAGAAAAAACCCTGCTGTAGCCTGCAAAATTACTGTAACAGAGCAGAGAAGAGAAGCAGGATGGCAAGTGCAAGAAGAAAGCAAACACTGGGCAGCTGACTGGCCTAATTGCCAGCTTTCTGTCCCATTCATGCATGCTATGGTTGCTTCAAAATGGCATGAATTGACAGAGCTCTTTTAAATTTCTCCAAAAAAAAAAAAAAAAAAAAGATTTGGAATGAAAATGCCAACATTTATTACAGCTCAGGTGCCTGAAGCAAGAGAATTATTGCTGAGGTGTTTAAGTGGCGTGTGATTTTCTGTTTTATTTTCATAGAGAAGTATGATTTTTGAAGTAACTGCTGCAATTGATGTGCAAATTTTGACACATTTTGTATGACAAGTGACTAGCCCAGTGGTAGCTCTGCAGATCAATAATAGCACATCTCAGTACCTGACTAGTGGGTGTTTGGAAGGAAAAGGGAAACGTTTGCAATCATGCCCAGCAGCAAAAGGATTCCCAGAGGCTTTTGCTCTCTACATTACTGAACACCTGAGCTGTTTTTATGGAACAAACTCAGACAGCATCGCCAATTCCCCAGTGTGAAAGGTTTGGATTCAGAGAAGCAGAAGTCAGAAATATGTGGCTTCACTGATGTTAAAACATTCACAGATGACCTAATAGTTGACATATTCCAATGGGACATGAATTTCAATTTAATTTAATATGCAACCCAAAGTATATCACGAAAGTTCCACCAGAATTCTCTGGAGATGCAAAGGCACTCACCTCAAACTGAATTTTCAAAGAACTGGCTACTTCAAAACAAAGGAATAGGTACCTCAAGGTCCCTTGGCCATCTCAGGAAATATAGTGCTGAAAAAATACACCACAAGCAAGTGCAGTAAAATTCCCCAGTCTTTTGACATCAGTGGAAACAGCAAATAGCTCCTTTTCCTAGAGAAGCTGTCTGGAATATTGGAAGCTCAGAGAATGCTTGATAGTTTGCATTGCACAGTTTCTATAATTTCTTACTCAGGTGCATCTTCTCCTATAAGGCCAAAGAGAATGTGGAAACTTAAAAAAAATCTTAATGTCAAATATTTTATTTCTTTGGATTTTTTCTTTTTAAAATTTTTTCCTCTCTGAAGGGAAGGAGGTAAAACTCTGTGGAGATTGCAATGGGCTTCCTATGTAAAATGCTATGCAATTGTCTCTGCTAACCTTTCCTAAACGCAGAAATTTACTGATAAATCTTGGCATGCCCCTGTGAAAAACAGACATACATGACAAATGCAAAGCACTTATAAAAAATACCACATCTAGTGTGATTGTTTTTCACAGAAATGTTCCCTTTAAAAATCAAAGTTTAATAAAATTGAAGCATTTAAAATAAATATATTCATCTCAACAATACATTTTGTGAAACCCAATCTAATTATGTTGTTAAAATGAGAAATGGTACACATGCCAAAGTATCAGCAGAATAAAATATTTCTTCCTTACTTAATCATTTACTGCAATTTCATATCACTCACAAGAAGAAAAAAAGCAGGTGAATCAGGCGAAGCAGGTTTGAGTAGGAGTGAGAGGTGACCTCTGCAAACCTCACCAAGCTCAGCAGTGCAGCTCAGCAGTGCAAGGGCGTGTGCCCAGCCAGGGCAGTCCCAAGCACGAACAGAGGCTGCATGGGGAATGGAGGGACAGCAGCCCCAAGAAGGACTCAGGGGTGTCGCTGGGTGAGAGCCTTGCCTTGACCCAGCAGTGTCAAGAGATCAGCTGTGCCCTGGGCTGCACCCAAAGGAGCATGCCCAGCAGGCCAAGGAGGGCATTGTCCCTGTCTGCTCCATCCCCTTGTGACTGGCCCTGGTCAGACCCCACCTGCAGTGCTGCACCCACCTCTGGGACACTCAGCACAGCAAGGACAGGGCTTGGAACCACTCTACAAGAGGCCACAAAGATGATGCAAGAGCTGAAGCTGTGCTGCCATGAAGACAGGGTGAGAGACCTGGGGCTGTTCAGCCTGGAGAAGAGAAGGTTCTGAGGAGACCTTAGAGAACCTTCCAGCACCTAAAAGGGTTTCAAAAGAGGGGCCCAGAGAAGCTGTGGCTGCTCCACCCCTGGAAGTGTCCAAGGCATATCCCCGTCCAGGTTGGACAGGGGCTGGAGCAATCCGGTCTAGTGGAAGGTGTCAATGAGATGATCTTTAAAGTTCCTTCCAACCCAAACCATTCTATGATTTTTGGGGAGCTGCTGGCCAATGACTGCTAAGTCATGAGAGGAACCATGCCCTGGTGCTGTAGCCAAGGTTATGGCACAAGAGGGATAAAAGGAGTCCATCGACTTCTGATCTCAGTGATACAGTGTTTATTAACTTCTTAGAGATGATGAACACAAAGACAGCTGAAACACATTTTTTAATCTACCACTAAATCTCTGACACAATAGAGGCAGGAACAGAGCTGAGCTGAAGGACAACTGGAGGAATTTAAATGCTAGAAGTCAAAATTTATTTGTCCCTAACTATAGTTCTATCCAACCTAGAAGCAGCAAAGTAAATTCTCTTGCCTTCCACTCAATGAAATGCTTTGTAGGAAGGTTTTAAAACATCACCTTTTAAGCCTGTTCATTTTTGTTGCTCCTGTCTCTTCAGCCTTTCTAGCAAAACCTTTCAATAAAAATTTATTAGAAAACAACTTATAGTATTATCATCAATAATTCTTCTTGCAGCATCGTAAATATGCACAAAGGTTTAAAAGAACTGAATAGGCATGTTCCTGCCCCAAGGGCCTAAGTTATTTATTGAAGCCTTTATACTTTTTACATTAATATACTTCAAAGCAAATTTTTAAAAGGAATTATTAGGAAAAATCAAAGTAAAACAATGAAAAACAAATTACCAAGAATCACCTACTTACAGATCCTAAATAAGAATAAAAGAAGTTTGTTTTGACAATACTGTCCAAAAATTCTTAATGTTCAAGGAATATCTAAAGTATTATATTACCTTCAGTTCAGTTACAACTTACTGATATCAAAGTTCACAGCACCTGAAGCAAAATGTACACTGCAATACAACTAAAACAAAGAGTTTGAAACTATTCACACAGAGAACTGGCCTTCAGTCCTTTCAGTGCTGAAAAGAAAGAAAAAGGGTTTCTCAAATTTACTGTTATGAATAAGCCTCTCTTACCCCCCTGCAATTCTTTAGCTCCTTGTATGCAGGCAGGGCTCTGGGCCAGCACATGAAAAACAGCAGGGTGGCACATCCTTCATGCTCCTTCCTTTCAATTTACTATTTCACTTAAACACAAAGTCATGACAGTTGATGTGACAGCCTCGACAACATGAGCCAAGAGCAAAAGTTGGTAAGATCTGCCAGCCTCTGGCAAAGCCTGACACATGGCTCTGAGAGGAGGGGACTGCACAGACCCTTCCATGTCTATTTAATACAATTTCCTGATTGATCAGCATCCTTTAAACCCTTCCTCTGTGCGTGTCCATTAAATGCTGTGGTATCTTCATCTCATTTAACCCAACTACTTAGTTGTCTTTGCTTGTGAACTCCTCTCTGGCATTTACCACTCTGCATTATGCAGCTCTTCCTGAATTCTGCACAGATTTGATGTCATCCTTTCAGACATCCTTAACCTTAAACTTCTGTTTAACAGGAGCACTCAGTACCTCACTGTTTCTCATGCTCTGTGGCCAGCAGCTCTAGCCAAAGCCCTGCCACCCAACCAAAGCTCACTGAAAATTCTAATGCCCCCCAAAAAGAAAGAAAAATATGTGACATGGCAGGGTTAGTAAAACCCTTAATGTCTACAAGGTAAGTTTTGCTCAAGTTTCTTTCTGAGATACAAGAGACACATACAACAAATCAAGGCGAAATTTAAATTAGTAAAAACCTATTTCTGTATATTATCTCATCAAGATTGGGATGGAGATGGCAGAACCCTCAGCTTCCATCTCTCACACCAAGAGGCACCACAGCAGCAGTCAGAGCACGCAGGGCTCATCTCCTGGCACACAGGGACAGCCTGTCCTGCACCTTGGAGATTTCCTTCTTGGGGAAGGAAATCAGTACTAAATGGAGTAACAACTTACTAATTTGTTAAGTCAGAAGGCAATAATGATTTCCAAGCTGTGCATCTGTGTGACTACCACACATGGACTTCCAACCATAGACACAGAGCCTGCCCCCCTGCACGTCTTTGTGAAGAAGAGAGAGCAGCCCCGGGCGGTGGTGTACGTGAGGCCACGGTTTGTACATACCTGTGCCTGCAATGGAGCTGTACAGCTCCGGGGGGTGTCCAACATCTCCCCACTGACACTTGCATGGCCACGAATGGCCTTGATCTAGTGACTGTGGCAATGACAACCTAAATGGACACCAGGGAAATATTACATTCAGCAACTAATGTTGAGATAAACACAAAAGGTCTCTTTAAAATGACCACAAACCCTTCTGCAGATTCCAGCAAGCTTTGGGTCAGGCTTTGTTAGAGCAACTCCCAAGCTCTGACTCTGGTGACCAAATTCAAGGCTCCTCCCCTTTATTACTTACATTTTTCTCTGGCTCCTGACCTCACTGGCAAAAGCCAAGGTCCCCAAGTGAGACCGACCGTCCCCTTCCTCAGAAACACACGACGTGACTAATTTAGAACAAGCAAAACACAACACCCAAGTTGTAATAGTCACACTTACTACCATGTAAGCCACTTCATTTAAAAATGAGCACAAAACTAAGTGCAGACAAGAATAATTTTCATATCAGAAGACAAATATCACTGGTATAATAATAATGTAAAATTAAAATATTAGAATCAGCTAAACTTAGAAGATAGATAGCAAAATGAATAATATATGCAAGTACAATCCAGAGTTCTGTTTTATGCATACAAGGGGAATAATTAACTGATCTGGAAACATGTAAATGAGGGCTTAAAAGCATTTTCAAAACAGCACATCCAATTTCAGTTACACACGCAGAAGTTGCTACATTATAATAATTAGGTTTTTTTCACAAAAGATTTATTTATTTTGAATAGGAGTATTAAATATTATACTAATTACTAGTTATTTTACTTTGTACCCAGGGAAAAGGAATGAATATTCATTAATTCCTCAAGCTACCAAACCCCAACAGACCAGATGATTCCAGCATAGCTACTGATAAGTAAGGAAAAATTTTGGTACAAAATCAGTCTCATTCCACAAATTGCAGCTCTGTCTTTTTTACATGTTAAATGCACTACAGGAAGCAACAGACAACAAATAAAATCACAACACATCAGTGTTTTTCCTTTAATTTGTCTTTTTGTATAATCCCCTCAAGCAAGTTTATTAGGACTATTTTGGGAGTGTTATATCACTTTTGCTGTGGTAGCAAAGGTAGAACTCAGCATATTCTGGACGTAAATAAAAATCAAAACATGTTACACATATTCATCTGTCCATTACTTTTCATAAAGGGAGAAGCTCTGCTGGTTTTCTACCATTGTTACAGCAAGTGCGGGAATGCCGCTTGTCCCTGAGATCTGAAGTGGCCCAGAACAATGCCACCCTGGGGTATCTCACCACTGCCCACCTCAGAGAGCAGAGCCAGGCACAGGAGCCACTGCACCCACCAGGCTCAGTCACTGCACAGCTCCAGCCAGGGGTGGAAGCCAGATGTGCACGGAAAAACCTTTCCAGGCTCCTCGAAAGACCAACCACACCTAAATATCTTAAATGCTCCAAGACAGGCAGGAACTAGCTGCCTGTAGGTTAATTTGGTATTTATGTTGTAATGTCATTCAAATCCAGAATAGTTGCAGACCAACTACATTTATGTCTCAAACAAGACCTAAAATGTACTGGAATTAGGTAGAGTCTCTCAACAGTGTCTCAGCGGAAGATATGAATTCTGTATGAGCCTGGATGCTTTCTGTTACACTATTTCACTCTTCATTTTAAATTGTCTTTATTTTACAGTTTTAGACCGTGCGAGATGAATTTTAACAAGCAAGTTCAGAATCTAATCACTGACATAGTAGCCAACTCATTACTTTATAATTTTTTTTATTAAAACATTACTGTTTATTAAAACATCATTGCAAAAAAACCCCCTCAAAATTTATGAATTGCTTCCACATACTTCTAAGAGCCCAAAATTTAAAAAATAAATAAAACAAGCCTTAGAGAATTTTTTCTTTTGCTGAAATTTAAGTATTTACACTTTGCACTTTGAAATCTGTCTATGGTTTCCCATTTAGATGTTCTCAAGGAGGGTTAAAATCTCTTATTTGGACACTGAAAATGATCCAAACAGACATGTAAAAAACCCCCTCTACTCCCTATGCAAAGGATCTACATCTGGTCTAGTGCTTCAGAAGCAAGATTCCCATGGCTTTGAAGAGTGCTTAATAATACACCCAAAATATTTCTTTTGAGCAGCACAAGTCTTGTATTGATTCTCTCATTTCACAATAACGCAGATTTTGTTCTCACTTAAAGAGCCCTCACAGTGCAGTGCTTTGCAGTGGCAGTGTAACCTGGCCTTCCTTGGATTGACTCTTTGCTCTTGGCTTTCCCTGCCCAGGCACAGCACAGCACTTGTCCCGAGCCTCAGGGATGAGGATCATCTGCTGAGGGACTGATCCGTGTCATTCCACACATCCCACGGAAAAAGGGCATATTAAAACAACACATGCACTACAGCTAAAATGACATCAAGTTCCTTCCAGAACCCCAGCATTCTGAGAACTGAATATGCCTCTGTTGAGTCCAAAACTGGACTAACTGTTAGCACAACTGGAAGAATGAGGAAGGCTTTTTGTTTGTCTCGCCTTAAATAAAATCCAGAATTACAACTACATGAAATCCCAGGTGTTCATCTCACATTTCACATTCAGTTACCAAAATATTGGAATGAAGTCTAGTTCAGAGCAAAGAGTGGAAACACACAACGTCAAAAAGTGTACCAGGCTCTGACTACAGATGGGCAGGAAAAGTAAACTCAAACAAAAGTCTTTTCAGCGTGGCTTTAAGTCCTCAAAGATAAGTGCTCTAATTCAGGGAATATGCTCTAGTCCTAAACATTTGAATGAATGCTGAAGTTCTTTCCTGCACAAGAGGACGTGTGAAGAATTGTATCCAGAAGTTAACGAACTACATGAATTTTTCTGTAACTTCTTTTTTTAAAATTTCTCTTTTATACTCATGAAAATAATTTGTGGCATGCCACAACTGGTAGGAAAAAATACTGTGACATGAAGCATGTCACTGATTTTTTAAAAACCTGTATAGATAAATAACATGAGAGAAACCAACTAAAACAAAGACATCGAAGTATAAATAATATAAAAAACATCATTTAATGAGCTACTGGAATAAACTAGTAATTAAGGTATTTACTATCAGTCTAACCCAATGCAGTCAGAATTAGGTTAAGTGAGCTGTGTGCATGCAGGGGTGATACATTGGTCAGAATTATCCTTTGCTAATTTGAGATGCTGCTATAAAACATGCAGTGAAATATTTCAAAGAAAATGTTATTATATTAAATGTTACCTTTTTTTGCTATTCAAGTAATTAATTATTCAAACTGTTACGAGAGAGAGTCTAGATTCACACACTTGTAATGACTAGGAGGATATTTAAAATTCATTACAGTACATTAAACTTCCACTGATTAGTTAGCATCCCTGCAAAATAAATAAATAGCCAGTTTGCTTTGATCAGCAGAAATTCTGATAAAATCAGCAAAACACCAATTAAAAAGTGAAAAATGTCACCTACTGTCATTATTCTAATGGAACTAAGACATATAGAAGAAACTGATTCAATGTTTATTTTCATATCAACTGCGTCTTCAAACTGTAAATCATTACAGCTTTTACTTGCATCTCTTCTTCACAAGCCCAGAATTAATTCTGTAGATGGATTTACTATGGACTGCATCAGACTGGAATAGACCATCCTATCATAAACAGAATAATAAGGTCTTGCTGCACTTCTGTGAACTCCTATTGGGAGGGGCAGTGGGGAGCAGCAATTCACTCAGAAATATGGGAAGAGAGATGAAACTTGACATGAGGGATTTTTGCCTGAAACTTTGTTCTTTGGAAGCAGGTGGAAGGGAATGAAATGATTAAGTAGAGGTGCTATATTTAGTTATACACATTTCTTATTTATTGGGTTCCTCAGCTTTGAGGCCCTGAGCCTGCAAATAACCACACGGTTGCCTGTAAATTGGCTGGAATGTTCTGAAGACACTGAAGGCAAAATCTCAGTAGCTGGCCTGCGGTTTTTAGCAACCCTAACTTTTATCAAATAAGAGGATTTCATACAAATGACCAATTCTTATACCTGCACAAGCTTCTGACAATGCCAGTGCCTCTAATTGTACATACACAATCCCCAGCTGGAGGGATTGCTGGGTATTGAATTAAGACAATCTGGGTGAATCCCTGGAGCTCCTGGCTGTTTCAACTGCACACAGGCTGAACCTTCTGAGCACAGCTACACATTTTGGGGTGACCTGATTGCAGCCCTCCAGTATCTGCAGAGAGCCTACAGGACAGATGGACAGGGACTATTTACAAGAGCATGGAGTGACAGGATAAGGGGGAATGGCTTCGAACTGACACAGGTTTAGATTAGATGCTGGGAAGAAATTCTTCCCTCTGAGAGTGGTGAGGCCCCGGCACAGGTTCCTCAGAGAAGTTGTGGCTGCCCCATCCCTGGCAGTGCTCAGGGCCAGGTTGGGTGGGGTTTGGAGCAACCTGGGATGGTGGAAGGTGTCCCTGGCTATGACAGTGGGTGGACCTAAATGATCTTTTTTGTCCCTTGCAATCCAGGCCAGTCTGTGGTTCTATGATGGCCGTGAGTGATCTGAACTACTGTGTTCTTCTTACCATCTTAGAAGCCTTGCCAGCTCTCAGAAAAGAGAGATACACCACGCATCCTATGTAACAGTTGCCTGCAGTGGAGCCTGGGGAACACAAAAAGTAGAACTATGACCTGCCAAGATAAATAATTAGCATTTACTCTTTCCCTATGGGAAATAATTTTGGTCAGACATCCTCTGCAGGAGCTGGTCCCCACCACGAAGTGTTTCCTTGCGTACACAAGCCAGCTTCTCCATGGTTTATTTGCCTGTTTAAATTCCAAATTGGGAAATTTTCATAGTCTCTGGAATGGAAACTGAGCAAAGACAACAGTACTGGATCCACTGCGGTCACTCAGTCCCCCACTGACTGTCAGCAGCAGCTGGCACTTGTTTGGAGATAAATCATGGACTTGCAACCACAGGAAGACATAATAAAATATCAACTAACAGGGAATTAAAAAGCCCAATCACAAACACATTCTTCTATTGGAGTAGAGTTCCTGTGAGAGATTAACTCCGAGTGCCCTTGCAAAACAGGATTTGATATCAGAAGGACTTCAATGGAGGGAAACTAATGATCTGGCACACAGGAGGATAAGAACCCTAAACAATCACAGGTATAGAGAAGTCAGCACAAAGATAAGAGCTGGTGTGTCAGCTTGAGACATGAAGAGAGAAAAGCCAGAGTGTGTGTGCCAATGCAAAAGAAGGCAGAGTGCACAGCACCTTGAAAAAATGGAAAAACTAACCTTGAAGTCAATGAAGGAATTCAACAGTAAAGACCGGTCAGTTATAGGGTAAAGCTCTTGCAACAAACTCACGAGGTAACATCTCTTTTCCCAGCTCTCATTACCCTTCCCTTGCTGACAAAATTTGCTCAGATGGCAGAGCAGCAAAAGCCCTACCACACAGCTCCTTAATAGGAAGACTTCAGCCCAAGGCTTGTTTTCTCTCACCACCTGCAGCTGTGGCAGGCAAATATGAGAGCAAGCTGACTAAATGGATGGCTAAACCTGGTACAGGTACAAAGTGCCTGCTACAGTCAGGGTCAGGCTGTCCTGAGACTCTTAAAAAGTTCATTCATTTTGGTCTCACCAAAAACCAATAGATGCCATAAGAGTTGACCTTAATGAGTATTTTGATTTCTACTGAGGAATCACAGCCTAAGAACAGACAGCCTGTATTCATGCTGCAAACCCAGCTGCCAACCAGAATCAATAGCAATCAAGTAGATATTTTTCTTTTTTTCTTTTTTTTTTTTTTTCTGTTTAAACAGCAAGGGAAGTAGGGTTTATTTACTCAAGTGCTAATTGACCAACACATTGTAATGTCTGAGCTAATTCTTCACAAGGGCCCAGGTCTGTCTGAACACAAAAAAGTGCACAAGAACACATAAAATAAAAAATAATTTTTAAAAGAAATATTAATATATAAATCTGTTTTTCTTTCTGTCAGTCCTCATGCTCAGTTTCAAGCCATGAGGCAGGTAAAGTACAGACACTGCTCCAAAATGCACAGCACATCAGAATCCTGCCCCCAAAACACTGTGTAGCTTTGAGTTACATGCAGCTCCTTATTGGTAGTTTTTGGATACAGTCAGGAAAACATGGGAAAGATTACAGTTTTTCCTACCCAGCTTTTCAGCATCCAGCATGTCTAAGCTTCATGATATAAACAGGGTTATGATTTCTGTCTCCAGTCCATGCTAGTATGAAATTTTGTAAATGATTATGCTAACAAGGAAGGAACCCAGGGTGCAGTCTCAGCCATCAGAAGAGAACACACTTCTATGAGGAGAAGACAAAATTTCATGCCAGACCTGCAAAGCAGGTAACAAAAACGTACAGAATGTGAGACCTGGCCTTGCAGCTCTCCCTGTGTCTACACATAGGATGCAAAGAAGACAATAAAGCTGATGGTTCTGGGCAATCAAGGAGCCCTCCCAGCCCGTGGATCCTTGCTTCTCCAAGAATGTGCTGCTTTAAGATAAAAGAAGAATGCAAGATGCAGCACAGACTCTCAATTGTCATACTAAATGTCCTTGGGTTTAAGTCAGCCTTTAACACAGTTTCCCTGCAGAACCTACAATTTATTAATTCATGTCCTCTGATGTCCATTGTTTATGAAACCTGCATCTTTCACAACTTCTTTTTTAACTATTGTAGCACTTTCCAATACACAGGAAAAATAGGTACTCAAAATGAAATGTTACTCTGAAGTTCAGTAATTTGGAAGGAAAGTAACAGATACACCAGCAATCGTAAATGGTCTGAGATTTGAATGATTTTTCCACTTCAGTTAAATATATTGAGAAGTATATTCAAATAATTAAAAAGTGCTGGAAATAAGCAGTATTTGGAATTAATGGAAGCCATATATTCACCCTGTTGCATTCATTATTTTTAAATTATAGTTCCCACAGATTAAGAAATGCAGTGAAGTTAAAATGAAGCAATTTTGTTGCTAAATATTGTCATTTAGATTAAAATATATGTGTCTGTTGAATCCAAAAGCTAAATATTACTACTGCAGCTGCTTTTATATTTGCAAAATCTAAAATAAACTGCCAACAAGCAATGAACAACAACTGGGAAAACATTTTAAAAGGGAGAATAAAAGTCCCAATATCCCCATCTCCCTGGGTAACTATTTTCTTATGTGGTAATGGGTTGTCAATCATATTATGTAGACACCAAGAAAGTCATGTTATATTAATTGCACATTTCTAAATACTCTAATAAGGGATATATACATTACAGATGCTGTAATACATGGCTGAGAGTCCAAAAGGTTGCTTATAACCACCTGTTATCCAGTTACTGGCTAACACTCTGTATTTAAAATGTACCACCTTCACCATATTGGTAACACAGAAAATAATTTAAAACCTTTGATAAGCCATTTTGAGGTGAATATGACTGATGGGAAGCAGCAGTGAAAGGAAGAATGGAAATTCTTGTCCTGCCAAGAGTCTCACAGGATCTGGCTCACACAAATGCACAGGTCTACAAACTCAAATATCATTCTTCCAAATCATCAAATCTCTATGGATTCCTGAACTTTCCAAATTGTATCCTTCATTTGGGGGAAGAGTTATTTGAAGCAAACTACCAGACAATTTTATACCCATCCTTTCAGGATATCGGCAAAATATTGAATGCTAGCAACCTGTGTTCACTGACCATGGAACAAAATATCTTGCAAACCAGGGTGGAAAAAAAAATTAAATACATCATTACCACACAGATCAACACACGAATGCACATTCATGGCTGAAGTTTTACTTACATCGAAGCCTCCACTGATTTCCTTTAAGTCACAATTTCATCCCAACAACACAAAACAGAGGGTAAAGTTTTATTGTGGCCCATTTTCTATTTCAAAAACATCGGTGTATTTTAAAGGGAAACACATAAAATGCATTTTACATTTCTTTTCTTCACACTTATATAGAACATACAGAAATGTCACCAACCATGTCTTACACATTTCTATGGTTCCATAGAGAATTTATCAACTCTTTTTCTCCATTCCATTCAATAAGCTATGGCATTTGATATCAGATTTAAACAAATCAGCCAAGGCAAATACTTCTATGGGGTGGGGATGTATCTCCTAAATGATTTTGCAAAATAGGTCACCATTATTAGCATTTTCCTATACTCTTTCCATGCAGTCCTACATAAGCATAATCATCAGCAGAAGTAACACAAAATAACTTTAGAATAAACCCTCCTTTCCACTCCTTTGATGCAAGAAGTGAATATGAAATTCTAGGAGCTCCTTGAGAATGCATGTCCCAAGAAGCTCACCGGTGGCACAGTGTGAAATGACTTTGGAAGAACTCAACTATGAGGCAATAGAGGTGCTTACCTGGCTCGAGACTTCTGGGCTGAATTGTAGCTGCAGAATTTTCCATTAATTGCCACTCCTTGGTGTCCTCACAGCAGCTCCAAAACCAATATGCCGTTCATTAGCTGGAAGAGAAAGGAGAAAACATAACTAAACAAAAATTAGAAAGAGAGAAAGAAAATGAGAAAAATCACCGATATGTTTTACAAGTGAGAAGAATTTGTTATAGCATTGCAAAAGAAATGATTTCTAGTAAGTACATACTCAGAACACTATGAAATCTTTAAGGGTTATATGACTAACCAGTCAAGGAAACAAGTTTTGTCTTTACGCTACTTGGTTATCCTGTTTATTTCCTAATAGTTCTACATCCATAAAAGGCCAAAGGACTCTGACCTTGACAAGCTAACTAAGCAAGAAAAGGCAATCATGTGTGCAAGGTTGTCACCTACACTACAAATTATGATAAAATATATCTCAGTATTGGAAAAAATAGCTGTATGTCTTCAGTGACATCCACTGTAGTACATTTAAGGATTTGAATAGGACAGCAATTTATTTTGCACTAAAATGTTTTATGGTTATCATAAAGCATTATGTCTTCAGAGACTGAAAGGAGATGTTTTTATGGACTGTTGCTTCTTGTTGCATTATCTTCGTAGATCAAAATTATCCTTCTATTTTTTTTCCTTTTTTTCAAGTGCCCCCCATTGCCCCACTAATAATAGATGTCTTACAGAGGTTCAGTCTGATAAAAAGGAAACTGTTAAACAAAGTGTACATGGAACATATTTCTAACACTGAAGAGTTTTACAATGAATGATTATCCAGCTAATTAGTGAAATAAATAATAATAATTGCCTGTCCCTCCTCATTAGACTCTTAGAAAGAAAATGGAGCCCCAAAGCAGAGTTCTAGCTTTTGATTTGAAAATTGGGCTTTGTTATAATTTTATTATCACTTTGCCAGAAAGCCAGTCCTCTTGCACAATGAGAGGTGGAAAAATGACACGCAGATTGACTGCTGGGCGAGATGTCTGTATTTAGCTTAAGAATAGTTTTGAGGCAGTAATTGAGTAACCTATGTGGTTACTTTGCTCCTGATTTATCCTTTCTGAAGGGTCTGGACTACCAGTGAGGATTAGATGGAAAAAATACCCAGTGAGGGCTCTTGACAGGGTAATCTGATGGATTTCAGGCTTATCTAAGTCTATATAAATTATAGATAATGTGTAAATTGATTATGCTTGAATGTCATTAATATATCAAAGCCCCTTCCCCTTCATCACATGTTCTTCAGCTTTTGACCAATATTCTGCTTGCGCATGGCTGACCCTAGTCTATGTTTCTGCCACCTTTGGATTGTTCTCTTGTAGTCCACTGTTTTCCAGACTTTTCTGAAAATTCTACACTTTAAACTGAAATAGAGGATCTGCAAAACAAAGCACAGCTAAAGACGTTACTCGACACTGAAGGAATTTCCCTGGCTTCTACTGAGGCAGTGAATCAGCCTGGAGGGCTCTGGTTCCAAAGTGATGTGGGCATTGAATGGAATTATTCACATCACACAACCAATCAGCCTCTCTAGACTTCAATACAGCTCTCAACAGCATTCCTCCAAAACGGAGGCCTTCAGAGATTAGCACAAGAACCTTTTGTTCATTAATATGATGTTGTATATTACCCCCAAGTACCAGCAACACCTTTGGATATTGTTGTCAGATATCAATAAACAGAAAAGTCAAGATCTTCTACATAGCCCAAAAGAGATGAGGCTAAAATAGGAAGAGGCTTTTAAGAAAAAACATGGAGTAGTTGTTTGCTCATTTTAACATCACCCCTTGCCATAATCCCAGGGTGATCTTTATAAAATGTCCTATACCTTTCCAAGATACAGTCACAGAAATAAAAACAAGTCTCCCAGTTTTCCAGTGAACTACTCTTACATGAAGTCTCAAAATCTAAATCTCAGTGATTCAATCAATATACTTTTCTCCCCACCTCCACAGTTCCCCTGGCTCATCCCTTCTGACCCCTTCTTTCATCTCCTCTTCTGTCTGGCTGCTGGCTCTAACCCCTGCTCCCATGTTCTCTACCTTTACAAGCCAGAACCAGAGCTTCTCTTTCCCTCTGCAAACCCCACAACAGCTTGGATGAAGCCATAGAAGTTTAACTTTTCACAAACTAGCCTGAATAGCCAGTTCATTGCCTTATATTAATTCCAACATTTCCCTTTCAACAAAGTAAAGCTACCTTCAGGCTCTACACGAGGCATTTTCACCTGTTTGGCATCAATAATTTTTAAAAGTAATTTAACTGAAACAGTGAAAACAGCTGAGTGGAATCCTAACAGTGGCTTCATGCATCTCGGCAGGTGCCTGCCCTTCACCAGGGGAGCATGCCTGAAATGCACCTGGAAACGCCCCTGTGCAAAGCTTTGTCCCAGCCCTTAATGCCCGTTCAGGTGCAGAAAGCATTCAAGGTAGTTAAGAAGACACCAGAATTTTAAAGACCCTCCTTCAGGCTGCAGCATTATAACTCTGAAGCCTTTCCAAACATTTCTTCGTATTGCTTCATCATTTTAGTCTTTCAGATATTAAGCTTCTATTTCCAATCGAAAAAAAACCCCTTACCACCAAACCAGCAAAACCTTCAAGATAATCTAACTTTTCCATCCTTTACTCATTTTTCACTTAAAATGTCACATAAAGCTGCAGATTTCACAGGTGCTAGATAAGGAAGCTTACTTGATGATGGTGTTCCAAAGTCTTTCCCACCATAGGGTTAAAAATGGCATCTACAATTTTTGACTAAGACAGGGAAATATCATTTTAGATTACATTACCAGAGGAACATTTACACTTCTCTAACTCCTTTGTTTCTTTGGTTGTGCTTCCCAGTAGAGTAAGAATTCATAATTTTTCTCATCTTTGTATTGCACATAGCACAGAATTTCTTTTGTCATTATAAAACAGTCCCGGAGCAAATTCCATTGACAAACACACAGAACCTCTAAATAACTTTCATTTCCCAAACAGAAAAGTATGATTCATAGCACATAAACAACTGCTCCCCTCTAACTCCTACCTTATATCTTCACATTAATAAATGCTTTTTCAAGTTATAAACAGCAGCATATTTTTCTAAGGCTTTTGTTCAATTCCTGAATGACACATCCCACATAAGATATGTAATGTGCTGGATGGAACTGGTAACAGCTGCAGTGGAGGGAAACAACCCTTCAACAAAAACTCAGCTCTCTGGAAACACATACAAAAATGGAATTCCAAACATACATTTGCTAAGGTGTCCATATGAAAAGCACGTCTCCTACATTTATTTTTATGTTGTGTTTTTCAAACTGTATCTGGATAAAACATCAATATTCCTCATTCTCATGCCGGAAGAAGTGGATTTCAATTAAGCAAATAACACTTTTATATACCTAAAAGCTCAGTCCTTCTTCACTGCATCAGGGAAGAGGCTTTTCCTCTCTAAATAATGTAAAATGTACCACAGAAAGACATGTATCCCGAGAAGAAAACACTGCAAAACTGGATGAACCAGGTTTGGTTTTAAGCATGGTTTTGAATGAAAGCCATATTGCACTGAAGCATCCATTTATTACATCAGTTGTAATCACATATATAAAATGAAAAGTGAAAAATCTCACAAAATGCATCAGCCCGTTTAGTTTGACAGAAGGGCAGCTATTTTGCCTGAATCTTGAATAAAAGGGAAACAGACCCTTCTCTCTAAATAACCATTTCAAAAGGTATTAAAAGGTTCCTCTGTTTTCATTGATTATTTTGCAGCAACAACAAGAATACTTATAAATCTGATTGAATTAGGTTTTTAGACCTTTATTCCTGATAATTTCTTCTTGTGTGGACTTTCTCAGGAAATGAGATTTAATGAGTCATAGTCCTTACTGCTAATCACAGGAGAGCTAATCAGCTTTCTGTCAGATCTGTACCCATTATTTCCCCTCAATGTGCTTGTGACTTACTAGAGCTAAATAGGACACAACAGAGAAAGCAGACTTAGGCAGATGAAGAAATACAGTGGATTTGAGATACTACAGAGATAAATATTTCTCCTTAATTGATTTTGAGAACTTAAAGGAAAAAAATCAACATGCCTTCTCTCCTTTTTTAGCCTACTTTCTCCACTGTGATGGCATTGCTGACAAGACACACAGAATTAGAAAAAATTAAGAATGACATTTGAAGACTTCTTGGAGATACAATAGCAGAGAATCAGCCTAAACAGTCCAAAATACAAGGCACTGGGGACCACAACATATTTCTGTTGCAGAGTACAAAATCATGGTCTACCACAACTGTACAAAACGTTCAGGCTATCAATGACAGATTGATGCACAATGGAGGGCAGGTGAACCTGCGTTTTGACCCGCTCATTTACAGCTCTTTATCTCCATTTCAAGCACTGCTGGTTGGGTTCTCGCCTCTCAGCCCCTCGCCTGCACAGCCTCCTGCTGCTGCCTGCAGGGCCTGGCTCGCAGCTGGGCTGCGCGAGGAGCTCCTGAGCCCCGCGGCTGCAGCACTGGGAAAGGCTCCTGCTCTCCACACAGCGCGTGATGGGACAGCAGGGCTCCCCGGAGAGACTGGGAAATGGGAACTGGAGGTGGAGAAACAGTAAGGCCATACACACCTCCTGAAAGGAGAGGCCGAAGGAAGCTGTGATTCTTGTTTCCCAGGGTGTTCCCAGCATTACTGACGGAATGTTGTTTGTTTCTGCGAGGTGCTGCTCCCAGCCAACTTCACAACTGCTCACTTGCTTAGATAGTATTTGCTTTATCTCTCTCTACAGCTTTCACAGAACATTATTTCTTAGCTGAAAGGGAAAACTTCTACTTCCTAGGAAACTGAGGATCAGTTCTCACAGTCTGCTTTCACAAAATACCCACTTTTCCAAGCACACCTGAAGGAAAATCTAGTAAGCAGGTGCCAAACCCAGGCAGGTGTTTGACCAGATTGTACTACAGTAAGTACTCACCTTTTCCAGGAAATCATCCATACCAGAAGAAAAAAAACCAACTAGAAAGCAACAGCTTTCTCAAGCAATTTGCCGTAGTTCCAGTCCCCAAAGCAACAAGTGCTCTTCTCAGCTTAATAAACCATAACATTTTGTTTTAACCCTCTCCCCTCAGCCACCCTTTACACTGTTCTTCACTCTCTCTTCTCTCCCACATCGTGCTCTCACATTTTAAGCAGAGAACAGCAGTGGTTGCAAAGGAAGTGATGAGGCTGGAAGGGGTGACATACAAGAGTTGTCAAAGCAAAGGGAATTTTAAATTTGCTATTTCCAGGGCTCATGAGAGCAGACACAATGCCCTTCTCCATAAAATTCTGCCAATCTCCGTATATTATAATGTCAACACAGTTTACGTAAATCATGGGAAAATTCTGAAGATGTGTGTTTTTAAATGTATTGGTATGTCTGGTAAGGTAAGGCAATTACTACCAGCAATGAATGTGACTACGACTTCCTGGGATGTTTACTTTAGCACCGTCCACACCACCCCGTATGGACCCAAGCTGAATTCTATCAGACAGGATGAAGACAAAACATAAAAACATATAACGTATTTTACTACTTATTTCCCAACTATTTTAATGACCTTCTTATTCCCTATAAAAAGGGTTGTTAGAAAGCAGAAGATTTCAGTGAATAGCCACTTAAAAAAATCAGAGGTCAGTGAGGAAAAGTATATGGGATCAAAGCCTTGATACCACTCCTTTTTCAATTAAAATAGTCTGTTCAGATTTATCCTTTAGTTTCACACTTGCACACTTCAGTATATATTCCCTTTGTATCCACAGCACCCATAGAAACACATAATCTTCATTTTCCAGGTGGGAAATAGGTGTGCAAATGATTATTTTTGCTGCATCAGAAAGAAAAGTCAATATGCACAGCACCAGCTACTGGGAAAGAAATTAGATGTTAGACTTTCACAAGGCTTCCATTCCAGTAATATCTGAGCACTTCCATTACTGTAATATTTGGTAGTTGTCTTCACAACCTTCTCTTATGGTAGGAAATATTTTTATTTTCTTTCTTCAGATGAAGAAGCAAGGCAGAGCAATCTCCCAATGTTCCCAAATGAAGTTTGTAAAGGAAAAGGGGACACGAGTGGTATATGTCCCATCCAGCTTACTTTATCATGAAGCAGCCCTGCAAGGTCGCTTGACTGTACATGCAACCACTCAATTCTCCAAGCAGGAACATGACTGAAAGCAAAGAGCTGAAATAATCCAAATCCCTTCCATGCCTTAGGACTTCATGGTGTTTTGCACCAAATCTCACTTCTCTCCAGCTTGAATAAACTTTTGATAAGAGTTTGATAACAAGATATACACCCACCTTTGGCTTTTTAAAGAAAATGACCTTGGTCATGATGTGGATTGATGGGCAGAGTAACTGACTGAGACCAGGAATTACAAATTCCTTCACTGCCTCAGGTCAGAGCTCTGAGCAAAACAATCCACCTGTTTCATGTTTTCCCTTACTATAAATGCAGGAGGGGAACGAACCTGTGAGAGTTTGAGACCACCCAGTGTAAAGCTCTATTTACACAAGCTATGAGAGCTCTGCATTTTCAGGGAGTAATGTAGCTTTTTATCACCAGTTCAATAGGTTTAATGGATAAGCAGTAGTTTTTCATGTCTGCTCTTTCCTGTGCCTGGCATCTCTTAGCTCCTCAGAAGCTCCATGTTGAGATGGTCTTTTCTTCCCATTAAGAATTTCCTGTGGGGCCAGTGGTGGCCACTGAAGCTGGAAGTTCCCTAGCCCAGCCCTTGGAGGAGAGGAGGGAGCAGAGGGTCAGCTGTGCACAGGAACAGGTTGTACTGATATCAGGCTTCCTTCAGAAGGATCCCAGATTGTTTGTCTAATCAGACCAGGTCCACATTCAAGTATTTTTCATCTGTCATTTTCACAGCAACAGAAATCGCAAGTTTTTATGCCATTATAGAATCTTTTCTTCCCCCCTGCAGGAATCTAATGATTTTAAAGTCTGAGACATTGCAAGTAAGGATTGCAGGTGTAATTCCAGCTCAGGATGACTTCAGGGTTCCAGTGCCAGTCATTAATCACTCGACCTGCACTTTCTGGGTTTATGATTTTGACAAAATCCCTTCCTCTGAATTACGGCCTTGTATGTAGGGCATGTATTCTTCTATATATAATTTTTAAGTATAAAGTGAAAGAGCATGGAAAAATTAGGATCTATGACCTAAAAAATCTAGTCCTTTTATGGCATAGGCAAACAGAATGCTCTTGACTTTAACCTATGGGTTCCACTTCATATGTGGTGTATTTTTCATACATCATGGGGTTTTATAAATTTGCTGTATAAAGCACCAGAGCTATGTTACCAGCAAAATAGAAGGAAAACAAATATGTCAGGGTAATGATGCCAGGACAATTCCTTATTGAAAAAAAACAGTTTATTAATACCTTATTGCTACAAGCTAGATCTTATTATCATCTTGGGTCATTTAGAATCTTATTAGGTATTCTGATGGTGGATGAATAATCCTGTGATAAATTCTTTGCCATGTCCTTCACAGTTGTCATAGCAGGATCATAAACAGCATTTATAACAATCTAGCCTGGAGGAAAAGGCTTACAATGGTCTGTTTAACATGCAGGAAATATTCAGATCGGCCGTGTCTGGTTAAATTTGAGACCCACAGGAGAGATACCAAAGTTAAATGTAGCATGGGTTTCTCTGAAGATTGCTTTAAAAAAGGCTTTGGGTCAGGGACAGGGGGATTAATGCCAATGATATGGCCACAAGAAGCCTCCTTTCAAGAAAGTCAACTTGAATAAAAATGGTGGCTACCAGTTAGTTTCTTACTGAAAAATCCCCACGTTAGGTTACTTGAGCTGCTACTTAAGGTCCATGGTTGAAATTATTTGCAATTTAATGTCTTGGAGCTCAGTCATCTACTTCAGTGATTATTATATGAAAAAAACAGTGTATGCACTCTCATAGTGAAAAATATGCAGATTTTTGCAGAGCTATAGGATATCTTGCCTATACTGTGTAACTTCTTGAACTCTTGCAAGCTCAGAACTGAATTCCTCAGAACAACTACAAAAGTAACATGGGTAAAGTAAACTCTAGGAAAAAATAAATTTACACTGCTTTGAGTGGGTACTTTAAAAAAAAATAAACCCCAAATAGTCTACACGTATAAGCACACTGAACACTCTGAATCACTTATATCTGTTGTCACTCATTGCCACTTTTGAAGGTACAGCACCAGCTCTCCAAGCCTAAGTGCAGCAAGTGGCTCTCAAACCACTAAAATTTTTCAGAACTGAAGTTATTTTTAAACACTAACAGTGGTGCAAATTAAAGCTCAGACAAAATTAATCATGCAGGACCTGTCAGGCACATTTTCAGGAGGGTGATAATAGAAAAGGGTGGTTCACTGGAAGAAATTGAGGTGACATATTTGGGTCCAGCCACATACACACACAAACTCTCTCTCTACAGTAGCTGATGTTGGTCTCTTGGCACAAGGAGCTGGAAGTTGCCACTACCATCTACAAGAATTCTACAAGAATGGATTTTGCAGACCTCTATGTGCACACCAGATCTTCATACCAACACAGAGCTACAACACTTCCAAGGACAGCACATATGGCAGGAGACCTAAATGGGTGCAGATCAGAGTCTCCACGTGACGAACTAAGTACTGTCATTTGCTTGAATTTTTTTCCTAATTTGAAATAAAAGATTGTCAGTAATTCTGAAGTTTTTAGCACTTTGGGAATGTACCAGGAGAAATAAATACCACAGTAATCGCAGAGACAAAAGAAAAAGATATTTGAATGGAGAAGTTAGATCAGACGGGAGCCTGCAGGACAACATACTCTACAAGTGCTCTAGGGCTTGGGATACTGTGTAAGTTTAGCTGAGGCTGAGACACATTTATTTTTCCTTGTGATTAAAATCAGTTGTTCTGGTTTGGTCTTTACACAAGTCTGGCTAGGCTGAAGGAGAGCTCACTTGTAGCACTCCAGCTGCCAAAGTAGCAGAACATACCTGTGTCAGTCACACTGCGATCAGGATCTTATCTCAGATTCTCACATCTCTAAAGCAATGGCAGGGAGGATATGGAATTATAGCACTTGTTAAACAGAATTGCAATGACTTTTTTAACTAGTAAAATTCAGACTTTGCTTCCTCTTGAAAAGCCATGCTTCCTATTGAGGAGTAAAGGTTTTAATTTTTTTTTCAATGTGAGATTCACACCAATAATCTTCCTTATTAATTAAAAATCCTTCTTAAGTACACTATGACTGTACATACACAAAAAAAAGGATTAAAGATTATTTACCTTCTTTTCAAAAAAATCCCTCCAAAACACCCGCAAACCTTCCCATCACTGTTTTGATAACTGAACAGCAGTACAAAGTAGCATGTGTGAAGTTTGTTATTTTGGGTACACAGATCAACACTCAACCAGACTGAAAAAGAAAGAATGTAAAATTAATACCCTTATGATTACAAGTTAACTGGAAGTCTTTAGAGATTTAAAATTGTTAGTATCTTTCTATAAATGCACAAAATCGCTCCAAGGCAGCTCTCTTGGCATAGTCACCCAAGCATACGAATGCACAAAAATCTCTCCGATGTCAACACATTTCAAATTCTAGATTCTAGTTAGTCTTGTACTAAAAAACTTAACTGTGATGAAAGAATCTGTTGTACAAGTTAAATTTCCTTTTGTCTGTAGACATAAAACAAGTAAAATATGCTTATTTTAGAGTAAGATAATGTCTCTCTGCCTTCAGAACATGTCCCTGCAGCTATTTCAGGCTGAGGTGAGATCTCAACATCATGCATGGTTTTCTTCCCCCTCCCCTGCTCACGTACAATCGCTTTTCCTGCTGAAATCGATGGGACTTCTGCCACTGATCTGGCCTCATCTGAATCATAGAAACCAATTTCCTGTCAGTTTTATTGCTATTATGAAAGCACATGTGGGCCAGCAAGACCCTCTCTGTATGATTTCATAGCATTTTTACAGTGCTATGCAATTAAATAATCTAGTTTCTACAGATATGACCCAAACTAACATTACTTGACAAAATTTTCAGGTAGCTCTCAAATCTCCATAATCTAGCCATTGGCATAATCCAGCTCCACTGGGCTGCTTTTTACACTAAACTCATATGAACTTATTTTTATTTTTCTAAGTGCACATTACTATATTCTAAATTTGTAAGCCTTGCTCAGCATATTCATTCAGCTCACAAAGCCCACCAAGCTAAGTGTCTGGACAGCTTTCACAACCTGTTCTCTACAAATCTGTCTGGGAAGGCTGATTTCTGTCCAGGTGCTAGCTCACAGCTTCTAGAGGTGCTGTTGGTAAAAGGTGCAGATATAACCCGTGGCCAAAGGTAAGGTACAACTCAGCATGAGCCCATTCAGATAGAAGAGGGTTGCTTTAGTTCCCTGGCACAGATTCTCAGCTCTCTAAGCTGAGTTAGGCAGTGTGCTCTAGGGTAGGGTGATGATAATGACACAAGCACCTTCCCTCTAACCTACCGATTCCCCTCAAATCCAGCTCTCTGGAGCATCTAGAATAGTGCTATGAAGCTCAGCAGGAACCACAAGAACAGTTTTTTAAAGATCAGGCACTGTTAACTCCCAGATCAGAGGCTAAATACCCTCGCAGAAATTTTGTGACTTTGAGAAGTTAATTTTCTATTGGTACTTGCGACAGAGCCTTGAAGAGCAAAACTGCAGAAAGAAATTAACATTCAGCATTCATCTCATCGCCAAGGACCCTCTCCTTCTGTATACAGAAGTAGCACACAACCATGATTACAAGAAAGGAATTGAAATGTACTTGCGAAGTGTGCTGGTTAAAATACAAGCCCAGCAGCTGAGGGTTACGTTTCTTTCCCAGATGCTAAAGAGAAGGAGAGTGGGTCAGTGACTCAGGGAAAAGAAGCTGAGCAGGGCTGTCCCATTTTCTGGTGCAGAGGGTCCCAGCCAGAGGTCCCTTTTGTAGCTGCAGGCCAGGTTTTACCTGTGGTTTGTGGAGTGGAGCTCGGCGAGTTGTGCCTGCCTTGCTGCAATCACAGCTTCAGGTGCCTTTAGTGGAATCAGCATTTTTAGGGCTATGAATCCAACCCTGTTTACTGAGCAACTGAAGCCAGTTACAGTTTCAGAGGGCAAAATGTCTTAGAATTCTCACTTGGATGTGAAACCCCTGTAAGAGACTGATAGGGAATTGATGCCTAGGTCAAATCAGCTCAGAGGTTCAGTAGTACAAGCACCAAAAGTACAGGTCAGAGTTGGACCTCACTGCTCAGATGCCATTGCTCCTCTGCTTAGCTTTGCTACTGCTCCAGAATGGATATGTGAGAGCAGTGGATAATGCTGCAGAGTATGCTGCACAGACACTGCACTAGCTCTCAGGGAACTGAAGTGACAGATAAACAGTGTGCAAGACTGGCTTCCAAATCACTTGGAGCAAAACAAAGAAAGATGGGAAATACTAGTGAATGAAAAGCAGTATCCCAGTAATTTCAGAAAGAAGAGATTTGCAGATTTTCCCTTCTCTTTCCCAATTACCTTCCATTTAGTTTTCTATCCTCAAGCCTGAATGAAACTCCTTCTCATCCCTCACTCCCCAGCAAACAGAAGTATTCGTTAAGAGGCTTCCTAGGACCTGGCTTGGCACTCTCAGTGAAGCACCTCTTCCATTTTCCTCCTGCACTGAGATTCAGTTACAAAAACATTTTCATTGAAAATGTAGATGTACACTGTAACTCAAAATGCACCCACATACATATGATCAACTGTAAATCAGTCAGTTGTCCAAACTGTGATCATGCTCTTCTGCACCTTACTGGATATCTGGGAGCACCTAATCCAGTTGTCCTTCAGTCTCAGAGCCACTCAGCTGTGAATAAGAAAATGTTTCTGGTGTACAAACCATCGATTGGATCAATTGCCATTAAAATTCCCAGTGAGTGAATGCTCCATACACTCCCTGACTGCCCCAAGTGTTGCCAATTAGAGCTTCAACATCTAATTAACAAGAAATAGACAGGCTTCTCCACAGTTGACTTTGGAGGACTATGACCAATAACTCTACCTGAACAACACAATGAGATGAAGAGAATGAGAATGTGAAAATTAAATGAGTTTCAAAATGTCTGGACAGCCTTAATATGTGTGTGTATTTTATATATCTATATCTATATCTATATCTAATCTATATATCTATATCTCTATATATATCTATCCCTCCCTAGAGACATTCCAAACCCACCTGGATGCATTCCTGTGTTACCTGTTACCTGCTCCAGGTGACCGTGCCTCGGCAGGGGGTTGGACTGGATGATCTCCAGAGGTCCCTCCCAGCCCTGACTATTCTGTGATTCTATGAAATAGTGTGGGTTTAAATTCTCTTGGCTTATTTCTCAACATGTAGTTTCTCTTAGAATATACCATCACTGGTTTCTACTGATTTCTACTTGATATCTCTTGGCTTCTCCTAGAAAATACAATAATTTTTTGAATATAAAGTAACCGTAAAATAAGAACCTATAGAGAACTGAATTTGGCTATCATAATAGCCATGATCTTGGAAGTGTTCGAAAGCATCCTTGTAAACAAATAATGTATGGACCAGGTTATATTTTTCCTTTTAAAAATATATTATGCATTATTGACATTCCTTTTACAACAAAAGAGACATAGAAAAGGCAGAATAACAAACTCCATAATGCAAACTTTGTGCATTCATTGCAAGTCTGAGCAGTTCATCAATACAGATTATGAACTGCTCTGGTTGGTTTAGAGCCAGTAGCTCAATATGCTGAGGAATACCTTGCTTGTGAACTGCACCAGCATTACTCCTCATGGTTCAAAGCAATTTTCCACTCTTGACCAGAGCTATACAAATAAATGCAGTTTGGTGCTACCTAGAACAGAAATCTGCTGAGAAAGACATTTGAAACTGGCAATAGATGCAGGCACTGCAAATAATTTTTCTGCATAGACGGATGATACTCCAGAGACCTGCTCTTATCATAAAAAACTACAATAGCAGATGTCAGTGAAATAATATTTAGCAATGACATGGACATTCTACAAAAGTCAATGAGGAAAAAAAATCTTCTCAGATACATGTGTATGTTGTTAATCATAATTAAGGCAAGTGTGACAGTTTCTTGGCAACAGACACTGAGTTCCCTTCCCTGACAAACAAATCCTGCAGGAATACTCTTTCTTTCATTACATCAAGCCTGCAGTTCTTTACACTAATATCCTCCACTTAGAACACCCCAAGTCACAGGGAAACTTTTGTTTTGTCAAATGTTTTTTTTTCTAGATAATCACATGATGACCTCCACCAAAGAAAGGAGCAAGTTTCTCATCAGTAAAGTAAAAAGAGCTTTAAAAACCAGTACTGTAAACAAGCACATATTATACTGTTGTAGACAGGAGTGGGAGAGCAGAGACAAGACAGAGATTCACAGCATCCAAGTCAGGGAAATAATGCCATCCATAGCCTATGAGGAGACTCAGAGCAGCATGTGGAAGAGAAAAGCATGACTCCCCTAAAAGCAGCAAGTGGATGACTGTCAGTCTGAAATGTATTCTCACCTGTGTAATATATCTGATATATGCATAATAGTATCTGTAACACCTAACTATGTGCACCTATGAGTAAAAATTGCCAAGAAAGCAATTTATACTATATAAGTGCATATGCATACTATATATATATATACACACACACATATATATATACACTTACTACTGACTTTTCAGTAATCAGGAGATTACTGATTCTTCAACAGCAGAAACCTCATGATCTGGAGGGAAGCAAGCATTTTCAGAGAACTTCTCCTATGCTCTCTCATTTAAAAAACCCTTTTTAATGGCAAGGTTTTGGTCAGCTGAAAGTTTTTCATTCAAGACAAGTCACATTTTACCATGATTCATTAAATTTTTTTCATAAAAGGAAAAAAAGGTTGAATAAAGAATGCTAAACCATTTAAAGAATAAGCAATAAATGCATGTATTAAAGGCTTGCAAAGAATCATGGTTATGATTCTAAAAGACGGTGTAAATACCACAGAGAGAAAAGAAATCCCTTACAGTATATATAATTACATTACTGATAATTATATCTCAGTAATGAGGAAATTACAGTAGAACACCAGCAAAGCCTCTCACAATAAATTGCACAAGTTTATGGAACAATCTCTTCAGGGAGGCGTGGAAACTCCCTACATCATCTGAAAGCCGTAAAACACAGGAGACAAAACACATTCCCAGTATGCTGTGGGGACACTAGCGAGCAGGAAGAGAGATGGACTGGCTTTTCCATTTCTCAGTACTGTGCCATAAGCCTGGCAGTGGGGTTTAAAATCACCACCTCTGCTATCTTCCGATTTCGTTGTCTGTTCCTGGCTGTATCTCATGCTAGTGAGATCCCACCGGGTTTAGCAATTAGCATGAGGAAAGCAGTATGATAATCAGAAGAAATTAATGGTTTAAAAACATAATCTTACACTTCCCCTGAGACTTGTTCCATGCAACTGGATTCTCAAAAAAAAAAAAAAAAAAAAAAAAAAAAAAAAAGAAGAAGAAAAAGAAAAAAAGAACAGGTAATTGATTCTTATCGAGAGAATGATCTCCCACAAAATGCTATCCATGTGGAAAAGATGTCAATTTTAAGTGCTCTCAGAATCAGTGTGAACCTCTTCTCTGACTGGCTTTCTAAGGAAGACAGGGATCCTCAATGCCACCTTTGCTTTTGCACCTACTCAGAACAGCTGAGCACAATGCGTTTTCATGTGCTCACAACCAGCAGCTGCAAAAGGGAGCATGACATGAGAGTGAAATAGAAATCTCTAAGCAATTTCAGTGAGAAAATATAATTTCTCCACCTTTCTCAGTCAATTGTGTGGAGCAGATAGGAGAATTTGTGAGCCATGGATAAGATATACATTGTATTTGACCATGTCCATTGCTGAATTTTTATACACCTCTTGGAAAAACTGAGTTACAGACTTTATTCCCATGGCTAACTACACTATTAAATGTGTGTGTTATTTATTCTGGCTTAATTTCCTGTCTCACTGCATTGTTTAATAATGTTAAAAAGCAGTTAAGAAAACTCTCTAGTAAATGTGTTGTCCTATTTCCATAAGTGTAGGACCTAAGTGGACCTCTTAGGGACTTAAAAAAATTAGATAGAAATGCTCGGCCACTTTAGTCCAAAATAATGCTTCCTATAGTCAGTAAGTCAGCCAGCTCTTGATTAAAATAATTTTTTCAAGATTGCTGTACTGGGGGAAAAAGTTTTTCATATAAAGCTTTTTGACAAGACAGTAGAGGTGCTTCAACTCCACACTTTCTTTGCGCAGTTTTCTCTCTAACGTGTGAGCAGCATTTTTTCTGCAAACCTTTTCAATAGCAGTGCCTGCTCTGAATCACACAGAGCGGCCTCGCCTCAAACATCTGCTTAAGTCAAAGGCAACGCTGAGTGAAACTTTGGGTGCTGCAACAAACCCGAGCCCGCGGTGCATCTGCCCACAGCTGCCCAGCAGCTCACACGGCACAGAGCAGGCTGAAGTCCGTGGGATCCAACGCCACCTGGTGATCCCCGGGCCCTCGCACAGAGACTTAAAGGGACATTTTTCTCTTGCGACACGGTTAAAAAAACCCTGTAGAGAACATTCCAAATCCCCAAAAGGTGTAATTAAAAATTTTAAGTGTCTATAAAATGTAAAACAGTTGCTGTTAATCCTAAATCTCAAGACCCCAAGACTTTGGACTGATTCTGTTTTTTTAAAATTGTTTTCCTTTGTTTGCTTTTTTAAAAGCACTTTTTATTGTAGCATGGCAAGAAGTTGGTCCATGGGGAAGGCAGATCGGGAGAGTGACCTCAGCAAAACGCATCTCAAAGAAAACTGAAATCAGCCACGATCAAGACAGCATTTATCCTTAGGCACAGCCCCACCCCAGAGCCCTCCCTGCAGCAGAGGTGGCTGCTGCTGGCTCCCCTGGATGCTCCCACTGCCCCTCCTTCAGCCCACGATGTGAGGCCACGAACTTCACAGCCCAGCACGGCCCCGCTTCACCTGGGAAAGCTGCAGCATATTAACCTAAGGAGGCCTGATTTGTATGGGTATCTATTCCAGACAGCAGGAATCTCTACATTTCTAAATAACAACTGATTTTTAAAACACAGAACTTGTGTTCTTCACACACCTGGAGCCCCCGTCAGACCCAGAAAGCAGCTTGCGGCATCACGGCCTCAGTGGCTCCAAACAGAGCATCTGTAATGTCAGTCCAGGAAAAAACCAGGAGAAATACTGTATCCAGACAGATGTCAAAACAGCTCTTTTTCCCCAGGGACAGTCTGCCTGACTGCCCTGCTGGTTTTGTCATTCTGAGAGCGCAACACAACTCTATTAGGATAAATTTTGTCATAAGATAAATTGCTTGCTCAAAATGCCTCTTGAAGTTTCAAAATCCACAATTAACAATTTCATATTCATAATGGTAAACATCAATACATCTTCCTTGGAAAGAAACTACCATCTGCATAAATTTAATGAGTACTTTATTACAGTGCTATTGTGGTAGCAGACTCATGCCTCTATCTCTCTGTGAAGTCTGAAAATATTTGCTAGAAAAATATTGAAGACATTGTGGTTTGTTAGGCTGTTTTTACAGGCTTCATGGAGCAAGCAGATATGTTCATGAGAAATGCTCATGATTACAGGAGAGGAACAGACCTGACCCTCAGACAGTGATAACAGACACTGCTTTTTTACCTTTTTTAAGGCTGGACATCCAAGGTCAAAGGAAGCTCACAGTGAATTAGGTCGATTTTTGTGTTTAATTTACACTCGGCAACAGAGTGTCAACCTGTAGAAAAGCTACTAAAGGAGACAGTGTTTTTCCTATTAAAAGGCAATCCCTTCTAAAATTCAATTTATTTAAAATGATGAATATTTGTCAAGTATCTTTTCCTGCTGCCCAGTTCCATCTTTTCCATTTTTGCAAAAATATGACACAGAAAAATATTCTCCTTGGTTTTGTTTAATTTCTCAGCACTGGAACCTTGTTCTATCTGCTTGAACTGGGTTAATTTACTAGAAAGCTCTCGAGGAGCTAGACATCTTTTCCAAGCGTTGGATGCTGTGTGTCACAGTCAGCCCTTTGGCATTAGGAGTAGATTGCATAACAGATATACAATAGCACATGACTGATTGTATTCTTGGATGGAAATAAAGGAGAAGATTGTAGAGAACTCAGGGCTTGCAGGGGATATCACTGATGCTTTCTTCTCTCAGAAAATACAAGTCTGCATGAAAGATTGCAAAAAGAATTTGAAAGAGGATGCCCAAGCCGGAAGAAAAATTTCCCATTTTTGGAACTGGAGGTAGCCAGTCAAACGAGATGATAAAGGTGAATGTGGAATAGCAGAGCTGGCAGTTCAATCCATTTTGCCCCAGATCATTATTATACAATTACACTCAGGGCATACAGTAAATAAGTGTGATCTGTAGCACAGATACATTGCCCCCTTATTTGTAAAAACAACTTATAGCAGAGACACTCCAGCAAGTCCAACTAGTAGTATCAGAAATATTAATATTTGCTATTTCCTTTTATAAAGGAAGCATTAACACCACTACCAAAGTAGGAATGGCAAAGAGCAGTTAAAATAAAAGTCTTTGATCCTCTGCCACGATTCACCAGGCCTAGCTCCATAACACTCTTCTCTGAATCGATTTGCAGACACAAAGTCACCCTAAAGTGTACAGAGCTGTCCACAAATAAGAATTACTCAGAACTGTGAGCCGCAACAGAAAATATTAGGGAAGACTTATAGTTTTTCTGAATTTTCAGGAAAAATGCTGTGGTGAGAAGATGTACAGAATTTCAAAGCAGCTGTTTCATTGACAGAGGTAGGATTTATACACACTGTATAAAAAAGGAAATTTCCCATAACTGTATAAATGAACAGCCTCCACCCTCTGAAGGGAAATATGCTGCTGGTTTCTAATGCATTAATGCTGTATTTTTATCAAGGGCTTACGGAATTTGTGGCAACAGTAAGCAGCAATTTTCTGACTTCAAAATTAGAGACAGGCTGTAAAACACCCACCGTTCTCCAGCATTCTTTTCTTACCATCTAGTTTGTATTTTTATTATAAATACTATGTCCAACTTGTAATTTTCTAATCAACTGAAACTGCAAAATACTGATTAATCTAAATGATAACATAATTATAATGAAATCAGATGCGCCACTGATTGAAGGCAGACGCAATCTGAAGAGAGTGATTGGTGCCTTAAAAATGGCATCTTGGAATAACAACAGGGAACCTAAAAGGATTTTTAATGCTAATGTTACAGTTGATAAGTAAATCATATGACATACAGCTGTTTAGAAAGACAGAAGGAAACAAGATTAGGGCAGAGTTTTTTTGTCACAGAATCTCTTAATTCTTTGTCTAAGCAGTCTCATTGATAAAGGAAAAATAACTCTGTAAAGGATGTTAATTATCAAAATGTTTCATCTACCTCCCCTTCCAAATCACTCCAGCTACATCTGTCAAGATCATTTGAAATTTTTAGTTTATTTGTTGATCTGGGAAAGCAACTCTAATTTCTCCCAAATCTGCTTTTGGTCTTCTAGAAAAAGAAACACAACCCCTTTCATTTTCCTTTTCTATTCCGTGCACCTCGGGTAGCTTCTGACTGACCTGGAAATCATATGACTAAGTTAAAAAATGGTGGGGATGGCTTTTTAATTTTTAAGTGGTTCTGATTTAAGTTGGACTTTGACAAGGCCAGCATTTCTCTTCATTCCAGGTATCTAATCAATTTTTCCCACAAATAATTTTTAAATGCATAGTGATGTACTTGGGTGCCCATTTCAGAAGTCATGGCATTCAATTAAAAAACCCAACTAAACTAATGAAACCAAGAATTATGTGGCACTAAGATCACTAAGGCTGTCATCATTGTCAAGTTCCACCTCATGTCCAGCTTGCAAGTGACTCTGGACATGTCATTCCCCATTCTTACATCCCGAGATGTTTGGTCCCCACAGGGCCAAAGCAGGGGAAACAAATTTCACTCTCCATCTGTTCAGATACACAAATTTTCATTGTGCCAGAAAGAAGCAATTTTAAATTTAACTTTTTCTTTGAGCCTTATTACAGCTGGGTCTATAAGAAGTACAGGTAGGTAATTTTTCTAATATGAATTTGCCAAGTCAGAAAACTGAATACCAGGATGATGCATTTGGAATTTGCTGCTTGAACACACTTTCTAGATGCTTTCTGATGCTGGAAGGACCTGAAGGATTTTGACTGGTGAAGCAGAGCAAACCAACTAATGTCCATCTGCCTACGTCATTTGTCTCTGCAGCAAATAATTTTCTAAATACAGGTAACTTGGAAGCCATTGAATAAACTCAAACATATTTTATTACAAGAAAAGAGATCCCATGCTTTTTCTTTTTTCAGAACAATCAGTGTCTGTAGTATTTGTTATCACCAGCTGAAGATCCACACAAAACTTCCAGCCCATTCCCATTTTCTTTTTAGAGCTTCTGTTAGCATTCTTAGAGCAATCTGTGATTAAATACAGGCAAACCATTCTGATATGAATGGTTCATATTGGAGATTGCCTGAGAGAAACCTGGGTTTTCTGAACTTATCTTGTCTCCTGTAACATGAAACAATTAAAGATGCACTGCATTAATTTTACTAATCTTTAACAGATGATAATTGGAATTAGGTTCTCCAAAGGGAGGGTTTGAGTGTGTGTTTACCACTAGAAGAGTGACAATGATTGATCAGAAATAAAACCAGAATGTTTGTTCTAATTAATTTCTTGGTTATTTCAATATAACTCACATTTTATTTAAGGTTGTTTGTCTAGAAAAACAAGATTGCCACTGGAAACAAGAAATCCCTCAGCTTTCTTCTTTCCACTGGCAATCTGCTAACAGCAGCAAATTACATTCAAATTGCACATCAACTAGTATTAGTATTAATTGTAAACTAACCTCAGTTCACTTAATTGTGGGCATAATGAAGTATTACAATTAGCCATAATTTATTATTTAAATAAGAAATATCAATATTATTTAGAGCAGGTGCCAATTACAGCAGGCAGTGAAATACGCTGCCAAAAAGGATTTCAATTAGAAATTCAATTTCAGCAAAGACAAACGTCCCTGTCACCCTGTAAAAGAGCCAAGAGCCCTGATCTGTGTGACCTCCACGGGAAGGCAGGAGCCTGAGCTCACCTGCTGAGTGCAGCATGGATTTCAGGGGAGCTCTGGAAAGGTGGTCAGACACACCTGCAGACCTGTGCAGAACAGGTAACTGCAGCGCTGTACAGGAGAGAGAAATCGCTGCACGAATCCACCATGTTCAACATTCTAATGTGCCAGCGTTTGACCTTAAAATTCCTTGGGTCAAAACCATGTTTCATATCTATAGAGTCACTACTGCTTGAAATTCTCTTTGCTTAACGCAGTGATAAATACAAAACCTCGTTTTCAAAGGATTTGGATGCAAAAACTCTAGGGCTGAATATGTGCCCCTTTTTCAGTATTTTAAAACTTTCAAGATTTCTTTCTGGCTTCTTATTCCAGTTCTCTGCAGTTTTGAGCAAAGTAGTAAACGCTGAAGTTTAAATCCCCCCTGACACAAATTTGGATTGAAGATCCTTAGCTCTTCTATTAAAAAAGAATGTATCTAGTTTAGTGTTTCTACACACAGTTCTCTATCAGGATGAGGACAGTCACTCAAAATACTCAAACTTACTGTCAGAGAGAGTAACCAATGCTTTTGTTATAATATGTTTGTCTTTCCAGTAAAGAAATTGCATCCACCAGAACAGTGTCTGCTTAAACCAGATGCATCTATAAAACAACCTAGACTAATTTATACTAATTAAACTTTATACTAAAGATGACATGCTAGAGCGTCGAAAATCTAAATTTCTTAGCTTTCATACATTCTCGCTGCTTCCTATCTCAGTATATACAATTATTAATTAAATGTAGCAACTCCTGGTTAGCAAAACATGAAATGTCTTAGGGGAAAAAGTCAAAATAACAAATAGGCTTTGTGCATTCCATGCTTCCCTAGAAATGCTCCTGGGTTATGTTGGACTCTACAACTGAGGCTGTCAAATGAATGTTGCCAACAACAAAACATAGCATCAGTGATTCTTTTAATATTTTGGTATCTGAAAGCATTAGTCAGTCCCTGACATCATGTTGCAATAACACGAAGCAAGAAAAAGATTTTGATTAGCTAGGAAAAGTTGAAGAGAAAAATTGCAAGCTGAAATATGCTGCAAGTATGCTCAAGTTTCAGCCACAGGCCCATGGTGATAGAACTTTTCTTGCTGTACATTAAGATAATTTCAGTATACTACAATTATGTGCCTAATTAAAATTAAGAAATTAGAACACAGTTAAAAGGAATGATATTTTGCTCACAGCTAATTTCATTAAAGTATTAATGAACAGGACTCATTTTATGGCTAGAGGGCAACTACTTTCTGCAAAGTACTTCCATGCTAGCTAATTTATTCATGCATGAAAAACAATCCAATGAGAAATGAGTGAGCCGGGAACTGCTGGTCCTAATTAAAATATTTAAAACACCATGTCTATTCTGTTCCATCCAGCCAAAGACCTAAGCTAGGAGCCAGCATGATACCAATTAACATGGAACAAGCAAACACACAACACCCACAGATTCTGATTAAAGTGCATATTATTGCACCATACAATATATTGTTCTACACATGTATGTAAATGTTTAATTAACCCACGTCTAAATCTCTGTAATGTTCAGAAATTGATACTTTAAATCCTAAACAAGTGACAATCAGACTGCATGATGTTCACTTTTATTTATAACAATGCTTTCTTAGCACACTCATTGGAGTCATCCTGCAATTATACAGTGAATTTCTTAAGGGAGGGAGGCGAGGCAGAAGCAGAGACGGAAAAAGGAACAGGCAAAAGATTTTCTTCTCTGCATTTTAGACAGCAATGAGATTGCTGGTTGCCAAAGGCTTGGAAATGGAATGAAATGTTGGGTTAGCCTCAGGTAATACAATATTTTTCATTAATAATTGAAAGAAGAGCCTGGGACTAAACCCATTTGTCAGTCTTGGACGCCAGCAACAAAAACAAAATAAAAGCACTTCCTTTATAAACCAAAGAACTGTTTGTGGGGGAAGAACCCAAGGGATGGTTCCCACTAGAGAAGAACACTGCAAAGGCTCAGAGAGAAGTTGGAGACTTGCAAACTTACTAGAAAGCAGGATCAGAAAAACAGAAAATTCTCTAAACTTTACTTCATACACAGATGAGAAAAATCTGAGTTCAAGGAGACTTGAAAAAGCAAAAATTTGCCTCAGTTTGCACCATCATAGGTCTTCCTTTTTGAAAAGTTTCTAGGGTTGTCCCTCTCCCCTCAGTTAAAGTATTTCATGAGAAATCTGGCTCCCCATAGAGGTTTTTCTTCCTCTTTTCTATGCCGTTCCCCTAGAAGACTCATACAGCAATTTCTTCATTAAATGCAGCAAGTGAAAGAAATTAAATAGCCTTTTCTTTTTTTTCCTGGCCAATTGGGTAGACTATTTTTTACCCTTCCCTTAATTACAAGCTTTGCAACATATTGATGGATGTGTCAAAAAGAACCCAGAGTTGCCAGAAACTTCACCAGAGCAGCTCTTATGAAAATTTTCCTGATATCAAACCATGGCAATCTGTTATCACAGTCAGCACCCATGCAAATTAACGTGTCCCTGGTTTTCACGTGCTGGCTGTGGAGGGCTGAGACTGGGGTGAGCCACACCCACGGTGACTCTTGCCAGGGTCAGGTATTTTGTGCTCTGGACTTGCTCCTCACCTTGCTCTGGCTCAACAGCAGACACTGAGCACTCTAGTCCTTCAGAGATCAGGGATGCAGAGATGAAGAGCCAGGGAGCTCAGGAAGACTGAGGATTTGGAAGGCAGGTGAAGTCTGAATGCCGAGGACAGTGAAAGGCTGCAAGGAGCTTTTAAGGAAGACATACAGGCCAAGAACAATTAAAGTTCCTGGCAGGGAGAGCAAAGAGAAGTTTGTAGGGGAAAAGAGCAAATAGAAGATCTGAGAAACAAAGTAAAATTGAAAGGGAGGAAAGAAAATACAGGTGCAAATCCAGTGGAAGGAGACATCCTCATGGCCCAAAGAACAGAAAAACTAACAAGAGAGCAAAGTAATTACCCGGAAGTACTGAAATGAACAGTTTGTGTTACAGTGCTAGGATACAAACCTGGCAGTTCAAATTCACTCATGCCTTTGCCATACAACATTAGGCACATCTAAACAACTCCAGAAAAACCACCTTGCTTTGGTAGCATTCGTTTGCAGTCAGGAAGTTATAACTTCCCATGAAACAGATTTGCACCAAAATCAGTTTCAACACCACTGCTGCTGCCATTTACTGAAAGTGGCTGTAGACTGTGTTGTCTTCTGTGACAAAATAATCCTATAATGTCTTCAGCCTCCACATGTACATTCTGATCTTTTCTGCCAATTTAAGCAGTAAGCTACACTGTATGTCCCACTCCAGTTCCTGCTCCCTGCTCAGTCTCTGCTGCCACAATAACACAACCAAGTCAGATTCAGGACCCGGCTTGGGGTACAAGGCAGAAAGATGACTTAAGGCCACTTGAGTCCATCCTCACCCTCTGCTGTTCTTGCACTCAGCACATTTATATGAGCAAGTCTGTGTCTCAGGACCAATGCGTAATCATTTTTCTATGACATGGTTGTTTATTGCCAGCTAATGTTGTTTCTCTTTGTCAGTATTTTTAATGCTGAACTGGAAAAATATATAAAAACATACCCTACTTCCATATTCTAAAGCCTGGAGAACACCTTTACAGCCCACACAAGACAAAAGTTGGTGAGGTTCACCAACCTCACCCCCGTTCCCCAGACTCTTAAAACATAAGCTGCACAACACTGAGTGGTAATACATTTGTGACCCTTGCAACTCTATACATTTCAGATAAAATCACGTCTCCTGCTAAATAATTCTGCTGCCTGTCCTTCACAACAGATGCACTTAAATCTCTTGTGTCCCATGGTAACCACTGAGGGATTTTTTCTACAAACTTCTCCACATGGAAACAAGATTCTGCTCGCTCAGCATGACTGGCAAGATGGGGACCAAAGAGAGCTCTGGGTTGTTGGTTTGTGTTTGTTTTTTTCTTTTCTGGTTCATCCCAGACAAGCAAGAGTGGGTACAAATACAATATGTAATTGGCTCTAGCAGTGTTGAAGATCCTCCTTGATATTCAAACAGACAGTAGGCAAAGAGCATTCACCTTGCCTCAAACTCTGGTTGAAGTGAAGGAAGGTCTTCCAAAAAGTCTGTGGATATTTTCTCAATAAGGTATTGTCTCTTTGCAAAGACCTAATATTTTCTTTGAGGTCTGCAATGAAATTTGAATAGCCTCTGTATGCTGCACATAAAAATAGATGTTATCTTTCAAAATTGCTGGTGACAGACAAACCTCTATATGATATATTCCCCCCCCCCCATGGATTTTGGGATTTTTAAAGACCTTGCAAAACCAGAGTTTATCTGAGATATCTGATTTCTGGCATTCTCTAAAAGGAGGCTGTGCTTTCACTTGTGTTCTAAATTATGCGGTGTAGGTTAATTTCAACATTCTCAAGTAGCAGGAGCAAAGAGCAAACTTCAAAGAAGACACTACATTTTTATGCATCTTTAGCCAGACAAACATTAGTCCTTTCCCCTAACTGAAGCTGATATTCTAAAGAACGTTAACTGTTTTCTAAATATTCAGATGTTCTGTTGTCATAGTTTCAGAAAGTAATGAACAGCTTCTTAATATTTAATAAACCTTGCATGCTGTCCCCAGGCAGGGAGCACAGACTGTTGATAGCCAGCTACTAAATGTCCATTAAAATACAGTATCTCTCCTTAAAATGCACTTAACAAACAGGTTTTATTACCTGCAATGAAATGTTAATTGCTTCAGCCACAAGACTGAAATAATCTTATCCTACAAGAAACAGATGGGGAGCAGGGAAAGCTGGTCCTTGCTGCACTCTGTTCTGGCTCTGATGGACCCCTTACTCTGTGACAAGTGCTTGTTACTGGTGCTGTTGAACTCTGCTGTGTGGCAAAGTGACAGACCAAAGGAACTGGGACAGCCAAGGAATGCTGCAGGGAAGCTATTTATAAACATGCTTCTTGGGAATCTTGTTTATCGTCTCTTGTGTGCAGTGCAAGTCATAACATATTGCAATAATGATCTTCACTAATTGGATACAGAAGTCATTAATACAGAACAATAATATTTGTACACTTTAGTTCTGGCTTTTTATGTTCTCAAAGCAGAAAGTAATACTAATGGAATGTGAAAGGAACAAGGAAAAACATAAACGCAACTAGGACTGGACATTGCCCTTTATGGTGCTGCCAAACTTGATGTCCCTCTGTGCACCAGACCGGGGCTGGACTGATGGCCAGGTGGCTGAAGATGTGTGAAAGTGTGTGACAGAAAGTACCACGGAAAATGAAGGAAATCCCTAACTCCTCCTGCCTGATCCACAGGTGTGCAAAGGCCACATGCAAAGAACTGTTCTGTATCTGCAGTTATCCAGTGAAATCATCTTTATCACCTAATTCTCCTCACAAATACTGTGCATTGCCAACACAGATGTCATCAGTTTGAAATAAAAGAAGTATGTTAATATCAAAAGACAAAAAATTACACAGTCACAAATAAATATGAGAACTAACTATTCCACCAAAGCCCTGTGTAGCTGACAGGGAGTTTGGCACGGCTTTACAGGAAACACAGAAATAGGAAAAGCATAAATACACTGTTTTAAATTTAAAAATTGAGAGAGTATTTAAAACTGATCTCAACTAAATCTGTAACAATTTTGTGCAATGAATTTTGGCTTTTTATCTATATTTCTCAGTGTCTAAATGGTTCAATGGCCGAAGAGAAGGAACAAATACAATTAAAGAAACACAATCTGCCTTTTGAAACCAAGAACCTCTTAGAATCTTGAATACCCCATAAAAATGAATTGGCTTCAGCTGGCTACTCCAGTGCTTTTGAGTTACTAGAGCCTAACAGGGCTACAGTACTAAATTCTACAGTTTTAAAAGTTGTAGAAATTATAGGGTCAGTCTTCTCTGGATAAATGTACATGGAATACAGAAACCCTCATGTATTCCCTGCAAGAATGCAAACATAAAAAGGGAAAACATCAGTACAAGACATGATTGATTTATTCTTCCACTGGTCAGTATATGTTGGTCCTTGGCTGCAGCAGCCTGTGATCATATGAACCTGGGTTCATATCTATCCCTAAATTACCAGGAAGTAAATTGGAAATAAAAATGTTCTAAAAGGCTTTTACTTCTGCATATCCATGAAACAGGCAAGCATCATGCCTTGCAAAGAAAGAGCACATGCTAAAAGAACCCAACATAATAATAAAATACTGTATTTTATATTTCTTATCAAAGCACCACCATCCCTTATTTCTCACTAAGATTTTGACACATCTGTTTGTGTATCCAAAACAGTAACTAAAACTGTATATTCTAAAAACACACCTATTCTAACCAGCAGTATTCAACCTGTGGATCTTCCAAAGCTTTTTGAAGGTGCACAACAACAGCTTCCCTGTGATGTTCTCAGAGACACGCTTTTGAAATTGGGATGTCATCTTTGCTTCTGGTCTTTTTCTGATCAGGTAAATTAGAAATACAGCAATTTGATTTATTCATAGGTGTTACATGGCATGAGAATGGACATGGGGAGAGTTTGCATGTTTCTGGGGAAGAAGGAAGAAGAGAATGAATGAATATTTTTCCTCCCATAAGCAAGGACAGTTGTTGCATATCTTTCAAGTGAGAACTCTAGTCTGGGATCTTACAGGTAGCTTGATTTGGATGAGCCAAAAGCCAGTGAACTGCAGATACTATGAGGAAACAATGGAATAAGTCACGTTATACTGAAAGCATAAAATTGTGATGTGACTGGCAATTTTTTTTCCCTAAATCTTTCAAAAGCATTAGAAAGATTAAGAATCTTTTTAGGAACCCAGTTTTTATAACTCAGATAAAGGATATCTGCTGTGGTACTGAGGCATTGAGTGTCAGCAAACTACGAAAGAGGGACACATCCAGAAAACAATGTGATGGCAAAAATGTTTATATAGAGACTGGCTTTTCCTTAACTTCAAGAAAACATAGAATTAGACATCTCAAAGTAGACCAGACCTTGGACCTTTCCTGCTAAGAGCCACAGAGACAGTAAATAACTAATAACTCTCACACTTGCCTTGAGGCCAGGCCTCTGTTTTCCCTACCTGTGACCTAGCAACTGCTGGATGCAAATGCCCAATCAGCCAGGTTTGGTAAGCTCAGGTGTAGCTCTCCATGTGATCAGCTGCTGGAATCAGTGGCTCTATGCTGTTACAATTCTTGCCTAGGTCTCCTTATAAATAAGTAGGCATGGATAGTACTGCCCTTGTGCTTAAAGCTGAGGTTTAAAACCCCAAGATGTATCTGCAATCAGAAACAAGAATTGTCACACAAGCCCAGGGCCTGAAGATGTGCCATTTCCCTGGGCTCTGGGCAGTAGCCAGCCAAGCAGGAAGGACAGAGGATGCTGCTCTTGCCAGCCCATGCAAAATGACACCTTCAGTGTTGAATGCAGATTGAGGAATTGACTCCTGTTGAACTCGGCTGCCAGCAGCCTGCATTTTCCAAAGGGAATTTCTACCACATGGATAGTGAGACACACTGCCCCTATACACTACAGCTGACTGTTGCATATTATTGAGGAAAGTAGTTTCAACCTTTGAACTTCAGAAAACAAATACCACACATCAAAATATTTCTTTTGTAATTCAGAGACCTTGACACTTTGAGCTTGAAAGACTCCCACTCTGAGTAAATACTGTAATTAAGATAAATAATCAAGAAATGGGTACTGAGTAAAAGTTATAGCTTACAGTAACAGGCAGAAACAAACCCCCTGAAGCATCAAATTTCTGAATTTCTTCAATAATGATCTGCAAGTTCTTCAAGACAAACTCACTTGAAAGTTCCTGGCTCTATGTACCTATCTGTCCTGTATTTAGGACATGGCTCAAAAAACATAGCTCAAAAAAACTCCACTTCTACAAAAAGGCTTGTACAACAGCTATGAAACTGCATGTCCTAATGGTGGATTTCCATGACACTGCACTTGCAGCTATCTCAATATTCATGGAGGCAGTAAGGCAACATTTGTGAAGAAGAGTCTTTAAGGCAAACAAAATAAAGCCTAAACAGTCTGAACTGAATAATGAATGGGAAGATTTGAAGGTTCCAAACAAATAAAATGCCTGACTGCCTGTGGAACACAGAATCTTGAATAAAGATGCCATTGGTGCAGCAGGCAGAACCTATCATTTAAAGATCCTCCACAGCACTCATTACACACAAGAACGTTTATTGAAATGATATTGCTCAGGCCTACAGGAGTGTTCTGAGTAACGAATGCTGGATAGGGCCCGATCTTGTCCTTGTGTTGTGGCTGAGTTTGATTTTCAGTCCATAAGTAGTTTTACTGACACCTATACATTCATTCCAGCTAATAGTCAAAGACAATGGCCCGTTACATTTTAGGAACTTTCACACAGACATCTTTGACATATTTCTTAGAGATGCCTACGTTCACACTCTGCTATCTGTGCTATGGTTGCAATCAAATTTTGAGAGGTCAGTATTTGTATCCCACATGATTGGATATCAACAAACAGTTGAAGCAAGAGCACATCTCTAAAAGAAAAAAAAAATCCAGATTCTAAGAGCATTTTATCACCTGTCCGGTTGTGATTTGGTAGCTTTAAGAATTTTTAAAAATACAAAACCTATTTTGTATTATCCTTGAGCTTAAAGTTCTGTAATGATTGGTATGTGACTCCACCAGCACTCCTAAATCAAGAACATATTTCCTTTTCATAAGAGTCCATAAAAGGCAGTTTCATTTTCCTACCACAATGCTATACTTATTAAGCTCTTCCTGTTGAGGAACATTCTGGAGATTATCATCTTCCAAAGCAGAAGATGTCTCAGAAAATTAAAATATTGCAAGTGCTGATTGCTGCTCATAATATTAGTTCTCAATAATTAATTTAAGAAGATATCCGATACTTTATTTAGAAAATAATTATTCCTATAAACAATCATTAAAAATATACACATACTGCATAAACTGGAGATGCCCTGAGCAATGATCCAAAGAGCAAACCTATCAGAGGAACACGTCAACAAGCCTGTCATCAAAATAGCCCCTTCCACCAGCCACAGACGCTGCACTCTTATTATAACTTGGATTAACTTTAAAATATATATAACTGCCACTGGAATTTTAAGTCAAAAACAGCTTTTTTTTATTATTTTGATATCACAAAAACCATTACAGACAACCTTCTCCCTCTGAACAAAAGGACTTTACGTATGTACTGTAACTCTTTTCTCTGTGGGTTTGAAATTACACACAGTAGTGCCAAAGGTAAGTCATTTCTAGAGGTTTAATACATTTCTGATTTTTTTTCCTCCCTCTTGTGAAATATATTTGTGGCCCACAGCAATCACTTTAGACTTTTTAGACACGTCCGGATAGAGATAGATGACACAAGTAATCTACTTATCTTCCTTTTCCATCACCAATAAAAGTGACAGCCTGCCTAATTAGGCCTAATAAAGCAGCAGCCGAGAGAGGGGCTCCGCAGCGATCTAAGGAGGAATGGCATTGACCCACAGATACAGGTGCCGCCTTGAGGCAGTACTGGTATTGCTTTATCTTCAACACATTACAGCCAGCTCATACCATATTCAAATGCAAGTAGCATGTTTTTCTCCTCAATTCTTAGATCAAGAACAAAAAAAAAAAAAAAGTATCTCATCTAATCAAAAAAGGCACTGACAATTTTTCAGCCTCACATTAAAAGCAAAGAGTCATTCAGAACAGTGCACTCCATATTCTATTTTATAATATCACTTTAAGCTATTTCTTTGAATCACAGACATTTCTTTGTTAGGAAGGAAAATCAAAAATTCATCAGAAGAAGTTCTCAGGTTTTTTTTTCTTTTTTTCCCCACCCCTTTTTTCCTTCCCCAGCCCCCCTCACCCTTTCCTTCAAACAGGGCTATTGCATGGGGTTTTTAGCTGGAACCAACATTTATAGAAGTTAGGGATCCTTAAGCAATTATTAGTGGTGAGACTTTGACACGCCTGAGAGTTGTCAACAACTGACTTTAAATAAAGTCGAAGGAAAGGGAAATAAACGGTACTCAGCAAAATTAATACACAGCCTTGCAAATTAAAGATGTAGTGTTTTTTAAACAAGGAAAAAAGTGAACTTTGCATGAAACAGCATTTTAAGTATATCTTTGTAAAAATTATCAGATTGTCAAATGGCATGAAAGTAAATCAAATCTGCAGCTATGTGTGATATTTCTACATTTGCTCAAAACAAAACAAAAAAAATCTTGTTTTTTTTCTATCTGCAAGTGTTCTTCATTCTTATTAGTCCAGGCAGCCAAAGGCTGTTTTTGTTCAACTGGCACTGGAATACCACCACTTTCAGTACATTCCTTGCTTGTGAAGGGTTTGTACCAGGAGAGTTGGATACACAAAGGACTTTATTTCAAATTATTATTCAAGTTTTTGTCTTTTCTGAATGAAGTGGGAAGGCTACAGTTCTGTGGTCCAGAAAGGTTGACAATGTTTTGCGTAAGGACACCCCCAGTACCCCACATCAAGTGCCATCTTGTACATTAGTCAGTAGCCCCGTCAGTGATATCTGTGCTGGCAGAATTTGGATTTGCTGTTCAAAATGGATGCAGAGTATTGCAGATGAAGCAATCTCCTTCCATTCGAGAACTATTGCTTTGAGAATATGCAGTACCAGTCCATGCACAAGGTATCATCAAGACTAAGGCCACTGGAGGGGAAAAATAAAATATAATAGTATCCAACTAACAAATTTCAGAAGGAACCAGACCTCCCAGTTCACAGCATTAACTCAACTATGAGCACCAGGAATTACTGAAAAAAAACCCTGACTTTTGTTGTTACTGTTCCTTAATGATATACGAACTGAAACACACATTTGCTGACTGGGAATCCAAAATACTTTATTCAAAAGATTTCAGTTTATGTCAATGCCCTTGATTCAGATTTTTTGTGACTACAGGAGAAGACTGTTGCAGAAAATTAGAACACAGAAAAAGCTGACTCTTTGTGGATGAGAATAGAAATTATCGCAGTGACATTTTCTATCCTCACTCCACCATATAAAATGACCCTTCACACACAAGGCACTGGATGACAACACACTAGTGGGTATCAAAGAGAAGTTTTACTTTTAACTGAGCTTAACTTGTTAAAACAGTCCTTCAGAAGAAAGGTTTAACTAATCCTATAGTTATTCTTGACATTTAAATTCCTACTTGTCACGAAATTAAACAAAAAAATATTTTTCATTCTAAGGAAACATGGAAGACAGAAATGAGAAATCTGCAAAAAGCTTCTTCAGGTATGTGAAATAAACCTAAACTTACAGTTCAGGGGCTGATGTGCCAATGGGCACAAATTGCAGAAGGACATAAAGAATTGAGTTCCATTACTCAGATTTGACTGATTCTAATGAAACCACATGTTCAGCCTAAAAGTATTAATATTCTACTTCTCATTCATCAGTATGATACCTTCACAACAGCTGATATCTTGTCATTGTTTGAGGAAGTTTCTTTTGAAGGAAAAAGGTTTTCCCAGTTCACTAGTTCACTGTGACAAAAGTTCAGAACTAAGACATCACTAAAACGTTAACTACCATAGGAGCTGCAGAAAAGGCAGAAGAACCACTGTTTTTATAACAGGTTGTCTTCCTATTCTACTGAGAGCAGAATTCAATTTTTAAAATATTTAGCTATCTTAAGAAGCCAAATGATGTGCAATTTATGCTGAGCTGTAACATCAACAAATTTGTAATTGGAAACTAAAGCTAAGTAAAGGGCAACAGACTGCTCATACATTTTTTTTGTGAGAATACGAGTGTACTACCAGAACCACTTACATGGACTGGGAAAACATAGCTGCCACCAAATACAGAATGCAATACAATGAACACAGAAAAAACAGAAAACCATGTGAATGACAGAACACATTTCCTCCACTGGTTAACACCAAGAAACCACCGCAAGATACTCTATGTATTCAGCTTTGAAATCACTCAGGGAGGGGCATGGAACTTCTTTTATGTTAGGCTCAACTACCAGAATCAGTCAAGCTATTGGTACTATCAGCTCTAGTGCACTAAGTTCTTGGAGGCCTCTGACTCTGGCCTCAAAGTGTTCAGTGTATTCGCAAAAATGAGTATCTGGGCTGAGCAAAAGCCAGATGATTTGCTTAAAGAAAGCTCAGTGTAAAAAAAAGAGTATCTTTGCTCTGCTTGCATATTCACCTTGTGCTTTTAGTGGCCACTGTTATCTGTTTCTTGTTTCGAAACAGTCATTTTGAACAGAAGATCTAGAAGGTTATCTAAAGGGGCTGAGTGGAGGAGGTTTGGTGGCTCAGCTGCATAAATTCAGATGGGTTCAACAGAGACGGAAAACAGCCCCTCACCATTAGATTCAAACTACCTCAAGAGTCAACCTATCATCCCACAGTTAATCTCACTAGTTTAGTATTCTTGGCAAAAGATGAAGGCTGGGGAAAAAGAGGTGTTGCTCACAGGTAATGTCTCTGCATAATCACAGGGAATAGGAATTAGTTTATTATATTTGTTGCTTCTGTTTTCTCGATGTTATGGAGGAAAAGAGTTATTCCTGCACCTCTTACATGATGCTGATTTTCTTACTAAGGGGAGCCAGGACTTCTGCTGTAAGGATGTGGAAACAACCCAGAGGAGGCAAGCACAAAGTCAATATTGGCAGCTCCACGGGACTGGAAGAGCTGACAAAGGTAAACGAACCAATAGCAATTGGAAGGCCAAGGGGTTTGGATTAGGAGGGGAGAATTTTGGATCACTTACTCTAAGAATCAAAAATCAGTGGAATGGAATCAGTTACATATTTCTAACTGCCTGCATGACAACTGTACTTACTAAAGTCCCTGGTTTATAACACAAACCCCAAGCCCTTTCCTAAGCAGACCCCCCAGCACTGAGGGTGGCTGTGCTGGGAGAGGAGGAGACCCACCTCTGTGCCAGCCTTCAATACTGTGGCATGTGCTGGCTCAGCACTGCTACCTCAGCCTGAATTGGTAATAGACCGACATAAAGCCCTTAACCCTTAATGAAGTGAAATAATGTGATTTGCTGAAAATGCTGGGCCTTTTTTCATTGGTATTATTGGAAAGGAAGTAACAGATGTAGGTCAGCTTATGAACATAACAGATGAACAGCATTTCACTGCCTTGTGCTGGTCAAAGCTAAAATGCTCTGCTGGGACTCTGCTACCTGCAAGTTTGCAACCTGCAACATCTTACTCATTTCAGACTATGGTTTCCACTTCAGTACATTCATGATAGAAGGCTTGTCATTATATAAATTTATGGCTCAACTGGGCACGAAAAGCTCATGTACATTGTCTTAGGTGTTTTAAGATTTGAAAGTTTCAGTTCTCACTAACAAGCCCAATTTAAATGAATCAGATCTTATTAGCAATTTCTTGCTGTGGTGATATCCCCTCATGAACGAGGCTGTAGCTCCAGAAGTACAAGGAAGTTCACTGCCAGATCCTACATTAAGAAACGGAATTTTCCTGCATCAGCTTCCAAAGACACTACAAAGCTTCCTGACTTGATTGAAACCTTATGATCTGCTGTTTTGAAAACTTGATGCAAAAGACATCTCTTTGCAAATTCCAAGACAAAGTTACCATATCAATCTTAAAGTTAAAAGCATTTTGTTTGCTGATACCTGCCAAAGACACAACATTCATTTTAGTTTAAAATATTCCTCAGCTTCTTCAGGAAGCTGTTGCTGCTTTCTCATGTTTTAGTCCAATGATTTATTCACGTAAGAAAAATCTGTTATGAACTTCTGTAAGTAGGAAGAGAAAAAGCTTTTTATCCAGTTAATTCATTGAACAATTTTTTTATCTGGGTCTCAGAATCACACTCCCTTGATACCTAGGCAGCAAATTGCTTTGGCTTTACTCTCAGTAGATCCTGGTTAAGAATCAAAAGTCCTCCTACCAAATCCTGAAAGTACATGTTTATGGTTGAACACATTACTAGTTCTACCCATGGGAAACTCTTGTTCTTCTGAAGTGAAGCCAATGTGCTCTGTTAGATTGGACTTCTGGTGCACATATGGTGGTCAGGAACAAATGATGAAAAAGAGGTTTAAATGGAACTGATGAGCAATGTCAAGTGGTTTTCTAGACATCTGTCTCACCAACATCTTTTCTTAGTCTGATTGTACATCATCACACCTCAAGCTGAGAAAGTACATGAGAGATTGACAAAGTTTAAGATCAGCTACTGTGGAAAGCGTTCTAAAAAGCTGTCCTGTGTTTTGTATCAAACATATCAAAATCCCCCTTCTTGCCCACAGAAATACACAGTCTTCAAAAGCCCTGCACACTTACCCATGCTTTATGACCCTGTACCTCAGAGATCAAGGGCATAAGAGGATACAAAGTTATATATTTATGAATCCATCATGTGTCAGGTTTTTTTTTCCCCTCCTTTTTCTTCTCTCTTTTTGTGAGGGATTGGGCAGGTTTTCCAGAGAGACAGATATTTGTAACAATGCCCTGAGGGTTAAATAATGATGTTGAGGGGGAAAAGTTGGGTCAACCTGCATAGTTTCATATGGCCTTAGTGACCAGTATGGAGCTGATCACCACAGCTAATGATTACACAGAGAAAAAAATTCCCTCAGAGCTCCATAAGTAAATAGAAAATGCTAACCTTAGCATATTCAAAGGAGCATTTTAGCATGCAGTCATTAAGTTATCTCTTGGTTATTTATTTCTTCTGCTTGTTATTAGCTGTGTGAAGAATATTATTCTAATTATGTCAGCCCAATCAGCAGTATTGCATGTCCAGGCTCATTTCCATTAGTTTGAGCTTTGTCTTTCACACTGTGATACTAATTCAATGAGACATCAAACATTTAAATCGACCCAGGATGCCGAGGTCAGGCAGTTTTGCCCTTCCACTCTATTAGCACTCGAGTGTAATTGTGTTTGTCACTCCCCGCATGACTAATAGTATCAGGGTGACTATCAGAGCACAAATGAGCAATGCACTAATATATTATTTTGTTCTATAATATCAATATGTGTTTATTCAGTGGTTGTGTTAGCCAAGTTGAAATGTTCGCTTTAATACAGTAACCATAAACTGTTCACTTAAACAGGGGCACTCACTCATACAATTACTTTACAGCAATAGAATTTTTACTTTGCAGCAATAGAATTTTGCTTAAGTGGGAAAAATGAAAAAAACACCTTACTTTAAAAATAAGCTTTCAGAGATGCAGCAAACCTCAATTTGGCCTAAAAGCATCAGTAAAACCATGCATAGTTCATACACTGAGCATATAAAACAATTTGCAGTATATAAATATAAATGTATTTTGAGCTACATATAATCAAAGAGTGCATATACCACTGAAGCAATTTAAAAGCAGTTTGCATCTTTAAGAACGATTGCTAAAAACTTTAAAGCACCAGGCCTTGAACTGAATATTTAGATACCCAAAGAAAAGGAAACCAAGGGATTTCCTTTACATCACTGCAGTGACGCAATCCACTATGGAATTTCAGCATGTGGCTGACTTGAAAGGCTCAGGTAATCACCAGCTGATGCTGTTCATGTACTTAAAGCTATAAATTTGCCTTAATAAATTCCTGAAAGGGAGACACGATTAATTCCCTCAAAACTTACATAAATAGGGGAAAAAGAAGGGGGAAAAAACCAAATTATTAATTCAGCACATCTGATAATTATCAAATCTGGTAATTTCAGGAAAAAAAGAAACTCTCTCTTCTTAATGCAATAAAGCCTCTGAGTATTTTAAATGCTGCATCATTAACAGATGGCTTCAGAATAACTATCAATGTCCTTATGTATTTTCTTGGTTTTGTTTCTAAACAAGGTAAAATTTATTCTTTATACTTTCTAGGTCAGAATTTGCTCCAGCTCCAGGGAAGGATAGTTTTCACCCACAGCATTTGTACTTTTGCATTTTCCTTCTCTAGTGCTGAGGAAAGAACATTCAACACCTTTTTGTGTCAGCTTTAAAAATGCCAACAGTAAAAAGTATTACTTCACACCAGCATGACATAATTAGCTCATTCAAGGTTAGAGACAGAGAGGGGAGCTTTATTTCTTCATTGAACAAATACAATTTGCTTCTTAATAGTATACAATAGCTTTCAACATTTGTCATGCACAAGTAAACTTCATAAAAATAATCCAAAATTTTCTCACCTTAAATCACATCCATTAAAATAAAAACAGAATCACAAAACACACACAACCAGTCAACTCTAAGAGCCACCTGCCAAAGTTCTGGGATGTTTTCCTGCCTGTCGTGTATGTGCAACCCTTCCTCTAGGCAAGGTTTCAACATTTGTTGAATTCAAAAATATATTGTTGGGATTTATTAGAGGTAGCATGCTACAATCTCCCAGATTTGAATACAGACTCTGAATATTAAGATTAATGACATTACCATCATTGTCTGCCTCCCCCAGGAAAGCACACTGTGTTTGCTCACTGTTGCCTGCTTGCTCACACAACTTCAAATACAGGTAAGGCTCTTTTCATGAAAAGGTATTCCAGCTCATGTCATGAATTGTTCTAGAAGGAAATACTTGCCCTGTGATATCAACTAGACCTAAGTAACTTCTGAAATTTCAGATTGAATAAAACTCACTCAGTGAAATTCACCTCAGCATGAGAAGTTAGAACCAACAAATCAAACCTACCCAAAGCACCTGACCCAATCCTTTTTCCTACCAAGTGGTTTAATACCTCACTGGTTTTCAGCAGGAGATACAAGACCCCCGGCAAATCCCACCACAATTTCTTCTGACTTCAGGTCCGAGTACAGCGATTCAGAAATGGCTTCAAGCTCCAAGAATGGTACCTGAGCTGAACTTTTAAACATTTATACATCACTGAGCATTAGTGATCTGCACCCTCTTTACATTGTCAGCTTGTGATGAATCTGCAGCAGATCAAATTTGGCATCATGCCCAGTCTAACTTATATATCTTCTCCAAATCATAAACTTCCTAAACTAATGCTTCCCTGTGCAAAGATATTGGGAAGAGGATAAATCTTCAGCCACAGCAGGCTGTTAAAATTCATTGAATTTGCATGGGTTAATGGAAAAAACATGGTCCTTACAAGTATAGATCAAAGAAAAAACGTACATTTTAACAGTTTTTATTGACCTTTTGCTATTTGAACAATCTCTCAAGAGAGAAAACACATCTGACTTTACACCACATCACATATTTATTAACTTCCCTAACTTGTGCAGCAACATTCCCTCTCATCTACACCTCAGATAAAAACAACATTTTTGTTTAAAATTAATGAGTTTCTGAAATCAAAAAAGAAACAAACAAACCCCCCCCACCCTCCAACCCATACCTGTTATGGAGCACATAACAGATGGGACAACTGCTTTCTGGCCTTCCTAAGACTAGAAGCCCCAAAGTATTATCCCCTTGACAATGATTCACAACACAGCCTTGGACAAATTACTGAAAAGTACCTTTGTATGTCCCTGGTCCCCATGTTAAAGATCTGCTATGAGCCACCAAGCAAAACTCAAGAGATGTATTTGTCTACAGTATGCTTATTCCTCTACCATGCAGCAAATGTTTGTGTTCCTTTCTCTGCCCTTCCCAATTAAGGTTTTATGTATTTCTAATGAGTAAAATTAGCTTTCTTTGCTTTGAGTTTAACTTCAAAGTTTTCTTTTTTCTATCTTTGTCTGTGACAAGTAATTACTATATATGGTAGAATTGGTGCATGTTTTTCTATCAAAATATTTATTTTGATAAAAAAACAAGGAAAGTGTGGGTGGCAGGAAAAAATGCATTTTCTGCCCAACTCTAATTATATATGTATATACACACATATGTGAAGAGTAAATGTACTGTTTTGCATACTTTGTTTTTGCCTACCCATCCATGGTAATTAAACCCATGTGTATTATATTTATTCCCCTGAGTTCAACCCTCCCTTTTGACAAATCAAATGATTAAACATATACTTTACTTCTAACAAGACTCTATGCAACGCTAAACTGCTGCCACTTATTTGCAAGAGCTTTGCTTTTTATTATAAACACACTGCTTTCTTTAAAACAACCAAATGTCTCTATTCCCCACCCCCCTTCCACTCGTGCTTTGATAAGCAGCAGCCCTAAATTGACAATATTTTGCCTCCTCTGGAGAGGGGATTACCCTTCATTCTGCAATGTAACTTCTGTGTGGCAGCCCATGGACAACTGGCTGCTTCTAAGGAAATCACACCAGCGTTTTCAGGGTGATGCAGACACCCCTAACTGCATCCAGAGAAGACCAAGAGGCTGTGATCACAGATGTAGTAAAATCAGAGAGCAAAAGAAAATTGGAAAGGCCTTACCTTAGTGGAGGAGGAAGCTCAGTCGATTCCCTGCTGCAGACAGCACAGGTGGTCTCAGAGGTTCCTGCCAAAGCACAGTGGAAGGTTAATAACATAACTTCCTGCTCAGACCTCAGTATGTTTTTGTTGATTTCAGTTTCCATAACACTGGTTACTAATTCCTCAACTTTTTGGAAAAGAAGATGCTTAGATCAAGCAGCCATTTGACTGCTAGAGTACATGGATTCCAAATCTGTGCTGCTTCCGTAAGTGTTCCGCAAATGGATCATGCAAGTACTTCATGTTTGGAAACAGGCTTCTTAAGAAAACTCACTATGTTTCTAGAGGGAAACAAAAGAGTCTCAACAGCAAATGAAATGCCAGTGCAGATGAACACAACATGGCCCTCGGGATCAAGCTTTATGGGCTCGTGCTTGAGCCAACAATGACAACTCTGTGAGCAGCCAATACAAGTGCCAGCAGAAGCCTGATGGTGCAACTCTTGTCCACCAAAGAAAACAAGGAAATGTTTGTTCCCATCACAGATAACCAAAGATAATGTTAAAATAGAACCTTGAGTTTCTTTGAAAATCCTTCATAAAGACAACAGCGGTTATAACAAAATATCCAAAAATCTGTGTATTTTTCCTGTTGATTCGTAAGACAGGCTCTCTGTGGAAGGAGCTCATATACTTTGAACTTTGCAAATTGGCAGACTGTTTTGCTAGCCAAAGAATGAAAACATAGCTTCAGGCACTCATCCTGTAAGACCTTTCCTTCCAAGAACAGAATAAATGAGGGCGTGGGCAGAGCTGGACGGAACAGACAATTTAAACACTCAAATTCCCTGCACTCCCTACTTTTATTGGGAAGGAAAATGGCCCTCCTCCTTTCTATACTTTCTCTCATTTTCACATAGGGTCAAGGCCTGAAGATTTTTTTTACTCAAGTTACTCATACTGTTTACTTCAAGTTACTCATGACACATAAAATATTGGCAGTGCAGTTGACCAAGTAGTTGATAATAGTAAAGCAGCAGTACCCAAGCAAACTCAAGTTCTGTCGATTCTGCAACCCATCAGTATCCCATGGTGGGCTTGGGAGAGATCTTATACATGATCCATTCCCAAATTCCACACTCTTTAGGGGAGGACATATTTTAGATTTGGAGAAGGTTACAGTTAATTTGAAGGATAAACATTAGGTACATGTAAGAGGAGAGCCAATGTGATGCAGAGAAAAAAATCACAAGTTCTTTTGAAGTAGTAACATAGGAATTTAAAAATCAGGAGTCTCAGATCATTTCCTTATTACAGTCTGTTGAAAATATCCATGTTTCAAATCCTTTACTAACAGTTTTCTGGTTAGTTTCTAATACAGATTAGAATGTATTACTATAAAATTCGACTAACTACATCTTTGAAATTCAATATCCACAAATTTATATATATACATATAGGATAGGTTTACCACCTTAAAGTGAAATGCACAGGTGTGACACTTCAAAAGGATTTGCCTTTATTTACCAGACAAAAATTACAGACACATCACATTTGCAGTAGCGGCCCTGATTCCACTCTATGTGAGATATGTTGTCCCTTTGTTTGCTGCTGACAAGCGTAAAGAGCCACTTTCACTGCAGATAATAATGGTTAATTTATCACACAGAGCAGTGGCTGACCTCTGTGCGTCCCTGGCCCTCCATCACCTTCACACCTGCTCAAGCTAATTGTTAGAGCCAAGTGTAAATGAAAATCAACTGGGCTAATAATGAATGGAGGCCATTACTCGCAAAAGCACATTGCTTTACAAAGGTTTATCAAGCTCCGATATAACCGGTCCCTTAGTCACAGCTCCCTGTTTTATAAATGACAATAGGGCAAATTCTTCAAGCCAGCAAAGAAGACCAGGCAGTAAGGCAAAGCACCTATGTTTGCCACTGTTTTGCACAGCAAATAATACACTGACATTTGAAAATGCAAGCCAGAAATGCTGGTTCATAAAACAACAGAAGTATTTTTAAAATTCTGGAACAGGATAAAGTGTTTACTCATTTAACATGATACTGGTCTCTTACCATTTGTGAGTGCAAGTATGCAAACTAATGAAGAAACAAAAATCCAGAGGTGAATAGGAAGGAATAGGTGAAAATCCAACCCATAAGCCACACCAGAGACTTTCCCTGTAAAGAGCACCAAACAACCTACCACTTCAAAAACTAAAATCTCAAGGAACATTACCTTGCTCAAACCAAAACATAGAACCCACTATTTTTTAGCAAATCCTACATTTCATCCATAGATCTTCAGACAATAAAAACAGAAATAACAAAATTATCACAAAAATACTCATTCTCATAAATTAAAAAACTGTAAAATTTGGGGGGGGCGGAAGGTTGTCTATAACTTCAAAACTGAGACTATAAAGGATATAAAGATGTAAGAGCATTTAAATTCTCTTTAAGATCCCACCTCTGTAATTGTTTCCTCGTACAAAAAGAATTGTGAGGCCATCAGTGCATTTTGTATCTCCTCCAACCCCCCCCAAGAGAGAAACAGACAGTAGTTACAGTTACAGACAGTCAGAATGACGCAACAGATAAATAAACAGCTTGATTAAAATAAAAACACAAACCAAATAAAATTCCACTTCCAGCTTCTTATCCACGTTCAGATTATTTTTCAAGCAAAAACTCAGGACCTACAGACAGTGAACACTGTGTAAACAAGCTTTAAACACATCTGAACTGGGTCCTGCTGCCTTCAGTGATTTACTAGAAGAAAAGCAAATACCTGTTTTTCTGTAATACTCTCATTACTCCTCTGTACACACCACCACAATTTTGACTTTTACTCATTTGAAAGGAACAAAGACTATGTATTAAAATTGTCTATAATCTGATAAAATGATTTTATTTACCCTACAGAATCCTTTTTATTAAAAGCAAATGCACACTCATCCTTCCCACAGAGTATCATAAAAGCAGAGCTTCTGATCAACTCAAAAGCATGTTGTCATAAAAAGTTAATAAAAAGAATGAAAACATGCATGATATTTTCTACCATGTATACTGCATTAATAATCTACTAGATGCCTCCAAATTAGTAAAATAAAGTGCTTTCTTGCATAGCTCTTCAGGACAGAATCCAATACCTATAAAAATAAATAAAAGAGCTGCTAAGAGTTACTGAACATCAGTAACATCAGTGGCATCAGACTGCTCATGGCAGGGCAAAGCTAAAGAAAAATGGAAATGACAACTTGAAAGTGTGACACTTAGACTTTGGACAACAAGGTCAGTAATACCACTGAAATTTCCTGCACACAATCTGGAAGAAAAATGTATATGTACATGTTTCACAGGTTCACACTGCTATCCTGGCTCTCTGGAATTATTTAGTAAATTTGCTTGACTTACACTTTTGGTCCCTGCTATGTTTTCTCCTGTATTTACATCCTCATCAATACGAAGCCAGCATAGAATTATGCAGTATGAGTGTGGCTCTCTATTGCATTGCAAGGCAAAGATCAGAGAGAAATTCCCCCAGTCTAACCTGGACACAGCCAGAGCATGTCCAGTCTGAAAAGAGTTCCTGAGATCTCATCACACTCAACAACACCTCAATGACATGCACAACAAAGGCCCAAACTGATGTTCCATTTTCCTTAATGGGAAAATATTTTTCAATATGTGCCAAGTTTTATGAACTAAGGGTAATTCATGATGTCCTTCTCATGGTCAGACTTGTTTTATGACATGACATTGTACACTACACTGGCTAGCTCTGGTTATTCCACTGGTTAAGGTTCAAATTCTTACTTGCCAGCAAGGTGCGCGGTGCTATACATTCACAGAGCTGTACCTTTTACCCCAAAATACGTGTGTTCATTTCTGAATAAGTACTGAGCTATCTTCAGTTCTTTCCAAGAGTACACTAACAGACAGAAGAAATGTAAGCACATGGAACTGTTGCTGCTTTCCAGTGAAGGCTCTTTGCCATTTCATATTGGTTTCATATGGGAAAGACTTTCAGAGCCACCTTAGGTGTTCCCTATGCCATCACCAGGAAGAGGTCATTATGTTTATAAACAGATTTTTACCCAGGCTACTCTAAATATTCTCCAAATATCCTTAGATATCCCTTTCCTTTCCCACACATTGTCACAGTTAGACATGCTCTGATTGTATTACCTAACACATTTTCTATAATTCAGGTTAAACTTGGTATTCTTTTTCAGTTTTAGCTGACAATTGAAAAAAAAAAGTTATAAAAATGTTGAAGCAAAAAAAATTCTGCAGGAAGTTATCAACAAACTTTATCGCAATCAAGCAGTGCATAGTGTCCTATCATCCCTGTGACCAGACCTAAGGATTTTCCCCATATACATAAAATGGTGAATCAGAGTGCAAAGTCACTCCAGTACAAGGAAAGGACACGCAGTCCTTTCTAATATGCACATCTCAAAACATTTTTCAGAGTAAGAACAGGTCCGATAAGGAGCATTTAAGCAGCTGTCTCGTGATAGACTTGATTCTCTGGCTGAGCCTATTTAGAAGTAAATCCGTAGACTCCAACCAGTCTATAAACCACATACTGCAAAATATCAACTTCCGTTCAGCACCATTTTCTCTGTAATTGTCATACTGACTGACGGATGACATATTTGGCTCAGAAGTGGTGTACTCTCTTCCCATCCCCTCCCACCCCCAAGGTACAGATGATGTTATCTGAAAGGGTATCCTGATTTTTAAAGTGTTCAGGGTTATCTCAGTGTCTCTATCTCCTCTCATGTCCTCCCCAACTCAGTTCAGAAAGAGTCTCTCCTCAGCATTCTCTACCTCCCCTGCTCATGCTCATGCTCTGGCAGCAATGTTGAGCATGGAGAAAAATTCCAAGATCATCCATGGAGGTAATTTTCGAGATATTTTCCAGGAAGACACCCAAGCCAGATGAGTATCTGTGAGTAAAGCAGAAAAATTCTTCTGCACAAGTGCCCAAGGCACTTCAAATACTACAGCAAGCATTCCAGCTGTCCATGACTTAGGAAAGGAAAATATATGTGCCAAAGAAATCCAATAAAGCAAGTACTATGCTCATACTAGCAAACATTCTATATTATACTCCAAGAGCAAGATCATTCTGCATATATAATCTGATTGTATTTTTAACTTTTATACCCATTAAAACTTCAAAGTATTTTATGAATAGAAAATTTATGCTACATGTCCCATGAAGCTGTGCTAACCCTTTGGAGAACTAATCATCCCACTGAACAGAATTTTCCCTCTCAGTAATATTTAATACAGTAGAGAGGCTGATTGTGATAGCAAAAATATATTTTAGTTTCCTAAAAGGAAAAACCCTCAAAAAGCCCAGGCTTGAGCAACTGTTTTCCTACACAATCAAACTGAAAAAACAGAGAATAAAGCTTAAAGCAAGATTCTATTTAAATAGTATTGCATACTCTCATATTAGTGAAAAAATGTACACTTGGAAGAGGGGAGCAAACCAAGGATTTGGATTATATAGCTCATGGAGAGCATGGGATTCATTAATGGCAGGGGTATTCAGTAAAACCAGTTAAGGAAGGCAGCCAAAACCAGTTGATGCAATCAGAATGCTCTCCCCATCTATTAGGCATACAACATTTAAGAAAATTTACAAGCAGCAACATTAACTAGTGTTCCCAGCCTTTACAATCTGTACAATGAACTCAGCCTTCAACAGACAGAATAATTATGCTAATAGAAGAAAAACTTTCCAAAAAAAAGGCAGCCAAATCTAAGAGACCTGTCAATGCCAGTGTCATCAGTGGAGTGATAACTAGTAAAGAGCAGATATCAAAGGCTGTCTTTTTCTTCCCCTCCATGCTCTGTTCTGTTTGAGCCCATGGTGGTCACAGCTCCTTTAACAATATTTATAATGAAGGAACAACGTTGGAGATGTCAACCCTGATTATTCATAAAGGCTCCTCCTGCCCAGCTCTCCCCTTAGGCTAACTGTAAAAGTACCTGATTCCCAATTCTCAAACACAAAAGCGCACAGAGCTTGAAAGCTGAGCTGACTAATAAAGTTTGCATATCCCTAAGAACAAGAGCACACAATGAAGAAGAAAAGGAATGGCAAGATTAAACAAAAACAGTAAGCTTGGATGGGAAATAATAAAAATTTAAAGAAGCAAGAACTTAGATACCCCTCTACCCCCCCATACTCCTGTTCATTTACATTTCAGCATGTCCTAAGAAGCATCTGTTTTATCTCCTGACTGCTGCATCAAGGTGTAACATACACCACAAAACTTAAATCACAGTTTGGAGTTGGAATGATGAGAGGTTGTGAGCAATGTAACTTCTGGGTCATGGAACTTCAGCTCAGGAGGAATCTAGAACAAGGGATAAGACTGACCCAGCAAACAACTCTGGCTTACTGTTTCACTTTGGACCTTTACTGGTATTTTAAAAGCACGTAAATATGGGAAATACCTTCAAATAAATAGGAAACAACCATGCCATAGTACCATGAGCTGGATTTGTCTGCTGTAGAGCTTCAATGCCTCTCTGAGCACTTGTCAAACAATAATAGCTTGAGGCTAGACTGTCAGAGATTTTTACTTATTCACACATAGGACTAAAAGGAAACAAGACCATCTTTGTCCCTCTGCTCTGCTTTGCTTAGATTATGACTGACTGCTGGAAAGGGTAGCGGCCTCCTGCCCAGGAACAGGCAAGTGGGTAAGAAGGGAAATCGGGGCAAGGAGTCCACGCTACTCCAAGCAGCCAGTGAGCTGCAGGAAGAGAAGGCTCCTCGCTGCTCCTTTTTGGAGGCTGACTGACACCACAGCATTGCCTCACACTCTGAGAGGGCTGCCTAACCAAAAGAGATACCAGAATCTTGGTGGCTACCACCTCCCCCTGAGAAGAAGCTTGAAGCTGTTAGACTGTACTCTAAGTTGCCTGAGGCAGAAAGCTATGATTAAAACACCGTATCTCAAGAAAGCTACAGGGACATTTTGAGGTGGGAGTAACAAAAATACATAATCATCCAATAAAGAGTTTGAAGGGGAGGCTGGGAAGAACTTTCTAAACTGGAGGAATTGACATGACATTGTCTCTGCAGAGTGGTTTCAGGGCTGAGCAGGTACTGGCTGCCCACAGCCATACACAGAAGTGCTGACACACTCACCTGGCTGGCAGAGCCACATGCAACTGTATCTGACTCCCCGTGTCCCTTCTAAGTGAGTCCAGTGGACTATACACATCCTATTTATCTGCAAGTGCTAATGGAAAGTGTATCTGTAAATAACAAATGGGAATAAAATTTATTTTATTTAATCTTGAATAAAAAATTACTTTCACCTCACCTTCACAGACTGGAATAATAACGGATGATAGGAGCAAACTGTATTAATAGGATAACACTTTCAAACAACCTTCAAAACTTTGTTTATAGTGTGAACAAAATGGAAACAATGAAGCAGAAACAAAGATATGTTCAGTGGTAACATGCTAAAACACCTGTTACTGTACAAGTCCACTAGTAGTGATTTTTTTAAAATCACACATGCACGGCACAACCCTTTATAAAGCAGTGACATAGGACTAGCAGAGCTAGTCAATCATACAGGATACCCAAAATATCCCACAGAAGGCAACAGGGAAACAGCTGATCCATGTAATTCCTTCAGAGAATTTGAAAGCAAGTATCCCCTTGAGTAGCCAGGCTGTACATACAGACCATCCATAGGAATTGATCTGTGTACAGATGTGCTATCCCAGTGGGAGTGGCAGAATGTGTGCTAACACCAACCAGGTTACACCTTGCTGAGAAGAACATCTGAGCTTTACAACTACAAGAGATAGCAGTGACAAATTAAGCTGAGTTAAAACTTGCAGCAACTGTGTAGGCTTTAGACAGACTGAAAAAGACTCATATTTTCATTAAGAAATTCACATAATCCATAACAACTTTTGTAGACTGTAACAGTCTTTCCAGAACAATTGGAATAGTCCTTCTTCACAGCAGCAACACAGGACCTTGCTCTCTTAGTGTAACTGCAGACATTCTCCTTTTTATGAAAGAACATTCTGTGCTATGGCAGGACACGGGCCAGGCCTATCTCATCTGATTTTGCCAACACACACATGTGCCCTTGTGCACCTGTTCTTGGAAGGATTAAAAATGGGGAAATTTTCGGACTACCACAGCCTAGACTAGGTTTTCTCTTGCCTGTGTAACTCAAGTTATGCTGCCTCAGATGACAGGAGAGTCATAGTACTGTCTCGGGAACTCAGCAGGGTTGCTTTTACACCACTATTGTCCTTCTTTGGTTTACTGTAAATCCCACAAGGAGAAGGATGATACTGTGGGTGGTTTACTCACAGAGAGCATATTCCTTATTGGGATATTTAAGGCAGCATTGCAAAAGGTCAAACAGAACATTCCTCAGAAATCTGGTTTACTTAAATAAATCTTTACAAATATGTGAAGAAAAACTGGTTTTCTCTCTAATATATTGGAAAGATTTGTGCCTTTGATGTGCTATAGCTACTTAAACTCATCCTTTCAAATTCTGTCTATTGACTCCCCTATATATAATGGAAGATTAAAAAAAGCATTTAATTTTCTAGGAGATACTTTTTCTGTCCCAACCATGCTAACCAGACCTAAATGAGAGATGGCTCCAAGAACAACTTAAGTATGCACAACTCCACAGAGCTTAGAAACTGGTGAAACATCTTGATTACACATGATCCAAATGAAAATATTTCTGCTCAAGGATCAAAATAGTCCATTTTAAAATATCCTAGCTCCATCACTCCTGAAGTTTTTTGTGAATTACAAGGTTCTGCCATACTTAGCTGCTGCAGGAGTTATGGACCTTTGTCTAGCTTGAGAAACAGCTGCGTCATTACTCAGTGATGTGCACATGCTTACATCACTGTCCTCCAGAGGAGTTACCTCTCCTGAATTTTATTCATGTGCCTTTGTCATCTGGAAACATAACAGAACACATTCATCTCAACTGCCATGCTGATGACCTCAGTGTGATTCTAGGAGGAATGTGTTTAGCCCTGTATTCGTGATACACATCTCACATCTCCAGCAAGAGGGCAGTGCATGGAGTGTTGAGGGAGATGAGGAACACTACCTGACTCAGCTCAGTAGCCATAAGGCCATGGCCTTTTTACTAATTAGCATGATTTCAAAAATAATTGGCCTTCTTGACTATGCCACAGTGCATCGAATGAAGTTGAGCGCTAAGAAAGTGGCACAGTAAACTCATTACTGTTTACTCATTCACTGCCAAATTGTTAAAAGAGGTCATTTAAAAGGTCAAGAGTGATACTACACTACATGAGAGCTTTAATCTGAACATATAAAAATAGGCAGCACCTAATTATGAAACCAGAATTAATAGGGAGATGGTTCAGAGCAAGAAGATAAGCACTATACAGAGAGAAGTAATTAACCAAAACATATATCTTAGAACAAGCCAGCCTTACCTTTCCAGCCATTGTAAAGTACTGCACATCAGTTTTATGGCGCACCTCACTAGCCGTTCACTGCACTGATACCTGGAGCTATTCACTATTTTAAGCCTCTGCAGCCTAAAGTAGAGATAAGGATGCTAAACCCCCTCTTTTGACATTCTGAGTCACCCTACTTCAGGGCATTATGAACTCACAGCCCAGCTCTCCTGACTTGAGTCATTAGGCTTCCTCCACAGCTCACAACAATCCTCAACAAAATCTCCGTCAGCAGCTTTTGATTTGCAAATGAGCTTTTTAGGACAATTGTGGTAGAAGTAAACACCTCATGTTTGCCCAGGTTTTCAGACACAAGAAATAAACCTTCCATTTAGAAAACAAACTTACGCATCTTTTTCCTTTTTACGACTTTCCACCGCTCTTTACTGGGAGTGTCCTTAATAAGGCACTATCCAATGAAGGCGGGAGCTGCCTTTGGTGAATAGGAGCCAGCTGTGTGTCCAGGTGGTTTGTGTTTGAATAGATAGCCATTCCTATTGAAAGGTTTTCAGTGTTAAATTCACACCCATCCCAGCTGCCTGGTCTTCACTCTGACTTGAAGACAGAAAGGATAATGCCTATATGCTAAAAAATAGTTTGCAGCTCACTAAAGGCACACACATGCAGTAGAAAACAAATTTAAAGTAATGCTATCACAAACAAGACAAATCTTGCTCAATCTCTCTCCTTATAAGTGGCCTTCTCTGTAAAAACACCATGCCTTAGGGAAAGTGGGGAGGGAAGGAAGAATCACATAAGCAAACACCCCCACAATACCACCACCTGAAAAAGCCCTTAACGTTACCCCTCATGAGTTCACTGTCCCACGTGTCAGGAGTTACTGCCTGCCTTCAACAGTCCAGCAATGGCGTGGGAAGTTTGCAAGACTGCCCATTAACCATCACATTGGAATTGCCCATTCCATCAGCAAAGTTGCACTTTGCACCTAACTACCTAGAATGTTTAATCGAACTCCCACTAGGAGCCAAGTACAGATCCAGAAACCCATGGCAAACTTCAGTGGGGAAATCAATTAAGTTTTTGAAAAGCATTAATTTCCCAGCTAGTCACTGTTGGTAAACTTGGCTTTATAGCATCTGTAGCCAAACATGCAGACATATGTGACTGGAGGAGCCAGCTCTCCATTTCCTAAACCACACATTCAACTTTGATTTAATAAGACAGTAATTGCACATTAAGTACTCATTGATTACCTAAAATACATTTATTAAGAAATAACAGCTATGTAACACATCTCTTAGATACTCACATATCTATTACAAAGCTGTTAAACAGCAATAAATGTTTATCTAAAAAATTAGCATTCAGCTAACATAAAATACACATCCTATTAAATCCAAGAGAAATACACATTGAAGACATTAAAGCCCCTGTCTACTTGCCTCAGTTCTTCTGAGAAATGCTGTTCTCCCAATGTCTAAAGCTGCAGAACCGAACCTTTGAATAACAATGTTCTTCTTGAAAAGATCCGAGAAATTTTCAAGAAGAAACCTCTAGCCTTTCAAGAAATCCTTCTGAGAGCTTCATTTGCTTGGTGAGAGAACATCACCCTTCACAGCTCTGACTCTGGGGCACAGAGGAGGGCTCTTTCTACCATACTCTGTCCTTCAGAGCAGACAGGTTCCCAGGAAACTGCTTTCCATAGGGTCTCAGAATGGTAACTTTGGATTGAAAAGGAATTTGTGCAGAGTGTCCTTTTTTCTGCATCTGTAAGGAAGGTACATATCTCTGCTGAACAGGTACACACCAATGAGATAAGCAAGGGAGGTGACATTCAATGAAGTAAAGAACATTGCAGTCCCCAGAGATACATTTCTCAGAGCTGAAAACAACACTCCAGCCATATCTCATCTGGATCTGCTGACAAAGAGTTGGCAGGAGTCTGGTCAAAGATGCCAAAACAAGCACCTAAAGGAAGAGGCTGTGGAAACGGGGAGTGTGGGCCTTAGCGACAAGGGCTCTACACAAACATGAGGTACTGAACAAACACGTACAAAATGGAAGCTGCACTCTCAACAGTTCCTTTAAGCCCAGAGAATTGCCTTTTAGAGAGAAAAAAGCTACTGGAATAAAATGAGGTACATTCTGTCCAGTGGGCACTCCCTGGAATCAGATCTGAAGCACCTATGTAGGGCAGCATAATGAAACTTTATTTCTGCTGCTCACAATTCATCAATTTTCTGGGTAAGTCCGAAACTCCTACAGATTCACTGGCCTCCTGCTGCAGCAATTAACTCACTTTTCCTACTAAGTTATTAATTAATTTTAAAAAGCCCTTGTTATTGAGCAATGTATCTACATCATTAACATCAGAGAACTCTTTTACTGCATTATTGTTTATTAAAACACAAACTCAGAAAAAGGAAATTGGGGAGAATGAAGGTTATAAAGCAAAAAAACCCAGATATGGGTTTGGAACATAGGCATACTCAGTCATGGAAATTCTGTTTGAAGCTTCACTGTCTGTTTTATTATGGATTCCATAGGCAGCTTCTAATTTAGTGCAGCTGTTAACACTCCTGCTACATCAAAAATTCCCTCTGCTGAACTTTTGTAGAGGTTTTTGTGTTAGACAAGAACCAGTCCTTTCCAATTTCACAGTTTCCTAATTATGATATTGCAGTTCTCATTTGTACTGTAAACCTCATCAGATTTTTTTTTTAAAGTAGCAATTTACAGGTGTTGGTAGCACTGTTTTTGCCAGCTGCTGCATTTACCCAGTGATACAAAAAAGGTGAGCAATAGCTAGTCAGTCACCAGCTTAGCAAATCGTGTCTAAGAATATTGCTATGAAATGTGTATTACAGCACCTTCTGTGACAAACCACCGTGTAAAAGCTTTGATCCTCAATTGCTGTTCAAAGCCTTAACACTCATTTCTTTTAACTACATGCTTTAAGAAAATTAATATAAACAAATACCTCAATTAACAACAAATAAAGGATAAAAACTTACAAGAAGGATTAACCCACTAATTGAACATTTAAAGCTTTAAATAGCAAACTAACACTAAATGACTAATAAAAAGGCTGTCACTGTTAAAACATGTCTAATAAACAAGATAGATTTGTTTTTCTTCTTCTCTGTTTACAATAGCCACCTTTCTTTCCAATGACATCCACAGAAGTGTTTCCCTTTTCTTTAACATACTGACTTTATTATAGACAACACAATTCATACCTTTTTCCAGCAATAGTGGTTCAGGGCCCCTCTGATGCATTTGTTCTGCAAAGTGACATATTGTGACAAATACAATGATAACCAGGAAATATGGAAATCTGACAGAAATATTTTACTCCTCATTCCCACTAATGAGAATAAAAACAATGAGAGACACCTATCAAAAAAATTGCAGTAAGCAATTTATTTGGTTGAAGCACAAGCAGTGCTTTTTCCTTACTCCCCTTTCTCTTACTTTGCTTAGAGCAGGCTTTTCATTTTTTTCTTCATTTTGCTTTATATTGTCAACCAAGAACAGAGTTCCTGAGGAGACAAACAGGGGGTAAAGAAGACAAATCTGTCTCCTTTGTGTGAGAGCTGTAGGCCAGAGTTATCAACTCCTCTGCTATGCAAGACAGATTTGCATATCCAAGGCCACCCGAGGCAGAGAAGGCATTTGGAGTCTGATTTTTTTTTTCCACAAGAACACATCAGGGAGCTAAGAAAAATAAGGAAACTCCGAGAAAATACAAGTAACTACTAAAAAAACCCCCAACCAAACCACCACAAAACTTTGTTGAGGGAAAAAATCTTCTGTTCAAGAATTTATTTCTTGAAAAAAAGACATTTTGTACATAGTTTGCAAATACCATTTTTAAAGAAACTTCACAGGCAGAACTTGGCACAAGAACTGCAGATAGACATCCACGCTGCTTCTGTCTATATCTTAATACAACACCACTTCTCTGGATTGGGGCACCAAGGATGATGGAGCAGCCAGTCCCCAAAATAGGTCAGTCACTTTCCCAGCAGCCTTGTCCCAAACACACAGACATCAGGCCCCTGTGGTGGGTACACTGTGCATGAACTCTGTCATTAATACCTACGCCTCGGTACTATTGCAGAAATGCCATCGATAAGGGGTAAGGTTCCAGTAAAATCAATCCCTAATCACAATGCTTGTCTTCCCACAGATATAATACTGGAATTACCAGACCACATGATAGCAATGCAGTGCCTGCAGAAATCACTTTTAGAAGTGTTCTCAGGAAAATCACAATTAATACAAATACATTTAAGTTAAAACTAACTTTATATATATCACGAACTCATCAAGAATGTGCATGTGATCCGCATGATGCTCTGGAGACAGTGTGTGCATTCGGTACTTCTATTAATCACAATTACCAGCTAATTGGCTGCTGAGCTCTGCTGCTGCCACCTTACCCATTGGCACACACACACCTGCTTTAGTCCAAGACAGAGCTACTCTTGCGCTTCATTTTCTGCACTTCCTTGTCAAATCCATTTTTAGTGAAAACAGCTGCCACCTATAACCACATAGGAGGACTCTGGCAAATCAAGGTGCTGTTAAACCTGAGTAAAGCCAGCAGAACTTCATTCCCAATGCATAGCCCAGAGATCCTAAAATCCCCATTCTTGTCTACAGGAACTGAATGGCTGTTAAAAAAAATAATCTTGACTTGCACAGAAGATGATGTGTACTTGGTTCTTGATATAATGAGTATTATAAACAGCTATCTCAGCTAGACCTGAAACAGTACTCAACTGCCCAAAGACAAACAATATATATCTATCTATACCATGCTACAGAACAGTACTTAGCAAAAGTAATACACAAAGACAAAATTTGTTTTAGCAATTTGAAATCAATGTTCTGAGTCTAAAACTTTTAACCTGCGATTTGTTTGGTTTAAAAAGAATGATTGTGGATGTAACATTTTTATAAAAATTTATCAGCCGCATGAGAAATTGAACACTTCCTAGAAACCATTAGACCTACACATATCCATATTATATATTAGAGAATTCTTATGACATTAATTATTTATTAATTTATTTATACATATTTTCCAAAGAAAGTGAGGAATGTAAGTTTGCTGAAGTAGAATCTGAATTTAATTTGTATTAATTTATCAAATATGAAAACAGAGGTTATTGTAGTGAAAAACAGTATGTGGTTGAGGAACCAGGCTAAATAGACAAAAGTCAGAACAGTAGAGTCATGTGAGTCAATTCCCAAACAAGTTTGATTTTTTGCTTTGGAGCTTTTGTCTGTGTGGTTTCTTAAAACCAAAGAGTTTCATTTCTTTTAATGTGCATTTTGGATGATGGGGTTTTATGGAGTAGAACACATTTTTCAAGTGTTTCTCTGTAACAGGATTTCTCTCTGTATTGAAACTGTCTCCCACACAAAATCAAGCAACACACCCCCCCCCCCAAGCCTCACAAAATCACTGATCCACATGGTGCGGAAGCTGAAGAAAAGGAAGAAAGCCACCACGAAATACTCAGAGATCCACTGAAATACAAGTCATAGGTATTGATAGCTTGGCATATGATTTCCATGCTTTCTTATATGCTGAGAAATATTGGTACAAATATCAATGTCAACATAAGAGGAGAGTTTTGCTGCGTGAGACACTGGCTGGTAGCAAGTAAAGCATCAGAGCTTGTTGTCTGACCTCTCCAATTGCCTGTTGTCCACAAATAGTTAAAGGCTGGCAGATGCAAAGGGATGAGAAACTGCAGCAGAACAGAGTAAAAACTTGGATCAGCTCAAGCTTTTCCTCACCTATTTATACACCACCACTTTTCTTCTCATAATGGCCTTTTTCACATGGCACATTAACTATTAATGTAGTACTAAAATGAACCTGTTCTCTTTTAGAAGCTTCCCAGAATTTGTGTGACTGAAGTGAGATTCCTTCCTTAGTGCCCAGACTGGATTCCACTAATCAATTTCCTGTCTTCAGGATAGCAGTTGGAAGAAGTGAAGAATATGGCCTGTAGCTCCTATAACTAATTGGAGGGCAAGGTGGCAATGAAAATCTGATGGCACTACTTTGCAATCCTACAATCCATCAAGAGAAGCAAAACTAAAATTCATATAATTATCATAACTGGTTTTTAAACCTATGAAATTACTTCAAAGTGAGGAAAGGTCTAAGTTCTATTCTTACTCCATCTATTTCATAAGCATTATGACTTTCCAGGTATTAAAAGACTCATTTTAAATGGCAGAGAAAAATTAATCAGCAAGGAATCTTCAACAAGAATATGCAAGTCGCACGTCAGGCTATTCTGCAGTAAGACGATAAGAAAAGAGCACATATACATAAAACATTTATTCCATGAATACCTAGCATTCTTTTAGGATAAAGAATACATCATAGTGCCAGATGGTAAAATTGTGCAAGCGCCACAAGCCACACCCTTGGAAGTACAATGTCACAAACCAGACAATATTTAAGGACAAATTTGGGTCAGTTTCCAGTAACTCACTACTTACTCTAAAACAAACCAGTTTATGGGTTAAATAATGAGATCTCACTGGTATTGTTTCCATTTATAAGGCTTAACTTTCAGAACAGTTGATTCTTTAGCCCAGATCTTATCAATGAACTGCCTTCTTTCCAGAAAATCTGAGCTAGAGAAGAAGCTGCAAGAAAATGTGGGTCCTGAAAGACTCTGTATGGCAACACCTGCCTTGGTTGGGTTGAGCATCACCACTGGGGCTTTTCCAGCCAGTGCTTCAAGGAACAGAACAATTCTTTCACCCTTCCTGGCCAGGGGCAACCTGCAATAATTAAGGCAATACATTGTTTAGCACCTACAGGAAAATATACAGCATTATCAACCAGAAAGTTTAACTCTGCTTTGAAAATGTGGCTGCTGAGTCCATTGCAGTCAGTCATATGTTATAAGGTATACATTCAGAAATACTAATTCAGAGCCTTTATCAAACTGAACCATAGTTTCTTAATCATTTAAGGACCTGTTGAAAAAGTGGCTAGAAAGGTACACTAACTACGTTAGTGCCAAAATATCATAGACAGCAAAAGAAAATAAACAACAGTCAAGGCTGTCTCATGATAACTCCCTTTAAGGCTGATCTCAGCCAGTTCTTTACCTTATGTTTGCAAAACTGCAGAGATTTCTTTTGCCAGGATTGGTCAATTCTCTTACATATTTTAAATTCCAGTTCCTAAACTAAATACACTAAATACCACCCTTCTCAATGAAAGCAAGTCAAGTAATTGTCTGTTGCACAGTAACGGACTTTTTTCAGTTAATGTAAATCAATGTGCTCAGTAGTCACACAGATTCACAACCATCCTGGATTTGGCATAATAATTTGTTTGCTATAATATTCCTTTTTTTTTATTTTTAATAGGTGCTCTTAAAAACATTATCTCACCTAGATCTGTGAGCAAGAAGTTGGATAGGAAACTGACATGACAGTTGGAGGTTCTAAAATTGAGTCCAAAATACTTTGAGAATTTATGATGTGATAGCATTTTCACTTCCCTATGCCCCTTTAGCTTATAAAAATGCAGGAACTTCATTGCTGTTTAATTCAGTTTGAAAATATAATGAAAAGTATTATTTTTGAGCCAATGCAAATACAAAGTCTCCCTATTTCTTCCCATCTCAATTTTTATAAGCATTTACTCAATAGCAGCTAAATGTAGAATTGGGAGAGCTTGAGGAGAATTTGAAGATGTATGTAAAATTAAAGTCCTTCAGTTGTAATGTTACTTCAAATATTCAAATGTTCAAAGACAGTAACATAGCACCAGAAAATTAACTTCCTTAAAATTCATGTCTTTTCTAAGCTCAAATGGATTAGCAGCAGATTTGAGGTAATTAATTATAATTACAAGTTTCCTAGGGAAACATGGTATAATAGACTCATTAACTGAAATGTTACATTTGTTCTGTGTTTGATTCTCAGATTATTTTAACACAGTGCAACATTAGTTAAAAGTTTTTTGGGCCAGACACCTTTACTTATGCTGAACAGTTGCTCCCTCAATGAATCGCCCCAACTGACTTCAAAGAAAACCCACTTGGGCCCTTAATTAGAGATTTTCAGCCTATGAAGGTAAAATTCATTCCTTCTCGGTCAAATTCTGTGGTGTCTATTGAACATGAGTCAGTGGGAGCTTTTCTCTGGGAAGGACCATTGAATCTGCCTCACAGTTACTTCCTGATACTCTCTTCACTCCTGACAAAAGATTTGTCACCTAACCAAATATCTAACTAAATAGCACCTGCACAGTTTTGAAGTAGTCTTAATAAAGGGCTCAATTATATTTTTAATTTTTCACCTATCTTCTGTTTGATGCTATTGCTAAGCAAAGGAGAATTTTACAACCTCCTTTCATTATGAGGACATAAATGCCATTGAACTCCTTATGAACTGAATACACAGAAACTCACTGCAGTCATTAATACATCCAATACATAGAGAACTCCACACAGCTATTAATAAAACTCCTCATACAAGCCATAGCACTCAGTCTAGACAATGCCAGGAACACGAAAGCTGCCTCTTGGTGCATGCTAAAGATCCCCTCTTTGATGCCCTTGTACCATTGTCCTCAGTTGGAAAGTCAAGGGAAACCAATGATGCACTTGTCAAAGAAAGTAGCTGCAAAAATGAAGAACTGGCTAATTAAAACAGGAAGGACTATTTATTTTATGGTCTTCTGTGCTCTCAGGAAGTTCTGACGCACAGAAGAGAAATTAAACAACGATTCATTTTGTGTCTGTGCTTTGAGAACCATGCCCAGTAAGATTACAGATAGGAGAGTGATAGGTCCAGCAGGGATTTCTACCAATTAAGCTTCTACACTCTGGGTGGGTAGAGGTGTTTTGTGAGCCATGAGTTATTTTTGCACATGTCATGGGCTGCAGTGGATAGCCACAAAAGGGCTACATTAAGAGCAGTGTTACAGGCTTTGCTCAGAGCTACCATGTGTTCCTGCAAGTCCAGACCTCTAAGAAGATTTTAGTGAGAGAACTGAGAATGCTTAGTTCTCTAATACTATCAAAAGGTTGATAGGTGTGCTTTTACTTACCCAACCTTTACATTTCTGCAATCAAGAGGGAAAAAGAAAAGATTACAAGGTTTAATTAACAACAGATACAGCTAGATTATGCCAGGTTTTGTTCCACTGCATATTTACTGTTTTCCCCAAATGAAACCTAGCATCCCAAGGAGCTACAACTCACAGTCTGTTTATAGCTAAACCAGAGCTTTCACATTATCACCTTTTTTTTTTTTTTTTTTTTAAATGAAAGGCAGTTTATATCTGTTCTACATGGAAATAACTGTAGTATTGTAGGTATTTCTATGATATGTTTTAGGAAACATCAATTCAAGAAACAATGAAGTGAACTAATTTGGGGTGTGTCTCACAGTATTTGAATACCCTACTTCGCAGAGTGACAATTCGAAGTCACATACACAGAGGATTCAATAAAAGCTGTTTTCCTAAGATAGTTCTACAATCCATCAGACCACAGCAAGAGCATCATTGTATGTACCCACAGACAGTGTGATAGAGATCATACAAGTGTGGCACATATCTTGAATATTCCATCTTATCTTTAGAGGAATAGGATCATGAGACAATCCCTGTACTATACCTTCCTTTTCCCTTGTATAGCGCAAAGACCTGTGTTTGGCACTGTAGCATTTTGGCTGAAGGTTTAAGCATATTTTGAAGATCAGATGCTTTAGAAGAAAGGTAAACTTCATGCTAATGTAAAAGCACAATATTTTAAGTACGTACTTACATGATTTTTTGGAATCTGGTGTTGCAGGCAAGACTGGCATACAGTGTCAAAATGGGAAAGACCAATGAAAGAAAAAAGCAAAGATGCTTTGATGCAAAACTGTACAAGATGGAATGTACTCTATCGAGAGACTGACGGAAGCAAAACTTTACCGGAGATCATGCGAGATATTCAGATAGTTGCCTTGATTTCAAATCTCTATGAGGAAAGCATGTGTGGAAACAGAGAGTCAAAATTTTTTAAAAAATCGATAAAGCCACCCTGCCTGAAACCATAATTTTTAAAGTTTTTTTTTTTTTCCACAAAACACCATTTCAAAACAAAGGAAAGAATTTATTAATAAAAACATTATTTTAACCATTCAGGCACATTGCCCGGTCATAATTTCCTCTTCTTAAAAAGGTACTCAAACAAGGAAAAGGGGGGGGGGGGGGGAGAAGATAATTAAACAGGATATGTCTAAATATTCCATTTTTTAGAATGTTTTCTACCTTAGTTTTACCCCTTTTTTAATGCTAACTGAAATTTCTAAAAGTAATTTAGTCTTTTTGCTCAGCCTCAGCGATGGTTTTCTGGTAAAAACAAACCAGAACTACTCATTTCCTGCTTTCACTTATTTCATGCAGGCTATAGAAACATAGGCACACCTCATTTTGCTGTCCTAAGGCCAGAAGGGGAACCTGCACATCTGCTGGGATTCACGTTTGGACTACTGCCTGAAGAAAAAACCTCCTTCAGTCAGTCTCAGCACAGAGCTCTTTTACTAAGTTGATACATAAAACTAGGCTTTCCTCCAGTTAAACAACAATAATTTGTTTTAGTTTGATAGGTCTTTCTAAATAATGGTGTCATCAGTAAACATCTGGCTTCTTCCTAGCAGATTAAGCCTCCAATGAGGAAAGTGTGTTTATAATTCTAATTTGAAACACAGCACATTAATATGCTGATTCTCATAATGTTTGCCTTAACCTGTTTGGAGAAATTATGACTACAAATATCTTGTACACAACACCTCTAAACTACCAGCTTGTACAAACAACACAAGAGCGGCTGCAGTCTCATACAGATGATTAGAACCACTTCAGAGGCAATCATGATTAGCGCTTTGGCTTGAAGCCATATTTTACACATAAACAAAGCATCTGTTTCTTAGTTCCTGTCCCAGGCTAATAGACCCACCTCCACTATTACTAATAAGCTCATTCAAGAGAGCCAGATGGCCTATCTGAAACAGCCCCGGCTTCTTCCTGAGCAAGGCAAACCCGAGTCATGGAACCAGAGTTGGCTCCAAACTGTATTTCCTTGGGCTCTAGGAGCCAGTAAAACAGCGCATAAACTGGCTCCACAAAAGAAGAATACAAATGCTGGTACCATCCATTATTTAGAATTGGTGGGAGGCCAACATCTGCCCCTCCAGAAGATCCTTTCATGTAGGTACAATGAAGGAAGATGAAAAGTACAGCACACTTCTGCAGGAGTCGGTGTAGTGCATTGCTCACTGTCCCCATCCCTTGCGGCGCTTTTTTGCAGACTTTGCAAATCCCTGCCTGCAGCCAGGCACTCCTGCTCAGCTGTCTTTGCTGTACATTGTGTGTACTTGACAATTGGGTGGTTTTACATATTTAATAAAAGTGTCATATTTAATTAGGAGAACTGGGCTATAAAAAGGATCTTGTGCGTCTTAGCAGCAACTGAAAGTGTTGAGAGCCAAACAGAGCAGCACTTGGCTGGTCCAGTTCTAAGATCTCCTTTTTTAAACCTGTGATCCAAGTTCTCATTTAACTAGTTCCACTTCTGAGTAGATTAGAGTCAAGATGCTCCACCAGCCAAGGAGTTTATGCTGCAGGGAAACCCTTAATTGAGCCGACCTAGGAGGACTCTTTATATTTTATTTCAAAGCAGACAACTGACAGTGACACGGAGAGATGGCCATTTAGGTCATCTGCCCCAGCAAACCACATGTATAAAGAGAACTTCATTTTCCCCCTTCCACTATGATGCACAGGGTGTTTTATTCCACTGTGCTGACAACTGAATTTCAGCAGAGTGTGTGTCTCCATGAACTATCAAAGACAATTCACTACACCAGGAGCAAATGAACTTCACTGTAAGAGCAGCAGCAGGTCACATCACCCCTGCAAAAGTAAGGAAGTTTTGCAGAGAAAAAGTCCTTTCAGAACAGCACGGCCACAGTGAGCATCCTTCTTGTGTGCTACTATCCTGAAGCTACAGACAAAAAAATCCTTTACTTCTGTCTCACGGGGATACCAGCAGAGTTGCAAAGATATAAACCTCCCCAAACACAGCTCTCCTCCCCCTCCCCTCACCATCAGAGACGGAAAAATGAACCACTCTGTGAGGGAAAAAACCCTCATGGAAATGTGCTGAAACAATTGAGGCCTGTCACTCCTCTTCATTAAAGGCAGGTTCCATGGTAGTTACTGAAGCTCTGTGGGATCTCTTGGGATAAAAGCCAGAATAAAAAATGTGTAAAGTATTGTTCTTCATGTCTTTTTGCCATGCTGCCAGTCTTGTGAGCTATGCACACAGGGCATTCCTTGATTTAAAGGAAAGCTCTGAAGAAGTCACATTTCAGTGCCCAGGTCAGGTGTGACCCCCACTCTGTGCCACTGTCCACACCAGCAGCTGAGAACTCAGCCTGATTTTCCTCCAGAGCACAAAGGATTTAGTCAAAGGTGCATAACCACGATTGTCCTTCCACTGCAAGGATTTCAGTTGTTTTTCCTTGAAGCAATTATTTCAGTGCAGGTAAGCAGGAGTATGAGACTTGAATATAAAAAAATCCCCTTCTGCACATCTAGAAATGTGAGAATGCACTACCTTATGCATATGGAAAGAATAATACATATGTTCCAGGTTTTCTCTCTTCAGATTTTGTACACCAGTCTTTTTGTAGGGGTAAAAAGAGAGGGGGTTTCATTTTTCCCACTGAGGGGTGGAAAGAAGGGGCTAAGTAGAAAAAGGGAGAGGAAAAGTGATCAGAAACAAAACCAAATCCCTTGTTCCAAGAGGAAGAGCAGGTACATGGTTCTTACAAGCTTCATACAATTAACAAAATGCACAGCAGTGATACCAAGCACTGTCTGCACTAGGCATTACTGAGACTAGCATTCTCTTGCAGGCTGTACCAAATAAAGTTATTTAGAATAAATCTTTGGGATTAATTCTATCCTCTGAGAAAGCTGGTTTAACAGGACTATTGGGAATGAAGTCTTAATCCAACAAAACATCATATGTCCAGAGCAGCCCATTCCAAAGGACATTAATGAAATCACCAAAGTTTTTACAGGAACTGACATCTGCAAGCCCAACTCAGTCTGCTACCTGTGAGGAAAAAGGAAAAAAAGCCCTTTGTGATTTTGACAGACCATGACATTTTCTGTATCACTGCTGGACAATTTCACTGTGACAAAGAGGCTTTCCTCCTCTGCCACAGCACCCTGCTCTACCAAAGAGAATTCCCTCATGGTGCCACTCAGTCTTTGCTTCCTCTAATACTGATCATGAGATCTTATCAATTTTATCACAGCATAGGGATTTTCAGTCTAATGAAAAATCTCAATGTGTTGCCATTTTTCAGAGAAGCCTTCACATGCTATTTCGACTATTAATCTATTTGAGTAAGAGCGCACCAGACATATCATGAAACAGTGTGAAACATACACTATTACTCCTTTTAAGCTGAAGACTTTGAGATCTCTTTGCTTATTACTCCCCACCAAATGGTAATGCACAATTTATTTAATGCCTACTCTGTGTGTGCTGAATTAGCTCACAACGCTGCTGAGTGTCCCTTGTGAGCAAGAGCTCCATTTGCACATGTCAAGCATCCTGGTCTATTTAGTCCTATCCCAACTGCTTAATGTCTGAAACAGAAGCATCCACTACATTCTGCTTGATCTAAACAGATAATTTAATACCCTTGGACAAAAGGGACCTGGTGTTTTGGTAAGCTCCCATGGGCCTAACTATCACAAAGAAGAGATTGTTGAATGCACACACACACACACACAAAAAGAGATAGGAGGCAGGCAGTCTGATCTTTATGACCCACTGATTATTCCATCAGTAAGTAGCAGCATAAATCTAACTCCTGACCTAACAAAATACTATTTTACTTCCCTTTACTCAATATTTTATCTTTTATAGCCAATAAAACATTAAACATTACAAAAGGTTATGTTCTCACCAATATTTTCACTAAATGACAATAAATTCCTAGTTGAGCCAAGCAGAGGCTTCAGCAGCAGCTATCCTGACTTCACTGGACACTCTTCCTGCAATTCCCTCTGAATAAGCTGGTGCCACTAATACTGAGAAAACCCATCTGGAAAATCTGACGCTGAATTTGAATCAGTGTAATGACCCTCTTAATGATTTAATGGCAAATCTATACACTAATACAGGGCTGAGCTCTTTTCCAATGATCTGGTGTAGTATTTACCATGGAAAGCAAAATTTCTTCCTTCACCTTGCCTTTTTGAACATCCCCAAATACCAAAATCAGTATCAGCCTTTTAAACTGATCTCCCTGAGCTTTAGATCAAGGCCCTAAACTTGTTCTCATTTTTACTCCATGAGTTAAGAGGAGAAAATTTAAAGAATTTTAGTTGTTTAAAAAAAAAAAACAAAAAAAAAAAAGAAGAAAGAAGAAGAGAGATGAAGGTAGTTCAGAAGGATAGTTCAGATGGAAGGGAGCAGACTACACCTTTAATCTCCTAAATTAATCTCTCAAAGCTAAGCACTCCAGTTACCTGGACTATATTTGTACGAAAGCCAGGTAGATTGGAAACAGATCTGAAAAATGATATACATTTAATGGTCCATTGATGTGGGAGAGAAAGGCAGAGCATGCAGTCATTTGGAAACAGTACCACCCAGAACTACCAATGAGAGCAGACCCCCAAAAGACTGAAGATTAGCTAAAGAGCATTGGAATGACAGAGAGGACTGTTCTCCTATCACAACACAAGATTTCCCCAAGTATTTCAGTCTAACAGGTTCACTCACACACCACTGCTCCATTTATTCCGTAAAACATTGTATATTGAACTCTGCATTCTCATCTTGGCTGCCTGGTCCCAAGTTTTCAGATTCACTCTTGCCCAAGACCTGCAGCTCGGACAATTGTGAAAGTACTTGTCCACATGGGAAAATAACTCAGATACACAGGCTATGAAAATTGGATCAAAGCTTCAAAACACATTTCCCAGGCATCTGAGCTGAAACATAATCATTAATGTTAATCAGTCCTGAAGAACTGAACTTGGGAACTGAAAACACTTAATGAAAACAGCTCATCAACTGCTGTAATAGGTTTGCTGTACCAGGAATCACTCAAAAAAACCCTGAAACATATTTATTTATTTATTTATTTATTTATTTATTTATTTATATTTTAGTTTAAAAAGAAGAAATTAATCTCTAATTTAAAAGGAAAACAGAGAAACTGAGATAACCTAAATGGCTTGGACAGTGTCATGCAATAGATGAAGAACAAAAAGAATCTGCAATCAGGTAGTTTGTGCCACAGAGCATTTCTTTTCCTTCTTCCGTCATTGAGTCCAAACTGCTGCCATAGCAATTAAACAGAGAACAGTATACCTTGGTAACACTGTTTCAAAACATGCACTCATGCTTACACCTGGAAAATGTAGCAAATACTAACTAGCACCTTGTTAGGGGGAGAAGAGGACAGCTATACTTATAAAACACACCTAAAGTACTGCATTAATCCTGAATCAAGAGCATTTTCACAGCCCAGTTGATGTCTATTTGTAACTGGTGGCAATTGAGCAATTGAGCAATGAGATTTTCTGATGACATAAGAATATGTGATAACAAAGATTAAGCTAAGAAGCAAAGAAAATCTGGGATTAAAAAGCCAGGATGTCTGCAAGCCCAGTATCTGCCCTGTTTAAGAGAAACTCTGAGTAAGGTCACTGGAGCACTGTCCTGGCTGAAGGGCCTGCAGCACTTCAGAACCTGATAAATGTCTGATGTTACGAGGCAGTCACACAACAGGAGACTCAGACACTGAAAGGTGTTGAGACATCTAATTCCCATTGCTAAAAATGACAGGTCTGGACCTTCCAAGACATTGGAGTGCCAAATGCTCTATCCTGAAGACACAGGCTTGAATTTACAGCTGACTCACGACTCCAGCTGAGCATTCCAGTCACTTGGACAGCTCAGGGAGCTGGGATCACACTGGGATCACAGCATTCCTTTCCTGTCTCAGGGGTTTCCTTTGATAAATTGCACACAACATTCCCATCTTTCCTTTCTAATATTTAATCAGAGGAGATCAATCTGTGTATGTGAATTCTCTGCTACTTACTCAACTTCCCGCCCTGCTAAAATACAGTCCTTACCCATAGAGCCCAGAGAGGCAGCTCTGCACTTATTCATCCAACATCAAGGTGTTTTCTGAGCTATGACCTCCATTAATCCAAAATACATGCCACACAATTGCTTAAAACAAAAGAGAAAAGCAGATTGCAAATTTATTTCATATGTTCTGTTCTACTAGGTCTGAGCTCAACTCATACGCACGCAGTGAATTTTTTTGTCAGTTCATCAGCTACCTTACCGAAGTTCATTATTTCCAGCCTTGTGGCTCCTACCCAGTTCCAATTCCTTGCTTTAAAACACTGCATTAGCATCATCACCAATTACAGATACAACAGTTTATTTCTGAAATAACTGCACTTCTGATTTCTCTCCACAACACTGTCTCCTTGTCTATGGCAAGAAATGGCAGTGGGAGAAAATAACTAAAAGGTCAAATCCCACCACATTTATTTTCTTATTTTCTTCTATGTGATGCCCTCAAACTAATACAGCTCATGTCCAGGCAGGTTTTGAACCAACAGGATAGCTAAGCCTGTTTTCTCAAAGCAAAATAAAATAGACCAAGACAGAAGGAGAACAGAAAAAAAGGAAGAAAATTGTCCCATCTACCCTCATCAAACATGTATAGCATGTGAGAGCAGAAAGCAAACAGAAAATAAGAAGCAGTTGCTTTAGTAAGACTTTCTCTAGTAAAAAAAAATTTAAAACCCACCCAAACCCAGGGCAAATAAACTCTGCCACTGTTCCAGGTGTAATTATAGCTGATATCAGCCTCTTCTCACTTTGATTTACCCTTAAGACTTACTAAATAAGATCCTTTAATACAAAGGATTTAAAACCAAGCTAATAATACCTTGAAATGTTGAGTGCATTTGCAATACACAAAGTTTCAAGAGACCAGGAAACAATCCTCCTGAAATTCATCATTTGCAATTATAACACTACAATGTAGTCACAGTCCAGAGCCATGACAGAGTACAGTCTGTTTCCTGCTTGCAGGGAAAACCTTCCTACAATGAGGAAGAACATTCAGAACTAAGAGTTCACAGTAAAGCCTAAAACACACGTAAAGAGCTCCTAACCCTTTTTTTTTTTCCAGTGTGGAGGAAAAATTGGACTGGGAAAGACTTAAATTCCCTGTTATTAATGTTGTTATTATTTGTTGTACAATGTCAACTGTTGCTTTACTGATGCATTTAAGCACATTATTGTTCATATATTTGTAATAAGTTAATTGCCATAGCTTTTCACAAACAAAATACAATTTACTATATATTCACAGAAAGCCTAGAAAGTAATAGCAATTTAATATTTTTTTTACAAAATATTAACAAAAATATTTTCCCAGAATACTTACTCACACTTAGTGCTTCATAGATCAAAAATATTTTAACATTTGTTTTAAAATCAAATGGTATTAAAGCTACTTTAAATAAACCTTTCTCTTTCATGGAACGTAATTGCAAAATATTTAATAAGTTCAACATTTAATAAAATGACTATTTTGAATCAGGTAATTCATCCTGATTTTTGCACAGAAGTAATAAAATAGATTCAATGAGTATTTAATAATAATAATAATAGTAGAAGCATATTTTCAGATAATTTCTGTGCATGCTTAGAAATAGCCTTCACAAGCCTTACATTTTATTTTCACCTTACAAGTTAGCCATTACCTGAAAATAAGTAAGAATTAACCAGCCAGCTAAGGACACTTAGCAGAGGAGAGTATTGGCCAAATTCCCGAGTAGTAATTCCATCAGGAATAACAACAATAGTCTATGTTCCAATCAACGTTCTTAAATAACGACATACGGTGTTGGTTGGTTTGGAGGTTTTTGTGTTCAGCATTACACAAGACCTTAAATAAGCTATACTCAAAAGAAGTTTAATGAATATCTTCTTTTCTTGACTCTGAAAATGCATAAGAGGAACATACACAGTCACCTCACATAACTGAACAAGTTATTTCTGTATTACAATTTTAAAAACATTGCCTTTTGTGAACATGTCCGTCAAAATGAGAGGAAAAGAGGGTTAATGCACATGAATAAACTGAAATATCTCCTTTAGAAAAGCTACTTTAATAGCATATCTATTTTGTTATTAGCAAAGATAGTGAGGAGACGAAGAGTGTGCAATGCTAGCAATTATTATATTATGAATATAGCAAAAGATATGGAGTTGTATTTAATTTTCTACAGCAAATAACAATGTATCTGATTTAAATCAGGAAGCAGCAGATAACTTCAAGATCAAAACCACTTCCTGTTAAAGAAAAGGAAGAAAATTTCTTTACGCTCATTGTCATTACTAACCCCCTCTTTGAAAGATTTTTTTGTAGAAACCCTCTCCATTTTGGAAATTAACAACATGATTAGAACTTAAGAGATTTTTTCGTTCGCCTATGCCTAAAGAGAGCAATTATAAAAATGGGTGAAGTATTTCAGAGAAGAGAGCAGGTTTCTAGACACAGGAAAAAATACTGGAAGATGAAACTGAATTTTTGACAGCAAGGCTTAGAGTCAGGGAATGTAAATGTTTGGAGAGAGCAGAGTTCATGTGTAGGGAGACAGATTCCAGTTCTCGGTGTTGTTTTGTTTGGCTGCGGGAACACCTTGGCGCTTTCTCGGAGCTCCCTCTCGTGAGCAGCCGCTGCCAGTGCACCCAGCGCGGCCCCGCAGCGCTCGGAGGAGCCGCGGCTTACAGCGAGGCGGTTCTTAGCGCTTCGTGCCCCAAAGGACCTTGAAACAGAAATGTCTGCTGCCAAACATGTTACCCAAATACGGCTGTCTTTCCCCAGAAGGGGCAGGATATTAACAGAAAGACACCCACCCCGAACCAAACCCCCAGCTCTGCTGCTCTCGGTGGTGGTTCTGAAGAGCTCACCCCTCCTCACTGCAGTGGGAAAAACTACAGTTGAGGAACAATCCCTATAAACAGTCACAGCAGTGTGCAGAGAGCAAACATTACCCGTCTGAGAAGTGAAACAATTGACAACTTTTCAATATAATAAAAAAGGTGTTTTAACAGCAAGGACTTAAAGTTTCCATCTTGCAAGGAACCTTCTATCAGGATCTAAATGTCAGCTTAAGTTTTGGCTGAACTACTTTTTAATTTAATTAACCCATTCTACATCTGATTCGCACTTGTAAAACGTCTTGCATGACTCCTTATCAATACACAGCACTAATAAACTGCTTTTTTCTCATAAGATGTTTAGATACTGCACAAATGGAGGAATTGCAGAAATAAGGAACATGGCTTAGTACAAGCATGACAACTGTAATTTAGTTATGTTATTTTACCCTGAATTAAACTTAGTCAGTTTAGATCTTGACTTAGGTGAATTCCTCTGAAATACGAGAAAGGGAATTCTGAAAGGAGCAGTAAGAGCTCTAGATTCCAATGTCTGTGTTAAACAGTAGGTCTGGTAAGAAACACATCCAGTTAAGTCCTATTACTGCTATTTGCTCTGCAATTTGGGGTAATTAAAGAAACAGTGCCAGTGAAGTGTAAAACTTTTAGCTGTTCCCTGTGCTATTGGAATGGGAACACCAAAAAGCAAACACAAGAAACTAAATCAAGATCTGACCTGAAAAAAATTTCTTCACAGATTCTTGGGACAACAAATATTGGGAGAAGCAAATTTTAAGTTTAGGGTTTTTTTTCCTTCTGAAGGTAGATAGGTCTTAGAGTAATGGTCTAAATTACATTATCAGCAACTGAAAGTTTGTTTGTTTTCTCATATATTCAATTTGGCATCTGGGAATTTACTAATGAAATCTCGCAACACTCTCAAACATCATTCTTTGAGGTATTTGTATCTTTCAGGGGCTCAGAGACCTGATTTTTGCAATACACCTTAATGGACAGGGACCCACCTTGCTCATTAGCAAGGATGCAACCAAATGACAGGATCAACACCAGAGCTTACAAATTTATTCCTATCTGAAACATCAGTAAGCCAGTAACTGGCTGGCCTTAGGCTTCAGGGCCTATAGGGCGTCCAGATCAGAAAGCGGTGGGAGCAGCAATGTTGGGGCCTTGCCACATTGGCCTTGGCAGGCCTTTTCCAGCCGCAGTGTTACTGGAGCTCGAGGCCCTTTAGATCTCTCAACCCTAACTCTAGGTGTAACCCTAACCCTACCCCTAGTTAATCACCCCAGCTCACTACCAGGGTTTTCCCTATCAGAAAGACGGAGGAGCAGCAATGTTGGGGCCCTGCCGCGATGGGCAGTAACTAAAAAAAAAATTTAAAAATCAACAATGCAAACAAACAACTTGAATTTCTAGAAAGCTTCTAGATCTCACAAGAGACTAATTTACTTCCTAGTTTACAATCAGTAAAAATAGTCCCGGCCTATGAAATCCCACTGGTTTATTTAACATGGCTTTGCTACTGCAGAAAGACAGCCTGCAATTTTGAACATCCTGTGGCAGTGAGGCAGAGCATGCCAGCCATCAAATTCTAGTTGTTCATTCCACTGACTGGAAAAATGCTTGCCGTTTGATTTCTTTTATAGGGCCACATTTGAGCAAGCAACATTTATAGAGATGACTTACCTAATTAGATTCAGAGTGATTTGCTATCTCAGCAATAGTTTTTAAATGTACAAATCTAGACAGAGAGGCACTTTGTAAACAGGTGTGAATGACACTGCTCCATCAGGCATTAAATTGGAGCTGCTCCTGAAAAATTGTATCATTTGTGCATTAAATTACCAATGTTTTAACAACTGCAGTGTTTTCACTCCAAATATTTTTTGTGGTCTACAGCCAATGATATTTAAGCAAAATCTCTCACCCTTCTAATAGTGGCATGAAACAGTCTCCTGTGTGCTTCTCATATCTTTTCTCAAAGTCTCCAAATTATCTCTGAGGAGTACCCCGGCCTTTGAAACAGCGCTACAAACCAGATAATGACTGAGGGAAAACACCTGATACTCGCAGGCAGTTTTGCATTTCCAAAGGAGCAACAGCTGGGAAAGGGGAACCCATTTTAAGTCCTGACAACCCTGTGTTATTTGCATTAAGTTGTGCTGGGGATGTGATCACCAGCCCCCGGAGAGCTCCCCTCAGCCTTCACCCGTGAGGGTAACGCGCCCCACTCCCAGCAGGGGCGAAAGCTTTGCTCCTCACACCTTTTCCCCTAACACCTGGGTGTGACTTTCACGCTGTGGCAGGAGAAAGTGTCACAGTAAGACAAGAACAGCGCATCCTACCGGCTGAGCTGTGTCCGGACGGTCGCGGTGCCCTCAGCGCCCCGGCCCCTCCATGGCGCCCGCCCGCGGTGCCCTCAGCGCCCCGGCGCGGCCCTCAGCCGAGCCCGCCGCGGGGGAAGGCGGGAACTGCCCCGGCCCTCACAGAAACGGCAGCGCCACTCGCTCCCCTCCAACGGGCCGGGCCTAACGCACCTGGGCAGCGACCCCAACCAAAACACTCGTGGTACAGACAGGCTGCTCTCGGCGTTCTCCAACTATCCCCCCTTGCACACAGGCACATCAAGTGTTTAAATGCCGAAGACGGATTCAGGTGTTGGCCCCTCACACGCAGGCAGAGATGGGCGTGGCTCAGGTTTCAGTGGCTCGTAATTGGGGGAAAGGTAATCACAGAATAGCCACCTCTGGAGATCATCCAGTCCAACGCCTCTGCCAAGGCAGAGCAGCTAACACAGGAATGTGTCCAGGTGTGTTTGGAATGTCTCCAGAGAGGGAGACTCCACGACCACCCCAGGCAGCTCTTCCAGTGCTCTGCCACCCTCAACGTGACGTTGTTCCTCACACTGAGGTGAAACTTCTTGTGTTTTAGTTTACAGCCACTGCTCCTCGTCCTGTTGCTGGACACCACTGAGAAGAGTCTGGCACCCGCTCTGGAGATATTCATAAGCATTAATTACATCCCCTCTCAGTCTTCTCCAGACTAAGCAGGCCCAGCTCCCCCAGTGTCTCCCCATCGGAAAGATATCCTTAATCGTCTTTGTGCCCTCTGCTGGACCCACTCCAGGAGCTCCATGTCTCTCTGCACTGGGGAGCCCAGAACTAAACACAGCACATTAGATATAACCTCAACAGGGGCAAGCAGAGGGGCAGGATCATCTCCCTCGTCCAGTGAAGAGAACAGTTTTGGATCTGCCAAGAAATCAAATCATTAAACAGACTAACAGCTTGAGGGAAGAAGATAAGGTTTCAGCCACAAGTAGCAAACCTTAGGAGGGTAAAAACAATAGAGAAAATGGACAGCAAAAGCAAAATATACATCAATTGTTCACACAGTTTTCAAATTAAGGCCTGAAAGACCCATATTCTTTTAGTAAAACGTCGTTTTTATTTCTGTTTTATTAGAAACATGGCACAGCGAGGCAGAGCCTTTCACAAGCACATATGAGCCCGTTTCTCCCTGGAGGGTTAGTTTCTCTGGCTATACACTGTTAGGACCTTTGGCAGAGCCAAGCAGAGCTGCCGAGAGGGGCACGCACAGCACAGGGGAGCAAACTGCAGCAGGGCTCCGGCAGGGAAAGGGCAAGTCAAGGTTAGCTAGGAAATTCAGGTTTTCTAGGATTACAGTAAAACGAAGAGCAAAAAAGGCATGTCTGAACTTGGATTTCTTCTGTCACAGTTTTCAGTCCTCTCCACCACACAGGTTCAGCAGTGCCCTCTGGTAATCCCCTTTTGTGTCTTGCTGTAAAACAAGAGAAGAAAAACACAAAATACATATGAGGAAACAATCACAAAATGCAAAAGCATATGCATTATACTCTAAACCTGCAAGACAGTCTATGATTCACATTGAAGCCTTCTCAGCCTGGAGGAGACTATCATGACTGAGTTTTACTGATGTGTGAACTAAAATTATTTAATCATTCTTGCAATACAAATGCAAGGCCAAGAAGGGAGAGAAATTTGGGTATGAAAAAGAGTAACACAACAAAGGAAAGCTGAAGGACTTGATTCTGCTCTTTCTCACTGATCACTGCAAAAATCATACACCAAGGTCACCATTTAAAAATTTTGCTAATAATCTACAACTGACACTTCCAGGAAAAGACTCTGGCTATAGATTTTGACTCAGTTTCATCTACACAAGGAATAATGTAACATACGGCATTGTGAAGGTGTGTAGAAAACTAGTTTTCAAACAGACGCACAAGCTCTTTACTACCTATGCCCCAAGTTAGATAAAACCTAGCACCTATAGCTCCTGCCCAATCACAGAAATGGACAAAAGTCACTCCAGCTAAAGAGCCTTCTCCTTGAGCACTGAAATGAATGGGTGCAGCAATTCAGATGCTCTATTTTCATTCAGCGATCACAGAACAATTGTCTTTTCTTTTGATCTGAGGATAGGGATGGGTGAACAGAATTTTCCTTCAGAACACATCAGTTGATTGCAGAAAGCCTGCATATAGATTCAAGTGGCTGCCAGGAACTGTACCAGCTCTAGACTGTGAAGTTAAAGGTGTGTTTTTCCATAGTACATAGATAATATAAAATTCTCACTGCAGTCTCTAACATACTTCCCATTAATTTTAGTGCTACAATGAATTCAATGAAGTCTGCTGCAAAGGTTCATGGTATAAAGCAAAAGATGAAAAACTTGCCTGGATGAAATAATAGAGGGATTTTCCATATTTCCTCTTGAATTCACTCTTAATTTTCAGCATGTCAACCTCGCAGCGGGATACCATAATCCTGATGAGGACCTTGTCCCGGGTTCCCTTGCCCTACAAGCAGACACACATTTAGAACTGCAATAGCTGAAATGCCTAACAAGCCACCTTTAGGTTAATGGTAAGACAGCAAACTACAGGCAACCAAGATGAGCAATAAAAACATAATGAACTAAATCTTCCAACTAAGGTCATTATTATGATCCAGGAATTTGAGCATGAATGTACCTTTCTCATCAGAAGTGTTTAACCAACTTGCAGTCACAAATCTAGCTTAGACTGTAAGCAGCAGTTTTGGTTCACCAGGTCTTCCCTGGTATTGTATTGCCTAATGCCTGTCACCAGGTGTTTCTCTTTCATCCTTTTTCTTCATAAAATGTTTTAAGGCAAACTTTAATGTCTTATTTTGGCATTCAATAAACAGCTTTTTCTGCTATCAGGTCTTGGTTAGTTGCAAAAGATGTGTCTAACTTTGTTAATTATAATCAACTGATCTAATAAAGATCTTTATTATGAGACCCTTTCCTACATTTCCCTACACCAGATGAATCTGAATAGAAAATCCAGGCTCATAACTGTTAAAGAATGCTTTTGAACAATATTAGGTAATTGTTAATTTATTCATATGCCAGTCACATATCATATGAACAGAAATGTGGAAGGAATCAAAATTTGATGAAACAATGACAACAAAAAATAATAGAAAGAAAAAACAGTCTTTCCTACCTTCATGGAATCATACAGTCTGTCTGCAAAATACAGCTGCTTGTTCTGAATGCACTGGACTGAAGAGAGAGACAAAAACAGTTGAATATCCTGCCCATACACAGAATAGCATGACACAGCTATTTTATTATTAAAATGCAGCCATTTTTAAAGATAGCATAGTAGTCAAAATAAGGCTTTCAGAAAAAGTTCCTCCAGAAAGGGGACACAGAGAAAATATTTTCACCTGAGTTGCTACTTAGAAGTTGTTTGGTTTAGCTTGTGATTGAACCACACATGCTCACATTCTGAGAAGTGTTTCCCTCCATGGAAATTGCATCATTTCAGAATTGTATAATTTCAGAATGCAGGGCCTCCCTCCACACTCCCCAGTTCATTGTTCCACTTCCATAACATCTCTCTTCTGGAAACACTCCTTCTATGCTAACCCACGAGAAGCCTTCTTTTCAAGGCTCAGCTCTATACTCCATTTGCATTACACAGCTCTCAGTTCACCCTTAGTCTGGAATGGATTTTCCCCATAAAGAACTCCCTCTTAAACACGGTGACATCCTTGTCATCTCCATCTCATGGCACAGTACCAGCCTTACACTCTGCCTCCCTATTGCAGAGAATTCAGTGTCAAATCAACTCTTCAATTAGCCTCTATCACCCTCTCTGCCTGCTGTCTTCTCCTCTCACACACATGCTGCTCTCTCCCAAGCCTATGTGGATACTGAACAGTTTCAATCTTTTTGTTTGCTTGGGGAAACAAACATTAAGAGTCTCTATAAATAAAAGTGGGACTAACAGCAGATCGCAACACACATGCATTTTTATTTTAACTGGAAAGCAAAGTTCCTGTTTTGCAGAGGGCAAAAAATAAGCTGCTTCTCAATATCTGCAATATCCTAAAATACATTAGTGGATCCAACAACACCAGCATGTGGGCTAATTTCTCATCCAGGAGGGTAAATCTGGGCCCTACCTGTATCATGAGACATTGCAAGAGCCCTGAAAAGATCCTATATAAAGGTAGTCTTTACTTCAGGGTGGCTTACCAAGATTAAGAAAGGCATTCTCCAGATCTCCCTTAACCTCCTTCTTGATGCTCTCCAACATATCATATGGGCTGTAGCTCTTGTACCTGTCAAACACTAGCACAGAAAACAAAGTAGGTGAAATCAAAACCAGACCAAGAACTGGCAGAAATAACAACCCAAACCATGAACAGAGACACAGGAATGTAGAGACTCATGATTAATAAATATCTATGCAAGTCCTTCTCAGAATTTAATCTTAAATACAAGCAAAAGTTTGTCAGGTAAAGGTCCCATGCCATGGCCTTTTTGTTTTCCTTGAAAACTTCCATAATCTGGTAAAATACCATCTTAATCCTGTCCTGGAATTTTTTGAAACAACAGTGATTTAAGATCTGAAAACTCTTCAAATGGCTTCTCCCATGTGCTGCTTACTGCAGTATCAGAGCTGCTTTTGAGTCTTCACTGGCAGATTTACACACATGATACAGCTAAGCTACCCTGGGACAGAGGTAGAAGCTGAAGGACTTCTCAAGGTCTCCTGCTACCAGGTTTTCTAGGTTTGCAACACTTTCATTTTCAGTGTATGTGGCATATAATTGAGCATTGTTACACAAGTGTAAAAAAGAGCTGTACACACATTTAAAATGTGAGATCAACATATCCACAGAAAACACCAGATTTTAAAAAAAAAATTAACACCTTGGACAGGAAATAAAATTTATGAGCTCTCCTATGTCTTTCAAGTGCTTTTCACAATCATTTCAATTGTATCTGGGACGAAATAGTTACCATTTTGCTACAACTTTCTCTTATAAGAAAAAAAATAAATCTGTCTCTTGATTAGTACCTTTTTGCAGGTGGGGGACACTTCTTTCAGTCATAATGTTGATCCACTTGGGGACGTCAGTTCCCTTTCTCTTCACACCAGCATCATACAGGTCCTGGGGTTAGAAAGAAAAGGAAAATCACAAAAATCAGGAGCTGCACAAGAAGCCATTATAGATGTATACTATTTCCTCATTGGAAAAACAAGCACTACTGGAACTGTATCTGTGGGAGAAACACACAAGGACACATGGTTGGGCAGGTCACAAAGACAACAGCTGAGGATCTAATCTGAAACTCTGGCTACAGCTTTACTCTGTATTTAGCTCTGTTTACCTCAGCAGAACGGCTCTTGACAGGTACAGATCTAACAAGCATTAGCAGCCACTAAGTTCATTGAATAGATGTATTTCCTTTTGTTAAAGTTCTCTCTCTCATGTGTCTAAAGGAAACACCAGAGAGCTTCTGTACAGTGGGTAAGTAGTGCAAATTGCTAACTGAGGGTATCAGGATTGCAAGCAGCAGATTCACTGACGCCATGCAAACATTACTGCGCAGGACAATCCGAAATACACACACCTACTTCACAAATGCTCTCCACTCCCACAGGACTTTTATGTTCAGTGTCCCCCAAAGCCTGACCAACTGCAGATATATCATGGTCATTACCAGCACTTACCCTGGCATCTTGGTCAATCAGCTCATAATCAATCACAGAGGTATCTTCACATCTTTTGCCCTTCAAACAAGATAGCAGTATTTAGAAGAGGTTTCATAGAAAATAAGTAGTTTGCTAAGTGCATATTCCATTATTTTTTTAACCCGAATTTGCTAAATGAGTCACTGTATGCTTCACCCCTGTTATGAAGCTGATGCTATGAATGCTGTCTTTCTGTTAAAATACTTTGCCCTTCAACATTTGAATATTTTTTTCCCCAAAGGTCAGTGCAACAGGGAAATTTAAGAGCGAATCAGAAAAACAATTGTTTCACTGGCAACCACCACGCAGGCACATTAGGAAAAGCGGAAAAATAAGAACAGCCCTACCTTGGCCAGGGCAACCATTAGCTTGCGGAAGTCACCAGATGTGTCTGATATGATGTCCTTTTCCAGTTCTGTCTTGTACACTAGAAAACAAAGAGTTCTTTTCAGGTAAATGGTGTCCCACAAATACTCCTTTGCAAGAAAAAGGGCTGCTAATTACTGTGTTTGACTCATGTAAACAAACAGCTATAATCTAAGTCAGGTGTGGAGGACAGTGAAAATGAGTTCATGCTTGCCTACATCAAACCCAACATTGCTATGAGCTAATCCTGAGCTCCATGCAATCAGTCTCTCATGGAAAGCTTTAAAAAATTTCATTTAGACACAACTTGCATTAGTGGCAAATATCCTTCAATCTGTTTGCTACCAAGCAACAAGATTAAACTATATAAACCACACAAATATCCAGAACACCAGTACAAAATGGCACAGAAACAAAGCAGTTTTGGGCAAGCTTTCTAATAATGAAATTCACACTGAGGAGAATTTATCCAAGGAACTTAGTGTAGAAGACATAGTGCATGGAAACTTGCAAAGTAAACTCACTTTCCCTGTAGACTCTGTTGATTTCACTGAGCTCCTGATTTGTTCGGGAGCAGATGATTTCAATGAGTGTGTCTTCATCAGTTCCCAGCCCCTGCAACACACACATAACTCAGTTAGGAGCTAGCAATGAACAAGGATACTTAAATGATTTAAAAACATCTTACAGACACCTCCTCTACCCCACTCTTAACAGTTCAGCAGTATTTTTTGCCAACTGCACCTGAGAAACAACAGATGAAAATTTCTAGTGGTTTAGAGATCCTGTAGATGTTATGTGCATCTGCTACAGTGTCTAACAGCAGCCTCCTCACCAGCATAACAGCATAGGTCAACTTATCAATAGCCTGTGTGATTTTTTTCTGTGCACTGGGAGCACAGGAAGAAAATCCAGTCTTATGCTCCTGTGAGGATGCTGTTTGTTGTGCCCATCTGTACCAGAATGTCATTTTGCATGTGGCAAAAATGGGCATCGTTTCCACAGGACTCCAGGAGGAGTAACATCCTGGGAAAACATCTCATGATGCAGTCTTGAAAGTGGAAAATGGAGGCCATTATGTCACAAAGTATCCTTTGGGTAAAGTGTCTCTCTTGAAGGGACAAGAGAGTGGGACGAACCAAAAAACAACAAAAAAAAGAGGCCTAAACCCAAGTAATTTTATTAAAATGGCTAAGAAAATCTAAGAGAACTACGAGAGCCTTCCACACAATGGCTCTAATAAGCATTTGGGGAAGAAATGAAGGCTAGAAACATATATGATTTTCTAAATATTTTTGAAATATTTTCAAGAATGTGTAATAGAAAAATAATGAACTCCTCAATGATAACTTTGCTTTACCAAACTCTGATGCCCAAGTCATAGCTTGTAATGCTCTGTGTATCAAGCCAAACTTCAGCTCAGGCAAACTCAGAGCACTGAGAGGTGCTTTGCTAATTCAGACCAGGTGCTTGGGAGCTGGGAAGAGCAACCTATGGAGAGCACAGAATATTCTACAATTGTGGCTACTCTGAGGCAATTGTGCTTGGTCTTTAATCCCAAACCCCAAGATAGTCTGGTTCACAATAAATTATGGATAGGCTGTACTCAGACCAGGAGAGGGCAGCATCTGATTACTCAAACAAGGCATTTGGCCCACAGCTGAAGAGTTACCATCTCCATAGTGAGTTGGGTTCTTTTGGGTTCCAGAATTAAGGGTTTGTTGGTTTTTGGTTTTTTTTTTGGGGGGCGGGGGGGAGGGTAGTGTGTGTGTGCGTTTATGCAGTGGAGGTGCTGGTTTTATGTTCTTCTTTGTTTATTAATTCCTTTTTAATCATCTGGAGAAGTTAATGAATTTGTTTTATTGACATGTTCTAAATTTCAGACATATCTTAGTTCTTGTCTTCAATTCTTTAAAAAAAATAACCTCATCAAGAACATTCAGAATTTAAGTGAGGATTATAACTACAATTTCCCACACCATAGTTTGCTTAAGAAGGTGAATGTACTGGCATGAGCACCTCTCAGCTTGTTTTAGTCACCTGCAGAGCAGTATTTCTTTCTCCAAAGACTGCTTTTGATGCCCCATCTTCCTTGTGCTCTACATAGGCGCAGGTCTGGTACAGGATGTTCTTCCAAGATCAGTGATATGACCCAGTAACTGGAAACTCCTGTTCAAGCCTATAAATGCCAGCAGAGGATCTAATGGCTCCTGCAAACAGCTGCTCTCTTAATGGTTTCTCATGCTATGAACCTGTGTATTGTTTGTAAGAGCAGCCAGCAAAGCAGCCAGGCAGAGCAGCCTGCCCGTTACTCCTGAGCTGACAGGAGTGATTTTTTCCATAAAGAGAGGATTTAATTAAGAGTTTAAAAACCCACATGGTTCCAGAATTTCTCTCATTTTGGATGCCTTGCAGCTGGACATTTAAACTGCAGAACTGAAAAAGTAATGATCAGTTTGAAAATGGTGGCTTGGGATATGAAGTCCATATTCTTTCCTGAGACAGCGATATCAGATCAACAACCTTAAATTTCAAAGCTCATTTACCTTCATGGCAGCTTTCAATTCAGAGGCATCATACTGGGCTGGTGTCTTCAGCAAACCCAAGATCACTGCCTCCAAATGACCTGAGAGAGCAGACTTGAGCGCTGCAGAAAGTTCCTGTAAAATAGATGGGATGACGGAAGAAAAGAAATTAAAGCTCACTTGTGATCTCCAGAGAATTTAACCTGCAGGGCTTTAAGTCTCCAAGCCTGCAACTGTGTTTCTTACACAACTGACAAGAAAACAGAAACATAAAGAGCTTTCCTGTTGTGAAAGCCTAAGAAAGAAATTAGGGCAAAGGAATTTTTTTCTAATCCTCTGGAAATACGAAGAAATGCACCAGTGGCTGACAAAGTGCTGGGAAGCACAGTGCAGACACATCTGAACAGCTTCACTCCAGTCCTGAAGCACTGATGCTTTGTTGGAGCTAATAAGCACAGATGGATCTGAGTTTGACTCCCTGTGGTCAGTGCTTCTGCATCCTGCTCCCACCGTTTTCCCAGCAGCACTGTGTTATTTGTGGTTTTCCTCTTATCCCAGCCCTTTACTAGCTAAGACACTGGAAAATTGACTGCACACTTATTCCACTGTAAGGCCCAGTTCCCAACCAGCAATCTGAGGAGATAAAAAATCATCCCTGAAAACTGAAAAATAATGCCTGTCTTCAAGGAAACTATCAGAAGATTGTAGCAGAAATCTCTAGTGTTAATTGCCAGTCAACCCTAGGGAAAGAGTCAGGGATGTTCACTGCAAAGGATGCAAATTTGCACCAAACAGAGTCAGAGTCCATGTCCCCTTATGGGTTTCAGATGCAACTTGAATAATGCTAATTATCAGCTTCCCTGCAGTGTGTGTTACAAAGTGAAATCCCTGGGATCAAGTCTGGGGTTCACACAGATCCATGTATTCCCCAAGCTGAAGTTCAATCTGTAGCATTCAGAAGGGAATTGCTGTATTTCAGTTGCTGGTTCCTCACGAACAATTAGTGAGCTGGAGAGGCAGGGGAAAAGGGGGTAGAGAAGGTGACCTCAGCTGAATTGCAGAGAAGTTTGTGCCAGAGAGATAAAGAGCCAAGGCATTTAGTTAACTTCCAGAGTCACCCACTTAATCCAGGGCACGAATTTATGCTAATGCTTTATGCACTCAGTGCATGGATCAACCAAGGGAGGGAGGGGGGTTTGGGGCATCTGGCTGCTTCAGTCTGAGAAACATTTTAGTACAACCACTCCATTCAGGATACAACGCTCCAGCCTTTATGTGAAAATGGGTTCTTCAGGCATAAGCTGCCACAGGAAAGATAGCACAGATCTATGTAATAAATTTTAGGGAACAAGTGCCCAGAGAAGCTGAGGCTGCCTTTTATGTGGATGTGTTCAGAAGGCCAGGCTGGATGGGTCTTTGAGCAACCTGATCTAGTGTAAGGTGTCCATCTTGGGCATCTAAGTTCCCTTCCAACCTAAACCAAGAGTTTCCATCAGACACTACTCATCCCAAAGGAATTAAAAGAGAGGTAGATTATGTGACATTTAAAAATTGCGTTCTATTGATAGATCCTGCAACACACAAAGCAAGCAGCCTAGTACAACACAATGCGTTCCCAACAAAATCTGCACAACTGCTGGCAAAGAAAACCATAAGACACTGTCCCTAGAAGATATACCTACGTGTCTTCTCATATCCCACTTCCTCCTCTCTTGCCTCCTCACATGTTTATCTCTCTGAGTGGTTTCTACTGCACATTTCCATTGTGTATACGACTGTTTTATTCTTTGGCACTTGTTAAACTTGATAAATTCAGTTTGTTCTTGGGTTGCAGCAAGGAAAAAAAGTGAGAGAGAAACAGATGAAAAAAGTTGCGGATTTTCTTGACTGTGCATTTTTGTGGTCATGCAGAACATTTAATAAGCTTTAAGTGACACATTTGTTGACTGGGGTCCATTTATGTGCACGATTGTCCCAGTGTCCCCAGGGCAGGATGGTGGGGTGCAGATGTGTGCACACATGCACGTGTCCAACCTGGCCGTGCCTCTGCATGTGCCTCTATCAGTCATGCATCAAAGCTGGTGAACTGCCAAAATTTAACTCTACATTTACATTCGGGTTCAGATGGTTATTCTGGGATGCTACTGGAGGACTACCATTTGGGGTCTGGCAAACCTGGAAGAGATACATTCATCATAATCTGAACTCTATACAAGTCTCCTCTTTTTCATGGGCATAAAACTTCAAATACGATAAGATCCTCAAAACCTCAAAAGAGAAGAGCTCCTGCCTTCCAGACAGCAAGACTCATTTTGCAGAATTCTGCACACATTTCACAGATTTCTCTCCATCAATAGATCAGTACCTAAGGTATTTCTGACAGCATAGTGTTTAATGACAGTTCAACTCATTGGATCACTTTGTTCCACATCTGCAGTGCTCATAGCACAACTGCATTCCTTTCTCAGCTAAGCTAGCGCTCTGAACAGAAACAGAACACCTCCCTTATGCTGAGCTGTCTTAAAAAAACAACAAAAAATCAACATCCCCCTCCCAAAAAAACAACAAAACAAAACAAAAAACCCCACAATCCCCTAAAGCATTTCTCTTTCATTTTTTCCTTCAAATGGAGGCATTTCACGCCAGTGACTTCTCAGTATTTTTAGCACATTTCCTCAGGGAACCCTGTGGATCCCACTGTGATTTCTGAAGGTGCTAGGAAACCAGCATCTCCATCAGATTTCAGTTCCAGTTGTGCCTATTCAACACATTTCAAAGTTCCACCAGTCCTAAATTGTGACAGCACAGACAAAGCAGGTGCATCTTTGATTTCACTGAAAACATAAACCCTGAAAAACCTGTCTACAAGAAAACTATTCAGTAATGACAATTTCTTCATATTTTACTACCTTTTTGGTTCTCCTCTGATAGGCAAAAGCAATGTCCTGCCTCTGTTCATTGCTGCGGTTTGTCAGGATGTTGATGATGGTGACCTCATCCACACCTACAAAGACACAAAGCAGAGAGTTAGAGAAGATTTCTTGTCACTGTTCTTTGCACCAGGATGTTCCCCAACACTGAAACACAGCACATGTGGAGCAGAGCTCAGCAGCTCTCATTAGTTTGTGTTCATCATGTCCTGGCCCTGGAGAAAAAGCTGTCCAATTCGAGCCTGATGGGATGCAGATCCTTGTACACACCTCAAAGTCAGTGACCAGCTTTGCTACTCTGTCTCATGCTTCACTTGTGTGTCTGTGCACTTGCGTTCAGGCACTCAGAGTTCTGCAGAAAGTTGCTCAAGAACACAGACTTTAAAACTCACACTGACTAAAGCCTTTCCTGTCATTTCAGTGGAGTGTTTTCAATTAAGGCTTCTTAATAAAGCAGTTATATTTTCTGTTTAACCCATTTGATCCATCACTCCAAACAGAAACAGGAAAACACACCAATATATTGAATTCAGTATGTTTCAGAGGCTCACAAGACAGAAGGGATTTTTGACACTGGAAGAATTAAGTGTGTGCTACTTTTTGAAATCACTGGAAGATCCACGCTGAGCTGTAACTGGCATGCCTGGAGGATGTGGATGCTCAAACGCTCAACTTAGCTTTTAAGTAAGTGAACTACATATCAGTAAAGGTTTAGTTTTAAGGAAATCATTCCAAATCCAAGCACTTTAATGAAACTGTCAGCTTTTGAAGCAAACAGGTGGCTCTAATCTAGAGGTCAGAAAAAGCCCAGAGCTTCACTTCAGGTCTCTCTGTTTAATACAAGGATTATGAATAGCTTCTTCCACACTTGCACACACGTCAGTGTAAAAGATGATTTCTTGATAAGAAACCCCAGAAAGTAAGGACTGGATCAGCAGCTATGAGCAGGACTCAGATCCCTGCCAAAACCCAGCTACATTTATTTTTCCTATTACCCAAAGTAACCCGAAACAAAGAACTGTAACAGACACTATAAAAATTAATCATATAAAATATGAATCTTACAAAAGACCTTTTAACCCCCCAGCTGCAGAATCTAAAATCATAAGTCAAATCCAAAAATCCTTTCTCTTTCTTTACCACATTTTTCATGATGAAATACTACACTTGGTAGCCTCATCCTCTTAGCTTGTGCTGAGGCAGACCTACATCAGTGCTCTTATTCGCACAAGCTTGGCCTGCAAATGATGCCAAAAGGCCCGGGACAAAGTATCGTGTGTCTAAATTACAAATTCTGGGTTGAAAACAGGTTGACTGCACATTTCAGCCATAATCTACTCGTGCACATTTTAAAGGGCTCCCACATTACAAAAGAAAACAAATTCTCCCTGTCCAGAAATGGCCACACACAGACATTGAACCTTCCAGCTGTTGCAGGCCCACAGCCCAAGCCAGTGTCTTAAGGTTTTTAATACAACCTGAATTTACACCATTCTTGGCATTCAAAAATCAAATGACATTTTCAAGTCATATCACAATTGTTACAGATTAGAAGCCCACAGTGACTGCATCCAAGTTTCTTATGCATGTGCTATGGAAATATGAAGCCAACTCATTGCTCTGGCATGCAGTGGAAAGTGAGTGCTTGTACTTCATTCACTCTGGGGAATCACAGTGCATGCACAGGATGCTGACTCACAGCTGCTGAGGTGGGGCAGAGCAGGACAGCAGCTCAGACACTTTTCTCTGCTCTTTGCTAAAGTCTGAAAGTTTCAAGGCAATGAAACAGAGTTGATTTCCAAATTTATTCTGGATAGGTACATTTTATCCCTGCATTTCTACCAATGGGGAATGGAAAGAAAAATTCTGCTTAATAACAGCTTTGCTGTGAAAGAGGCAATGTGTGGCATTGGTAAGATCACAGTGTTGGAGGTCAATCAGCAAAAATGAGGAAATGAACATGAATGGGGTCAAAGGGAAAAATTTAGATAAAACAAGACCATAATTTCAGCCCTGCTAGTTTGCTTAGCAAGGGGTCACCAAACCCAAACCATGTTGCAATGAGATATTTCTTTTGAGATGGTTTTAATATTCGGAGTATTTGACTGATGCAGTTTGGTGATTTCGGGCACTGCCCTCTCTCACCTGCAAGCCAGCAGATATCCTCTAAAAACTTTTACTTCATAATCTTAAGAACTCTGTCAAAAGCTATGGGCATGTTGGATATACCACATAAACAGAAGACCTTATGTAAGATTGAATTGACTGGTTTATATGTCATCATTGTTTTAGCGATTTCTGGATAAAATTAATTTATTATAGACCTATGTTCCAAGCCCTTTGCTATGACAAACCTGTATCTGAATTCTGCCAGCCTTGGAATAAAAAAAGTATCCCATGAGACCTCAGTAGAAGGTTGCAAATAACAACTATTCACAACCTAGTCTGACAAAATGATTTAACAAGTACTTGAGACACACAAAGTCTAAATGCTAGGAAGTAAGTCTGAAACAGAAAGGAGACACTTCAGCAGTCATCTTTGCTACAAAAAAATGAAAAGAAAATTTAACATAAGCTCTCTTAGTGCTCTTCTAGATAGTTTCTTCTGTTTAGGCTCATGTTCATCAGCTAATCTATACACAGGGCACAATAGAGCATTATAGAGAAATCAAACAGTTCCTTGTCCTATACAGCAACAAGCCAACATTCGCAAAGGACATGCCAAGGCACTATATGAATTTGCTGCAGAAACTCTAAACAGCATAAAAATGAAACATAGCCATGGCATTTATACCAAAAGGAACAAGCCAGAACTGTAACAACTTATTTGCATTATGCAACCTCTAGGTTGAACAGTTGCTGACTACAAACTGGTTTTATATGACCTGGAGTCATTTTTGCAAATTTCCCTTCCTAGGCTGGTGGATATATACAAACCCCCTGCATTTAATTCAGCTCTAGTCAAAACCCTAAAAAGGGCTGGACAATGTATTTGTGCAGTCTAGTTTTTGCAGATAGAACTGAGCCCAAATAAACACATCACAGTATTTTCCAGAGGTCCCCACAGCTGAACAGATGGCTCAGCAACCTCTGAGGAATTGATCTGAAGAGTGTGAATGGATGCTGAAAAATTTAGATATTACATAGAGCAGAACAGTCAGCCATTCTGCCCTAGATCTTTTCCCTAAAACAAATATACAGATGCCATTTAGGCAGTAAAATACATTTTAGCCATTTTACACCCAGTCACTAAAATGGAGATTCATGGCTGATTCCGGGAGTTTCCATTACTGAGACACAGCTGGATAATAATTTATATGTGGTAACTCTCCAAACCGGCCCGCCCTGATGGCAAACACCACACTTCAGGCACTGTTTATATAAGGTATACCCAGAGATAAGACTCCATGAGATATCATTTCCATAGCACTGCTATAATTTCCGGTACATTGGAAAGACTGCTTTGGTGAGTATGAAATACAGGCCATTATAGCACGCACATGCCTTGATTCTCAACAGAGAAAGCCCAAGGGTTCAGATACCAGGAGTCCTTTATCCTGTAAAGCCCCCAAATGGTTCTTATGTGCCTGGTTTTTTTAAATTTTCAACCACAAAACAGCTTGTATGTGTATTTATCTCTCTCACTGTCCTAAAATGAACAAGTCATATTCTTCTTCACCATTCCATGATAACTTACATTGCTTATTTCTACTCTCCCCATACAATACAAACTAACTGCAAGAGAAATGGTGATACTTCCTAGGAAAATGGTAGCTGCTGTGGATATAGACTGTTTGTTCATTATGGTTGTCATACTTTTAATTCAAAAACTACTTAGTATTTCCTAGAAATATTTTTAAATTTGTTCTTGCAGGTAGCTTTTTACATCACTGTTCATCACAAAACAACTAGTATTTGGACAAGTCAGAATTTTCATTTAAGAAAAAGCCCCACATACATTTTAGAAAGATCACATTTTAGCAAATTGTCTAAATTAGCAGATGAAAATATCCTGTTACAAAGCATATTTGAATGCTCACACTTTTTCCTTGCACTTTGATGCAAGGAAACAGTACCTGGAAGAAGGGTTCTAACACTCTGCCTCTTACAGTTCCACAAGAATACTTCCTGTGTGAGATTCTTTAGGGTGGATGATTCAGTAACAAAACCATAAAGAGATTTTTCCTCTTTAAAGCCTTCCCAAAGTAACTCCTGGATAACAAACTAATCAACAGAGAGAATCCTACAAACATGCAGGTCCATGAGTAAGATCCCTATTATTCACTCAGAGTTGAAAATCATCTCTCTGCTGAAATGTTTCCATGTATTTAAACTGCACTGCTTATCTTTGCTGGGAGAAAGTGAAAAGTCAACAGGAGCTTGACTTTCCTGACTGGAAAAGCTTTTGTACTGCTGAGGATATTGCAATTTCCTTTTGCAATAATTAGCAGCTAGAGAGTTCAAATGTGTAAATTTGTACCTATCCTGAACGTCTGATGGTGTATTTGGCATGTTTAGACTTGTCCTATAATCAGAGCTGCAAAAAATTGTGAAGTCTAGACAAAACTCTACATATACACAAAGCATCGGCTGCCAAACATGGTGGTATATATACCTCTCTCACCAGAGAATCCTTTTAAAAAAAACTCAAACCATAACTGATTCAAAATCAGACCTGTACCCACTTTAATAAGGAATTTCTCCAGCTAAATTAAGAAATCCTGTGAAAGGAAGCCTCGTGCTTGTTAGAGAGGGGATATATTTTACACTTTATAGCAAGTCAAACACGTGCTTTGCTGGTACTGATGGAAGACATTACCATTTCTTTCTGATGAGAAATTGTTTGGCTTTTAAATTTCTCCCTCTCCCAACATGCAGGCAAAAGACCTGCCAGTTCCAGCTACACCCAGCTGTTGCTTCTCTGGCCTGGGGCGAGTGCAGAAAGTGTGGCACTCCCTGTCCCAGGACTAGGGCAGGATCAAAGCCCTGGGAGTACCACCAAGGCATTACTTCAGAGCTCCAGCTCACACTCCCTGCTCTCCTGATGGTTTCACTGGACCAGAGAGAAGCCTAGCTAATAACCTGGCTCAGAGAAGCTCTCAGATTGCCCTGCCCCTGAAACAGTGCAAATTCATTTCAGAAACTAGTTTCTAGGACCTTCTTTGACCCCAAATTAATATAAGATACATGAGCATTTAGTTCAAAACCCAGGAGAAAAAAGTTCAAACCACCCCTATGCAGCTGTGTGGAGAGCTGAAAGGAGGAAAAAATGTCCATTCCAACAATCCAGCAGAAATCCATGACTCAGAGCCCAGTCTTAAATCACTGCCAAAGAAGCTGACAGTTCATTCTCAAGTGGCAGAAAAGGAGTAGAATTTGAAGTACTGATGAGTCAAGAGAGAAAAAGTGGACACTTACAGCGATAACCTCAACAACTAGTGGCTACAAACTTAAAAGCATATTCAAAGCATGTACTTACAGGGTTCAAAATCTAACTTGGTCAAGATTTCATCAGTGAGGTCTGAGAAATCCAACACCTTCTAAAGCAGGCATCCTTGAGTAAGGATGTTAAAATGTTTGAGACGCAGTTCTATGGGCCAGCCTTCTATCCTAGAAGCAGAATGGAAGCCCCAGCCCCTGGTCCTCACCTTTGGTCTTGATGGCTGTTTCGAGGGCTGCAGCGTCCCGGTCAGCATCAAAGTTTGAGTAGGCTTTGACTGTGGCATAGGCACTTGGAGGGAGAGAATGCTGGAAGGAAAAGAACAAAACTGCAGAGTTAAATTGTGTAACTGCTGCAGCTCGTAAAACACAAAGCTCTTGGTTACCTAGTATGCAGCCAAATGTTTAAATACAAGAACTACCATCAGGGGTCTGTGAAAATGGAATTCTACTAAGAGCCACTGAAGTCTGTTCTCCTCATGTGTATTGTCCAGAAATCCACTCACAGCCATGCTTATTAGGGCACAGAATATATACAAATAGATAATGCATTTATTGCAGCAAAAACCTAACACCTTCCAAGTTTACTCACTAAACCTCAATAGTCTAAAATCTGGAGCTTTCTGGGTAGATCTGAAGGACAATGAGTACATAAAACTAATTCAAAGAAAGTTAAAGTCAAAAGTATTTTACATTTTTTTCTTTTAATTACAGCTACAAATGATAAAAAAAAGGAAATTGAAGATTAACAATGAGGAAGTCAGAATAAGTTTTGTGCCCTATCTCATGGACTTTAAAGATAACACCATAAAATGTACTTAATTTTAAGTACAGTTCTAGAAAGCAGAAATTACTCCCAATTGCCTTTTGAAACTCTTGGCCTGCAGACCCTTGCTTTAAGCAGCACGAGGCTTACAAAACCAAATGACATTTCGAATTACCTCTGCTAAGAGTAAGAGGACTCGCAGGTAAGTTCACTTAGTAAACAGATGCAACATTTTCCAAGTTGCCAGATTTTATTAGCTGTTTATTATGGCCCTCTCCTGAGGATTACAGCTGCAAACAGAGGGTGACCAGAACAGAGATTCAACTCTTCTCAGCTGCTCCAGTTTAAGCTAACAGCTTGTTATCACCTCCCAGGGGCAGGTTAAACTAAACCACAGATTTTCATACAAGTAGCTGGGTAATGTTCACAAATCCCACTCTGCTGAGTTCAAGTTAGAGACCTAAACTTCTGGCAGAGAGGTAGAGCTACTAGCACCTGAACTTGCCACAGCCATTTCCTAAGTGAATGAACAACTAAGCTTTCTTGGAAAAGATCCCCAGAATCTTTTGTTTCCACCTCTAACTCCAAAAGAAAACCTGGGTTCATGAACAGTACTAAGCTATCCTAATAACCCTGGAAAATATTTTTACATGCAAATTTTTAAGAGGACAACTTTTAACTAAAAAATTCCACGGTTCTGACTACAATTGACTCAGTCCCTGTAGAGGTCACGCTGTTCTGCACAGATTCCTCTGGCAGCTACCCCTGTGCCTTCTGGAGACAGTCTGTTTTATGCTGTGCAGATGGGAAGTCTAAAAAGCACCAATAAACTGAATAATTTTCTTTTGTCTCTTACCATCAGCTCCGTCCAGCAAAATGGCCCCAGTCTGGCCCAGAGCCACACCACAAAACACAGCTTTTCCTTTTAGTGGATCAAGTTGGCAATCGAAACAGTAAATGGAGATATGCAATGCAGCCTCAGAGAAATCTGTGTGCCTGAAAGGTTCCTAAAGCAGGCATCCACCATCCTGCGGCACTGCTCGCCAAGCAGCACTCTGGATAAGCTGAAGCAAGTTACCTGGTGGCCTTGGCAGAGCTGGGCACCTCTCCTTCCACCCAGCTCTAAGTATTTTCTGAGTAATTGGGATGGAGTATTTTATTGTAAGGATGATGCCATACACTAACAAAACACACCGCATATTTGCAATTTGCTGGCCATCTTTTACTCTGACCCTCGATCCAATGAATTTACCAAGTCAGATGCAGTTTCCCTGACACCTGACAGGTCTTATCAGGGTGATTGCCTATGAAAAAGAGCCATTTAAATTCCAAGCTATTCAATTACGCTGGTACACTACTGTCCTACAGTACTTGTACTATATGTTTTCAGACAAGAGAGCTTTCTAACTGACTTTGCATTTAGTTCAGTATAAAATGCTTTCCAATGTGGCAGTGAAAGTCCAGCTAATGTGCAACTGCACCGCCCATCTGGGCCAAACTAAAATAGAGAAGTTTATTTCCTCCCCGTGCATTTAGTGTGCTTCAGAGGTCTCCAGCTGGTTTTCTTCCCCTGAGCTTGACAAATTGAATCCTATTGGGAAACATGAGGGAGCAGCAAATATCACCAACAGCTGAAGAAGCTTAATTTAATCTAAAAACACCACGACCCTTTCAGATCTCTACTCCTGGGTATTCCAAGAATCCTTCTGTACTCTTGTGGAGAGATGCAGAAACTGGGAGCACAGATCAACCTCAGCTCAACTCCATCCTCTCCTGAAAGGAAGGAAGGCTGAGGGCATCAGCTCCTTCACCTTCACTCAAATGAGCTGCTGTACCACTGGTGCAGAGCACAGGAGTTCTGTATTGCACAGGACAGCACTGGGGTTCAGCCACAACTATTCCGTGCCTTCAAGCCTAAAAACTTTTTAAAGAGAAAAATGGGTGGTCCAAGTACTGTGCTTAAGGTCAGTTAATTTGCTGAATCCTTGCTTAGAGGATCTGGTCTAATGCTGCATAGCTACACAGGCCAGCTACTCAGTAATTCTGGCTTCCAATTTACAGCACTAATCAGCTGCCTGATCCTTCTTCCACTCTGCTGTGGGATTTCTGATGGAAATGCTGCCACGGAACAGCATTCAAATCTGATTTTTGCAACTACTTGCAAGCATCAAGGAAGAAACATTTCTGCCCTTGAGAACAGATTGCTTAAGTATTCTTCCAAAAGTAATTCTTCATTGAAACACACAACCATGAAAGCTGAAGACTTGACTACTTTTGCACTACAAAACCAGTTTTACTACTTACCTAGTGCACTGACCAGTTCTTTGCAACAGCCCTTTCAAAAACATTGTCTGGTATAATTAATTTCGCAACAAGTAACAAAAATTGGCAAAACATTTTCCTGTACAAGCTCGGATCTGGAGTTACCAGCTTTAAGATTTACATGTATAGCAAGTTCATTAGCAATGTGATGAAATAATGCATGGAGAGGATTCACTTCCTCTTCAGTGACAATCACAGAACCACAGATTCACGGCATGATATGCTGAGACTGTGCTGGTAATCTCCCATCTAACTGCAACGTAAGAAATCAAACAAAGACTGTGGCTTTCTGGTATTTCAATACAACTATAAACCAAGTGCAGATGTGGTGAAAAATATGCAATCAAAACTAAAACAGAAAATGAGACAATAGTTCCTTCAAGATCTAGTTTGGTTTTGATGATAACCATTACAGGACTTAGATGCCCAGTATTTTTGTTCTCATAATGTTCTCCATTTTTAACAGGGAAAAAATAAAAAGAAATTCAGAGGGTATCAGCAAAACCAAACATATTTCCATCTTCTCATCCTTAACATACTTGTTCCTTTGGAGGAAATGAGGACACAGATGCAAACCAGCCATTGTTTGTCCTGTGATATCTTTGATAAGGCCCAGCAGGAGGATAGTGCTTGTGCTGCTGGCCACTTAAAAGGACTCTCATTAAATCATGTAACTGTCCTAGGGTTTACAGCCGGTTTGTGGATGAAAACTGATCACTGCTGATTAGGTTTTTAGCCAATAAACGTTTCAGAGATGTGTGGAATCTTGTAAACTGTACAGCTCAGTAGAATTGTTGGAGCAGGGTTCTGCAAAAGGAACAAGATGGGACATTCAAGTAAAACAAACTTTTCTTGTTTAGATAACAATACTTACATCTCCTTCAAGGGTGAGCTTGCTTAAAATTTCATGAACAGTGGACATCTTGAAAAAATGCTGGAGGAAGAGAAAAAAAGACAGGGTAGATTTAAATATATTTACAGTTCCATCAGTGTGTTACACAGTCTTGAAACACTGAAGCACTTCAGGTGCAATGCATCTGCTAATACCAAGCAGGAAAGAAGGCTGAAGAGTCTCCAAGCCACACCACCATTAATAATGCAACAGCGAGAGGTCTCACTTCAATTGCACAATAAAAATTCCTTAACAAGCATTTCTTCTGCATTTTAAATACTTGCACAGGAATCAGAGAATCTCTACCTCAGAAACAGAATTGACTAAGCTAACAACTCAGAACCAAGAAAATTACTCAGATACATTATAGCTTGTTCCAGCTCAAAGTCAAAAACCAGCAACAAGCAATAGCTTTTAAATCAGATGCTCAATTCCTCAAATACTCAGGAAATCCAATGGAACTAATTCTTTTCATGCAGATATTTTACAAAGCCATAACCCTGTTCAATCTTTAACCCTGGATGCCAGGTCTTGTGGTTTTGTTGTAGCTCCCCAGAACAAACACCACTTAGTAACACGATTATCAGAGATGAGGTAATAAGGACCATCTTAAAATGGTAGCTCCAAAAACAAGAGTCATGGCAAGTTAATCAATATCAATGCTCCATTGCCAGGACCTGAATAACATCTTGCTTGTATATGAGAAAATAATAGGGAAAAAACGAACCCTGAGACAGATTGCACACATTGCAGAAATGAACACTGATGTGATAAACTTATGATACAATACCTTGCCTTTTTTAAACTGTTTTCTGGGCAGGGAGTTTGCCAGAGCTGTATTAATGTGTTAGTGAAAGGGTCTCGCAACCAAGGAAAGCTTTTTAAGGGACTGTAGGGACAGTTACAGGCAATATTTAAGAGGCTTGATGCATTCCCAAAACTCTGCTCTCAAGTTTCTCTACAGAAAGAACAGACACCGCCACTCACATTCCCACCCCCTCACCCAGGATGGCACCTGCAGCAAACATTAGCTGCTGTTGAAATGACAGCTCTTCTCCCAGAACCTCTACAACCCAGCTGCAGGGAGCATTATCAAACAGGGGAAAGAACTGGCTTCAGCAGAGGAGAGAAAGGGCAGCAGCACCCCAAAACCAATGACATTCCACTAACTGCTAAGTGAGCCTGGTCCCAAAATTGCCCTGTTTTCAGCTGGTGCCACGCCCTTCACTTCCACACTGTCACTGGTTCCCCGGTCTGGTTCCCTGGCTCCATGCCCTCCCAGACAACTCCCAGCTATTGTACTGCCAGTTATGGGGATGTCCTTTCAGCTGGTTTTTAATCCTCCACCAGTCACTCTTCTGATGGTATGGGGGATTTCTCGGAACCAGCCACACAGGCTGATTTCCCAGACAAACCAGGCTCCACCCCGTGACCAATTAAGAGCTTGGGGGATCAGAAAGAAGTCTGAAATAGTTTCTTAATAATGGTGATCTGCTTAAAACTCTAGAAAAGGTGTTTATTTTTTAATTTTAGCTCCTGTAAAGAGAAAAGCAAAGAAATCTTTACTTTTGGCAAAACCAGCAAGTGTTATGAGAATAAAATGCAGCAGCGCAATTACAGTACTTTTGTAGTGTAACTGCTGTTAGCACACCTTTCCTCACTTAGAATGCAGAAAGAGAACCCTCCATCTTCTGAAATGATCCAGGTTTAAGTAACAAAAGCAATTTTACTTCAAGCAAACATTAAGATTCCAGGGGGAAAAAATTCAGCAGAGAACCAAAATCACAGTCATATATTTGAGAATAAATTTTTTTCAGAGGAAAAATCCAACTCCGGTCTTCAAAGACAGGTGGCAGAAGTTGTAATAAGCTGCTACGTGATGTTGGCACTGTTAACCATGCTGGTTAGAGGGGATTGATACATTCCTGAGTTATGACATTCTTAATGTCTACACTTAGTAAAATGAAGAGCCTATCTGTGAGACCTTTGTACTCTGACAGTATTTCAACCACTACTAAAGATGAGCAACTGAAGTCCTTCAGTCTCGCTTGTCAAACAGAAAACACCAGTGAGACCTGAAGCAAAGCAACTGCAGTATAATCTTCCACATGAAAAAAAAAAAATTCACTGAACAGCTTTCTGCAAGACTACTATTTCTAAATAAATTAAAAACCACACTGAATCAGGTTTGTTGGAACAAAATACTTGATCAGAGTCCAGGAACAGAACTAACACACTCTCACACAGAGCTGGAACTCCAGGTTCATATCACCAGCACACAACAATGCTATAGCAACTGATTGCCCATCAACAGCAAGCTGGCAAAAGAAACAAATGGGAGTTCTTGCAAGAATCTTCACAGAGAAACATTTTTTACCCAGGGAACAAACAGCTTTTGTCACATCCTGCCCTGTAAGGCACTCATATTTGAGAACAGACTCTCACTGTTCCCTGATGGACTGATTTTATCTGATGTAGTTTTGACAAGTTCTGGATGGGTTTGAACATGTATATAGAAAATACTTGCACTAGCCTGTTCTAACACTGGAAAGGAATCAAGTTTTACCCTCCAGCTGTAAACTAACACTTCAATACCTTAAGGCAAGTCTCTACAACCAATTTCTAAATGCACTTTACGCAATCCTGAATCATATTATTCTAAGAGATGGCATGTTTTGACCTCAACCCTCCCAGAAAGCACTGGTTTGCAGGTCTGTTATTATGCTGGCCCAGTCTCTATTCACCAGCTTATCCCCATAACTGTTTGGTAACAGAAGAACGTGTGTTTAAAAGCAGTGCCATATCTTGATTCCCAGGGCCAGTTCACACACATTATGGAAAAAAACTCCTGTACTCCATGGAAAAGTTTCAGGTATGCACAAACAACCGCATTGCTCAATAAGCAGAGTTAGCATTTTAAGAACTTCTTATACTAGGCAGAGATTTGAGCAAAGGGTGTTCCCAGACATCTGAGCCAAGGAAACGGCATCCCCGGAATGAGAGAATGGAAACTCTTTCACTTGGAGCACATTTGTGTCCAAAAACTAGGGCAAGCCTGTTAACAGAGGAGATGAGGAGAGCGAGGAAGACTTGCAATATCTGCTGTAAATGAAACAAGGGCTCAAAATAATTCATTTATATGCAGTGCTAAGCAGGAGCACAAATAAGCCAGGCTGCATCTCCCCAAAACACCCAACAAGGTTTAGCACATCAGTGAAAGGCACTATTTGGAGGAAACAAAACAAAACAAACAAAACAAACAAACAAAAAAAACCAAAAAACAAACAAAAAAACAACAAACAAAAAAACCCCAACAAACCCCCCCCCCAAAACAAAAAGCCAAAACCCCAACCTTTAAAGAAAATAATTTCAAACCCCATTAAACCACACTACCACGAACATACTTGAATCATTCCCTTTCACAGAAACTGCTCATAACCCACGAAGTTCCATTCCAAGAAGACGATACGCACGTACAAAATTAAGGACTTTTGTTTCTTAATATTCAGCTGATTCTCATTTTTGAGACTTTACAAGAAGACCTGTTGGGTTTTAGGGTTTTTTTTGTTTATCAAGGCAAACTATACCAAATGCTAATCAATGGAAACTGTACTCATTCGGGCTGCTTATCACAACCAGCTCTACCAACAGAAGGCACACACAGGGACAAATCACTCAAGGGCACAGAGGTTCCAAGAGCCTTTCACTCTTGACCTGCACATCGGGGTCTGCACCTCTGTGCAGATACAGGATTTGAACATGGGTATAAGAACTAATGTTAAACAGAAGTAAAGCTGCCATGTATAAGCACACAACTCACTTCTACATGACGATCCTGAAATCACTTCACTTCTCTTTCAGTTAAAATACCTGGCAACATTCCGCCGCCCAACCTCCCCTCCTCACTCGAGGAGGAAGTGGTATCCGAACTGACTCACAATCCAAAAGGCAGCAGCAGCAGGATCTCCGCAATTCTGCTCATGGCCGGGCAGGGTGGGAGACAGAGCCACGCCCAAGGGTGGCTTTGCGAGCAGGGAGGCGCACAGGGCCCCGTGGCACATCGCGGGGGAGCGCAAAGGCAATCCCCGGGGAGCGCTGCGCACCCGCAGTGCCCTGCAGGGCATTCCTGCTGCCCGTGCTAGCATCCGCAGCGGCTCCGGCAGCCGCGGCCGCGCCCTGGGCGGGAGGGGAAGCGAAGGGGCCGCTGCCTGCGGCGGGCTCTGGGCTCCGCCGTGTCTGCGGGAGCAATTCCAGCCTCGCTCCAGCTGAATGAACACCGCCTCCGGAGAGCCTGGCTGGCCGGCACAACTCCTCTGCAACACCCCGCGCTGACAGGCGAACTTACAGTACCGTGGCCAATCCTGCTGAGGCTTTGTGTACCTTAACGACGAGAAGAAATTACTCTCTGGGGAAGTTTGTCGAAGTTTGGGACCGGTTCCTCTTTCCTGAGCGCTGCCGCCACACCCAGTGTCGGTACGGGGCGCACGAAGCTTCCCCAGGGCTGCCTCGCCCATGGACCCACCGACCCAACGTGGAACCGAGCACAGAAAAGTAACGAGAGGGCAGAGCCGGAGGAAAAGGAGCCCGGGAGCGGGTGCGGGAGGGCGGCGGCCGCCCCAGCCACCGCCCCGCTCCGCATCGTGCCCGGCAGCGCCCGCTTCCCTCCCGCCGCACAGCGACTCCCGCAGCGCGACCCCCGCCCGCAGCCCGGCCCGGCCCCGCGGCGCTGCCGCCACCCCCGCTCCCGCTGCGCTGCCGGGGACGCGCTGCCGCCGAGGGCTCACCTGGCTGGGCAGGCAGGGAGGCTCTGGCGGCGGCTCGGGCGGCTCTGGCAGCGGCTGGGGCCCGCGGCGGCCCGGGCGGGGTTTTGTAGGGCCGGGCGGGCCCTTCCCGCCCCGGCGCCCCCCCGGCACGGCGCTGACTCACCCGGCCGCGCCCGACGCCCGGCGCAGGACGGGGACAGGGACGGGGTGGGCATGGGTAGGGCAGGAGCAGCCTCTCCCTCCGCACCCGTGCCTCGCGGAGCCTTGGCCCCGTCCGACGCCCAGGGGACTCCCGAGGTTACGGAGACGCCGGGACCAGCGCCCTGGGCTACAGGGGTCGGGGCTCAGCCGTGACCCCCCAGCCCCGCTTCTCCACCTGCCCCCCGGCTGCCCCAATTGCAGATCCGACCCCCCGGGGAAGGCGGCCCCCATACGCCTCCCTCAGCGTTCCTGGAGCAGCAGGTGGTTGTTGCCTTGGGAATCCCAGAGCAGCGCAGCTGTGACAGTGCCGGGGCTCTCGGGGCCGAGCACGGCACCCAAGGCCAGTGGGCCCAGCACCCAGCCCAGGGCCCGGACCCCGAACGCGCCCGCCCCAACAAACCGGGCACTCCCTGCCGCACTGAGAACTGGGCACATACACAGCAAACCAAGATCCCCACAGTGTGCAGCTAGAGCCCAGCCTCCTTCCTGCAAGCACTGCTCAGAGTTCAGGGGGTATCCGAGCTGGGAGACGCCGAAATGACGTCTGGCACAAGCAATAAATGCTACAAGAATGAGACACAAGCTCTGCTCTGAGGTTCACTGAATCATGCTCAGATAACCCGAACGGGCCTACCACACCCAGCGCATGGACAGGAAATCAAAGCTTCTCCCAGGCCAAGTAGTGAAAACTCACTTATAGAATCCCAGGTGTTAAACTTGTAACAAAAGAAAAACACAGTTAAACAGTAGTTGCAGATGTGCAGTTGGATCACTTGGGATTACTGTTTCACCTCAACATGGTGGACAATTTACTGGTCATTGAGATTAAATACTGCAGGAAAAAGCAAGCACTCCCCACTCCCAAAACATGCAGTTATTCCTGTAACTTCAGCGTCATTTTCTTAATTCCCTGCAGGTGAATAGATTTACATAGTCCTTTTAAGAATATGTTGTCACACAGCGGGTTTGATTCTGCAAAGAGATATTTGTCTCTGCTAGAAGTATTTTTTGTAGGCATAGACAAAGATGGCAGACACAGGTGGTAAAAAAGTTTTAAGCTTATCCAGCTGCATAAAAACAGTGGTGGCAAAAGCTGGCAAACACAAAAGAGACAAGAATATGCCTGAGAGACACGGTAATTGCTGGGATGAAACAAGATCAGCGATACAAACCAGGAGAAATATTAAGAAATACTACACTCAACTTCAAACATGGAGGCAACAGAGTGGACACTGGTCATTGCAGAAGGTGAAAATAATGTTAATACACCTTTTCTGGTTAAACAAAAGTGACATGAAGGGGAGAGCCATAGGAGAAGGCATATTATGGAACAGCATTCTGTCAGAAAATGTCAGTGCCAATATTGCATTAGTTTGACACATTAACTTTCTTTTTGGCAAGGCCACTACGGTTATTTCTCTGTGTATTAAGGAACCTGGTCTTCCAAAATGAATTCCTGGTTATCCCACTTCAACCAGTGTTTGTGACTAACAGTTAAACATAATTTCCCCCTGCTTTTCAGGTTTCTTAGGAAAAGAAAAAAAGCACTGGCAACTTGGAAATGTTATTCACAGATCAAAAATACTTACAGTCCTAGAAGTAAAAACCATTCTGTACTGCAGTATTCATTAGGGACTTTAAATAGGGATACAGGGCCAGAGAGCCAATTTGCCTCCTAATGGCTGCATCATCCCTCGGGGACAGTTTTTTTAACCCCCATCTCTTGTCAAACATCCTTAATACAAAAGCAGAAAAGCATAACCACAACACCCTCAGCTGAAGAAAGTGTTTTCACATATGTAATGAATTGCTAACATGCAACATATACACTGTATTTTTGTATACAATCTGCTGAGCCACATAGTAATGAATTGAGGAGGAACACAATCATTCTCTTTCCTGAAGCTCCATTTACCTTTCAGTCCTTTACTGCAGCCTGTTCCAATGACACTACTACTCCCATTTCCTTAGAAATTAGTTGTCTTTTTAACAATTTAATACTTTTTAAAATATGAAGTAGCTCACATACCACCTTTAATTTTGCATAGATCTTCATACAAACACTTTGCAAGAAGTTTGATATCAAGCGAGCTGTTATAATAACCAACAGCTTCAGAAAGGTTGTCTCTAACACCCAAATTAGTCATCAGTTATTCAGTCTCAGAATCACACACTGACCTCAGTTCAAAACAGACAGCAGCCTCTCTGAACTTATACAAACTTCAGGGATTGCTTAAGTGATTTCAAAAGAAAAAAGATTGACAGTAAGAAAAAACCCACTACATTCAAAGTCAAGAAGATACACACATATTCAAACATGTTAAGAATTCCCTCAATTGCTCTCTATATGTAGGTCAACTGACATCAAAGCCAGGGAATCTAAATAGTATGAACAGCAGAAAACACAGTCATGCTCTTGGCAGAACAACCAACCATCCCCTAATACCAAAGCCATTGATACTGCCCATGGAAATATGATATGTTCTTCATATTTTAAAGAAAAATGTCTGCAAAACCAGTGATTTAATGAAGGCACCGATCAGACTGAGCAAACAGGAAAGCCTTCTCTTATCTGCCGAACAGGGAAGGGGAATTAATTAATGGGAAAACAGCAGCCAAGTGCCTGTATCACTTTTTACAATGAGACCTAAGCTTGTACATCATGTAGGTTATTTCTTAAGATTTACTCAGAACTTGGAGGGTTTGTACAGCACCTGTCCCAAGGGCTTCTAGTCCATGACCACTGCTCCTGTGCAGCACTGTCAGCTGATAAAAGGCTGAGACAAGGACTGCACTTACTGCAAGCCCAGTGTCTCTCTGTGTCTGCCTCACAGATATTTACCGGAAGAAACATGCTTCAACTGGAAAGTAAGGCAGTGCCAAGAAAGGTTTGCAATTTGTTTTCACATTGTTTGGTCCCTGCACTCCCTTAAGATATCTGCCTAGCAGGTCATATTTCAAATCACCAGCAACTTCTTCAGCTGCAATTACCTATTTGTGACCTCAGGCTTCCTGCACGTTGACCACAGCAATCCAAGAGAGCACACTTTTCTTGACTGGGGCCACACAGAATCCTGTGGATGGAAAAACAAATATAATTGTGCCAAATTCTCATTCTTCCCTTCTGACTGCTGTGATTGAGCTTCAGCCTATAGTCTGTGGACATGCTGTAGGTCCATTTGCTCCACCCTCTCAGTGACATTACTGTTGCCAACTGTACCATTCTTCTGTTACTGCTTAATATTGTTTGATACTGATTTTATCTTCTTTTCCTCCCTCTTTCAATTCAATATACCATTTTCTTCCACATCACCAACATGATTTTTCCTGTCATTTCTTATCATATCACTGGAGGCTTGACTTGTGCTTAACTTGAATACTCTGTTTTAGTTCCCCTCTGACCCAACTTTAGCTTTGCAATAACATCTTCACATATGGGGTCACTCCAGCTGATTTTTCTCTCACTTCTGTCTATTTTGCTCCTTCATCTACACAGATCTTGCTCACCTCTTTCAGGATGCTGTCCATAAACAATCAACACTGCATTAATACTGGAGGTATGAAGGCCACAACTCTGTCAATATGTATTGCCTACTTACACTCGTAGCTTCAACTAAAAAAAAAAGAGGGGAGGGATCAGGAGAAACGACTTTCTGGTCTAGGTGTGACTGAGCCTCTGTCTAGTGTTGCTCCCTGAATGTGTTGCAAGAGGATAATAGAAATTCCATTCTGATTAGCATATGGATCAGGCAGACCTCTGAGTGTTGTTTTTGCATCTTGATTGTTTGGTCTAATTTGGGAACTGCCATGATACAAATAGACACAGATTTGTTATTAGCACTCAAGGCAGTAAGAGTAATTACTCAAGAGTAATTACAGGTTACAGAGACAGCTGAGTGTAACTTGAAAGTTGTGCTAGTTGGGTTCCCAGGGTAACAACTTGACAAGTTATGATGTCCATGGCTACAGAGCAAAGAAGGAAGGACTCCTGCTTAGCACATCTAGCTGTATTAGTAAAACTCTAAACACTGAAAGTGCTATTTTGCTTAGGAGAGGGGACTTGTGTTTTGGCTTTTTTTTTTTTTTTTTTTTTTTTTAAGGGAGGTGGTGATGGAGGGAGTTTACTCTATGTATTACAGAATCGTAATCCCACGTTTTTGAAAAATAGACCAGAATACCAATGCCAACTTTTATCTAATACAATACCAGAGAACCAGACATCTTGTTAGGTGCTCCACCTAACAACCTAAGCCCTCGGATCAACTCTATTCTGTGCAATCTCATTCCTACACTACATGCACATTCCTGCACAAATGTTATTCTCTACTCAGAATTTTATTTACTTGAAATAATCCCTTTTAAAGAGCTAGACTTAATCTCTGGAATGATCTTCTGTGCTGGCCAGATTTCTAATATTTTGTTATGCGTCTATTTTACAAACCAAGCACCACAATGGGTAAGGTAGCTGGCATTTGCTGGTTCAGTGTGGGAACAGAGAGTGTGTGTAGGCATAAGTAGTGTGCTTATGAACAGACCATTCAGGTTAGGCACTGGCGCCCTGGGCTGCCTGCCTTGCAGTGCTGTGCTTTGCTGGGTGATCTTACACTGTTGCCTTCTGACTGATCAGACCCAGCTATCAACTGTTAACTCTTCAGGGCGAAGTTTAAGCATTATATCTGCTAAAGAAAACGGCTAATGACAATTACTTCCTCAAGATACAAAAAGAGATCAGATTAATCGAATTGTTTCCAGTTTACCTTCATCTGTTTCATACAAAGTCTATATTACAAGGAAGGTGATGTAACCTTGTTTAAAGGGTGTATTTTAGCAGTCACCGTGAGTGACAAAGACATGACAGGCATTCTGCCCTGGTTACTTCCCATGCAGAATCTCCAAGTGCCTCATCCATAAGAGCCTGACAGCAAATGCTCTTCAAAGCTAGTAAAACATCTACCTCTCCAGCTGGCTGCATCTTGAAGGTGATTTTTAAGTTTTCTTTTATATCCTGATACTGTTTTATCACTGGATTTTCCTTCAGCTACAACTCTATATATGCAAAACAATTGTGTCTGCCATTCTGTATCCCTCTTCTGCCACCTTCATGCACATCTGACCATAACCTTAGCTTGAACTCAAACTTATTTTCAGATATTTTCTTCCTCACCAGTGTAAATAACACTATCATCCTCATCCTTTTATCTCTCAATCTCACTGGATCCTTCCACTCCAAGCCTAATGGCACAAGGAATTTGCCTCCACAAAGAACCAGATGTCTGAGCAACTTTGGATCCCAAATCAAGACAAGTAACAAAGCAAAATATTAGCTAAGATTATAATTACAGTCAGAAAGAAACTCCTTTAGATATTCACAAAAGCTAATAACAAGCAAAGCTGTCTTGGGGCACACATATAATCTAAATAAAGTCCCTATCACTTGGTAAAGCCCATAAAGTTAGGTCCCTATGGTGCAACCCATTGCACTGGCTGCCCACTGTTCAAGGCAAACATGGAATCATCTGTGCCCTGTCAAGGTGCTCAGAAGCAAGCAAACCCCTTTACTACTCTCACCTAGCTGACACAGGTAACATGGGCCACCAACTTCAAAGGTGCTGTAGGCTTTCCCCCCTGACTCAGTCCAGGCTGCTGCACCTTCTTTCCTTCTGTTTGGCATAAGAACTAGAGTGAGCCAGAGAGGTCTGCACATTTAATTGACACAGACATTCAGCCAGGAACATGCATCATGAACAAATGCAAACCAGCAACTCAGATAACAAGTGTAGCAAAACCTAGAAAAGTAACTCCTCTGGCATATGTTTTTCATGAGCATCACTCCTATCTGGAGCTCAAGTCCATTTCTAACCTCAGCTGTGAATCACCGGCAGTTTGGTTTTGCAGTGCGCCTCATGGGAGCAATCATCTAGTGACTAGAAGAGGTCTCCTAGATACACACAAACACAGAAATGAAACACTTGCCAAACCCCGTGTACTGGTATTGGAGGCTTGAACAAACTCCAGCCGCTTTACACTGAATGAAACAGTGGCAGGATATAGAAACAAACAGTCACTATGTGTGTAACCATGTTTAGTGCATTTCCTCAGTCCCTGGGGATTTCCTGATGCCCTGCTTGAGAGCCAGCTGCCTTTCCATGCTAAGATCATGCAGTCTGAGCCAAAACCAGCACTGTAAAGCCTTGTCAGATATTAAAGTCTACTTTCTGTTCTCAGATTAGCATGCATGCCCTCAATCACAGCCTAATGTACTTTGGGTTGGAGAGCTGCAATTCCATCTGAATCCAGGTATCGTGCTGTATTTGGTCCTAGAACTAATCCTTTAGGTCCTTTAACAGGTTAAAAAGATCAAATCCCAAAACCAAATCCACTACGCTGAGTTCAGCTTTCCCAGCAATATCAGCACAATGCTGCTGGTATAAACAGGCTACCAGTATATGTTACATTAAGAGAGATTCTGAACCCACTTAGATGTCACAGTGCTTAAAACAATCACGGCTGCCAGTTCTAAAACAATGTTCCCCAGACAGCCACCACACTGGAAAACACTGTAGAAAATATTACCAGTGCACGTAGCAGCCCCTGACATCATGCAGAACAGACCAGCATGAATAATCGCTGCAGAGTTTTTGGCCTTTCTTGCCAAAGGACAGAAACAGCTACAAAAGATGAAAGCTGCCAAAAGTCCTCAGGGAATTTTTTCCTAGGAATAGTGTTAAAAGCTTTAATGTAAAACCAAGTCTGTTTTGCTTCATTGTTTCCCATCATTATGGGCTCTTTCCACTTTAGTGACTCATAACACAAACAGTCCCATGGTTTGGATTAGTCTCCTGGCCTCTGCCAAAGTACTGGGGAGGCTGTCACACCTTAAATATGCCCCTAGGAATCCTGGGGAATAATTCTGAAAGTTTCAAGGAATCTAATTAAGCACCACCTAAACTTACTCTAAAAATGCTTAAACAACAGGTTCCTATGGCAAATCTGCAGGCTGGCAACTACATACTGCCAAAATTATCTCCTTGTTGTTTAACATCATGCCACCTCTGAAATGACCCAGGAAAATTAATTTTAAAATCACTTATAGTGTGAAATTCACTGGGAAAAGTCAACGCACAATTTCTACCACTACCTGCAACACAGCTGGAAATTTTCAATTAAAATCAATGATTCTGTGAAACAGCAGGGAAGGGGGTTTTTGTGCCTTGTTTTAAAACATATCAACCTTGCTTTAGTAAAAAATAACATAAACCACAGGATTTTGAGAAAGTTCTTACATGATCTGAACTCTATTACCTAAATTAGGATCAGCTGAGGTACTAGCTGGGAATGAATTATGCCTTATTAATGCTTTATGCATTATTCCTGTGACAAAGGAATGTCACAGATTCCTAATTACATAGGACTGTCTACACTGACGGTTTTGTTGCTCTTTCAAGTGGCATCTTACAGCTTTAAGAAAATTTAAGGCAAAGAAAGTTGACTTCAAACAGCTGTTGATTGAGTGGCTGCTACCAAGAGATTTGTTTCTGCCAGGCAGGCTAAGACTTGCTTTTCCAGGTCAGAAGCACAGGTTAGAATGCTAAAACCAGAGATCTCTTCCTCCAATGAGTAAGAAAAAATATATTAAAAGACTATTGTTTTAGCATGAAGGAGTACACGTAATACTCAACATTTTCACATCTGATTTCGGTTAAGCCTTCAGTAAACACTTCTGCTGGAGCTGGGTAACTTTGCTGTGTCCTGCACACCAGCAGCCAGTGCTCACACCAGGGACAGGTGAGGAGAAAGAACAAAAGGCTGCAGTGCCAACACAACTACAGATAATTTTCTAACAACTTCTCAACACTAAGGTTTCTGTTTCTAATGCTACTACCCTCCAGGAAGTCAATAATACAAGAATGAGCAGCCATCAGGGTGTATAGAATAACTGAGTTCAAAACAGCAGAGGAAAGAGCCCAGCTGGCTGATCAACAAAGACAGACATGGAAAGCCAGCCAGCCTTCATCCTTCCTGTGGAGAGAGGCTGGACCAAAGAAAGCCTCTGGGAAGGTTCTGCCAGTATAGAAAGTTAGAAGCCCAAATTTAAGCCACAGCCTGAAACATGCACACATACACACACACAGAGGAGCATGGAGCCACAGGTACTCTTTAAGCCAAAGAAAAGTGGACAATACTTTATCTTCTCTGTCTCTCTGGGTTGGTAGAAAACCTATAAATGGAAGACAACATATTTTTTTGATAACTAGGATGTTGTGTGAATTATCTTCCCTGAAGAAGGCAGGAAACAAATTTATTTATTCATGTACCCACACACAAATTTTCTGCTTGTTACTAAACCAACCAACCAAAGAGCCTGCAGTGAGAGGTCCACTGACCCACAAGATGCTTTTTCTCCAGAGATGGCAACAGTGTCAGTACAAAATTCTCTCCAGGTTTCTTAACCTCTGTGCTGCTTTTGCACTGATCAAGTCACTCTAATCAATCTCACTGTGCACTCTGCTTAGGTTACTTGCAAACAAGCCAAAGAATTTCAGCTCTGATGTGAACACTTGTTAATTTAGAAATGGCTACACAAAAGCTGTTGAAAGTAGCATGTGCAGCTTTGCAGTAACTATACCTCCTTTTTATTTCATTACTTCTGCTATAAACAAAGAATATCCAGAGAGCTGCACAAGGTTACTGTCCTCCTGTCAATCAAGGGAACAGAACTGCAGTTAACTGCATGGGTCTGAAATAAATAGGTTTTGACTGCTGAGGTAGCTTTTAATGTGGCTACGAGACCTGCTCAGCCATGGGCTTCTGACAGCTTCCTCCTTCCCTCTTTTTTAAGCTCAAATTTAATCCAATCATTAAAATACTTGTTGAAGTGCTCTGTCTGCCTGGCAGCATAGCCCAGACTAGATGGACTGATGGGTGACTTATTTCAGCAGAAGTTTTTTTTGCATTCCTCCTGCTTTTTTATTTTGAATTGTTTGTGCAAAGTTTTGGTAGGTGGAGCTTTTGAAAGTAGAGCTTTTGAATCAATTGCAGCAGGCCTGGCACAGGGTGGCACTCATGCTGTTCACTCAACTATGGGATAAACAAACGTTAAAGATAAAAATCATGAACCAACCTGAGTTTCAAACCTTTTCAAGGTTGTATCATTATTCCAAATTTTGTTTTCAGTGATGAAATTAAATTCTAAACAAATATTCTCATTTTATTTATAGATGCCTTTAAATAGTTTCTGAAAAGTACACCAGAAGCATTGATCTCAGTGTGAATTTGACTACACTGATTCTTAACATTGGTATTCTAAATTTATTTTCAGAAAATCCTTATGCTTTTCTTTCTGTGCTAAAGTGTATCAGAAGAACTGATAAGGGAAGAGCAAAAGAAGTTCAGTAAGAAAGGCTATGCTGCACCATTCCTTTCTAATCACAGCAGAATGCACTACAGCAGCAGCTGTGGTAGCAGCAAACTGTAGGGAAAGAAAGAGTAATAGTCACAGCAAGACTGTCTGTTGGATCTGTTTGGGAAAACAAATTCTCAGGTACACAGATGCACCCTCACATCAGGGAATTAATCTAGAAACATAAAGGTAAATTCCAACTGAGAATATCTGCTGCCAACAACTGATTCTGTGCCCAGACTTTTAACTTCAGGTATGAAAAAGCACTAGAATGGCCAATACATTTTCTTTTATCACAGTTGATCATCTAAAGGTACTTGCATATGAACCTATGTATAAACTCTGGAAGTCTATTTTGAGATCACAAAATGTCTTTAAAACAAAATGCCCAAACTTGCTGACTTTGTGCAGAGGATGGGTAGTTGCACCCCTGTGACCTCCCCAGGAACACCTTTAACACATGTGGCATAGATAGGAAAGAGTCTTCATTTGGCATCACTTTATCATCTTTGATCCTGTTTTGTGGAGGAATTCATGAGCTCCTTTTCTACCTAAACACACAAATCTAACTATTCTCGCAGTGCTCACAGAGTGCAGTGCTAGCAAATTACTAACTGCATTTAGATAATGTTATCAGCATCACTAGAGTATCAGTCTCATGTTTGTTTTTCCTCTGAAGCCATTAGCTCCTAAAAGCCTGAAATGATGAAAGGATTCAGGATTGCCTGGACAAGGCAGTGGTGGGGAATGGACAGGGAGCACTCACTTCAAGGTAAAACTTCAAAAATACAATTTCAGTACCATGTCCTTGAGTATCAAAAGGCTTGAAACACTCAAAAGTATTTCAAGGTTTATTAAAAATTACAATTGTTTTAGAATTCTACATTACCTTTGTTCAAAGAATTCCGATGATATCTGCCATGGCAGAGCATGCTCTTTTCTTCCTTCCCAAATTGTATTCACTTGGCAGCACCTGAGAAATGAGAAGCTTGTGGTATGTGCTTGTTCTCAAGGCACAGGCAGGTAAGGTGACATTCCTGGCCACTCATGCTGCCATACAATGGAGGAATCTATGCACAGGTGAAAAACTGTTGAGCAAAGTACGTCTGAATAAGTTTCAGTGAAACCAGAATGTATTCATGCACCTTTTGGAACAGCTGGCTCTGTGCACTGCAGTGCTGCACCCCATCAAGCTGAAGGAAGAGGCCTATTGGATTATACAGCTTTGGCTAACAATATCAGTATCCTTTTCCTTTTGGTCCTCTGAACAAGGACATGGCCCATTAGGAAAAATAAACAAATATTTTTCCTTTATTAGGGTTATCAAAAATAGAAAATGCACACTTGTAAAAACATGCTGTGAATATTCAGAGGGATGTGGCGGCTCTATTTCATTCCAACAATCAGAGATGCTGCTGGGGTCTGTAATTGCCCCTCCCTTCCCCACAGTTATTGTCACCATATTCTTTTTAATGCTGAGTTTAAAGTGACACTTTAAACTTTGTTTAGAACTTTGTTCTTTTAATATTTATTGAAATATTTTAATAAAAAACAATAACCAAACTGTTTTCTCTATTACCTCTACTACCATGCTGTCTTGGGGAAGAATGGGGCTTTCAGTCCCTTTCTTTTTTTATCTCACTGATAAGCAGAAGAGAGAAGTATCAATACTGAGAAATGCCCTGAGGGCTGCACTAGGACTGATACTATTTAATAATCATTACGTTCAGTTATTCTACAATTTTAAAACTGGCGGCAGATTGTAGTTCCATAAAACAACAAAAATTCCCTCAGCAAGATACATTGGAATGGTGTCTCCTCAGTCTTACAACAGATGGGGACTAGCCCACCTTAAAGACACAGCCAGGAGTAAGAGCAGCCTGGAGATTATCTACAGGAGACCTGCATAAGGCTCAGAATGGCTTGAACCAGCTTTTTGTCAGTGACAATCTTCTGTCTACATTGAGCAAGGTATAATTCAAATGGTTTATGCTTAGACTGTCACCTGGCCACCAAAGGTTATTTTCTGGCATTGAGAAGGAAATTTAATTTGGGATATATAATACAGCAATGTATCTTTGAAAACATTTTAGTACAATGATATGGACACATAGGAATAGAATTTGAACTTGCAAACACTGTTTAAGAATCTCTGTAGAAAAATAGATTTTAAGAGCAACTAAAAAAAAAGGCAAATATATTTTTAGTACAGACAAATTTAACACTCCAAGCAATGACAGCGCTTCTGGGAAGGACTGTACCAACACTTATATGAAAGGACATATTTTATTAAGAAAGAAGGAGCTTAGTTACGTAACTTCTCACAGAAGCAGCTGAGAAAGTTACACATCCAGTCAGACTTCGACAGGGGGAGAATGAAAACGGTGCAACTTCTACCAGCAGAACTAAAAGCAAGCTTATTAAATGGACATCAGCACTAAGCATTCTGAAAGACTACACCTGAACTGACTTTTATACACTTCTGGAAACAGGCTGCTATTTAAAACACAAGGCAAACAAATCAGAAGCAAAAGAAATACCTCTTTAAACAGCTCAATAACTGCTACTGAACTCCACAGCATGGCGGTGGGCAGAGTCCCTTGCTGTTGGCATTTCCCACCTTTCAGCACCAGAATGGATGACTGTCATTGGTCCCAGTTTTCTGTGCTTCCAGCTGCTAGGCTACATTAGAAGAAGGGAAAAAATGCAGCACATCTTTTCCTAATACATTTTACATAGACAGGTTCTATTGTATTCCTAAAAATGTTTGCAGTTGGACAGAAAAGGTGAAGAGATTCAGCCAGTCACATATGACAATGGAAGCAGCTTATCAGTGCATAGCGCAAATGAAGTTTAAAAACTCTCATTACAATAAAAATAAAGACAAGTCAGATTTCACAGCCAATAACCCATTGCAGGTATGCACACTCACACAAAGAACTGATCAGGTTCCATGGTTTTGCACATATGCCAACCAGTCACCTCAAATGCCAGGTCAGAACATCTCGTCCAGTCCTCCAAAACTAAGTTCAAACTGTCTGAACACGATCAAAAGCCATCAATTTAATCTCCTAACCAACTCCAGTGAATGGGCAGAACCACACCTCCACCAGGGAACTCCCACAGCATGGAACACCTTCTGTTCTCAGAGGCTTTCTTCCATTTCTAGTGAAGTGGTTTGCAGCTCAAAGCTGAAGCAGCTGAGCTGGTCATGGACAGAGTTTCTTGGGGTCCAGCACTACTCAGTATTTATGTCAGCTGAATAACGTGATGGAACCAATTTTGCCTGAGTTTGCAGATGACACCAAATGGGGAGAAGAGGGAGGTCGAGGGGACAGATGAGCCTCTATTCAGAGAGACTTGGACAGCCTGCATGACCAGGCCAACAAGAATGGCATGAGCCCCAGCAAAGATGAAGTCCTGCACCCACAGTGCAATAATGCCACGCAGCAGCAGCAGCATCACAGGCTGCTCCACTCCAGCTCTACAATTGGTACATTATCATTAGTAATACACCAGTGTAATGTAACATAGAGATAGATGAGCAGACCATTCCTGCCATATGAAACTGCATTGGGAAACCAAATTCCACACAAGTCTGGCAAGCCATTTTATATATACAAACTGAGAACTGCCTTGAATCCCCCAGACAGAGTCAGTTATCTGGCAAAACTGACTCACAGCTAAAACATTCCTATTATGAGAAGCCATTAAGGGCATTTAGGATTTTGAATCAGAACTATTTGTAAATTGCAAACACCAGTTCAGCTTGTCAATAGCTTGTTACTGCCGTCCAAAAAAAAATAAACTGAATAACTTATATAAATACATCTAACAGTTGGAAAAAACCCACATCAGAAAATGCTCTGTATTTCACAAAGAAATTTTTAATATACATTCATTACTGAAGCCTGATTTTTAAAAAAAATCCTACCTTCAGGATTTTTTAACAGGTGTACTCCAGTAAACAACTTTTTTTTATTTTTATCCTCATGACATTGAAACATGTCCTGTCAAGTTCCAGTGAGCAGAAGAACGCTTGATCAGATGTGTGTACTTGGTAACTTCCTCACTCCAAACAAAAGACTTGGAAGAACACCTTTAAGACCTCTGCTTTTTTTGTGATAGCATTTTAAACATGCAAAAAAGCAGCTCCCCTGTTATTTTACTTGTTTTGCTGTACTTGTAAGTTTCCTAATGCAAATTTATGACATTTACTTTTCAAGTAAACACAGCTTTTGTTCTTCATTTGTAACACCATTCTAAAAAGAAAAAATATATTTATCTAAGTTATTTAAAACCTGGTAGACAGCATGTGTCAAAAAACTAAATAATTAAATCCAAGTTGTTCCCCTTATGCACAATGTACAAACTAAAACATATCTTTAAAATATGTCAGAACAAAAACCTGTAGTGAATCTGGAAAAATTAGGAAAGCTGAAAAGTTATTTTTCTTGTTACGTGGTATCAGAGGTTGTTGGCAGCCACTGCTTCACTCTTCAAGATGCAGTTTTTCTACAAAAATCACCAGACCAATAGCAGATACTCTTTTCCCCATAACAAGCCAAGTGGCTGCAGCCACTTGCTTTTTTTCTCTGACTAAATCTGAGATTTTCACTTGAAACATGTTCCTTGAGGTACGAAAGGGTTAAAGGTTTAGAGAATGCTTCAGCTATTGGAGCCATTTCCCCTGCCAGCTTCTTCGGGCTCCTCTGAAGCTGCAAGAAAGCCTCAGATTTTTTGTTTCCTCTTGTTCTTCTCCAGGCTTATTCCTACTTCAGTTGCATTTTGTTGAATTTATTTTTCCACTTTTTCTTCACTTTTCTTTGCTTGCAGAAATTCTTCCCCAGCTTCTTTGGAGCCACACCTTCATTTCTAACAGGCTTAGATGGCTTGCCTTTTGTTTCCATAGCTACTGGCTTTCCCTCATGGGGTGTGTCCGATTGTCCTTTCACCCCAGCCATCTACACACATACGGGGAGAGAATTAAAAAAAAAACAACTCAGAAAACCAAACTAGAATTGCCAAAATTAATAACCTTAAATCCGTATTAAGGGCAAACATACACAACTACAGACAACTGCCTTCTAATTCATGTCACTCAAACAGACCCACAGGCCACATCTGGACTGGCACAGCTGGTCTGCCAGTCACCAGGGAGAAGTGCCCAATCCTGCCTCCTCCCTGCCTACGTGCCTGCATTTCCTTCTGGCAGAAATCAAAGTGCATAAGGTAATTAGGAACGGGTGCACCACAATTTTGTCCTCATATGAAGTCAGGATGTGGCTAGAACATGTAACAGGGACTAAAAACCATCTCACAGCGCACAAAGCTGGGAACAGTTAGCACATGGCTTTTACACAGATGAGTAAATTTATGCTGAAAAAGAATAATGTTTAAAAATTTTCTTACTTTTAAAGTGCCATATTACCTCAAAAATACTAGAGATGAGAGCAGGATCTTTGGCAAATTTCCAAAGGATGACAGGCATCACTGTTTCATCAACTTAAACTACAAAGCATGATGGATTCACAAAAAATTTCTGAACCCCAAAGATGACAGATAACTACACCAGCTATCCCCCAGGGGACTAAAATAGGTTATTCCTAAACTGCTAATCTGCTTTTCCATCAAGTGAAACACTGACCTTCTGTTTCCACCCCTCCTGGGGTGCAGGTGGAAAGGTGCATGGAACTCTCCCATGACTTATGTGGTAGGGCAAAGGGAGGCTGGGCTCTAGTGGTACCCATGGGACCGAGAGAGTGGCAGGTACAGCAGGCAGATCACAGTGAGCTTTGTGCAAGTTATAGGATGATCTTGAGGGCTTGTCAGGAGAACTCTTGTAAATTGCAACTGATGAGTCTCCTGCAGCGTGAGCCAATAAATAAGAGCCCTCCTCCAAACTAAAATGAGAAAAGTTCAGAAAGAAAAAGATTATTTGGTTTTTGGTTTTTTTGAATTTGATCAGGATAGCTAATATATTCTTAATGCAAAAGCAAAACATCTTTAGATGTTTAATCGCTGTTTTATAGAAATACTGGGCACAAGAAAGCATTCATTAAACTTTTGATTGATAAGTAGGTAGGTATTGATAAATACCTACTAATTAATGTGTTTATAACGTATTAATAATGTACTAATTCAGAAAAAATTTAGAGATTGGCATCATATTCAACTAAACATGTATGCATACACTGAAAACCATCCATGTTGGGCAAACTGTAATTTCTTAATCAGCAAAGAACAATGCCCATATGGACACAGACACAAAGAACAGATGAGCTTTCAACACACACAGGATGAAACAGGTTTTCAGGAAGACAAAGGTCAATCAAGTGCCCATACCAAAAATCTTTGTCACAAATCATGAAGCTACAGAAACTATGAAGAGCAGAAAAAGTCCTCTGCAACTTGAATGAAGAGGCTTCACACTCAGTGCAAGAAACCTGCTTCACAAAAATTAAAAGACAATTGCAGTCTGAAAGCCTTGAATTAGCTACATAAAGAGGCAGGAGAAAGGCTGGGATGTTGAACAGAGAAAGATATAGGCTGCTGTAAGTCAAGGTAAGCAGAACCAAACACAATGCTATTTCTACAAATTAAGCAAAACAACTACCAAAATCCAAATGCCCAAACTCTACATGTCAGCCTATGTACACAATATTATAACTCACTCCTGTGAACTCTTTACTCAGCTCCTAAGAGCCCAGTTTCCTCTCTTGAAAAACTGGTTCAAAAGCCCCAAGTTCTTATTCTTTTGCATCATTTATGCAAACATTATAATGCCAAGGACATTTTACACGGTACTGCATTATGCTATGATAGACCTAAGAGAACCTGTAAAATATTTCATGTATATGATGAAACAAAAATCAGAGTAGACAAGCATTCTACAGAAGAAACAGGATGAGCTGGGCAATGTGGCAAACAAATACAATGAACCAAGAATTGAGCACTTACTCAGTCACCTTCTTCAAAATATGATGAAGTATATTTAATGAATTTGCAGGTCTGTGAAAGAAAAAAATAGTAAGAGTAGTAAATTACAAGGCTTGTTGGGGCCTGAAATTCATTGCTAAAAAAACTTACTAAAAATACTCACTTAATCAATCCAAGTTTTTCTCTTAAAGTTTCTGGAGAAACCTTTTCTAGCATAATAAGCTTTGATGTAAAAGCATCAATATGTCCTGGAAAAAGAAATTCAATTAAAACACTAAAAATAAAACCAAACAAATGTAAGAGCATAATTTGCAGAGCTAATGCCTTTCGAAAAAGATAAAAACCTTTGCTCTTTTGGCACAGAACAGTGGAAAGTATTTATCAATGTTGCACCGTAACAGAGAGTAAGATGTGAAGCTGTTTTAAGTACAGACATCTGTACCAGGCCTGTCTTTCCAAACCCGGGAGATGCTCCTGTCTCCAGCAAACCTTACCTCTTGGGCGCTGTGTGGGATACACAACCTTATTCTGCCATGGCCTTAATCTCAGCAGTTAGTTTGTATCTTCTCAAGTTCATTTGACCCTTATCACTTTGCTTCCTCACTGGACTGATCCTGAAAGCTGATCTGTTACAACAAATTCACTTTTGAGTTTAATACACCTGTTTTTCTATTCTGATACATTGCATGACTTTCTGGGGATTCTGACCTTTGTCTCTTGATTTTTTTTTCCCCCCTTCCTTACCTGAAAAATTACCATTTACAACTCAGGCCTTGAGTGTGGCAAGTTGTTGAAGACTATTTGTCTTTGACACAGCAAGGAGCAACAATTCCAAGCTCTCCTCATCATATTTTTAAAATAAAGGCTGCCAAGGACAGTTTAGCTCACATTTCACTTGATGAGCAATAAAGATCACCAGCATGGCTTGGACATGGATTTGACAACTGTACATTGCCTTCTGCTTCTTTCTCATGCTGAGGTTTTCCCAGAAATCTATTCTATTTCAGCTCCCACAAGGAGGATGAGGAAAAGGCAGCACAATAAAATAAAGCCTACTCAGTGGAATTTACTGTCTTACTACAAATCTGCCCTCTTAGGAAGTGTAAATGCTTCAATTGCACAGTTAAAACTGCAAAACCAAAGCATTTCACATTCCAAGCTATCCATTACTAACAGTTTATGTGTTGTGTAAAAAGACTAAGTATTAACTCTCACTTTAATCAATTTTAAAAAACGCACCAGGACAACTGATTTTTTTTTAAACACTGTACATTCGTTACTTTTCTTGATATCAGTATTTTGTGCAAGATTAAGCAGCTAAATTTAATATTCTGCGGTGCCAACTAGATGAAAAGAGACTTGAAAACATTATTAAAAAAAATTTTACAAATCTGTTTGAGTTCTGTATTCCTCACCAGCCTCTCCTCAAATCAGAGACTTCTCTACTTCTAAACTCCCTGACAACATAACTGGGGAAAAAAAAATACAAAGTATCTATGAACTACTCTCACCTAATTTACAGAACTATAACTTATATTTGAGAAGTGACTGCTTGAAAATACTTGACATGTACTAAGTTACCCATACACTACATACTTTTTTCCAACCCATTTTTCAAATAATTTAAAGGCCAGTATTATTCTGTTCTAGTGAAGGTAAACTATTCTTGCAGAAAAAAATTTTGCTTAGGCACTTAATGCAAATAAGTGAATAATGGCCAGGGTTAAATGCTCCCATTAATCAGCAAAGCTTATCACAACTTTATTTACTGCTTAGATCAAGTACAAGTGCCTTATTTGGGAAGCTTGTCCCAGAGATTACTGCCTTTGCAGACAGAGGATTTCCTATCTGAGCAGCAAGGGGACTTAAATCAACAAGCAAGGCAGGTGCTTTGCTAGCACGAGGAAGACAGCACTCTTTCTTTGATGATAGTATCTCTGCTTGCTATCTCTGCAAACCATCAGTACCTTCTTTGAGAACAACCTAAATAAAAAATTCAGCTTTCTACCACCCACTGCAGCTGCTGTAGGAGGCCACAGCTACACAGCTGTTTTCTGTCTCATCCCTGAGCTGGCAGCACTGCTGAGTCACTGAGCTGAGATCCTCCCTTGGTCACACACACAATGCTGGACAATTACGGGGCATAGACCAAAGTACAAAGAACTTTTCATTCATAATTACTTGGCAATACAAAAGATGGTTGAGACAGTGAATTAAGCTTTTCCAAGGTGCAAAAACACCTATGCAATTTAACACTGAAGTCTGTTACATGCTCAAAACTTAAAAATCAGAGGCTTAACTGTCTGAACAAGAATGCAAGTTGTGGGTACTCTATTAGTAAGATCATAGTTCTTTAACCACATTGTTCTGTACTTCCACACTCATACTATGAGGTAAATTTACAAAGAGGACTAAGTTTATGACTTGACAAAATGTTTGATTTAAAAATTCTTTCATTCTAGAACACAGCATTTCACTTAAAATAATTCGAATTACAGCATGATCTCAGAAACTCTCTGCTTTTCTCATTACACTGAACACACCACTGCAGTAGTCTCACTATCAGATATCAGATGAATGACAGAGAATGAGAGATTCACCCCATTTTAAGTTGCCCATAACACAAGGATATCATCACCCTCAGAGAACTGTCCCTGGAGTTTCAGGACAAAGTCCTCTGCTGCAAAGAGCCCTCTGAACAAATCTGGACACTTGCAACATCCCATTTTTCACATCTCCCTGAGAAATACAAGCTGAAAGGCAGAATTTCACGGCTACCTGGCAATATTTCTCCAAAAGAGAAAGACTCCCCAAGTGGAATATGGTAACAGTTTCCTATTAAAAGCTGTGGTAAATGCTCCTTCACAGAATGGGTATTTTCTTCCACATATGTTTTTGTACCTAGCTCTATTAGAAACTACACAGCAGTGCCAACAATCTGCCCCACAAGCTGGGAGTATCCATTGACTGTGCAGGACAGTGACAACCCCACAGTAATCCTGTGCCTCCTCAGAGCCTACAAAAAGAGAACTCCTGTGCACCCCAGGGCTTGCTTCTGGAAAGAGCATATCCAAGAGCTGACAAACAAACATGACTGGAATAACCAGTGTTTCTCAATCCCAAGGACACTTTCTCCCAAGCTGGAGGCTGGGCCAGTGCAGCCTGCCAGCCCATGGCACTGCCTGTTCCACAGCCAGCAGGTACCTAGAGGGGACAACTGCGGAAACCTGCGCTGGAAGGAGAGGCCTCTGTGGCTGTTTATCTGGAGCAATACCTACACACCCAGCCTGCTTTCTCCTGCATTCCCAAGAGCCTCCATAAAAAGGGGTGTTGGCTGGATGAGCTGTCTGCAAACTCCTGCGCAAGGCATACCTTCAGTATCCTGTAACTGATGGCAGATTAGATAGACACTCACTCCTTCACTTTGTGTACTTAGCAAACACATCAGCCCTCTCTCCACAGTTCACATTTTCCTCACACTGCTTGCCACTCTGGAAATTTTAATAAAAACTTGGATAATGTGTCCTACAGGGAGCTCAACTGCAGTGCAGTTCAGTATGCTGGATATATACTCAATCTATATATTCAGAATATACTCGGTATACTGGCGTGCTTGTTAAAAACAAAGAGAGGCAATGCTTCTGTACTGCACATTAAGATACAGTTACAAATAGAGAACTGTGGACATAAGGTCTTTGTGAGGATTTTTTTTTTTTAGGGAATGGAAAAACCACATAAAATATTGTTTTAAAGGTTTGAAATCAGAAGCATAATTTCCATTAAATAAGGAGAGCACACTAATATGCAACTGGCAAATACATTATATTTTACATAATCCTTCTATTTCTATGGTAGCTTGCATATTCTGTATGTAAAAATTGGAAAACAGGGAAGTTAGCATTTCTAAAATAGTATTCTGATGTGAGCCAACAACAGCAAAAGTGTAATGCAGAGCACAAGTGGAAAGGTTAGGCAACCACAGGGCACAACTGGCTCCATAACAACCCTAAACCCAGATTTGTTTCTACAAGAAAGTGAGGCAGTGCCCACTGCAGCATATTCACTCACTGTACAAACAGGATTTCGCTCATTTAGTAGCATGTGCCAAGCACATTCTAAATATCAACTAACCGCTGTTGCAAATTTTCCCTTTCAAAATCTTACAAATGGCAAGATAATTGGTATCAGAAAGCTCTCCATATATTGAAATGGTTGTTAACATAATCTGGTCACATTCTTCATATGCATCATTTTAATCTCTTTACACAACACATACCCCAACAGACATTAAAACTTTCCTGATTTTAAAATGTCATTGTATAAACCTGAATACAGCATTTTCTACACGACATGGATATTATTTACCTAAAATCAAAGTAGGAATATCCTCATTCACCACCCAGAAGAAATTTTAGACAAAGAGCTTACTAAAGACAAAAGTAAAAAACAAAGTTAGAAAGTTAAAATAAAAAAGGACATATGGAACATACCTTTAATAAATATCTATCTCTTCTGTTATTCTACAAAGACTCACACATACATGTGTTTAAAGCAAAAACTCAACACATGAACTTACCAATATAAAATGAGGATTCAGAATGCAGCATACTCTGTGTCCACAGCTGACACACTTCACTTTCTGTAAGAGCTTCAACACCGTAGTAGGCTTGGTATTCCAGTTTTGGCAACAGGAATATGGGAGTCAGCTGAAAAAGAGAAGATAAAAGAAAAATCAGCACTCACTGTTCAAAAACATCCACAATTTAACTACATTTTATAGTTTATAATAACCACAGTCCTCCAACATAGCTGAAACAACAAAGATATTTCAGAGATTTTGTTTGAAGGTTCCTATTCTGTGAAATCCACAGTACAAACTTTGTAGTATAGAGACTTTATATAGAAGGGTGAAATGGACAGGAGAAAAAAAAAAGAAAAAAAGGCCTGGGTGAGCTTTTACAAATAATACAGTTCTGCTACTGAGTAATCTTGCCATGTGACTGCATTAATTTGAAGTTTACACTTCGGTGCTCTACTGCCCTCTGCATCACTTTAAGAAAAAAAAACATGACATTAGCTGAGTTCTGCCATTTATCACTCCTGTTAGAATCTCACTTGAAATTAGAACCTAATGCTTGGACTCTCATTTGAAATCAGAGGCTAACCTTCCAGAGTTAACACTAACAGAGAAAACATAAGCATCTTTCTCACTAACAACCCACAGCTTAAACTTCAGCAGAAACTAAAAAAAACCCAAACCAAGTGCTTGGTTTCTGAATAACGAACAAAGCAGTTATTCCCTGGCATTCATGAGTAGGGATCAATAGCAAAGAGATGGGATTTCTTCAAAATAAGATTCTGAGCACAGATTCTTGGTAAGCAGAGTAAGAGTGATTATTTCCATTTCAACAAAGCACAGACACCTCACAAAACACCTGCCTGCTGTAATTCCAGGATTTTCAGGAGGAACATACCACAAGATGATTCAGAGGACTCTTTACAAAATAACAAATTACTGAGAATTACAGAATAAAATTTCCTTCTCCTGATGCTGCAAGGAATATTTCGATTACTGCTGCATTCAAACCACTTAATTCCATGAGACAAACTATTTGCTAAGATGTGCCATAGTATTTTCAAGCAGAACAAATAGAATCTCTTTTTATGTTCTCTGTTGTTCATTTTATCTGCTATTTCTCTGCTTAACTAGGCATGATAGCAAGGCTGAATCCTGCTTGAAAGTATTTACGATCATGAACATTCTCAAAGCCTTGGGCCAAACCCCTAATTACTCCATTAACTTTTAAGAACAGTTCAAACTGACATTAGTTTACATGACTATCATTGCCCAGGCATATTACTGTAGTAAAAAAAAAAAAAAGGAGAATCACACTTACTTATCTTCTAAACAAGTAGCTTTACAGAAATCACAAGTATTGCTACAGCAAATGTTTACTTACAGAAGAGACACAGCAGACTCCCAATTAAATGTACCAATTGTCTCAGTGAAAGCACAAATCCTATCAAGGACTGGCAATCCCAGAGATGCCAGTTGAGCATAACTTTAAAAAAAACCAACCCCAAAAAAAGGCTGAAAACAAGATCTTTACCTTTTGGGCTTTTTTCTTTTTCTGGTATTGTGGCAGTGACTTGACTTTCTGCACACTGCAACGCACGAGCAACAACAGATCATTCAAACTGAAGAGCTTATACACAACATTGCCTTCCTCAGGTGCTTGATACTCTGAAGGGTCTTCTTCAAGCAGCTGAAGTTCACTTGGCAGCTTTCCTACAGAAAATTAATAAACCAGAAAATGACAAGCTTGGACATTCTTTACCATGAAGCTGACTAGCTTTTTTCCCTTGCAGTAGTTCATTATGTTTGGGTTTTTTGTTTAGGGTTGGTTTTTCTACCCTAGGATCTGTTTGGTTTCCTAAGATTTTGGGGTGAAAACAACTTTATTCGGCACAAAAGTCATGTATTAAAAAAAAAAATTAAAATAATTACATTTGGGAAATGTTCACTCTATTAAATAGTATATTTTTAAATAACATCACATCATTAGATTTCTCACACAGAGAGAGAACTCCAAATGTAAGACTCCATTCTTGCATAAACGCAGCACATGGTTTCCTGCAAGTTTATCTAACACAATAACTTTATCTAACTTCTAACTTCAGCTGTACAGAGCTTAGCAGCAACTTGAGCATGTGAGGAAAAACTCCAAGTCCATGGTCCCTGGGATCTTCACGACTTGTAATTCTGGCCCAGGTGTAGCATACATTGAATATCCGGCCAATTGCTTGAAAACTTGGAGAGGTGGCTTGTAATGAATCTTTATGTGCCTTCTGGGACACAGTGCTAAACAGCAACTGAACCAGGAGGCTTGAAACTTCAGACATACAAATTTCAATTTTTTCCAGTTTTTAATTGCATAATTTGATTAATTTTTATTCTACAAAAAAGTAAAATAATTTTATTTTTGATCGACAAGAAACTACTTTTGCAGACCGGACTACTCAAATATTTGAATTTCCATGCAAAAATAACTCATTCCACTACGAAATTATTTCTTTTCCTTGCTTAAAACCCTAGTGTATAACAACCTTTTGTTTCTCTACAGTAAAACAGTATTTCACGTTCATCTCTGCGGACAAAGAGCTCCCAGTGCTCCCTTCTGTGTGCAAGACAATCATTCTCACACAGAGAAGGTAGTTTACTGAAGTCACATCTCTAAGTAAATGTAACAGATACTCTATTGCCACATTCTTCAGACAAAGGAGTTAAGGTGTTTTCTGTTACATTTTCCCCCTCACACAATGACTACACTTACTCTTTGGCATGCCCTCAAACAGCCAGGTCCAGGTATTTCTAGAGGAGCCAGTGGGATTGGAGGCTGGGGCAGGCACAGTTCCTGTGCTGGAGGTCCCCAAGGTTTTTGGAGACTGAGACACCTGTGCTGGCGCAGCATTAGAATTATCACAGCTCACCACTGGCTCAGGAACTTTTCGGGAAGGGGACTTGAGAAGTTCAGTTTGCATTTTCAAAATTTGCCCAACGGGATCCAATTCTTTGGATAACTTTCTTGTAGGTTTCTTGGAAGCTTTTTTTCCCTGATCCACGGTGTCTGAGAAGTCAGGGGTGCTTGCTAAAGGACTCTGAGCAGGGAAAGGAGATGTGGCAGTCTCTGCTGAGGTGCAAGACACAGTGGATGGAACAGCTGGAGTGCAACAAGCAGCGGTTTCACATTCTGAATCAATCACCAAATGCTCCTCATCTGTGTCACTACTGCATAAAGGAGTGCAAGTCTCTTTCTTCTGTGTAGCATCAGGCTCCTTCTCAGAACTCCCTGCATTAGATGGAGGATTTAATTTTGTTTCATTGTCCAACACTTCCTTGGTCATGACATGCTGTGCTTTGTTCAGTCCTACCTCCACTGACTGAAAGCTTTTACAAGGTGATTTTTCTTGAGGGCTGAGCCATGGAATGCCACCTAATGATGGAAGCTGCACGCTGGCACATGCTGAACCTTCTTGCTCAGAAAGGGTGCTTTTCTCCTCTTCCTCTCCACTGTTTATGGTGGATGAATTCTTCCCCCCCATTTTTAGGCCATGAGATAAAATTTTAGCAGCGTTACTAACTGCAGGAAAAGTACTTTCCATTTTAGAAGTTTTTGAGAGCTTGGTAGTTGCTCCAAAAGTTTCAAGTTCTGTAACGTCATCATCGAAGTCCATCCCTGTGTCATCTGGAAGAGGAACTGTCCTGCACTGGTAGCTATCAGAACACACCTTAACAAAGGGATGAGAAAGTAATAATATTAAAAAATCCCAAAATGATAAAACGAACCAAGAAACAAGACACTGCCAAACTGAAAACACAAAAGATGTTCTACCATCCGTATTTGACTGTTAGGAAAGAGAGGCAGCAATTGAAAAACATTTTTTCTTGCTTAACTTGGACTATCTTGAGTCCTATGAGTTGAAAGGCCTTTACAAAGAGAAAAAGTTCACAGAACTTTTTCAATTGAAGCAAATTGATCAAAATACATTTTAGTGAAGTAAACATTAAAGCTGAGATGCCCACGTAGAAGCATTTAAAAGAACTGACAGGCATTTTCTAACAGAGTCTGTAACTCAAATAGAAAAACCTCCAATAAAAAACCTAAATTTTCCTTCATTATCACAGAAAAAGCAACCTAGAAATTGTAATACAAGTTTTTGGTTTTGTTTGTTTTTAAGAACAGGTGAACCTACTTACATCCCACTGAAAAAGGTTGTCCTCAGCTGGTTTGTCCATCCTTATATCAGAAATTGAAACATAAGATGTTTTAGTTGCTAGGAAATCCATTGGAATTTCATGGAAGATTTGATTCCTCTCTCTCACTGTCATTTCTTTTCTCAGCAGAGGTGAATCAACATAAACAACTTTAGCTGGTTTGCTACCTTTTCAAGAATGAAAAGAGATTGTGCACATATTAAATGAAAGGAAGAAAGACTACTGTATAATTCAAAAAATAAATCTTTCAACTTCCAATTACAGTCAAATCCATTGCACATTCACACCAGAAGGAATGAAAAACGATCCTCTCATTCATTAACAACAGAAAATAAAAGTATGCCCAGATATGGTGTGAATTATTATGATCCTGCAGCAGCAGTACACACCACATTAACAGCTGAACGTATTTCAAATGCAGTTCTAAATAGAGAATTTGTAAAATAAGAACTGGGGATTCATCACTTCCTATACAGCATTATATCATCAATTGTATCCTATTTTCCAAAAAGATCTTTTTTCTTCCTTGTTTGAAAGTCGATTTTTTAAAGTCTCATTGCCCAAGTGATGGCCACAGTTTATTTCTCTTCTAATCAGTAACTCTGTCCTGGCTCTGCTGCCCCACTCCTTTGTTTGCACCTTAACACATTTACCTATGAATCGCCCAAAAAGAAAAGCAATGCCCTGCCCATCACACCAGAGAAAGCCAAGGTGAACACAGTACCACTGTTTGAGGAAAACAAGGAACTTAAAACGGGGGAACTTCAAGGGGCTGGTTACAGGGAAAGGTGGAAAAGGAAGGAACAGAGAAACCCTTCAAGAACCACTGTGTATTTCTAACACAATCTGAATGCCCTTCAGGTGTTAAGTTTGGATCCAAAAATGAAGTTTAAAAACGGTAATGCTGCTAACAAAAGGAATCAGGCATTATCTGTATTGATAAAGTAATTTAATTTCACATAGGAAAATGAAAATTGGTAAATTTTTCAGGTATTTGATAGCTTAGTTACTATCTGTAGGTCTGCTACAGAAATTTGTGCAAAGCACACAAGGACATTCCAACAAAACAAACATTATAAATAATTGAATAAACTGTACTGTGTTTAAAAAAAAGGGCAAGGGAAGAAATCTGTATTCAGATTACTGAAGGAATGCTTGACAACTAAAGCAAAGCAGCCAGATGAATTCATCAGTTTATGAAACCATTTTTTGTTGCTATTGAAAAAATGAACTTCATGGACATTCATTCCTCATTTAATAATCTATGATGTAAATAAATCCATTTAATTCCAGAAAATGTTTGCTCTTTGCTTTTTCATAAAATTTCAAAATTTCTCTATTTTTTTAGTTTAATGAAATCAGTTCATTTGATTATTTTAACAGCTTCATGCAGTTGTTTTTCTTTCCAAGGAGCACAACTTACCGTTTTGAAAAGCAAATGGACATTTAACTGTTTACTTAACTGACATTTAACTGGTTTTTTTGTTATGGCTTTTTTCCCCAGGTGGAAAACAGCTGAATGTTCAAATTCAATGTTTTTGGTGGTAACTGTTGAGGTCTTTACTTTTCTCAGTACAAAAGTAGAAAAATATGTAGGAAATTATATAAAGTGACCCTGGATCAGCTTTCCAGCTTTTTTTGGACAACCCCCCTATAGTTTTATAACAAAAATATCACATACCTGCAACAGTGATCATTTTAACACAAACTGGAATTTCCCATTGTTCCTTGTAGTTCAGTCCATGATTATTCAGTAAAGTAAATAATGATTGATCACTTAAAACAACTTGAGGACAGTATTTCAAAGCAAGTTTTTCTGCATTTGAATCTGAACTAATGTCCTAAAGAGAAAAACAACGTTTTCTTTCAAAGTTAATTTTTAAAGAAATACACACAAATTTAAATTTACAAGAAAAACTCCAAACCCAAATAAAAATGGATATATACAACCCCTATCCCTAAAAAGAGTCCAAATTCTACCACAGTGCCAGGCTTCAAAATGAAATGAAAGAGCAAAAAACTCCCCTGAAGGTTTTCAGCTGAATCTTATGCATTCACATTACAGCATGAGAAAATCAATCTTTTTAAATTGTATTTTCAGTTAATTTTTATACCTTTGAATTACTATGTTGAATAGGAATTTAAATCATCATGAAATATGGGAGTGCACTGAAGCAAAAACACAAACCCAAACCAGATTAACTCACAAATACACAGTACAGATCTTCTTATGAGTTAAGCAACAGCACAATAAAGACACCTAACAGTAAAGTATGGTTAAAAAGCTGTTTCAACACCAGTTACATATGAAGAACCTTAAAACAAATATAAAAATATCAGGAACACAAATTCAGAACTGAAATGACAAAATTGTTAAACATTATGAGTACACATTTCCATGAAGGAAGGAGGCTGGGAATGCTCATGAGGTTGAAGAACAGCATCAAGGACTAAGAAGATAACGGGAGCCCAGGTGCACTGAGGACCATGAGAGAAGTAAGAAAAATCCAGTTCTGTTCTTTTTTCTGCCACCTGAGACACCATCACAAGTGCTCTGTTTATAGCTCTAACATCTCAAGGCTTATACCATTCTCCTGCATCACCTCTGCTCCTTTCTTCAGCAAGAGTCTTTAAAATTACAGCGTTTCTGTTGAAAGTTTGCGTTTTGACATGTGAAAAACCTCCTTAAATTAGCTGATTAAAAATTATCCTGAATAAACAGTCAAAAGACTCAGTTCAACAGAATGAAAATTCCCTGATTTTGGCAGTGGAAGAACACAAACAGAAATACCAGCTATTTAATGGTGCAATGCAATCTAAAAATTCTTTAATGAATAAACAGGATCAAACTGCACTTCTGAACAAAACATGCCTGAAAAATGACAATAAAAAGGTTACTTACATTATGCATAACATGGGCCTTTTTTTCTGGGCTTATAATAGATGTGACAGTGCTATAATCTGTGGGCAGCTGAACAGGCATGGAAGGGAAATCTGTTTTACACCGTCTTGCTGTACCCTTGGGGAAATCAAGCAGGATTAGAAAACAGCTTTCACAGCAATCGTGCTCACCCAACACTGCACTTCTTATGAGGAAAAATATTAGGAATTTACACAGGTACATTATAAAGTTATGTGATATGAGAAAACATACTATGAATGTGATTTTTTAATGGCAAACACCTGGTGAAAAGGGTTAATAGCCTTACTACCAAAATAACTTTATTAAAGTTTTAATTAATAATTTTAATTATAAATAATAGCCCCTAACTCAAGAACTGAGACATAGTTGCAAAAAATCCCTAACTCTTGCATAACACAATCCTGATGTAATTCTACTTATTTAAAAAACCCCACAAACCCAGTATGTGTACATAAGGTATTACCATTGCAAGAAGATTTTTTTCCAGCTTAAAGGTCAGCTGTGTATGAAACTTTCCTCCCATGATACTCGTGATCTCCTGGAGGGTGTAGAACTCTGGATACTTCTGCACATGTCCAATACATGCACGTAGCAATTCCTAACACAAAAAGAAAAGCAATTTATGCATTTGTATCTTTCATAAGAATTTAATTTCGGAAAGGTTTTTTTGGCAAGTTGCATTAAAAAACTTGCAGATAGCAGTACAGATCTTTAATACTCTTACAATCACTGGTATGAGAACTGCAATATATTCTAGATTCTCCTCAGCCCTTCATATGCCAGGCTAACAATGTATGCACACAGGTCAGGCCAATCATTAAAAACATGCAGTTTAGTCCACTTTTAACTGTGTTAAACCAGGTAGTTATTTTCTTTTTTATTTATCTTAGCTTTTAGAGGAAGTAGTATTTTTTTGTGTTACTACCCAGTTTGCACTAGGCCTAGGCAAAAGTCACAAAAGTAAAGGCACAGGATGATTCAATTTGTGTTGAAACTTGCTATCACATCAACTCTATGTAATTTTTTTATGGTATCTGAATTAGGTATTTAGGATACTTAGTTTTTATTTAGTAACCAGAATGAGTTCTTTCTGCAAGTATTGTTTGAAACAAAATATGTGCATCTATTTAATTTTTAAGTCAGGGTATTAACAATAAACAGGACTTGAAGTCTGGAGACACATTGTGTGACCAGATTACAAGATAAAACATTGCAAAGCTGATCCCAATATATAGTGGGGGAAAAAAACCGAAGCAAGATGTTTGTCTTCAAATGTGCCCAAACTCTGTGTTAACCCACTAATGGGAAAGTTTAATGAACCTAAATTCTGGATTTTTTTCCAAAATGTGCTACAAACCCAAGAATGAGACATGAAGTTGCATTCACGTTTGATCTTAGAATCATCAAAGAGGATATTTAACACAGCGTGAACTTGCAGAGGGTTATGATTAAAGCCTGAGTAACCTCTAATTAAAGTGACTTTATAACATTCCACTGTGGAGGAAAGCTTAACATCCTGTCCAGTACTGTATATCTATGAGCAACTTAATGGAAATGCACACTGAAAACGTAACCTCTTCCTTCCCAAATATAAAGAAGCAATTAATTTATTTGATGAATAAATATTTTCACAGTATTGAAAACAGTGACTTCCCTTGTATGACATCTTTTTGGCTCCAATGAACTGCGGCCAAGCCACACTGCACAGCATAAAGGAAATGGCCACTTCCCTGTCTCATGCCAACACGAAACCAACAGGTGGTCAGGGAATATCACATCCCGTGAGCACTCCTATGTATCTTAATCAGGATTCCAAGACGATTTTTTAAGAAAGGCTGGAATTAAGCATGACTTTGGTAATTACCTCAGTATAACGCAGTGCATCTTCAGAGATGGAGTCATAATCTTGGGCGCAGCTTTTGGCAGCGTTTTGGGCAAATTTCATAAATTCTGCAATTTCATTGTTTACTACTTCTTTCATTTGCTGGGGGAAGGAAAAAACTATTTTTAAGACAAAACAGAATCCTCTAGACTAGATATGTTATCAGCACAATTTCTAGAGATACAGTACAGGTAATGATACGAGGGAAGGAAAAAATTCCACCTGCTGTTCAATTTGGCAAATGTTCAGCTTCACTTAAGTAAAAAAATTTTTGTAAGGCCCATTTGCTTAAAAAAAATCCCAAACCAACAAAACAGCATCCCAAACAAACAGCAAGTTTCTTTTGATGTGGTGACTTATAAACAGAAAGGTTACACGACACGGTTGATGAAGTTAACATGACAAAGCCACAAAGATATCTGAGTTCTAATTTCATATGAAATTTTAAGTAACAACAAGACAGTAGTTACTGATGTGCCTGGAAATGGTATTTCCATTCTTACAGCATAGAATAAAGAAATCAACATTAATAAGGAATCATGGGAAACCAAATACAACGGCTCAAAACAATTTGCCGATTAATTACATTTTACAGGACTGGCCTAAAATGATCCTTCCATCTGACATGAAGGTGCCCCATTTAAACACGTTGCTGAGACTGAGCAGCAAGGATGAACTTGAGCCTTTCTCCTTGTGTGAGCACGGCAGGGCAGGGAAGCACAGGGGGGCCTCCATTCCAAAGAACAAAGCTCCCCCAAGCAGGCAGCTATCCAAGATCCCAGCAAAATGTATCCATGGCCTAACACCATCTAAGACTGCTACATGCCACCAGGAAAGGCAGTATCACAGGTAAGGACAACTTTTAACTTCCTCCTCAGAAAAAACGGGGTTTTTTGGGGGGTGAGGGGCTGTTTGATCAGCTGTTGAAGGTCTACACTTACCCAAAGTTGTTCAGATCCCTAAATAAAAACCAACCAAACCAAAAAAGCCACAAAACCTCCACCCAATTTCAATGAAATAGCCATAACCAAATACACTTTCAATTTCTATTAAAAAGCTTATCCTGAATACTTCAAACCTTTATTAACCTTTCATAATACCATGAACTCTATGACAAATTAATTATGACAAACTGAACTGAAGATCAATTTTCCCTTTTTCCTTTATTCTTTGGAGGAAAAAAAATTGTGTGACTCCCTTTGTGACATTCATATGTACATGTCTTACCATATATGTGAAAAATTCCCTCTGACTTGCTGCATTAACTTGGAAATGGTTTATTTTTTTCGAGAACTTAGTCATCAGATGCAAGTATGTTTTCTGCTCCTTCTCAGACAAACAAGAGGTAAATGGATAGGGGAGTCTGGGCTCTGGAAAAGGATGATCATCAGCTGGGCTTTTAGCCTCCACCTCAAGAGAATCTGCAGCCCGCACGCTACAGCTCTGTCTGTTTTCTGAAGAGTTTGCCAATGCCTCCGCATTTTTCTTTGCCTCTCTGAAAGAAAAGTAACAAATGAAAGAATTTGCAGTTTTCACATAAATACTAATAATTGTCAGAAACAATAAAGGCAGCTGAACAAGCCTAAACTGCTCTGGGAGACACTGCTACTCCAATTCCTATCTGTGCCACTGGACTGTTCTTGTTCTGAAACTTCACCTGTACAATCAGACTAACCCTTAGTACCAGCAGCAGGTCTGCAACTGGTTTAAAAAACAAACAAAAAAAGGGTAGGGTTTTGGTTTCTTTAATAAACAAAACAGTGTTAACAAGCTAAATATGAAACCAATTCTTTGTTCTGGAAACAGGTTATTAATGAAAAGATAAAGAATCTCCACATTTCATCAGTCACTGATGGCCAGTGTTCCGAAGCTGTTTGTGTTCAGAAATGCCAGACTTTTAAGTCAGTTCTGATAGTAAAAGAGAAAAACTTAGCTAGAAAAAGCCTTTCTTTCAATGCAGAGGAAGGAAATTAAAACTACTTCATTGTAACAATAGAAATTCCAGATTTCAATGAAGAAATTCTTACAGAGTACACAAATCAAGCATTTAATTTTCTACTCTAAACAATGCTGGAATCAGTCACCAAAAATAATACTAGGCTAGGGCAAGGGGCATAGCTATTCTAACAACAACAAAGAAGTAACACAAAGCTGGCTCTTAGAACAACTCCAGTATACAAAGGCCAACCAGCTTAGCCCTGGACTATTTAAAATAATTGTACATAAGAGAGAAAATATTTAAGGCTAACAAAATGAACATTAACTGCTGATCTTGGAAAAAGCATATTTTTAAGATACTATTTCAGCAGTAGAAAACATCTCAAGTGTCATTCAAACCCAGCAGTATCACATCCACAGTTCTTAATAACACTTCACAGCTGTCTCTCTAAATACGAGAATGTGTCCATCCTTGTGGCACAAACTGGCAAATTTAATTAAGCTGTAGCAGCAACAAGATGCTGACTCAGATATGCCAATGTAGGAACATCAAGAAATTCTAGCAGCTTAAATTGGCTATATTCAGCACTGAATGAAATGGCAGCACATCAAGATCATTTCAGTATGCAGTGCTGTCACAGTCTTCATCGGGGTGCAAACCAAAATAATCTGACAGAGCTTTTCTGTCCATATTTACAGCATTATACTTTATTTGAGCTGACGGCTTAAATTTCCCCCCTTCATTTTATCAGCAACCCGCCTTCATAGCTTCTATACTAAGAGAACACACACTTCAGTAGCTATCTGTGAGAAACCCCCCAAAACTGGCAAATTTCCTCCAGCTTTTACTTGCACACTTGCTTCAAAAGGTTTAATTTCCCTTCCTCCTGACTATGCCCACACACCCAAGTTCGACCAATTCCTGATTTTTTTCCACCTGCAACCTCTCTGGCTTCCTCTGGCTGTAAACTCACTTGAATCACACACAGCTGAACACAATCCCACTCTTGAGTGTCTGCTCCAGAAACTCTTCTAAGGAAGAATCCTACAGCACTATCAGATGTACCACTAACAAGCTGTGAGGCTGTGCTCATATATTGCCAATTCAAGGAAAGCTGCTCCAATAGAGATGAACCAGAACAGCCTTCTCTAGCTAAAGATGTGAGATAAAGTCACATGACGTAACAGGTATTCCCCTCAAATGCACATTCTCATTGTCAGTTTATAAAAACACAGTAATTCCCCTTTTGAACAAATTATTTCCCCACATGCTGAATTCCCCACTTACATGGTTTCCCGCCCCCATTCCTCACAGTGTGAAGGTTCATTCACCAGGAGTCATATTCACCTCCCTCTCAGCTTAATAACTTGTTAAACCCAGAGTCTAAATACAGTCCTCCAAATGCTGAAATCCAGCAGCATGAGCCACATTTTTCACTATGAGAAATAGATGTTATTCTACTTCCTCAACTTCAGAAAAGATGAAAAGGACACCAAAATTGCACCAACAACACCACCTGTACCACCTATGTTCACACAGTTTCATTTCCTAGTCTTCAGCTGGCACTCTATACAGTTTCTTCATTAGATTAGATTAGATTTCCACTGCACCTAAGATGCTGGAAGTTTATGTAAACAGTGCTGGCTACTTCCAAAAGGTGCATGCAAAAAGGATTTCAAAGCCCAGTACTGCTACCCCTCTATAAAGCAAGAAGAAATGGACAGCCAGCCACGAATTTCTAAACAGAATTAGGGCTGGTTCATGGGCTCCAGTGCCCCTACCCTGAACAGTTAAGAGGGTGGGGGTCAAACTTATCCCTGTTTGGTATGTAAGAGAAAGTAAAAAACAAGTACCATATATATATACCAACGTATACATACGGTAGCAAAGTACCAAAAAGCCAATAACCCAACCTCTATTTCCAAACCCCCAAAATAACTCCCTTAAGAAACAAAAGTCCAAAGGACTCAACCTGGACCCCTCCTACTTTCAGAGGTTTCACAATAGATAAAGCACAGGCCAACAGCTGGACCAAGGAGTCAGTAACAAGACCTTGTGTGCCAGGCAACAGGCAGCTTTCCCCAAAACAGTATGGGTATGCATCCATGGGATGATAACAAAGTGCACAAAATGGTAACGTAACATGATATACCTGTTTGATAAATGCCAAAGTTCAGAGAGGCTCGGAGACAAGGAATATTTTTCATAAAGTTCATGGGAGAAAAATACTTCTTGGCCATTTTTTGGTGGGATGTCCCTAATAAAAAAAAAATTAAAAATAAACATATTGTAAAACAAACGAAAAAATTAAAGGCCACATCTGCCTATTAGACACAAAAACAAGAATTAATTTATATTTTAAAAAAGAGGCTACCTACACAGTGGTTCCAGATTTCCTCTTTATGGAAGTTACATATGTACTAATTCCTTATGTTTTTCCATAGGAAAATATATATTCTTCACAGTACAAAAGAAGAATTTATTAACACAGGATGTCAATTCTAGGTACAGTGAGAGAAATTCTGATGGGAGTTTCATACTTTCACATGGTCATAAATCAAAAACAAACTTTGGGTTGAAAAAGCTGGAATTTTTGAGAAAAATACACCACTTTTAATTTTTCAGAGAAGAGTTGTTCTTGTCTTCTACACTGCTCTGACAGTCTATACTATTTTTTCCCCCTAAACAGCCCTTTCAGTGTACAAGGTTTATACAATCCCCACCTTTCTAAACTACTGTGAAAGGTACGAGCAAAGGTTTTATTTAGGTCTTACCTCACAAACTAATTCCAACCCACCTCGCCTGTCTAGGGTTAAAAAGCCGAATTACGTATTTGCAGGGCTTTTCGTGTGAGAAACACGAACAACGTCCCGGCCCAGAAGCCACGCCGGGGCTTTCAGGAGCTCTCAGCCCCTCAGCGGGGAGCACACCCGCGCTCTCAGCCCCTCAGCGGGGAGCACACCCGCGCTCTCAGCCCGGCGCTCCCTCACGGAACGCTCACGCTCCTCCCGTTCCCATGGAGGGGGTGACAGGGAATGGCGCGCTCCCTCAGGGCGGCGCCCGGCGGGGCGGGAACGGGACCCGCCCCGCTCCCCCCCGGCCGCGGCGCGTTCTGCTCCCGGCGGGGAAGCGCGGAGCCCTATCCGCCGCCCGCGCCTCAGGCGCGCCCGGCCAGGCAGAACAGGAGAGGGAGGCGCGCTCACCATGTCAGCGGCGGCCCCGCGGCCGCCATCTTGGCAAAGCCCTCAGGGCAGCGGCTTCGTCGTTCCCCGTCTCGCGGCCGCGTGAGCCCGCCTCAGGGCACTGGCCAATCAGCACCCGCAACACCGCCCAGTTGTTCTGAACCAGCCAATGGGAAGGCGGGCTCGAGCAGCGCCTCAGAGTGTGGCCGCCATTTTGCGGTGGGCGGGGCGGATGGGGGCGCGGAGTCGAGTTGTGTGGGGAGATTTGCTCCGCGTTTACGGCCGGGGCCGAGGCGGAGCCTGGGCAGGAGGTGGATGTTCCGGGCGGCACATCCCGCACCTCCCCGGGTGTTCAGAGGTGGGGCCTTGTACAGGGGGTGGGTATCCCGGGTGGCTCCTCCCGCTCGGGGTGTGCCGAGGGGGGGCTTGGGCAGGGTGGGCGCCCCGGGTGACTCGTTCCGGCCCGGGTGTGCCGTGGTGGGGGCGGCTGTCACTGAGGGGCTGGAGCCGCGTGTGAGGGCTCAGGTGCCCTGCGTTCATCAGCTTCCTTCCTCTCCTGGGCGTTCAGTTTCCCTGGCTCAGTTCTCATGAGAAGAGCCGCAAAACCTTTTTTACTGATGGACAGGCTTCCCAATGTGGTAAAATGTGGATTTCGGGTATTCTCAGAACCCGTGAGTCTGGATGATGGAAACTTATTTGCTTGTGGTGTTAAAAGGTGATGCTAGTCACTGCTTTGAAGATGGGGAAATGATGAGGGCAGAGTGTGTGCTTGGTGTCCTGTGATTAAAACTGGGCACTATTACACAAATACATGAAAACACAGCAGTGAGTCAGAATGATTCCCAAACCCACCATCAAGGGCGTCTTCAGCTTGCTTGCAGATCAGTTTTAAGGACACCGATTTTAATTATGCCCTCTCTATTTGTTTATCTTAGAGAGGCAGAAAGGTTTTCTATCCCGCGGGATAGACCCACCCAGAGCCCAGACCCGGAACTACCCCCTTGTAAGGAGTGATCTTACTTCCCAACCCAGGTATGGTAACAGTTATATAGCTGAATGATAAAGCTTATCCTGGTTAATGTGGCAGCTTAAATCCTACTTCAGGCTGCATCTCTCTGAAACCTGCAGTATCTATTTGGTTTTTCTCACCAAATAGTGCTACTTTCTACCAGTGATCTTTGTACTTCCATGGCATAAACGTGAACATCAGAAAACACATCTCCACTGCGAGTGTGACAAAACACTGGCACAGGTTGCCCAGGGAGGTTGTGGAGTCACCATCCTTGGAAATATTCAAAAGCAAGGCATGGTCCTGAGCAAACAGCTCAAGGAGGCCTTGCTTATGACTTCTGGAAGTCCCTGCCACCCTCAACGATTCTGTGGTTCTGTGAAATAATCAGAGGTCAAAACCACCACCTCCTAACATATAGTTTAGCTTTCCTTATGGGTAACACAGGAGGGAGTCCTCAGTCTCACTTCAGAAAAATTCCTGTGTTTTATACTGAACTCCACAGTTCTTTATAAAGCTGTTTCCTAACCTTTATCTTGGTGGTTAGGAGCTCTCCTGTGACTGAGAAGACTGGGCAGGAATCATGTCCTGAGGATGAGGAAATTAAATCTGTGTTTTCAGTGTCTTGACTGCTGTAGACATGGAGCTGCTGTAGAACACATGGCACTGCTTAGTGCTACAGTTCTAAGAGTTATCACTGCCACTACTTTTTTTGTAGAGTTGATCTGTAGGTGAAGGCTGCCTCGAGATACAGCGCTTCAAAGATGAATGCTAGAATCTATTTCTGGATCATGGTCAGGCATATAAATACTGAGCTGTTAAAAGCTCTGTCAAGACTCTGAGGCATTTCTGAGTAGGTGCAGAAGGAGAATTTCACATGCCTGAAGCCTTAAGACCAAGCACACTGCTGACAGATTCAGGTGCTCCCAAAGTTAGCACAGCAGAGGGGACTTGCACCTTTGACTTTTAATGCCTAACTGTACTAAAACTTTAATTTTGATACCCAAATTGCCATTTAGATCTGACCTGAAGTAGTATTTCTGCAGGGAGAGTCACTGGGAGGGCCTTGTGCTAGACTTCTTGTATTTTGCACTTGATGTAGTGAACTGTGATTTCCAACAAGGAGAGGGAAGCTACATTAATCCACATTCATTCTGAGAAGATTTAAAGCTCTTGTTAGCCAAAAGGGGAGCTCAAAAAGTGTTTGGGGGTCATCTTGTTTCTCTGCTGCCGAAACTAACATGATATACATGGTAAATCAGCTCTAGTATACGTGTAGCCTAATTTTGTATTACTGCGTTCCTTAAGGAATAAACCTAATAAACCACAGTTCAGATAAATAAGCAAGATGCTACTGACAAAAAATTAAGACAGATTTTTCCATTAGAAGCTGAAGTTTTATTACAGGATAACAGTACATAAAGCACATCTAAAATCGATGTGTTCAATGCACTTAATAAAGGTAATGTAATATTAAAGGTACAGTTTCTAAGTACAATATAACAACATTCATATTAGAATGAAAATTGGAGTATTTAAAAGACAACATTAAATCTCTTATTTTTACAGTCATATTTACAAAATGAATCAAAATACTTTTTTCGGGACTGAGTAAAATAACAAACTTGAATATAAGCAGGCTATTGTAAGAGTGAGTTGGAAGGGTCCATGGAAGGGAAAAGTGAAGTGATTGGGTAAAGATCATTAGCAAAGGTTTAGTACAATACCACTTTAGTATTCCTCTTGATGGCTTACATTTTACTGTGGCTAGAAAAGGAATTTATACATACTGTACACATAACAGACAGCACATATTTACATGTACAGTATAATTGCATTTAAACTTGTGTGTATTTACAGAAATTTGAGCATATCACTCAACGAGGTTTTTAAGTCTGTGTGCTTAATCTTCAATCTGATGTATATTTGTAATCAGCATTTATTCTGGCGTTGGTACGTTGAACATTTAGTAAAGAGGGAGGATAAATGTTAACCAAATGGTTTTGCATAAATATATCAAACTATTAAAACAACAGGGAGAACGTGTTCCTGGCCTTATGTATAGGTTGGTAAGTACAAATTTGAAAGTGAGTCCTTTTCTCTTCGAAAATATCAAAAGGTGACTTAAATCAAGAAGGGAAAACAAAATTGTCATGGCTTATATTTAAATAAGATTGTAGCTTCAAGAGGTTTTTATAATTGTCCTGATAGTGTTTGCAGTTAAACATTCCACTTATGAAAATATACCCATGGTGCAGTAAAGTTTGTTTCTGTTTTTAGGTCAACAGTATGTTTGCTGTTTAAAAAAAATTATTTATATATATATATTCCTTGGATTGAGGGTATAAAAGCAGTGCATGGAAGCCAAGAACCATGGCTTTAAAATTCACTACCTTCTATTATCAAAAAGTGCAGTAAACAGAAACATTGTTATTAATAAATTGCTCAAAAATCTTTGCTAAAGATCTTATAAATTCAGTAATATTACAGAAAAATTCTAATAAATATTTAAAAGGTTAATTACCTCCTTAGTTAGATATTTGATATCCATCAGTTTTTAAGAATGAACATGAAAACAATATCTAGAATGAAAGGAACAGGGGATAGGAATACTTTGAAGGGTATATGACTACGTAAATTAAGGTATACATGAAAAAATAAAAACAAAACCCCCATACCTGACAAAACATTGCAAATTCCACTTCTTAATTAACTTTAGTTGCTACTGGCTGTCCTTGGATATGTATGCATGGTGTATAAAGCATATCCAGGGACTGAAGTTAGCCATCCATCTATCACGGCAGATTTACAGAACATTCCTATTTACAGTAACTGGAGTTAAGTGTGTAGGCATGGCCCAGTAACATCTGCAGTTTGAGTGTGTACAGATCCTATTTAAAGTGAGGAGGGAGGAAGGCACCCAGCAGAATAACATCTATAAACTTCCGATGCAACGGCAGGATAGACTTCTCCCAACGAGCCAAATAACTACCTCCCTTTCAGACAGACAGCATATTGTAATTACTTTATACTGGCAGATTAGATGTTTTTCTTTTTTTTGATACAATACAGGCAGACTGTTTTAGTAACCAAAAGGATAACAAGCTGGACAGAACATTTTTAATAACGTTAATAATTAATAATGTTAATAATGTAGAAAAAAATTCTACATTTGATATCAAGTATCTGTACCGGTGAAGTAATTTTCTCCTTATTAAATATACTATAGAATAATTTATATAATGACACTATGCATTTAAAGAGAAAACCATGTCCCAAATCTTGTACTCTGATACAGGTACTTGTTGGGCATATGTTGGTGTATATATATATATACACAAATATATATATTTATATATAGTTATACTCAGTGAAATTAACAAGACCCAAAGGTGGTATTGTCTAGGAATAAAAGGGGTTTGTTTTTGTTCACAAAAGTAACTTATCTAGCACCACACATCAGAAAAACACAAAAATAGCACACTCTAGTTCTAAACAGCTATGTCTAAAATAGATTATATAGTAAAACAGATATTATACAGCATAATGTGGTATTTGATAAACAGATAAATATTTGCACTGTGTAGGCTGTTTATAGTATAATTTTATCTATACAGAATGAAAGCAAAAAGTTAACTGTATAGAGGTGAGCAGAACAACATTAAATATTATGACTCCAAAGCAGAGACAAAGTTAGAGTTGAAAGAATAGAGCAAGATAAAATGTTTACAGGCCATTACAAGTCCTTAAATTAGTAGTAAAATAAGGAATCAGTTGCTCAAGTTTAAGAAAGCAGTAAACAAGAGATTGCATTTACATGCAGATGTCTAAAACTTGTATTTCTTTTAAATCTATGCACAAAAAGTCATTTGTTTTTATTGCTTGACATTCAGTTATGGCTAGAATATTTTTAACCTTTTTTTGTACTTTGGAAACAAGAATATTGTTAAAGGTGCCATAAAAATGGACAACATTGAAAACAGTTTGCAAATAAACCACCTAACACTGCAGTTCTTTATACATTTTAAAAAGCCTTGTCTGGGGTTTGTCATATGTTAAATATATTTAATCTGGGAAAATACATTGTAGCTTGAAGCCTCCCATTGGCCCAAACATCCAATACAAAAACACATCTCCAGAAAAGGAGCAGGCAGACAATACAGTTACATATAAAGAAGCAGCCAGTTAATGTCCTAATACTTCAAATATTGACCACTGTTCTGTAACTTGTTTCTAAATCAATGTAGAAATGAGGAACATTTTGGATTTAAAAAGGTGTACAGTACGTATGCCTTTTTGTGAAATAAAATTCACTGTATTGCTTATGAATTCTCTGCATTAGATATAGATAGCATTACAGATTGTAAGTTCCTGTAAAGTTGTGCATCTACATTAAGACTTTGTGGGGTAATTTAGGGTAGTGTTTCTCAAATCGAAAGTCACAACTGGTTGGTTGAACGGTGCCCAAGTGTTTAGATCATGGTCAAAACACCCTGCCAGGCACACCCAGCTCGGTTCTTTGTGAAGTGCAGGTTCTCCAGCGCGGAGCACGTGCCTGTGCTGGCCACAGGAGCTGGGCAGGGAACTGGGGAGCTGCAGTTCAGCCCCACGGCCTGGAGGAGCTGCAAGAGCCGGCTGGGGTCTGCAGTCTGTATTTGCAGTGGCTGGAGAGCTCTGAGGAACCAGCAGCAGCTTGGTTCCCTCAGTTAGGAAATGCTGCCAGTAATTCCAGCTGATTCACACTCCCTGCCCCAGGAAACGTTAATTCCAACACAGAGAAGAGCCCTGTGCAGAAATATAGCCCACAGAGATTGTGCTTTCAGAAACCTTGAGAAACACTAAATAGGAACACAAGTATACATAGGACATATGAACACTGAAAACATGCAGATGTTAACGAAAAGTGTGATGTCACACATCAAGTTTAACAACTTGATTGTGAAGTTCAGCTTGAAGAAGTAATAAGATTATGAGGGAAGACATACAAGTGAATATTGTGGCAGAAGAAGTGAACCTATGAGTATTGATCTGAAGCCTTTATCATGTTTTGTTTCTTATTTGGATAGCCTACTTATTGCTATAAAGTTATTGCTATATTCTACCAATGATAAAGGCAAAAAAAAAAAAAAAAAAAAGACAAACAGCAACATTACATATGGAAAAGGTAGAATACAGCTTCTGTTTTGATGTTAAAATTCTATTTAGTACCTGAATAAAGTTCCAAAGATAGACTGTATATTATGTTACGTATTTTTCCCCTCAAGTCCAGTGACTTAGCATTATGTAGCAAGCCATTATCACAGTACTAGAATTAAAGCACATACTGCAAGAATTTTTAAATAAATACTCATTTACATTTTAAAACTTTTCTTTTTGTTGTTGTATTTGGTATCTGTATGCATTTGCCCCCATTTCCACCAAATGATTTACTGACAGGAATATTTAAACAAAAAGAAAGTAAGAGGCTAATATTCAAATATATTAATGGATGACACTTTAAAAGTAATAAATATTAGTATTAATAATTAAAAAATAATTCTAATAGTTATATTTCTCCAGCAAAGAAAATAAAGATGTTCTGTGCAATCTGAATCAGCTAGCACAGGTAGATTTTCATACAATGAATACTCAAGAGAAAATTGCTTATTATTTTTGGATACTGTATGGTAAATGCTGTTTCTGACATTTATATTAATAGGTTTATCTACATTGGGGAGTTTAGGAATGTCTAGGGAAGAAAAATACACGTTTGCACAGTTTCTACTGTGTAACCTGTTTTGTTCATCAAGTACAGACTGGGGACTGTCTATGCCAATCCAAAAACAGACACTGTAATGCTTGGATCATCCCACTACAGAGTTAAAACATCTTATAGATTGTCCATTCTAAGAGTATGTTTAATTGATATGCAAGCAAGTAAAGAACAGGGTCCACTGTGAATCAGCAGTAGGAATTTTCTCCTATGGAAGATGCCAGAACACCAACTGATCATACTTGCTAAGCACTTGTCTGCCTTGGAAAGCCATTCCGAGCTAAACTCGACTGTCAGCTTGTGAAACCAAAAATACGTTTCCCTATTTCTTAAGCAATCTAAAGTAACCAACTGGAAGCTGTATACCCATGAAAAAACCCTCAAAGATACTGGAAAACTGGGGCTTTCTGCAAGCAGACAGATTTGCTGGAGAAATCAAATTCACTCTCTTCCCAACGTAAGCAAAGTCTTGAAGTCTTGCTCATTCTGTTTGTAGTTGTTTATTTGCTTTTCTACTTGCCTTTTCAAAAGAATGTGAAGCCATAAACCAAGACTAATTGGGACAGGCTTCCAGCATCCTACGGTTTGGCACTGGGAGACTTCCTAAACATTGCTGGGTTTTGGTGCCATCGTAAAATCACTTGGCATCGCTGTATTTGATGTACTAAGTATGCAAATGTCTTCAGCCTCAGTGTTTCTTTCCAGTCAGGTTTTGGCTTTACCATGAAACATCTGCAACAACCACAGATGTGTGAAGTGTTGTTCTTCTATTCCTGCAGATCTGTGTTCCTCTCTATGTGACTTCACTACTGAAACCTTATCATGACCTTTTCATTCTTACTGTACTCATAAACGGATTCATCTTCTTTGACAATAATTTAAATACTAAAAAGCCATTTTCTATTACAGAACACTGAATTTCAGCTGGAAAAGTAGTCCTATCATTATAAAAATGTCCAGAGGGTATTGAAATTAATTTCAGTTATTTATTTAGTGGGTCAGCATTTATTTTCTAAAATATAATTGCAAAATCTTTACACTGTTTGGAGTACTTTTGTTTTGAGCAAAATACCGACCAAAAAGCAGCTCTACTGCAAAAGTGAGAAGGAGAATGAGGCACGAATAGAGCATTTAGTTAAAAAAAATATCCAGTTCTCTTGTGCCTGGGGGCAGGGAAGAAATACTAGCATATTTTTAAAAAGTAATTTGTTCCACCAGCAGTACTGGCCACCCTGTTGAAGAGTTTTAGAAGATCCCTGAGCACATTAGTTTCTGACTCATAACCCCAGCTCCAAAATGATAGGGCTTCTCTTGTTGATAACGAGATGGATTGTCATTCACAGTTAAGTCAATCATAAGGTGCTTATCTATTTACCCTTTTCTTCACCAATCAGCACAAAGAACTGTCAGAAAATAACTTTTATTTTTCTTTTTTAAATAATAAAAGGGCACAAAATTTAAACAATGTTTTGTGACAGTGGTTTAGGATTATTATCTGGCTGCCCCTCAACAACAGACAAGTGATTCAATCGACATTCCTTAGCAAAAAAAAGAAAAAGAAAAAAGAAAAAAAGAAAAAAAAAAGAAAGAAAAAAGGAAAGAAAAGGAAAAAGGCAAAAAAAAGAAAAATCCTGTACAAATATGTATTTTTCCCTGAGGGATCAAGGTTACACCCGCAAGTGCTCTATGTACATATTGCACTGTAGAGGAATGAAGAACATGTGCAAAAAAAGCAACAATGATTGAAGCTTACTAATCAAACCTTTTAATCATGACTGCTATGTCATCTTGCATTTTGGAATGTCGGAACACAGCTATTCCTTTAATCTAAAATGTAAAAAAAACCCCAAAAAACAAACAAAACAGAAAGAAAAAGAAAAACACACCTCTACTATGGCACATTCAATGAAATAAAAAGTTTTCCAAAGACAAATAGACAAATTCCATCAAGAAAATAATACAAAGTTCGTTCGTTTGTGGTTTTTTTTGTTTTTTAGAAAAATTACATTACTTTCTTTCATTGTTTCACATTACAAAATCTTTTTTTTTTTAATGTTTACACAAATCACATTTTATTGCAGGAATATTTCAAGTGCCATCAAACATTTATAGAAGGGTTAAAAAAATAGAAGTCTCTCTAAAGTGGTCCAGACAAGGCTTTGTATAGAATAAATCTTTTTTCCACCTTCTATTTTTGACTTAAGTATTTTGAATACATTTTCTTTATTCCATTGACACTTAACAGCCTAGAAGCAGCCACTCACACGTCCCACACATACACTCATGTGCGCACACAATGGACTCTCTCACGCACACACAGGTGCACATACACAGATATCTTGGTATCCATACTAAGATAGATAAGCTAATAAAGAACAACCAAACTTAAAAACAGCCTCCCTTTTTACCTAATTCCATACGTCAAACAATGCTGGAGGTGATGACGTATATTAGGGTGGTGCAGACGACAGTATAGGCTTCTAGCTCTTCCTAGAAAGCCAGAAAATAAGGAAAGCATCTTTGCAGACTCTAAGGACCAGGTCATCAAAACTTAAAAAATTATGTTCTGCTATCCTAGTGTCTTTATTTGTAGTGATCTGGGCAGATTATGAAAATACTCATGGGAATATCCATTGACCTCCAGTGTTTTTAACTGGTTGATCATCTGATAGCAGGCCACAGTCCCAGGGGTTTTGCAGAGGGCATTTCCTCTGCTGCACTGGGATCTTACATGGCCATCTCTGACCGGCCACTCTGGCATTATTTTGAGTTCCCTTTCACAAAAACCTCCTTAGCAACAGATGTCTTATCAGTACGTCTGCTGCGCTGGATCCTTTTTTTCCCCTCTCTATGAAAAGCAACCCAAAAATTACACTCTCTTGCCAGGTGGCGTTTCACTGATCAGGAAAGCAGAGTTACTTGGGGTGTGTATGTTCAGCCCCATTTAACAAGGTCCTAGTACACATGAGCTCCCACAAACGAACGTGACAGTACTTTCTGGCCTGGAAGATCACTTTCAGCTAAGGCCCTATTTGAAACCTTTTTATCATTATGTATTTTATTAGTAAATGCTCCAAAAATTGTATTGTCAATGACTTATGAGTGTAAATATGCTAAACAGATTCCAAACAAAATCACTGGTACCTAGATGCCTGGTAAAGCACTAATATTCATCATGAAAAGGGAAGAACAGGATGTGACTGAAAACTAATCCCCAAATATTTTGCCTGGTAGTCTACATACTGTCAGAAGTAGGAGTTGCATCTTGCTCTCTAAAAAGGTACAGGTCTTACTTCATTATTCATTAGTTGACACTGAGATTAAGTTTAGTTGATCTTTACAGGACTAGCACCTAAGGCTGGTCACATTCAGAAAATATTTGTTAGTTAAAAGGGTTGCTTCAAAAATAGGAACACACATTAGAATGCAAGTACCATATCGTGCCAGTTACTCCAATAAAGTAAACAATGATCCTAGGAAAAGTGTTCAGTGGGAGTGGAGAGAGCATGTGCTGGGCTGTGAGCCACCTCTTTGAGAGCAGGCAGGATGGAGCAGGAAAAAGACAGCTCTATGGACTTTTTCCAAAAGTGCTCTCCTGCCTCCATCCCAGTGCTCACAGAGCTGCAGGTGTTCCCCTCCCACACTCCAGGGCACACTGCTCTGAGGAGGAAACATGATGCTCTCCTCTCGCCCTCCTTTGAAACCCTAGAGATGAGCAATAGCTGTAACCTTCCCTGATGTGCTAGACTGGAACATTTTTAATAAGTGTCATTGATAAATGTCTCAATTTGACCCCAAAGTAAACATGCTCAAATCACAGAATAAACCTACATTTTGCTAATAAGAACCTACTGACCTGATTCTCCTTTTCAAAACATTTAGGCTTCAGTGTGCTTCTATTCACTTGTTATTTCTCAGCAACTCTAACATATATAAGAGATTGTTTACCCTTGGAAATTAAAGCAGTAGGGTACATTCTCTCTCATTCCTTTTCCTTTTTTGAAGTTCCCAGCTTTTTCTTAGGTACTTCATCAGAAACTGCATTTGTGTTGGCCTACAGGGCATCCAGTTATGCATCTTCATCTCATCCAAACCCAATTATACACCTCTGGCTCAAACACAGTTTAATTTGTGATGTCGTTTATGTGAATCTGCTTCCTTCAGAACTACATTTACTGCCAGCTTTGCTCAGAGACAGAATTCTTCCTGAAGGGAATGGTAATTAATAACACTGCAAGATTCAGCTTATTGGTTGGTTAAGCAGTACAGGAATCAGAATTACAGAATGCAGAATTCTGATATTAATGATTTCCAGGCTTGTACCAAATACAAACCAATGCTTTCTAGCAACAGTGTGCCCTTCCTTTGTTAGTTTGTCCCCATCTGATCAACTTTAAAGTGCATTTTTTTAAACAAGGAGAGCAACAGACTTCTCTGCTCAGCTCCCTGAAACTGAACTGCTGGAAAAACAAGGGGCAGTGTGTCTCACCTCACTGAAGTCAAAGATAAACCTATGGATTTTGATAGGCTACAGCTTGGAGTTTGAAGACATTGTTTACGATATGGAGTACAAAAGTATGTAATATTACGTATAAAAACTACTTTCCTGCAGACATGTCATACACACATACTTTTACTGTAGATACAGACTTGAGTAAATACTTTCAAACCTGGATTTATGGTGGGCAGAAGTACACTATTTAATAGGCTGATTTTCAAAGACGCTGTGTTACTCATTTGTAAATGATCTGTAATCAATTAGTTTGACAGTGGAAACTCAGCACCTTTGAAAATGAGGCTTTTGACTTGTGCACCTAAACCTGAATTTAGGCATGTAATTTGAAATGTCCAGGTTTGAAAGATTTGAAAATAAAAGTACCTTTGAACTTCTGAAAAAATTATTTTAATGTAGAAAATTGTCATTATTTTCAACTCTTTAAAAAAATCTGTAACCATTTCAGGATATGACCAGCCTCTCTTTAAAAGTAACATGGAAAACAGCAGCATAAATACCTCCCAATGTACCAGTACCTGCCAAACCTTTTTCAGTTAAACTTGAATTTCTGGTGCACATGCAACACAACAATGAACACGCTAGCATTTAATTTAAAGAAAAAGGTGCAAAATGAAAGTGCCTTATCAATTCAACAAGAAAAGCTATACCAGTAACTACATTTTATATTAATTAAAACAATATATAAACAATATCTCTTTTGCTATATATAGTCTTCATGCCCATTTACCCTGTAATATATTATAATGCTATTGTTGCTATTGCTATGGACCCTTTTCATGCCGTTCTGTCTACTGGCAAACAGTGGTAGGTGAAAAAAAATCGTCCTTCATGAAACAATGAGCAAGTTGTGCAAACTGATGCTGAAATCTCTGCAACGCACACCAGTCGCTGATTACTAGGTGGACTCTGTTCTGACCAACAAATTGATTGTTCTGTCAAAAGTCTGGGCAGTGAACTACAGGAGAAAACAACCTTCTGACATTAGTACCCTCAGTCTGTGTAAACAGAGGTCAAGGATTGAGAAGTTGAGACAGAAAAAGGGTCCATATTTGTAGGCATAATGGAAATCATATGCATGAGAAAAACAAGTTCAACTTTGTTTCATTGTTTCCCATCCTTCGCCTGACCCCGACCGCCAAGAGATGTGCAGTGTGTTGGCTCCCTAGGTCTGTGCAGGGCCATATAAAGTGTCTTGGTTTTCTTTCTTTTTTTTTTTTCCTTTTTTTTTCCTTTCTTTTGTTTTAATGTTTGTACTTCAGACATTCTAGAAGTGCTTAGGTGATACGTTTACCCATCAATTTGCATTGCTGGCTCAAACTCTGAAGTGAACAACTCCTTGTAAAGTGGAGGAAAATGAAGTCGCACAATGTCTGGGTATATTGCTTTAAATGCCATAAGCTTTTCTGTATGTCGTCCACACAGTGCTCTTAAAGTAGACACTTTGCATATTAACTGTAAAAAAATGAACACAAGTCATATGGTCATACATGGAACCAGGCCTCCCAATCTTGCTGTAAGGAGTAAAGCTCTCCCAAACCAAATTCTTTACCTTAACAAGGACATTTCAGATGCACAGTCATGAATGTTTTCTAAAGGTATTTAAGTAATGGACTCACAGCTATTTGTGAAATAATCTTTTTTAAGTTCCTAGGAAAATGTGGCATTAGGTTTCCTCGCTGGATTGATAAAAAAGTATTTCAGGGCTGGATCTTCATTAATTAAATTATCCTCTTGGAAGAAGGCAATCCCAACTGCTTTTAAACCCGCTGTGAATATTATGGATGGAACTGGCAATGCAACAGATTAACCAAATAAGGTGAAAAATAGGTACTTCAAAAATACCACTAAGGTGCTCCTGCAGTTACTGAGTAAAGTAATTGTATCAAAGAATATGGAAGACTTTCTTCCAACAAAGGTATCCAAAGTATACACTGAGATAATTACATGAGCTAGGTTTTGAAATGAAGAAAATCTGCAGAGCCTGGGCTGGACCATCCTGCTTCTATTGTAACTAATTCTGTGGTGTGAAAGCATAACCCTTCTGGCTGTGCAGAGGTGTAAAAGGAACTACCTCTGCAAGGTGAAAGTTAAGTGCCTATCTTGCCCCAGTTCTTCAGATTTACTTCTTGTAACATTGCACCACTTTTCTGAGAAATTACATGAAGAAACTTTAGATTAGTATAAGAGTAGGTAGTGCCTCTTTTTCCTAGGCATCCATATTTGGAAGAACTGAAAAAAAAGGCTGTGTTGGGAACTTCTCATGGAAGTCTGAAAAACAAGTTTAAGTTTGTATATTGCATGTTATAACAACTTAATTGTCATGCAGGCAGAGATTCCACAAGGATTAAGGCATGCATGTTGTAGCACTGAAATAGTATTCTGTGTGGCAGGAGTGTTGTGTAGGAGAACTATGATAAAAACCTTCATCACTCTTCATGAAGTTCCACATAAAAATACTCCCTTTCAGACCATTATCAGCCTTGTTCCCTAGTACATCATCATTTCATCTCTTCCAGGTTTTAGTAAATAGTGTCAGCTGAGCAGCTCGATTTTGAACAAAGAATTCTGGGTTTATAAATAACAAATTAACTGTGTAAGAGCTTTTACCCCACAACCAGGGCAGTGTTCAGAAGAAGCCATTCTTTCATAGTCATGTGACATGGCTCAGGATGATTCTTACCTTTGTTAGAATTCCATCTTCTCGGTGGTTCTTCTGTAGGACGTGCTGAAGTGCTAGCTGGATCTTCTGTTGGAGTTTTTCAATTTTTACTTTCTCCTGAAGCCATGAGCGATCTGAATATAAAGGGAGTTAAAACCTCTAGTACTCCACACGAGATTCACAATGCACCAGGAAGTACTAAGTCTGTCACAGATTCATCTTTCCTCTTTGCAACCTTCCTTCCACTAGTTATACACTTCCATATGGAAAATGGGTTTCAAAATTGAAATATGTTTATTATACACAGTTACTTTTATAAAGCCCTTAATTAGGAGAGTACAATGTATCTGAGTAAGATCTATAATTCATTTGCTAACAAAAGCTGTAAAATGCAGGGTGTTTACAAAATGAGGCTAGCAACTTTTTACTGAGAAATTAACAGATCCTATAATGAACAAGTAGTTGGAGAGGATCTTTTTGGTAAGATCTCCAGTGACTTACAGAAAAATCAGATACAAAGATCCAGCTATTAACAAAAAAAGCAGCTCAAATTCCTGGCAGAAAAGTAGTATTAGCTGCTACACTCCCTGTGTGACAGAACTGTAGGGTTCTGTGGCTTGCTAAGACACAGGGCTAACACACTTCCCTGTCTGGCCAACAGCATGAGAACATTATTTATGATAGACTCAATAAACCCACCATTGCTAACAGACTTTTCCATCACCACTCCTGAGTCCACTATGCTGCAGTTTGAACTCACAGTTTACTTCCTCAGGTGTCAGGCCAGGCACAAACTGACTTCCTGCCCCAGTTCCACCAGACCTAAGACACCTTCCCAGAACCTGGAGCACACTGGGCACATCAACCTGTGATTATTAACTTATTTTAGCCACAGGCATGGCAGACCCAGGCTGACTCTTGGGGTGACTTGGATGTCTGGCACCATCATTCTCAGTGTCTCCAGTCTCACGGTGGGGACAGATACCTAAATTACCTTGGTATCTTTGTACCACACTAAAATGGTAATGCTGGAAGTTTTCTGCTGTGCTGCAGCTGCAAACTCACACACAAGGAAAGCTGACTATGGGAGCTCAGTAACTGCCTGTCTCACCAGGATTGGCCCACAGGTTTCACTCGCATGCATTTAAACCTTTGCAAAGCTGAGTCCTCAACAAGGTGAAAATGTGGAAAACAAGGGCTTAGATTAGGATTTCCAATTTAACATATCTGTTCCTAAATTCATAATTTCAAAGTGTTTATTCAAATGAAACTTTGGTGAAGGAGACGCTGAAAAAGATTATGACATTTCCACAATATCTGACAATACTATCATTAAAAAACCTCAAAATAAAAACCTCCACCAAGTAAGCCTAAAGGAAACCTTCATGTCTTACCTGCTGACATTAAAACAAACGCAGAAAACAAAGCTATCTCATCTTCTGTCAGGTGCATAGAACATAAACTTTTTCCAAATTCAAACACAAAGCTAATGAAGTCTTCACAACCTGCCAAAAAGAAGGTATAGCTTGTTACATTGTTTAAAACTACTTCAGAGCTACAGAGTTGTTGATTCATTCTGATGGAGATGAGAAATAGACACAAAACACTTCATAGGTGAATGGTCTTCCCCTTAAGGGCTGTGAAATGATGGCAGTGAGTTCTCACTCATCCTTGAGGGCATTACCCCACTCCTGTGAGTCCCCAGTTCCCACATCCTGGCAGCCAAGAATCTGAAGGTTTTGCACACTGCATCTTTTCTACATTAGATTCTTGTGGGGTAAATATGGATAAATCTCAAGCCATTTATTTTCAAGTTTGAAACTGGTTCATCTTTGTTTCTGTCTAAATGGAACTTTATCTCATCAGTGTGGACTGGAGGCTTGAAATGTGGACTTAGGAAGTTCTGATTTTAAGACTACTGAGCACACGGAGTGGGGGAAGAGAGAGGCACACAAGGGACATGCAGGAAGCAAAGGGAGAAGCCAAGGTCTGATTGAACATGGTTCATGCAGAAGAGGAACTCTGTCTCCTTCCATCCATTCTCTTGCTCACACAGGTGTTATTCAGGTTACTGCTGCTGTCACACATGCAGGTACACAGTCTTTAAAAGTGAGCCCTGCTCTTAAGGGCATCACAACCTGAGAGAAGAGGGTTTTCCTCAGCCCCCAGCCTAAACTTCTGGATACAGCTGGTAACAGCTCCAAGTTATATTTCCTTAGAACCCAGAACTGTTTGCACTCTGACCCTGAGGTGTTTTAGAAAGGCAGAGAATACCTCAGTAATTGTCCAGCATTCTCCACTGATGTATTTTCACTGCCCTCCAGAATGGCTTACAGCCCAAATCTATACCCAGTGAATACATCCTTTTAAATTAGCAAAAATACATGGGAAAAAGAATTCAAAATTGTATGTAATTTAATTTAAAAAATCATTTATAGTATTTCACCTGCAAATAACTGAACTTGGCACATTTTAAAACACCATTAACATCTTCAAAGCAGTAACGTCAGTATATCCAGAATTAGCTTAAAATCTGCTGCCTCTTCCAACAGGATATATGAGGTGTTACATTGGATATGAAATCTGGGCTTCTGTTCTCGACAAGTAAATTCAAACTGCTCTACCCTTATCAAAATGCTGAACTTCAACACCAACAATCCTTTACTGCACAGCGTTAAGCTGTTTTACCTCCTGAAATCAGCTTGGCCTCAAACAGAGCCAGCGTGACTGGTTACAAAACAGCAGTTTGAGTTCCAGAACTCTTTTATTGGAATACTATAGAATGATTCTTCAAAGCAGCTGTTTTCCCTTGCTTTTCCACCTTATTATTTTTATTCTGTTTTTTTTTTTTTTAAATTTCTATTTTTTTTTAAAGACACAACACTTGACATTTCCTTACCTAAGGACTTGAAAACCTCTGGGCTAGCATACTTGCCATCAAAGTAGACTGTGTTGTTCTGGGAGTCAAAGGCACGGCACATTCTGATGAACACAACCTCTAAAGACCCTAAAACAGAAACAATGTATGTTTGACGATGGAAGGAGAGACTTCAGTTGCAAAGAGCAAGTGAGGATTTAAAAATAATGCTCTGCATTCATTATCAATTGAGTAGAGTAGTAGGTTGCTGTGGTGTAACAGAGCATAGGTTGGTTTGCTGGTAGAACTACAAGAATTCCCGTAAACCCCTTTAGAAGTTCTTGCTAAAGCAACTTAGTTAATGCTAATAAACTCTACTGATGTTTTTAGAGTAATGAAGTCTCTGAAGTCAAAGCAGCTTGTTTAAATTTATTTTCACAAAGCCTTGACAACTTGGTCCAGTATTTGTAACCTGCATTACTTCTACATTATCTTTCATAGAACAATCTGGATTTTTACCTTGAAATATTCACTATTGGCAATCCAAAACAAAAAAAATTTTAATCCAGCTTTTACATCTTAACACACTCACTGCTCCCTTTGTCCATAATGAAAATTTAATAGGTAGACTTGAACTCCTTCTCCCCAGAATAACTAAGATGATCTTACTTCAAAGACAGACAATTTGCATGGTTTTCTCTTATTTAATTTTAAATGATCATTGTACTACATATGAATATATGTGTATGCAACCCGTGTATACATGTAACACCTTCCTCAGGCAAAACTAATAGAAGCAGACCTTAAAACTGACCCACATACCTGCTTTTAAAAGCACAATTTGATCATTTTGACACAGTTCCATAAAGCCATCAATGCGTTTGGCAAATTCCACTACATACTGTATAGCTTCTGTTATTTTGACTGCGCATAACTGCCACATTACCTCCCTTTGCTGTTTGAGAGAGAAGAGAAATTCAAAAATTACTAACCAAGCTTTGGAAAGCGCATTGTCAGAAAGCAAAACTGAGCTAAAAAAACCCCCAAAGAACAAAGTGGAGTGAATTTTCTCCAACGCTCCTGGCTACAGTCTGCTTATAAGACAAGGGGAGTTGGCCTCAAAGCCAAGGCCTTGTGTGGAGGAGTGACAATGCAACCATGGAAGACTTCTTCAGTCATGTAAGAGATCCACATTAGAGTATTTTTATTTCATAAGCCAAAAATATCAAAGTATAATGATTCTGGTCATTTCAGTGGGAATTTTATTCACTGCATGCAAATAAAATGCCAATTTACACCAGCAAGGCATGATCATATTTTTCCTATCATCTTCTCTATTTTGTACTGAACGTAAATTATCAACTTAGCTCATCTTCAGAAGGATACCTATAAAAATGTTTCACATGTGAAGATCATCTTGTTAACAACATAAAGAAGGCATACAAGTAGTGAGTTTTTCCAGTGTTGATAATAATGCAGAATGAAATCACCTAAAGTAGAAAAAATTATATTCCTAAAGGTTAAATATTTTTCTGGGAAAATGAAAATATGTTCAAAGAACAGTGTGCTTCAGCAGTGCTTCCCAAGGCCATTTTCCAAAAGTAGCCAATTGGTAGTAGCTTGTGGATGGAAGGCATGTTGGAAATAACATTGATTAGACCTTACAACACCCTGGTGGCATGGCAGCACTGTGCTGCTACTCCACAGGTAAAACCCAAACACTGAGGGACAACTGGAGCATAAATCAGGATTACAGTGAACCCCGAAGGCTGGACATCTGATCGAGTTCTGTGTTTTTAAACTGAAAACAAAACACAGCATGTGACATCACAAAACTTGGTGGCTTCGGCTTTTGTTGTTGTTGATCCAGGAGATTACAAATTAAGAGAAGAAAATAACATGCCAATTAGCATTGAAGAAAATTCCTATTGTTTCCTATCATTCTTGATCGGAGACAGATTTTAGGAGAACAGCATTGCCTTTTCCTATACTTGTAAAAATCACAAATGCAAAGGATATCCTGACCATCTTGCTGCTTTTGATTCTAGTGTATTATTTTTTTGAAAACACACAGAAATATACATTCCTGATAGTAAAGAGAAAGCAGTGAAAAAGTGAATTTTGCAGTGTGTTATGGAAATACCATGCTTTAAAGAAACCATGCCGTCAGTTGGCATGCTTTTATACCTTGTTCTGATAGTTCTCAATTTCTTCCTGCAGAAAAGTTTGCCATGTTATCTGCTGTAACTCCTCTCTCAAGTACTGGCAAGTTTCCATGTGTGACTTGGAAATATTCTGTGCAAGATGTTCTAAAAGAAAGAGCAGAAAGCGACACACGTTAAAAATGCAAAGCTGTACCTTCAGACACGAGAAAAGCTCGCATATTTCAGTTGCAACAGGGGGAGGGGAGAGGGTGAGCTGAGAGAGAAAACTGCTTTTATTTGAGTCTCCTTGGAATGGGCTGCGGAAAAACGCAGCCATTTAGCGCCTGGCCGGAGCCCGCGGCCGTGCCCGGGGCCGCCGGCAGAGGGCGCGCGGCGCACGCTCAGCGCTGCCGACAGGGACCCCCAATGGGAAATAGAGGCAAAGAGGTGACAAGGGGGACACGGAACCCTCTCGGTCACAGCCGTCACTGGACACCCGGGCTCCGAGATACACCGTGGAGTACAGCCACAGGAAACTGTGGGGAGAAGCGGCGTGATGGACCCCTCGAGTGAGGGCACAGCCGTGCTGAATGCACACACTGTCAGGGACGGGCACAGAGCAGCACAGCCAGCCACGCAGAGCTGCCAGTGCCAAGGCTTTCCCATAGAGAAATACAGTTACCACCTCCAGCTAGCGTTCTCTCAAGCAGGACTCTTGTCCCATGAGGCTGCCTGGGAGGGAAAAGTGTCTTTCTTTTTTCTCCCCTACCCTCATATCATGAAAAAAATCAGGAAAATGCATCAATTGGAGAATCCAGGTAATTAACACACTAAAAGATCACTAACACGAGGGTTTTTTTCCCTTCAGCTTTAGAGTAATCACCTAGTTTACTGCACATGATTTAAAATTTCCATATAATGTTTTAATTCCAAATAAAATTATTTTCTGCTGCTACACTTGATTAAAAGAGCCATAGAGCAGATTCACATTTATTAATAAAACTTGGTTCCATAAACCTTTAGGACACCTTCAAAAGCCTGAATTGAATTTAGACATCTGACTTCCACTTTTACTTTGTCTTTCTCTTTTTTACCCTGACCCTTCAGGTGGGCCAGTTCTCCTATTTTAGCAGATCACAAGTAGAGGCCTGGGGACTTATCTCACAATTCTGCTTGAAAGGGAAGGCTCAAACCAAACAGGAAGGGTGGTCACTACAACATGGAGGTATTCTGAGGGACTGCAGTGTTGGGTCTTCTGTGAAATTGTCTTTCTTTGGTAATGACCAAACCCAACTCTTCACAAACTGACTGAACTGCTGGGCCAATCAGTCTATTTTCATGCTTCATCAGTAGTTTGATGTAAGATACTACCTGAAAAGTCTTTAATGTACAGATGGGGTAAAATCAGATTACATGTGCTACCTGAGCAATCAGTAAGGTAGAACACAAGGTAATTTATACTTTGTCCCCATAGCTTTGATGTATTTCAGAGCAGCTGGGGTTTTTTTACAAGTGTGCAGTTAAAACTCTTGTTCTTGGTACCAGCAGCTGACGGCGTGAGCCCTGTGCCCTTGCAGGATACAGGAGGTGAAATATTCCCATGCTATTCACAAACCTCCACCTCACTTTGGGACTGTGTTTCAGCACACACCTAAATACTTTCATTGAACAGCCACACCTTTCTAAATTGAAACCTTCGTCTGGCAGACAAACATTCTTCAAACATTGTTCAGTAATGTCAATGCTGGGCACCCAAATCATGGTGTGCAGGCTTTAAATGAAGCACTATGTAAATAAAGGTAAGCAACAAGACAAACTTAGTTTAGGCCAGTGTTCTAAACTCAACACCCAGCCTACAAATGAAAAACCCTTTCTTTTTTTCTTTTTTCTGTGGGTTTAATGTAGATCTTTTTAATACCTTCCATGAGAAAATTAGCAATCATTTGACTGAGACAAAGCCGGTAGCATTGCCTTTGTCCTGACTCTTCCTTCTAGTTTTTACCTATCCGAAATTATTTGAACTCAAGCCAGAAACAGTATTTTGGCTGTCAGGACAAATTATATTGCAGAGAACAGCATTCTGTAACATAAGGACATTAAAAAGAAAGCTTCTTGTGCCTTCCTCTCTGCAAAATTTCTCGAAAGAACATAAAATAAACCACACAAAATTTTGATGTGAAATACCTGATTTTTCAAACAATTTTTAGGTTTTTATAATAAAATAATTAGAAAAAATGTTGCTTAAGCAAGCAAAATCAGTTTTAAATGCCTGGCTGCTTATATAAGTAATGGAATCATGAAATCACTTCTTTAATATCTTGATCCACTTTGTTTATAAGCAGTTCACACAGCACACTCTAACTCCAGTCTCAGCTGCTGACAAGTCATACTTCTGGAATTCAGCCCTAAGTGTAATCATTCAGGGAAGAGTTTAAACTAAAATGTGCTAATTAATGTGGTTGTTATAAGGCTCTTAGAGAAATTATCAAAACTTGCTACATTCAGAAATTTCCTTCAGTATCTGGGGCCAGATCCTGTTCAACCAGTGACAAGAATTGCCCTCAGATTAGCCTGGTGCTTTTCTCAGGTAAAGAGCAGAAGAAAATCAGTCTCATCACCTTCTGCTGGAAATAACAGTACTGAGGTAATGAAAAAGGAGATAAATTGTTAATAAATAATCTGTAAATCAAGAAATACCCTATCTGTTTGCTCAGCAGTAAAAATTAGTTTCTTAATCAGTAATCCAAGGGTTCTATTGCAAGGACTGAAAGCAAAAGCAACACTGGTAGAGCTGATCAACCACAGGCTCCTGCGAGCTTCAGTCCAGACCAGTAAGGAGTTCCCCATGTGCCCCGAGATCAGGGTATTTACTGTGCACTTCACACAAGAATGCCCATACATGCCCACAGCTCTACTGAAGCAGCATTCTCACTATCACCTGGCTACATGTGTCACTTTAATCCAAAGGGTACTGTTAAGACAATTACAATGGAAGCTTTTCTCTCTCATTACCTAATTCTGCCATGGACACAGTTGGAGAGGTCTCCCCATTTGTAAAAGAACAATAAGGGAAGAAGCCCGATGCTGGTGTGTAGTCACATATTGGTTCTGGTTTGATTCCATTAATATCAAGACCCGACTGATCTGGAGAAGGCTGTATGTCTAAGTAGAAGCTGCTAACTGCAGAGTCTGCTTTGCTACCTTCAGGGGTATGCCCATCAATGTAATTACTGAGGTCGTCATGTAGCTCTGTTAACCCATTGGTGGTGATATTGTATGTTGGTGTGAGTGGTTCTGCCTCTCCGGGCTGCTGCTGGTGATCCCGCTGCTGCTGCTGCATTCGGTGTTTCTGCACCTCGGCGTACAGGCTGTCCCTCTGCTTTTTTGACATTCGACCAAACTTTACAGCTGAAATACAGACACACAATAGATTACATTTCTACACAGCCACCACTGCCCTCAATTGTTTTGTCTTCAAACACTACATGGAAAGACACAGCACAAACTCTAAATCGGCAGGATGGACAAACCTAAGAACCACTTCTCACTTACATGTACACAGCTGCAGTGCCTGCTCTTTAAAGGACTGTCTTGACAAGCCACTGAAATGGACCATCAAAAGTCACTGGTTTAGTTTAATTCATTAACTTCACATGTCTGTATTAAAAAGATTTTTCTCTTGTATGTCCACTGAGGTTGTCTCTTCAGCATTCAAACCCTGCCTAGAAAAGTAGAAGCTAAACCAGAACACGTTGGCCTGAGACAACTGCCCAGTTCCAGGAGCTGTACATTCACCCTGCAGAGTGAACCTAGGGCGTGCTGCCAACATGGAGGGTCTATGGCAGACTATCAATAGCAAGCTCTACTGAGATTGGGACTAAAGCATGTGGGAAGAACCGCCAAACCTGCTTTCAGCGCCACTGTGACAAGCAAAAATGTTTAGTACATGAAGAATTGTTAAACCTACGTGTGTGTGCGCACACAAGTGCATGTGTGTATCTCTCTCCACAACATTACTATGACTTTGAGGAGTATTAGCTGTAAGCCAGCAGCAACTGGTTTGCAGCATCCAGGGAATTCCCAAGGACGCAGCATGTGATTTCAAGGACCCGTATCAGCTGTAAAAGCCTCATCCTTTAGAAAGGCGGCTACTGCTTTCTGCTTTTCTTACAGGAAAGCAAACATGTTGGAGGAACTAGTCATTACATGATCAACTGTTTCAGGTTCCTAGCCTCATGGCCAATAAGAAAATTAAAGACAATGTAGTTCAAGAAGCAAATGTAATCTGGAAACAATCTCCTTCATCCGGCCTCATGTACCTAGAGTAATGTGTATGTATTTGTCGAACATGCAGCACTGCTGTCTCTGTGGCAGGGGAAAAGACTGAGTCAGATCTTCAAATTGGGTAAGCGGTGGCAGCTCCGTTCCATCTGTGGGGGAGGCGTGCAAGTCTCAGCTGCAAAGCCAGTTCTGACTGAATTACATAAGCGGCCGTTTGGCAGAGGCGGCTTTCGTCACTACTCGAGCTGCAATTTTGAGCTTAATATTAACAGCACTGGAACATCTTTTCTTCAGAATTCTATCTTTGAAAAAACACTGCATTATTTTTCTCTTTGCAGTTTTTCAATTTTTCATTATACACACGTTTAACTTCTGTCGATACTGTGAAGCAGTTCTCATCTGTACCCAGGCACCAGAGCAGTGCTACTTGCAACTACAGGAGGTCACTTAAATTGGAATGAACACAGAGGAAGTATTAATATTAGACTAAAAAACTGCATCTTCAAGAAATGACCAGAGACAAAGCTCTTAACTGGGAACTATAACAGATAAGCAGGAAAAAAGATAAATCCAAGAACTTTGTATGTGCCCTGATTTATATGTATTTATGTGACTATATAGCAACATATAAAAACGTGTAGCATATAAGACAGAAAAACATACAGAAACATCTAAAAATCACTTGACAATCTCAACTATCAGCCCAATTAGCATATAAATGCTGTGTTTTTTGGTTTACCATCCACCACACTACACGTTATTTTACTTTTTGCAGGCAGGCCTCGAGTGAGCAGAGCTTACCATCCCGAGACATCCCCACAGCAAGGCATTTCTGTAAGCGACAGTGTTGGCAGCGGTTCCGACTGGTCCGGTCGATCAGACAGTTCTTCTGCCGAGGACATGAGTACGTGGCATTGCTCTGCTGACTTCTTCTGAAAAAGCCCTGGGATGCAATTGCAAAATACAAGTCAAGAAGCTGTTAACTGATGGAGCAAATAAAGACTCTGAAAGGTAGCGTACCTAACAGAAAATGAAGTTCAAGTGCTCTATAGTCAACTAAAGGAAGTTAAGAGGGTTTTGTTGTTGTTTTTTTTTCTCTCCTAGAAACAAACAAAAAACAGTAACTAGCAAGAAACAGTTCATTAAAAAAGCGTTGTAACACATAAAGGAATTACACTTTTTATTCACTGATTTTACAGATCCCATATTACATATGGTACACCAGCTCTTTCCAAATGAGGTAAAACTAATTATAGACCTAGATTTCCTTGATTTCCTATCTTTTCTGGGTCGGCATAGTTCTCCAAAATAGGGAGGATTCAACAGCTACCACCCGGTCTGCTCTCTGGAGTGACAGTGGCAGGCTCTGATGTTCAGCCTCACCAGTGTACGTATGTGTTTAAAAATACACAGCATGATGCTGAACAGTTTCTCCTACAAAGAACAATTTTTAACTTGTTTTTTATAGACTCATAGGATCATTAAGATTGGAAAAGATGTCTAAGATCAAGTCCAATCATTATGCCAGCACCACTGTGTACACCATAAAACCCCAAGTGCCACATCCACACGCCTCTCTCAACACTTCCAGGGAGAATGATTCCACCATTTCCATGTGGAAATGCAGGCCTGTTCCATATTGCAGGCTTGTTCCAGTGCCTGCCCACCTTTTTTGTGAAGAATTTTTTTCCTAATATCCAATCTAAACTTCCCCTGCCACAGCTTGAGGCCATTTCCTTTTGTTCTGTTGCTGGTTCCATGGGACAAGAGCCTGACCCCCACCTGGCTCTATCCTCCTGTCAGGGAGTTGTAGAGAGTGAGAAGGTCACACCTGAACCTCCTGTTCTCCAGACTGAACAACCTCAGCATCTTCAGCTGCTCCTTATCAGACTTAAAAACAGTAACAGACTTGTGCTCCAGACCCTTCCCCAGCTGTCCTTCTCTGGACACACTCCAGCCCCTCAATGTCTTGCTTGTCATGAGGGACCCAAAACCGGACACAGCACTTGAGGTGCCTCACCAGTGCCCAGGACAGAGGGGCGGTCACTGCACTGGTGCTGCTGTCACCTATTGCTGCTATTGTGTGAGTTAGTTTGATGCTGACAGCCCAGGTGTTGTTCAGCTCTGTGCAGGATTTAGATTCTGAAGGAGGGGGAATGCTAAAACACGTTTTATGTATGATCTTGTTTCTGAGTAACCCCATCTCCACAGAAAGCTGGAGCCGGAAGGTTACGCACAGCTACAACTTCATTGTCTCCTCCAGAAGGGTGCTTGTCATTAACCACTACGCAGCTGTTTGCTTTGAAGTCCATTTCATCCTTTTGCCACAGACTGCCCAAACATAAGCTGCTGTGTGTGTAATACCTACTTCACAAGGATGCTGCAAAGATGTAGTCATTCTAAAGAGGCATTTGAGAGCAGTGAGCACACTATTTTAGTTTTACGTTGCCACATAATGGATTAATTAACAGTGCTGCAAAGAACATAGTTCCTTGGAAAGGCTGGGCACCTTTTAATTAAAGCTGGACTTTTACCAATTTGTTATTTACTCAAAGGTTTCATGCTGGAGTTCCTCGCCACACGCACAGATACTTGGTGAAGCAAACAAAGGAAGGACTTCTGCATGACAAGTGTCAAGTAGTCAAGTACTTCCTATCAAACTGCCTGCAGACAGAAACATGGCAAAACACTGAGACAAAGCCCCTCCTCCACCTTAGCAGGAGGGCACCAGTCTTTGTTGATTACACCTCTTTTATTAAAACTTTACGAGGGAAACATGGAATAAAAAAAAAAAAAATAAGGAAACTGAAGATGCTGTCTTTAATCCTGTTTTCCCATACACCATTTCTTACCCTTTTGTTCTGGTCTTTGTTTCCATATGACTGAACTTGAAACTGTTTTTTTCACATTTGTCAATAGTGAGATGATTGTCACTGAGACTGAAAGTATTGCACATATTGAGCTCCAATTGAATGCATTTCACCCTAAAGAAAACCTGAAATACCATGGAAATGTCTACCATTCCAACATCACAACTGATCCCTCTGGAGGAACCAACTCTTGGGTAAGTAGGTAGATTCATTTCCAATCCTGGGAGCACCTTCAGTGGAGCTTGTCACTCCAGTGCAAGTACAAGTGTGTTCACCACTAAACTCCAAGTGCAATGCCAGTCACCAGAAAAACAGGATTAGGGACTGAGCTGACCAGTGACTGATAGAGGTTCTGCATCGGTCCCTGAAAATCTCTGTTCTCCAAACACTTTTCTAGTTACACTGAATGACATGCTCACACATGAACTGCATGAAACCCTCTGCCACCTCTAAGATCCTTAAAATCAGCCTAATCAATATGCGAAATTAACATGTCCCAATAACCTCAAGGATCTGTATGTTTTCCATTAGCTGAGCTATATACTGATTCTGAATTGCCAGTTTGGCATATTTCTCTTTATTAAGAATAGCCTTGTCAAGCTGAGGATTATTTTTAGTTTATTATAATGGAGAAAATACTGGCCTTTTTCCTTTTCCAGATTTTCCCTAGAGACACAGCTGCTCAATACATTTTAGTGTACAATATATCAGCTAAGTTACAGCTTGAAGCTAAATTTTCAGTAGAGCAGAACTGCCTGAACCCAGGCCTTTAAAAGCACTTGCACTTTACAAACCAGAGATACAGGAGAGTGCGCTTTAAAGCAAACTCCAGAAAACATCAGCAGTAGGTACAGAAAGAAAAAACCTTGTCACAAACTGAAAAAAAACCTAATGTAAACTTGTCCTGAGCTAAGAAACACAGATATCTGAGATTTGGGAGTGAATTGACAATGAAGGTCAAGTGAGGATTTTTTGTTCTGCTTTCATTTACTTGTGAGCTTTGTAAGCTTTTGGTGGTCCTTGGGCTTTCACTGTAAGACACGTAGGGAAGCCCCTATTACAGGAGCCTTCTGTAAGTACCTACAGTTTCTTTCTAGGTTTGCCCCCTCCTTTATTAAAAGGAGAAATGCTCTCTTCTGTTGTTCTATTCCCTTGCTTTTGCCAGAGGCATGGAGCTGGCTATAATTTTTCCACCAGAAAGGAGGAGGTGGATGCATGCTTGGTACACGTGTATACATTCAAGCCTTATGCAAGTCAGCCCAGGCCACATGCTTTTAATTGCACGCGTGTTTACAGCCATTATTTCATGTGACCTAATGGGCCAAGGCAGAGCCACCCCTCCTGACCAAGCCCAGAGACAAAGCTGGTGCTGCACTGAAGGAGCCCCAGTGCTGGATCACTCCAGCCCATGGCACATCTGGGCCAAGTCTCAGCCCCTCCTGATGTCAGCACAAAGATCCAGCCCCAGCCACTGAGCTCTGCACATTCCCCTTTCCTGCAGATGGATCCACTCAGTGCCAGAAGAAGAGCAGAGCATGTTACAAGCCATGGTTTGGTCTCTGCATTTCAGACTCCTATTTATATACAACACAGTCTATGGGTTTTCATTTGCTGCCAAGAAATCAGGTTTGGGGAAAAAAGGGCGCAAGAACTTTTCATCTGCAAGTCAGTTTGAATAACAACTTGTTAAAAAAGGACTTTGAAATGTAAATAGCAGTTTTTGCAAAGTCTATTAATAGTTTCAGTGACTTCCCTGCTCAGCAGCTCAGCATTGGAGACGTTGGTGTCTGAGCTGGCTCCTGTGCCAGTTGTGCTTCCCTCGTGTCCCAAATGGCACCGCACGGGCTCCCTCTCCACCGCGCACAGGCTGAAACGCTGAGCTCATGTTTGGTCTTTTGACAAATTTTCATTTAATGAATTGATTCCTACAGTTCATTAACATACCCACTTCCACTTCTGTATACACATATGTCTTAATTAGCTGCTCATTGGCTGTTTAATTACAAGAAAACAGCTGACAGCTGCCTTGCTGCATCCTAATGGCAGACGTTTTGGAATGACTGTATGCAAGCCTGTGACAACAAAGGCTTATTCATAATCCCATGATTTATGGCTAATACTTAAAGACTTCCACGTATCATTAAGTTTTGCAATATTCTGAGCAATTAACAATTAGTTGGGGGGGAGTCATTCTTTTACTATTTTCTAAAGCAAACCACCACAAAGTTTCTTCAAAGAAACATCAGAAAAATACACTGTAATACAAAAGACAGGCAAACGTTCAAATGGGATTTTTAACCCTTTTATGACAACCAGCACGTATTTTAGTCATAAAGGGAGGAAAGTGCTCTGACAATATTGGTTAATAAGCTGTGTTAATAAAGTATTTGATAACAAAGTGTCACTGAAAACAGTGCAAAACCATTCAGTTTTACATAGGCAGTAAAAACAGGAGCGAGCTTGTGTTTGTCAACAAATGATAGCAAGGTGGGCAGGGACAGCACACCATGTATTGTTTCCTGAAATAAAGAATCTGGACGTTCTTTGCACTTACAATGAACAAGATTGTCTGAGGTTTTAAAAGACATGTGAGACAAAAGGCAGTATTGATTAACCTTTGAAAGCATCTGAAATGCCCAGAAATGCCCTGCATGGGTGCTTTTATAAGACCAGCTGCATGCAGTCAGGTAAAGAGAGTGATCGCTGTAGCGTTGGTGGGTCACTGGGCATGTACATCTGACAGCAAAAGCAAGTAACTGCATCTGCAAATTAAATTATAGTTCATTGTATGACAGTGTGGAACTGAATTTAACTTTCATCTAGGAGAAAAGAACAGGGATGTGTACAAACCACTCTCCTTCCCCAGCATGGTCCCTCCTACAGCAGAAAAGGTTGTTAATGGGTTCCCACAGCTAAGGGTTGAGTGAAGTGCTCCATATGGTTTTGTCAGTAGTGCTCCAACAACCACCCTCTCTCCCTCTCTTCAAAAATTTATTTTATTTATAATAAGCCACAGAAGCCCCCCTAGATAAAAGTGTAAAATACAGGCTGGCTAAAAACTCAGATTTTCACTTTAGGGGGAGAAGGTGAGGGGTGTTAAATTTTACTTTTTTAAAGGCAGCTCCAAATTGAGCTAAACAGGCTGATGGGTTGGGAGTACTCAATGCCTGTGCAAAACACTGCCACTAACTTCATAAGAACAGTCAGCAACATCAGAGCGAGGTAGGAAATGAAAACTTCCCAAGAAACACTAATGGGTTTCATTACAAATCTTGAAGTCTAGTTATGTGAAATGCAATATAACAACAAAAACTGGTCAGAAGACTTTCAACTGTGAAACGCAAGGGTTGCAAATCTGCAGAAGAGCAACAGAATCAGCAAATGTCAATTTGACAAAAGCTGATCTGTGATTTCATTCATGATACAGATTAGAACTGCACAGTAGGTCTTTGCAATTAAAATGTCACTTTACGTTTTGAATAAATTGTATTTCTGCTGGTTATCAGTATTTACAGAGGAACATTTAAGTTAGCATTATGATTAAGTAACATCAAAGTTCACGCCAAACTGGAGTGAAACCAGTCCAAGCTGCAAACACCCCACTTTGCTGCTGCTGTTGCTGCTTGTAGATCATTCCTGACAGGCCTGGCTTGTGGGCAGCAGCACAGCTGTTCCCTTCTGACAGCCATGGCCCTGCTCCTGCCATCTGATGCACATGGATGGGTTTGTGGCACCTGTGCAGAACCTCACTGACTTCTCTGGGACTGTGCAGGACATGGACTGCAGGAGCCAAGGCACAGGACTAGGAATGAGGTCTTCATAGCCGAGTACTTTTTACAAAGGAAGGTTTAGCATAACATGAAGAGCAATGTAAGCATGCTCAAACCTGCAGCAGTTGTAGCCACAGAAAAGCTGGAAAAGAAACCCATACCAATCCACACCTGGCTGCTTTGGCAGAAGCCAAACTATGCCAACCTTTTCACCAGCCAAAATAGTTCTGTTGGGTGAGACTTTGTTGACATTACTGTGGAAGACTGTAGCACAAACAGAATCCATCAGCCACAGGAGGGCCACAGCTGTCTAAGTCATGATCATGGAAACTCCTCCTGTGACTTGTGCCCACTAGCACTAGCCCAGTCTGTCACTACCTGCAGGTCATCTCGGCTCTGGCATTAAAGAAGACTGAGCTTCTTTAGGAGTGAGTTTCTGAAAGGAAAATAACTTGGTTAACTAAGCTGGCTTTAAAATTCTGCCTGAAATTGTATGGCTACACAACTTTACTGTGCTCCTTCAAGAGGAGAAGAAAATGCCTAAATCATTCACTGGAGCACTGTCTTACTTCTCACGCTCTGCTTTTAAGGTTCAAATGTGTTTCGGTGTGCTGAGCATTCCTGCCTGCTTGCCTTCCCTTCTGCCCTTCCCACCAGCTGACTGCTCTGGTGGAACTCTCAGAAGCAGAGGATTGCACAGAGCTCCAAGAGAACTCAATTTATACAGCATCTGAAGGAAAAGAATTTATTCTAAAACACAGTATACTGCACACACATCCCTCACTAAGTGCATGAAGATGAAGGAAGGAAAACACAGCTGGCAGCTTCCCTCTCCTTGGGCTCTGCTCTGCAAGAAGCCCTGTGAGGGGGGGGGGGCAGCTGAGCATCAGCACCACGTTAACCCCAGCGTGTTCACACTCAGGTTTGGATGTCATGGATCTCTCTCTCAGGCACTCTGCTCCCAAAGCATTTAAGGATTAAAGAGGTCTCAGACCTTGAACATAACTTGATCCTTGACAAGACAGTCAAACAACTGAACTCTCACCGCAAATGTCTGCACTTCCCACAGCTGAAATTTGGCAAAGGCTGCTTAACCATGTAAAGCTGGAAAAAGTCACCACTTTATTATCAATGCATTTCTTGCATTTTCCATAGCAACAGCAGTCACAAAGGGCAGAAGGTGCTGTTCCCATATCATTCCAAGATTCTTACAGTTATTTTTTTTCCTTCCTTGTTACCAATACTTCCACAAGACTGAGAGGATGTGTTAATGAAAACACAAAAATCTTCCTTGGAAAAACACAAAAGAAAGCTTTATAATGTGAATGCAAGGAAATTACTTTTTGAAGATGGCTTGTAGTATCACACCTCAAGTACAGATTTTACCAGGAGAAAACCTACCAGGATGGGATTGCAAATCATAAAGCAAGAGAGCAACAAGCCAGAGCGTGGCTGTGCACACTGTGTCACCCCAAGCCAGTGCTCTAATTCTGGACCAGGGATCAAAAGGAGAGATCAGCTTCACTCTCGCCTGGCTTTGGCACTGTCCAGTTTAATTCCTGGTTGTGACAGACACTGAACAAAATATAAATGCTTCTAGAGCAATCCCTGTTCACTAGATTTACCAAAGGTACAACTCCAGGAAAAAATTCAAAGCCTAAACCTTCCACAGCAGTGACTGCACTGCAAGGAGCAGGCAGTGGTCCCAGCAAGAGCTGAGCATGCTGAACACCAGGAGCAAGTAGTACTTGTGAAACACCATCTCAGCTGCCAAAGGGAAGAGAGCTGTAACTGTAGCAGAGTGCAAAAGAAAACAGAGGGGAGAGCTCTCACCTATTTCAACAGAGCTTCATAGCAATTTACAGAGCAAAACCAGATAGGGAGATTCAAGAAAGCCAGGCTCGCCCTCCCTCAGCTGAATGCACTGAACGGGCTCTTGGTGGTGTGCTTGAAGCAGATCATCTCTCTGTACCTCTTCTGCTTATGCAGAGAGAGACAATCAACAGCACGCCCAGCACAACTGTATGATTTTGAGGATTGTCCTAAAATCTGCTGCAGTGTAACTGTGTGTGTATGTGTGTGACAGAAATGTCCTTTTTAAAGCCCAAATGAAACCAGTACTTCAGAATCCCCAACGATTTTATATTCAACTTAAGCACAATGCTTGCTCTTTAAAAAAAAAGAAGGAAAATAATCACTATCAAAAGGCTAAATGCTTTTTTTTTCAGACTTAATATTTTAGAAGCTTACCTTGCAGCCTTCACATGTAATGACACCATAATGGATTCCTGATGATTTGTCTCCACAGATCTTGCATGGAATAATTTCAATTTGAGCTGCAACAGAAGCACGCAACCAGTTAATTACATTTTCTTTTAAACACCTTATAAAAGCATTCCCTGATCAGCATTTGTACAGTGAAAACTAATAACCTGCTAAACATTATACTGCATTAACTATTCATTGCTGAACTGCAAGGATCCCCTAGAGCTTTGGACTAAATTATGGCTGCTCGTTATATAATAGCTTTTGGGTTATTAAAATGGGTCATTTGAGAAGGTGTTTAAGAACCCACAAGAAGGCTAGAATCAGCATTTCAAAGCCAAAAAGAATAGGAGAGTTCACATTTTGGCCAAAGAGCTAAGATGACACTAGAAAGGTTTCTTCCAACTGTATTCATGCAAGACCATAGCAGGTAATTTTAAAGCTTGCCCTGCCTGGAAGTGAGCACACCACCTTTCCCAGAGCCACCAACACCCACCCAGCTCACATGACTGGCCAGCCCAAAAAAGGGGTTACGAGGCGAAGAGTAACTCCATTTTGCATGAGAAATCCAAAACTTATCTATCTGAATTGAAAGGGAATTATCAGTATGTATTTGTATATTATCTACCACAGAGCAAACAAGGCAGGAAAATACAGCAGCACTCAGTTTACTGAAACCAGAGGAGTTGGCACAGTGTGGAAAATGCCATACAGTTATAAGGTATGAAAGCCCTGATAAATGTGAATTCATACATATAAACACACCTACTGAATGCAGTTTAATGTGTGACTGTCTCTAAGCCAAGCACCTTCCCATCTGAATACCCGAGTTCAAGAAGGGAGTCCTGCATGCTCAGGGATACCTCTCAACTGCTTTTGGAGTACATGGCTGCAGTCGTTTTACTGCAAGTTTGGACACACCATGCTAAGGCAGTGCTTCAGTGATCAAACATCAGCAGGGCACATTTCACATGTGCTTGGCTGTGCTCACAAACACAGACCACACACACAGGTAGGTGCCTGAACTCCCAGGAAAGCCCTGGCTCTGCCGCAGTGTGTTAGGATGAAGCTGCATCAGTTTTCCGGAAGCAGCTTAGTGGAACAGTACAAGCGCAACTCTTGCTGTGTCTGTAACTGTGACACATTAACAAGTGTGTTCACCTCCTTGAGGAGCTCAAATCCATTCACAAGCTGCCCGACTGTTTAAGAGAGCTCCTCTTTCATCCAATTTATGGCTATCCAGTCTGTGACAACACACAAAATCACATCTAAGCACTACTGTCTTACAACGCATTAGCTTAGCTTCATGTACTCTGTTCTCAAGAAGTCATGTCCACTCTACAAACACTGCATCCTGCGTGCCATTAAATCCCTAACTGGCTGCTTATCATCAATCAAGAATCATCTTGCAGTGCTACTGTGTGCTCCACTTCATTGCAGTCTGACACTGCTCAGGATCTGGCCCAAAGCATAAGATCAGTGGAAGACTTGTAGCACAGCACTGACTGTGCTAAAATATCCCTTCAAAATGTTCTCCAGGTGACCTCAAATGCAACAGTGGGGCCAAATGGGACCTATTTGCTCCCGGGAGCCCAAGAGCAGCTAAAATGCTCTGCTGGGGAAGGCAGTGCCCAACAGCTATGGACTACAGGCCAGGCAGTTGCATATCAGCAGCTTTCAAAGCATTGCCCCGCAGCAGGACACCACTTGCATCTGCTTCCATCATAAGGACCATGGCATCCTTTACCTTTGATCCCCACCATCCTTGCAGTGATAAAATAACCAGCTGAAATTAAAAGGCCTGTTTAGGACACTTAAGGAAGGAAATACTTATTCCCCAAAAATGGTTTTAATTTCACTTTGCTTTCAGCTAACACATTAAACACAATGGAACAGGAAGTGAACTAATAAAAGGGAAAAATAATGCATACGCTGTTTCATTAATGTGCTACATGAATTATTACTGGAGCATCGTATGTTTATGAGCTTGCAGCAGAAAGGGTGGCATAACCCCCCCCCTCCCCATCAACAAATTGGAGAATAGACTGAAATTCACAGGAACTCAGAATTTGTATCATATGCAGTTCAAATTCAGAGAGCAATCCTGTGGGCAAATTCCAGAATAGCTCTACCAAATCCCAGTTGTGCCTTTTCAACATATGATTATTTTTCTCCTCTGCTGCAGTGAATCAGCAGCCTTCTGCAGCTCCTTGGACAGGGTAGTGACAAGGCTTATCTCCACAGCTACATGGCAATGTATTTTTTACATTTCATTTTATATCCATAATTACTGCCTTATTTTGAATAGGTATGATATAATTGGATCTAGTTTATCTGCAATCTCCAGCACGTTAGTTAAATCACCCATGAAGCCTGTCTATGCAATCCCTATTTCTTAAGCAACAGGACATTTGCAGAGTGTTTGAAGGAATGTAACATGCCTTCAAAGTGATGGCCTAAAGCTAGGTTAGTAATAGTCTAAAAGGTGCCATAATTAGTCCCAAATGCATTTTCCAGGGTGCTTTACTGGTATAAGAGAATCTCCACAGATTCACAGGCTCCAGCTGTGCCAGCATTTGCCCAACATCATTTTTATGAGTGCCAGCACCAAACCAGGTATAGTTTTAGAATTCCTGATTTCCTCAAATTTACATCTTCAAGGTACTTACTTTCAATTAGGCATACAGCATTTAAAACTCCACCTTACTGCTCCACTCTGAGATGCAGGACAGTGGGATGAATCTCAGAAGCACAAATCGCTCGGGACTGCCACAACCAATTGTAGTACAAATTAATGCACAGAGAGATCAGATCAATTACTGCTCCACGTGGTGCCTTTGCAAATCAACTCATTGAAATGGAACCCCTGTCGCACGTTCATACGCTTCCCATATAGCATGAAAGGACTTAAGATACTTTAAACTTACTAAATGCAAATTGCCTGTGCCAAGATTATGCATTTTTTCTTACAAGGGTGAAAATATTTTCCCCACTTTTAACTTTGACATGCAAATATGTACTTGCTAAAACCTTGTTCTTACGCAAACAAGGCAGGTGGGAAATATTTTTACATGTCAAGAATATGTTCCGACTTGGTTTCTCACATTCCCAGAGTTACTTAAAGCTTCCTACTGTGCTCAAATTAATTGTACCTGTTCTCTGCTTACATTTATTTATATGGTATATTTTTCAAGATTACATAAAATACTCTAATTCATGCTTTAGACTAGAATTAGCCTAAATTACAGTTTACAATTTCTGTCTCCTGGGGTGGTGCTCAGGCTGATTCAGGCTGGTTCATGCATGAGCAAATTATTTCTTAAATATGAATTGCAGAAAAAAATAAACTCTTGTGGTTGCTTAGAAACCGCCACAGCTACCCAGGTGACAGATGTAGTTTGTACTCCCAGATTAAAGGCCTAAGACTCTTTCACACCCTGAAATAACAGTGCTCCACAATCCTACCAAGGCTGCCCTGTGCCAAAGGCAGCAAAGAGGAGGAATAAAAGCCCAAACAAACCACCAAGAGCAACAAATGGAAGCTCAAGCATCGAGACCCACCACCAAACAAGCTGCTACAGAAATAGCTCCTGAGAGAAAGAAGGGGACCTTCCAAGGGCTGGAGGCAGCAATCCCTACAAACCGGTGTCAAACAAGCTTATCTCCACAGCAAAGGGCCTCTGCCATCCACTGACACCCCTCAGTTCATGTGCCTTCACTTGTAGCTGTTCCTATCACCAGGCTGTCTGTAACTGTTCTCCTGCTGTAATGTCAGATGAACCTCATTCTACAGCAGAAAAAGGAGTGGGGACTCTGATCTGCTCAAAATCAGACAGAACAGGAACTTGAACCCAAGTAGTACAGGGACAAAAAGCCAGTGCTCTTCCCCTGAACATTTCTTCCTCCTCCATCCACTGTGTCTTCACATGGCAACTGTCTGAAGCAGCTCTGGTATGCTTAAATAACACCACTGCCTCCACCTAATTCCTAGGGAACATGCCAGAGAGAGCACTCAATGACATCTTCTGTTGGCACCTGGAACAGAAGAGTATGCCTTATTCCCTCCTGCTCCAGGGGACTTTGTTCCCCAAACCTGGAACAGTTTCACTGGGTTTGCCTGCCTTTTTCAAGCTCCCTCCCCCAACCAAAGCCTCTAGACAACCTCTCCCTTTTTATTAATTCCCACATCACAAAATGTTGCTTCATTCCTTGTCTAGTTGTGCAGTGGAGAAGAAGAAAATCTAATTCTCTGTTTGTAAGGGAATGCTCTGTACAAGCTCATCATAATCTTTAATTTCTTTCTAGCTCAGGGGCAGACTCAGACCAGGGCAAGAGCCTGTACAGCCAAGCAAAGCACAGGGCACCTTTCTCCCCAGTTCTGTCACTTAAACAGAACCACATTGAGCCTTAGCACAGACAAGTGTGTTACCAGTCCAACCTGAAGAACACATTTTTTAAAAGAAAAAATTATTTTCCAAAGACAGAAGTTTATTCCTTCCCATAAATGTGCCTGAATGAAAAGTTTGTTTCTAGCAAATTAATTGTCTTGGGGTAGAAAAAGGATTTCCTTTCCTCCTTCTTCTTTCACCCTGTTATTTTGAAATTGTACATACACACAAATAATATTTTTTCCCCAATTCACACCAGGTAGGAAACCTCAGATTTGGTATCCTGGAAAGGACTCTTCAGTGGATGCAAAAACTGGCCCTGTTCCTGCCTTTTAGGGGAGATCCGCCTAGCTGACCTGAGCGATCTTGAAAGTTGGGTAATTAATGAAGTTAATTGTCTTGTCTGCTCTAGGGTGAAGGAAGGGAGGAAAGGGAGAAAGAGAAAGCAAGAAGGAAAAAGAGCATGATTCATCTTATTCAAGACAAGCAAGATGAACCCTGGAGTGGAGATGCCTCCTCTTCACACAGCAGTGAAGGAATTTAATGATACCTTAATTACAAGCCTAACTTTTAGAAGGTGAAAGTCAGGTAAATCCCACTGTCTCTTACTATTTCTGAATTTTAAAAATTAGCATTTTTTGGAAAGGAAAACCTGTGTAGGAGGTGCTCCCTTCTCTCAGGGTATGTGGTGTCCCAACTGCCTGTGTTTGCTGGCACCACCAGACATGAGCACTTCTAAGGAGTTCCCAGTCACAGCTCCCAGGGCAGCAATATCCAGAAATTACCCTCAGTGTGGATGGACTTAAGCAGATACTGGTGAGTGTGCCAGACCAGGCTCTACTCCTTAATGCCTCTGTGGGCACTGTGCACCCTTCTCTGATACACAGCTTTCTGGGGAAAGCATCCCGAGCTGACCACGGGTGCCAGCTGAGCTGAGGAGCTGCCCTAAGGCCACACGGGGGTACAGACAGCAGGCAGGGCTGCAGCTGGGACCTCCTGGGGCTCGGGGCACTGCTGAAGGAGCAATCCCTCCCTGAGTGCAGCAACTCTTCCGACTCCTTTCCCTGGATGTGGCTCACCTGTGCCCACCGCCCTGGGTGTGTACGACTGTGCAGCTGATTCAGAAGGGCTTTGAAATGAATATGATACACACACAAATTGGGCCAACCTGCTTCTAGAGGGATGCAGTTTGTGCCAGACATCCCTGCTAGTGCTGTTTGTAAGTATATTGATTAAATTAGGAGGCATACATATTCAGTGACATATTCATACATATTCATTGACTCAAACAAGGGTACTGCATGTAATGTGGTATTTAAAGCAACATGATATCTGATCACAAACTGAATTAACACGGAATGATTTTACTATATAATATTCTAATCTTCCTGCACTTTCAGCTTCATTACCTAAATAATTTGCTCTGTCATGTACCCTAAGTAATTTGAGCTGGCTGCAAATTACTCGCCTCTGAACACCTGCAGCTTCCAAACGCTGCAGTTCGGCTGAACTGAGCACTGGTGGCAGCACAGCTCTGCCCACCCCATTCATGTACGCTGTCAAGTGACCATCTGTCCACTCACATACCCTGAAATACTGAAACCCCGTGTGCTTCTGGGGATGATGGGTGCTTGGGAGACATCTGAGGCAATTTTAGAACACACAGTAAGTGTTTGCTCAAGAGCCTGCCCACTCCTTGGGTGAAGGTGTGTTTATTCCATACACAATCCCCACCAGAAAGGCATTCTGGCCATGAGCAGGCTCTGCTGGAGACTGCAGTAACAGACCTGGCAACAAACAGCTCCAGAGAAGAATTAACAGAAGAGATCTATGTCTCATGGTTGGATTTTTTAGGGGTCCAGTAAGGTTGAAATTCCAGCAGAAGCATTCCCAGCACATGGGATATTCTTTGCATCTTCCTCTCTGTTACAGATTCTCCTCCCTACAGCTGAGCTTGGCTGCACATTGTCCCTCAGGGGGGTATCAGATGGGGAACTTTCTGGGTTTTTCAATTTTCAAATCTTTGGAACCACTGATGCTCTCAAGCTTGGCTGAAATGTTTTGGAAATGGGGAGGAATGGGGTGATAGGCAGAAAACCAGACAAACACAAACAACTTCTCCAAGCCTTGTTTCCTTAGGAAATCACACTGGTAATAAAATAAATACTGAGGTTATACTGGTACAAATCCTTTGAAGTCTGTGGGTGTGATGGGTGGAGTAGAAACGAACATGGCCAGCAAAGTATTAATTAAAAGTAAGGTATGAGCAACACCTCAAACACACAAGGCAGAAGTGCTGCAATGCCAAGATGAGCTCTCTGGGCCTAGGCACAGCTGGATCCCTCAGCAGGTCACTGACACTGCTCAGCATTCCCAAATGATGGGAATATTCATATTAAAGGAGATACAGGATAAATAGTGTGGCACCACCTGAGCACTTCTGAGGCTTACAAGACTGACTTTGAGGAATCAATATAAATTTCTTCAACTTCTGCTACTGATTTTGAGCACAGGGAAGGGAACGGTACAGTAAAAGCTCATATTCCCATGCCAGGATCACTGATGTTTAGGGCTATTGTTTTCCTTTAAGCCACAAGAAATTTTACTGACACAAATTTTAATTTAAAAAACTAGAGCTTTGCTATTACATGAAGCATTGGCTTCAACAAAGACACCTGAATGTCCAATGGAAGAAGGCAAGGTGGAAAATGGTTTGGGTTCTCTAACAGGCAAAATTGTTTCAGTGAAGTTGTGGTGAGGTCTCTATTTTTCATGTTGGGACTCTGGTCATATTATCAAACTACACCACAGACCAAAGTGTAACATCAAACCACTGAAATCCAAGCCTGGGCTCAACCAAAATAACCAGGCCTGCCATATCCAGAGGTGTTCTGTTGTCCAGGAGCACAGAAGAGCAGTTCTTGGGACAATCAATCCCTTGTTACATCTGGGGCATACAATTAACATCTTCCCCCTTGGTGAAATCTACTGAGTTCCCCAAGCTCCAGCTTAGTTACATTCATGAACTTACAAATAATGAAGATGGCAGAAATATCCACCAAGAGGCATACAACTGCAACTTCTTCTGGGGGGGTCCCTTTGTGTCCCTCACCAGGCACAACACACTGGCAACACTAACAAGACATAGTAACCAAACTCAGTGGTGAAGAAGAACAGAGAAAGAACAAAGGGAAAAGTATTGCTTTGCAATGTTGTCCTTCACATTTCAAACCAAAGCATCTGAAGACTGGTTTGATGATTTCCACATGGTCAGAACAGACTTCCAAATTTCATAAAACACTAGGTTTTTCTACCACATTTTGGTTCTTCACTTTCTGGGTGGCTCAGGTGCTTATGAATAAACATTTAATTATTTAACTTCTCTCTTCTTCTCTGGCTGAAAATTAACAGGAGTTACACTGGCTACGATGAACACAGCTTGGAGCATGATTAATTTGACCAGGCTAAATGGAATTCTTGTTAAATAAAGCAATTCAGAAGTTTTTCACAAGAAAAGAAAACACAGTGACACTGAAATCATGGGATTCTCTAATGAAATATAGTATAGTTTTAATCAAAGCTCTGAACTGCATGTCAAGAAATAGGTGTTACAGAGACTATAATCTCACTAGCGCTGCTATGCTGTGAGAATGGGGATGTAGCTGGTGTCTCATTTCCCCTATCTATGTAAGCAGGATAATCATTCTTTATCTCTACCGCTACCTACAGCTACCTCAGATGACTGGTGCTTACTGCCAGATCTTGGGTTTTGGTCTTATGACCCCAGGGACCAGCGAGCAGAGCTCCAGCCCCACCAGTCTGCAGCGTTCTGCACTGCTGAGAGAGAAGCTGCTACAGAGCTGTACAAAAGGAGTGCTGGTTGTCTGATTTCTGTTACTTTCCTTTTTCGCTTTCAAAAACAAAGCTTACAGGTCTAATGACACACCTACAAAGCATTTCTCTTGATGAAATTACACAAAATGCAAGTTTTAGGGGCACAATAGGGGTGAGCTTTTACCACAGGAAATGCCAGCAGTGACTTTTTCTGCTCTAATTTGCTACTGCATTTATCCAGTAAGGAGCAAGCTGGGGTTTGTGTGAATCCATCATGTTTGTTTTTACAGGGTACTAGAGTTCACTCAGATTTTGACATCCTTAATTTCTTCCTACAGATGATTACTAACCTGGAGCATTTGTGAAGACAAACACCTGCAGCAGGGCACAGGCACAGTTCTACTGTGAACCAACCTGTACCACTGTGCAGCTCAAACCAACCAGTGCATATGGTCTGTCAAATGAAAAATGACATGAAGAATGGAGCTGGAGGGCCAAGATGTGTGTGCACCTTGAGGCACTGAAAGTGGCCTTGAATGCTCAATCACACTGAGGTTTCTTGTAGTCTTTGCTACTTATTGTTCTCTTGCATTGGGAAAAGCAAATCTACACCAACTTCTCCTTCCTGGTGTCTGTATGCTGGTTTTTCGTTCTCTACTATTAATGGAGAGGAAAACAAAAAGTGAAATCTGCAGGAGAATGGGACTCATTTATTTGCTGGAGTTAGCTGGACAACACTAAATGAATTCTCCCCCTTTCCTCCAAAAAGAAACCTGTACTGAAAAGTTTAAATGTATTTGTACTTCTGCCCCATTTCCTAAATCTCTAAAGACTTGACTTTAATAAAGAAAGTCTTGAAGAAATGTAGCATTTTAGAATGAAAAGTCCAAATTACCCCGACATTTTCTTCACAGATTAATTCATAGAGCCCCCATTTGATGTAATTTCCTACTCTCAAGTGTTGGACCTGGTCTTTTGAAGACCGGAACTTGTAAACTCCAACACTGTCCTCCCACTTTGTCTTCCCTAATTAACTGCCCTGGCTTAGGGTAAAATCTGGCATTTCTGTTTATTCTCTTGTAGTCGGAAAACAAAGAACTTATCGCCACTCACCAATTTTAAGCAGCACTTCAGCAGGTCAGCTACAACACAGCTCTCACAGCTCAACAACCTTTACCTGAATTAGTTTTCCTAGGCTGCAAAGAGCCTTAAATGACCACCACTCGGAAGGCAATCATTCTGCTCCCTATTTCCATGCAGAGACTTACTGTACGCAGGAGTACGAGAGGCACTCAGTCGGTACCTGAATTACAGCAGCGTTCATTAAGAAAAGGTCTTTTAGAACAGCAGTAAAGAGTCTCAGACTTCCTTTTATACAACATGAAAGCTCCATCACTGGATTTGTTAAGAAGCTACACACACTTGTGCTATCCATTTGCAAAATTGCATCTCAGTTCGATGATCTTATTAGGCTGCCTACCAGCACAGACCAGATGACAGCCACAGGTAGCTGATTAAAAAAAAATCAACAAGAAAAGAACAAAGCCGAACCAAACACACAGACCTGAGAAAAAGCAATCATTTGCAACATAGTGTCAAAATTATTTACAATTTCAAGTACACTCCTTAGCAAGGCGATAGGCCCAGAACCTGACGGAACATGCAGTGAACCTACACTGTGGATAGGGAACACCACAGCCTCACCACTTGCACAACTGTGCACGGAGCTTCCAGACAAAGCATTAACAATTCCTGACACCACTGCTTAGGAGGTTGTCTCTGATTAGCAACCTGTCCCCACCACAACGCCCACAATGCTTTCCCTGGTACTTTTAATTTGGGCAAGTCAACTTCCACTTCAACAGCTCGTTCCTCGGAGAGAGGAAGGCAGCTTGGAAAGAGGAATATGGAATGAACTCAAATGGGATGACAAAGCAGGGAGAACCCAATATGTAAATGTCCCTTAAACAAAGTGTTTGCCATGATTCAGCCTTGTGCTGCCGTTTTGCTGGGCTGCATGGATTTTATAAAGGGTTTGGCCTCTGCAGAAATTGCAGGATGTGTTGCTGTGCATTGAGAAATGAGACTGCACCATTACGTTAAAGCCAAGCAAACGTGGCTGGTGCAGAGGCCACATCCCTACAAGAGAGCTGCACTCTGATGAAAAACCACTCAAAACCTGAATTTACTTCTAGAAGAAAATGTTGCAGGGGAAAAAAAAAAAAGTATTTCTCCCAGACTAGAAACTCCATCATTCTGAAGTGACTACATCTGCATTTTGACAATATTTTATTTTTCGGCTGTAAATGAATTTGATGTCATTAAAAAGGCTTCCTTTGATGCTGTATGCCAAGTAGAATCATTAGTTTCTCACAAAGGTGCACTCTAAATGTCTAGTTTAAATTTTCATTTTCAGATGATTCATCTATGAGATGAACAATAACAACCAAAACCAACTCGCGAAATCTAAACAGTAAAAAGCCTTTTAGCTGCATTCACTCATTTATTAACTCCCTCCAACACCTCCCCTGGATTCATCACCCAGCAGCCAATACTGAGCGTGAATTCTGCAACTCCATCTGTGATTTATGGCTATTGCAAGCAAATCACAACCAGACTCCCTCAAACCTCACACAACAGGTTCTCTTGAAGCCCATATTCTGCGTCTTTTGCTGACATGGGACCACTTGTTTTTAATACAAAGATGTTTTCCACTACCACTGTTTCCAGCATATGTGTGTGGTTTTGTCTCAGCTCTTCTTCGTGAGTCCTCTGGAGAGGTCATCAGAGGATGAGTGAAACTGAGGGACATCAGAAGAAGCCACATCCTCAGCTACTCCTCTAGGTTTTGAAGGGGGGGAGCACAAAACAGATTAACGATACCCACATTTCCTCCATTTCAAAGAAAATATTACTGAAGTTCAAAACCAAGCAATGATTTACAGCTGATGTTTCCTGATACATATTAAGACACTGCAAATACAGACATTAGAGAAAGCTTATAGCCTTTTTTGTGACAGAAGGTCACATCTCTGCTGAACAAATACACCTGCTTTTCTCTCCAAGAAAGACACCTCATTCAGCCCCTGCGCCACCTCAGAGGGAGCAACATTAGCGTGCATGTGGGATCAGAAGGATTCCTCAGATGTTCTTCTGGAAAAGGGCGCAGGAAGAAAACACTATGGCCCATCCCCAAACACCACACGGGGTGGGGAGAACATACAAGATACTGCCAACGGAGATGGAAATCTTACGGGCTCTAACTTACAACAAAATTTATGCACCATCGGTTATCAAATGGCCTCAAAAACACTTAGGCCACAGAGAAAGCTTTATTCCCAAACATTTTCTTCAAACCATACATTACAGTGATGTCCCCCATCAATCGGGCTCACCCTATCTCCCTGGACTTAACTCTATTTCTGTGCCTCTTTATACCCTCATGATGTCTATATATGATATACTCAGTGTTTGAAAACCATCTTCGTTTCATGACAAGGATCATGAAAGAAAAAAATGCAGCTGCCCACAAAAACGTTTTAGCAAATTACAAGCTTGTGAAAAGAAAAGGTCTAGCAAAAGCTCTTCCTTTGCCACAATCAGATTAGGTGCTATGACCTTCATTAAAACCCTTTCTGCCTACTCATTTCATAGCATTTAATTTCCTGCCTCTTGATGATTAAACCAACTGAAAGGTAGTAGATAAAGCAAGTTTGCTTGCTGTTTCAAACAGATGTATTAATGCTTTACGCTTAAAAAGCTTTCAAAGCGTCTTCAGAGGCTGATTAACAAACACGGTACATAAACCCATGTCTGAGGTCAGACTGTGGCAGCAGACATGAGACTGAAACTTACTCCAACAGCTCTATTCAAGGCACAGGATACCTCCACTGCATACATTAAGAAAGCTTAAAGTTAAGCTTCACATATTTAAACACTAACAAAGTCTACTTAATGGCAGTCTTCAAAATGACAGTGGCCTCCTAATCTGCTGCAGATAAAGAAGTGCCAAGATTAATGATTACGTAAGTGCATCGTGGAGCCCAGAAACAATAATCAGCTCTTCTGTTGTTATTTGTGTACAAAGGCTATTAGAGTCATCTGACATTCCAAAATCCAATTTAAAGTTGTTAAACCCCTTTCACGTACTTATTTGAGGTTGGAAAACCGAGAGGTTCAAAAAGGGAAAGGAAGGGTTTGATTTCCTAAATCTTTTCCCCTTACTGATTTTGCTCTAAGCCAAATCTCTCTTTAAGAATTGCAAAAAAAATAAGCTTTTAAACAATGCCTGGAGTAACCAGTATTGCTGTTGAAGGAATAATACCAATAAAACCTTAACATGCTTAGATAGCAAAATTTAAAATAATGACTGCAAGCAAACTAAGTAACTATTCCACAGAAAAAGACCCCATTGAATTGAGGGTGTTGCTGACGTTGTCTGTGCAACTCTGACAATCTTCAGCAAATCAGGGTGAGAACACGAAGGTGCCCAGGCAGCGATCTTGGTCTATTAAAGGAGTCGGTGAGAATTCACTCTCCGGGTTAACGCTGGCACGGTATCCTCTGTAAGAGATCAGCCTGCTCCCTGCAAAGCACGGCAAGGACAGGTCTGACTGCAGCCTCTAAATACCGCACAGCCAACTGCTCTCCCACAAAATTCCTTTACAGTTCCAAACAACCTCCTTTGTTTCTGACAGCTTGGAAACAAAATGAACAAACTGTCTTCTGGCGGTTGCCACATTGGTCCCTCCTCTCCGCAGATGCCGGAGAGAGCGGGGCCGGGGAGGAGGTGGCTGCGTGCTGCCCTGGGAGCCGTGCGTGCAGCTGGAGAGCCCTCGCTCCCGACGCGCTGCCTCTCCGGGGAGCCATCCATTACAGCCGCTGAGGAGCGCAGATCGCTGCAGCCCCCAGTGCACAGCTCTCCCTGGCTCCAAAACCCACAGCCAGGGCAGCGAGACAGGCCCCAGCTCTCACCCGGGGTGCCAATGGCAGACGGGCCCAGGGACCGGCTGCTGTAACTTCACCTCCAGGGCAGTGGCTGGGCCCGGCGCTAAAAGGCAGCGCCAGCAACCTCGGCCCCCGCGGGGACAGGAGCGGCCTGGGGGCAGTGAGCCCCCGGGGAACGAGGCGTCCTTGCCGCAGCCCTGGTGCAGCCACGCAAGGCAAGCCCGAGAAGGAAGCGCAGGAAGGGCACCACAGCCCAGCTCGTGAGGGGCACATCCCGCACAGGCTCTGTCCTTCCCTGCAGTTGGCACGGGGAGTAAAGCAGCCCGAGTGGCTGGTACAGCAGAACAGAACCATTGTGCACTACGTGCAGAAGTTTTTTCTTTACAGCTGCAAAGTGCTTTTCTAGTGTAAAGTCAATTAAGTGATAACTGCATCTGTGCAGAGGGTATTCAAAATGCTAATACCCCCACCCAGATAAGTCTTCAACTTTGCCTGCTTATTTATCTCCAGCTCTTAGAAATTATTGCCATGAATGCTCCACTGCCTTCTGCCATTATCTTTGCAATCCTAGTTCTTCCTCACAAAAAGGCAAAAAGCGCAGCATGTGAGAGCTGCACCCCTCGGACCACACCGGGGAGTAAAATGATACAAGCAAAGAAGTATCAGCTGATCTACTGCAGCAAAGCTACTGGCATATTCTGCAGCTCTCAAAGTTCCTTCAGCTTTTCATCTAAGCTAAAGAGGTAAGAAAATCTGCTCTGCCATCAGAGGCTCACACACTCTAGAAATAACAGCAGTTTGCATCATGAATTATCTAACACGATTTACCACTCGGGGAAAAGAAAATCTATCCTGTTTGGTGCTGTGCCATTTGGCCACCAGACTCTAGAATTTTAATGTCTGTTATCTTTGCAATGGAGATAACACAGCGCTGGTCTCGGATATCTGGCTCTAAGATGGTTTCCTACCTCAACACGAGACATCTTGTGTTATGTAAGTCTCTGGTCACATGCCTTACATGTTTTCAAAGTGAAAAAAGCCTACAAAAAACCTGGAAAACCCAGTACTGAAAACAAAGGTGCTTGATGGAATTTACCATCAACACCTATATGAATGCCTTAGTACTTTTGTTTATAAAATTAACAAAATTGCAAAATGGCCACCAAAAAATTCCCCCAAACAGAAAACACTGACACCTTTTTCAAACAAGTCTGACAGTTCAATAAGGAGAACAAAATCCTATGACCCACAGAACCAGGCAAAATACAAGTATGAACAGGAGATTACAGAATAAGATTGTTGATTCAACTGTTGCTAAGTGCATTTGACAGATTAAAATGAAAAATCCAACTTGCTTCACATGGCTAACACTAGGATCTAAAGGCCAAATCACTCAAAAAGGTAGAGGCCGGCAATTAGTTAATGTCAAGTTATGTTTCCCCAAAAAAAGGAGGCTTGATAAAAGTTAGAAGAAAATAATAGTAACAACACCTGTATTATTGCAGCGATTACATCCAAAGCCAATCCAAACCAGTTCATGAGCTAAGCTTCATCCCTTTGCCAGGACAAGAAAACCACCTTGTAACCAGAGCTGAATGAAGCCATACAATAACTTACCAAGTGATGAACATAATCTCTCAACCCTTTCAGGACAGTCTCTACCCATCATTCCTGCTGATGTTTCTTCCTATGCTTGTGTTCTGCACACATCAGAAAACAGACAGGAACGAACGCCAGGCAACTCCAAATTTTCTGGAGTTTTAACACTGTACTATTTCAAAAGGCTCACACAGTCAGTTACTATACTATCCTCAATAAAGACCCAAAACATTTAACCAGAACTCTCCCTTTCCTACTCTCTGAAGAATAGTTGCAGCATAACTTTGATTATCCAAAGCTCCCAGGGGACAAATGGAAGTAGAGATAAGTGGGGGAGCAGCCAGAGGTCTTCTGAGAATAATGGAAGTGAAAGGAGAGGAAACAAACTCCACAAAGAACTGTTGGCTCAGCTCAGCCCTAAAGTTTTCCTATTCCTGAATGGAGCATTCATGAAGTAAAATAAGCTTCTTTAAGCAAGCATTCCAAACGATTGTAAAAACCATTTGACAAAGGGAAGAATTATTGTTCCTTTTGGTACTTGACTCTCCAGAGAGAGACAGCTGTTGTTCTTACAGCAGCAATTTATTAACCAGTGGTACTGCTGCTCCTGGTAGTGCCTCAATGGTTAACAGGCAGCCAAAGCCTTTCCAAATTTGTGCTTCCCAAAGTATTATTTGGAAAACACTTCTCAAAAAGGTTCCAAACTAAGTAAAAAATACAGATTTAACACAAGCCTTAACATGGGGGGAGAACATCCACAGAGAAGAAATTTGTTTGAGGAGCTGTGAGTGCTTCACACAGAAAGTACAAGTTTTTATTTATATTACTGCAGCACAAGTTAATGCCAATTAAGTAGGAGAGTCACTTTGGATTTAGCACAGAACCTGGCCCAGGGCACTGGCACACAGAATAGAAATAAATACTAATCGTGCTTGCTCACACTGAGAGGATTAGATAACTACAGACGTAGGAAATTAAAACCACAACAAGATGACCCCACGCTCATGATTTCCCTGTTGTAGCAGATCAGTCAATATGAATAATCGACAATGTAAATTGAAATCCTCAGATAAAAATAATGGTTTTACCGCTTTATTTCTCTTCACTTGCACATAAATTGAGTTGACTATCTCTGACAATGCCATGGTTTAATATTCTAAACACACTATCTCCTTTAACAATGCCTGGAATAGAAACAAGCTGCTGAGCCAGATCCTCAAGGGTGAAAATCATCATTGCTACACTGACTTCAGTGGAAGCACACTGATCTCCACCAGCTAAAGCTGTGGGCCCTAGTGGGCAATTAGGTTTCTATTATATGCTAATTTAAATAATGTACCACAGAACATTTGCTGTACAATAAGGCAAGTCTACATTCTTCTGTGGAGAAGGGCAAGCATTTGCTGGGGCATGATGAGAGTTATGGATTCTGGTTTCAAAGAGCAGGGTGAAGTTTCGGTATAAACTACTCCTCATAATAACATTTTTAAACATGCAATTACTCATACTATACTCCTTTAGGAAGCCTATAATTATTTGGTAAGTTCTTACCAATGTCTAGTCTAGATCATAATTGCTAACACTGCCTCCTTCAAAGCAACCAGTGACTATGTTAAAATCTGCTTCTTGTTAGGCTCCTGCTACACAAAGTGGCTGTGCTCTAAATGTTACAATCTGTGTTCAGTTGAGGAGGGAAACCAGACTGATTTATGCCCCAGTGTTGAACCTTTGAACAAGGCCTGAACAAAAAAACCCCAAATACAACAATCCCACACACGTTTCTTTTGAGGCTTCTAAGGTGGCTGGGTTGGAACAGGGGCCGTGGCTGACACAGGCCAGAGCCTTTTTTACAACTGAAGTTTATGGCACTGAGGACCATCTGCAACATCCTCTCACTCTCTCAGCCAGGACTCACGCTCCAGCCACAAAAAGAAAAGTTGGGGAACAGGGTTCAGCAACAAAGATGGCAAAAAGGATTTTCAGGGTGTCATAGGGCAATTCCAGAGAACAGGTATCATCCTCATATTAACAGCAGTCATTAAAAGATGCTTTGCTCTCTTCTGCAGAAATTTTCTAAGTAAGAGAACTCCTTCCAGTCTCCTTTTAGATGTCACTGGCACCCTTCCTGCCTTAGTTACCAACAACCAAGTTATTAGAATGCCATGGTCCCTGCATAAATTTTTGTGGACTTCTGATGTAGTTGGGATGAGGGCATCATTCCACATTACAGGGTCTCCTATGCTGCAGTCCTTCAACTGAAGCAGCAGGATTTGGTATTCTGTTTTCAAAGCTGGACCTTCACCTCAGCACAGCAATTGGGAAGCCCTCTGAACACCTCTTTTGAGAGAGGGATCAGCGAAATAGGAGGATTCTCCCCATGTGTCTGACTCGCGTGTGAAAAGTCATGGCAGACAGGCTCCACCTAAAGACTAAAAACATGCACACAGTTCCAAGTGGTCTTGTTTTCCACGGAACCACTCAGGGCAGCACGGAATGTGGGCTCACACAGGTCAGCGTGGCGCAGGGTGAGATGAGGCACTAAGCTCCACACTTAGAGCATTGTATTCCCTTGCCAAATATACTTGTCCTGGTAACTGTGCTCCTCTCTGGCTACATTTACAACTACTCAGAAACAGTTTCATTTCAAACAGAAAAAGGCTATATAGAACCAAGCATTTTTAATGATAGCCACACACAAAAAACCTGCCATGCAGGGAAGATCTAAACTGTCCCCAGAGTAAGGACTGATACAAAGCTTCCTCTGTGTTCTGGAAACACTCTGATCCTGTGCTTTGGGTGGGCTCCACAAACATGGGGAAAACTCAAAGCATGCGATGTGCACTCCAGAGACAGAAGAAACTAGAACTTATTTTGGTTAAGGTTTTGATGAACTGGATCCCACTAACTCTGCAAGCACTTCAGCCAGCAGAAACCTGCAGTCACTGAGCGGCGCTGGCCTCGCCTCCCCTCCCTCTCCCCCCTTCAGTGGTGCCTCTCCAGCTGCACGGTGAGAGCCAAATGAGGAACGACTCAGGTTGAAACTGTTCTTGGGGGATTAACTTTAACCTGAATCAGTTTCCTGACTTAATTCCCCACGTGACTGCGGAGATGCTGCTTGTGCTCACACAAGGGAGGGGTGCATTTGTTTGGCAATGCCAGCTTATGGGAGGCTAAAATACACACAGAACTAAACCCTTAGCCTGCTAAATTGGTCCGAGGAGATCTGGGGTAGCAGGCAGAAGGACAAGGAACACAGGGCTGGTTTTCCAAGAAACAGAATAGTCTATGAATAAGTCATTGGTTTCTATGGCCAATATTGCTGTGAAACTTTAGGCAAGTCACTTATTTGATGTGTCAATTCCTCAGCTGTGAAACGAGGACAACGCTTTCTTACATCACCAAAGTGTCGTAAGTTGAAAATTAATGACTGAGGCACTTGGACACTCCGGTGCTGAAGGCCAAGTCAGTCTGTAGCTACAAGAGCTGAGTGATTAGTGACAGGGAGGGGCTAAGGAATCAACGTATTATTTTTGGTGGACTATTTCCTTAGAGGATAAATGAGAGTAACTGCTACTTACTTGATTGCAAGGAATTGAAAGAGCTCTCTGTAGCTCCCTCGTGGGTGGACACCTAAACAATTAAATAGCCATGACCTAATTTTAGTCAGAAACCTTATGTCACAAGGAATTTACAGGGAGGCGTCTTCTCTATGTGCAAAAATAATTGCACTGTGCCAATGTGTCTATCCCATTCTCCTTCCTCATATTCCCAATTCCAAAATTTCTGACAAGAAGAGATAAAACTGCATGATACAAAATATCATAGGATTAGGACTGAAAGAAATTCTGTGAACACATTGCTTCCAGCATCAGCATGATGGAATGAGTTCAAGGAAAATTTACATAAACAGAAACATGAGGGTGGTAGATAACATTATAATCAAATTCACCTTGTGTGTGATAGAGATGATGGAATATCACCCAGCAGGTTTTGTATGATGCCCATACAGACCAGCGATACTAGAAGGCACTTCTTTTTTAAGTGCCATAATTATGCACACAGAGCCATCAAGTGATAGAAAACACATCCCAATTCTAAAAGAAGTTGCTCCAACAGCTTGTTTTCCTCACAGTTACAACCTGTCCTTTCCTTCTAGCCTGAATTTTCCTGCCTTCTTTCAGAAGCATATGGGAAACATTTCTTCCTCCCAGGCTAGCTCAGGATTGCTACTACAGGATTGAAAAGATGTGATTCCAAGTCCCTGTGCTGTCACAAGGACTGTGTATGTGAGCCAGGGCCAGCCACAGATATATCCCAAAGTTAGGCACACACCAAACTCCTGTAGGATGTGCAGGACTCGCTGAACAGACCAGGAATGAAATGATTACACAGCTTCATGAAGCTGGGCACATCCTTTCTGTAATTCAGCTTGTACCTGTAGAACATTAGGATTAGAGGCTTCCTATCTTTGAGGATCTATTAAATACCATATTGTGCTTGGATACATGAATAGGAATAGAAGCCACGTAAATACTTCAAGCGGTAAATAGTGCTTCAAGTCTTACTGAGCTTATTATGTCTCAAGAGCTCATTATGTCCTTGCTAGATTAGAAGCACATATTCAAAAACAAACACAAACCGAACTAAAATAAGAACCCCAAAGACAGCTTTAAACTGAAATACCAACCTCAGGATTTTTGCTCCTGCCTTATGATTTTGAGACATCAGACTGATTTCTAAAAATCCCTGGAAAGGGTTAACACTGAAATTGTGTCTCCTTAGTCCTTTGGGCGAAGGCATCAGCCATAAATAATAATTATTATGAAGTTGTACCAATGGGTTAAAAAAAAATCAATAAAAAGTGAAAATGCTGCACTACCAAAATACAAGGCAGGCTACAATGTCTACAGGCAGCTTGGCACCTTGCACTCGGACCAGCAGGAGTTTTTGCTGGGCACGTACAGAGTGGGACTGAGTGCACCCTCAGCAAGTTTGCCAGTGACACCAAGCTGTGCATGGCAGTCCAGCTCTGGGGCCTCTGGCATAGGAAGGATCCCGAGCTGCTGGAGCAAGGCCAGGAGGCCACGGACATGCTCGGAGGGCTGGAGCAGCTCTGCTCTGGAGACAGGTGTGAGAGCTGGGGCTGCTCAGCCTGGAGAAGAGAAGGCTCCAGGGAGACCTTAGAGCACCTTCCCGTGCCTAAAAGGCCTGCAAGAGAGCTGGAGAGGGACTTTAGAAAAGGGCATGTGGTGATAGGACAAGAGGAAATGGCTTCAAACTGAAAGAGGAAGATTTAGATTGGCTATTTGGAAGAAATTTTTCCGTGAGAGTAGTGAGGCCCTGGCACAGGTGGCCCAGGGAAGCTGTGGCTGCCCCATCCCTGGAGGTGTCCAAGGCCAGGCTGGATGGGCTCTGAGCAACCTGGGACAGTGGAAGGTGTCCCTGCCCACGGCAGGGGTTGGAGCGAGTTGGTTTTTAGGGTGCCTTCCAACCCAGGCCCTTCTAGGATTCCGTGAATGCAAAAGCATTATTGGCCTCTCAAAGCAGATCCTTTTGGTTGTGTGGGCAGAGTGTCAAGCACCCTGCAAACTGTACCCAACACTCAAATCCTCACTGCTGCATCTGCTTTTCTTCAACTATTTATTTTCTGAATTTGTGCGGTTAGGCAATGAAATGTGAATCTCTTGATTCCTGGCTAAGACACAGGCTTCTTGTGTGGCCCAAGCCACGTCCCTTAAGCTATACTTCAGTCCCCTACTTGTGAAACAGGTATAACATCCCTCAGTGATGTTTTATGCATAAATTAGCTCATGGAAGCCGGTTTTTCAAAGAGTTCACTAATTAACATTATAGACAACCCTACAGATAAAGAGATTGTCAGAGAGCTCTGTCTGGCAGCCCTGGCCCAGGGAAAAAAGCACATTCCAGAAGTGATGATACAATCTGCATACAATTCCAGAAAACCGAGTTTACTGAATTCCACAAAGTGGTTTTTAGACTGTGTCCGTCTTGGTAATACAGCATAAGGGTTTCATACAGTGAAGGGCATCTCCTACATTTAGTTTTACTTGGAATGAAATGCCACCATCAGTTTTCAGCACAATTTGTATGTGCTATTTTGACAAACTTTCACTGGAGAACTTCTAAAATTAGATTTGGAACAAAGACTTCAGTGGTGGAAACCCTGTTTTTCACAAATATACATTTACAAGTTGCTGCAGAATGTAAAGATAGTTCTACAAAAGCCATGTTAACTACCCTACATTTTTAGATGTAAGCTCAACAGGGCAGATAACGTATTTTTCTGTTTACACAGTGTCAGGTGTCTTGTTTGTGCTTTGAACATAGAATAAAGCAACAAATAACTTCATTTTCTAGCATTCATGAATCAGTACAACATCAAAGCACAAAACTCGCGTATAAAGCAAAAACAAACCACTATTTTCATCCCAGGATGACCAGAAACAGGGTAGAAAGAGGACCAAACATTACTAATGCTTGTTCTGCCTACACTGACTAAAGAGGGTAAACCGAGAAGGGACTAAACCACAAATTTTAGCTGTTTCCTTCCTTTCCTTGAGGTGATACAGGATATAACTTGACAGATCTACAGCCTTCAGTGTCACACAATTTACTTAAGTTAGAAGTCCAAAACCTTTTAAAATCATGTCATTTTAAAAAACACCTTAATTCAAACAGTCAATATTGAAAGACAAACAAGAGAAAGTTTTTACTAAGTCTGCAATTACAGTTTTCAGGAGCCAAAGTAGGAGCTGAAATATGCTTTCAAACAACAGCTGAACTTCTGTCATGAGTTATCACCTAGCCCACACACCAAATACTTCCAGTTTTCTTTGAAACATATGAGCTTGCTGATTACAGGAACTAAATAACAATTACTGTCTTGATTTTAAGACCATAATCCAGGGCTGGAAAATGGATTTGTCACTGTTGCTCTGCACCAGTGAATTCACTTGCTTCACTTCCAATGTAACAACCTGACCATCCCTCTGTATGGCACATATCAGCAGTAAGACCAGCTGATGACAATCAACACAGATAACAAACTGTAATTTTTTTAGAGTCTCAGTCAAAACTCAGGTGAACTTCATCTTTGTTTGTCTGCTTACAAATGATGTGATTAATCCATCAAAAGCTCTGTTGCAACATGAATGACATTCAAAATCAACATGCACAAATATTGTTATTAAGTTTATTTTAAAAAATAAATTGCCTATGATTTCATGACCAACTAACTAATCAACACCACCACTTTTCTAAAACACAGACTCAACTCCCTGTTGTGCAGTGTTACATAAGGGGGGAGGGCCTGTCCCTCCACACTTCTGTCCCAGAATGGACAATCTGGAGCTGAAACAGGACCAGGGCTTCCCTTGTGCCCTCACACAGTCCTACAGCTGGAACTTGGCCAGCTCCAGGATTCGGGGGAATTCCAGCCTGCTCACACCTTAGGCCCATCGAGAGCAGCTTGTCATCTTCACACAGGAACGAACGGAAGGGTTTCCAGAGGAAATGCAGCCATTACATTACTGCAACTTTCAGCTTCTTGGAATCACTTTTTTATGTCAGCGAAGGAAGAAGTGCTCCTTGCCCTAACAAGCTAGACTTGCCACTGCTGAATTCAACTGTCCATTTTGGGAATATGAACTAGTAGGGCACTAAAGTAGTATTTAGAAGCTCTGAATGCCCCCAGTGAGGCAACAATATCAACTCTTTAACCCATTCAGCTATTTTGCACTTGTCTCACTGAGCTTAACAACAGGGAATGCTGGACCAATATATTTTTACATTGCAAGTGGAGACAGCAGGAAAGAGCCAGGCAGAAACTACAGTCACAATCCAGGATAACAGGGCAGACACACCTCTTACATCTGTGGCTGCCTGAGTGAGAGGAGTTGAAAAACATGCATTATCAGTTGGGCTGCAATTTTCATCTCTGCCCTGAAATTTGAAGTCTTCCCCGAACTGAAGAGAGTAGTTTGAGCCTATGCACACGAAGGATTACTAGCCCCTTATCTGCGCCAGAGATCCTCCAAAATTAGGTGTTGCTCAGGAAGAGCAGTGGGAAGGTACAGGCCTTGCCACTCCTAGGTGGTACCTGTCTTAAACACATTCCCACGGTTTTCCACCTTGCCAGAGAGAGAAAAGAAACCAACACAAAGCAAGGCAGGCGAGCAGTGGCTCTGTGAGAAAGCTGGGAAAAGCAGTGGTGGCTCCCACCCTCGGGTGCCGGGGAACGACCCTCCCGTCACCCCAACACACGAAAGCTGCGGTGGCCCTGCAGCCCAGGGAGGCAGCCCGGGAGGGCAGCGAGCAGCAGCTCTCCCAGAGAGGTAGAAGGAGCAAGGAACAGGCAGTGACTCACTGTGTGATTTATTGCCGGGCACCGTTCCCAAATGTGTTCATAAAGTTGCAGCCAAACAAATGCACATCCCTTAGGTCTTGTCTTTGTTCCAGCATGGCCAAGACAATTGAGTATTATTTTCAAGTAAAACAAGAATGAGATTCTAGACAATATTTCTACCACAATTAATATTTATGTTTCACTGTTCTACTTCACAGCACTGCCAACCCTTGAGTATTTAACCAAAAAAAAAGGCACAAAACAAGAAAGCAGCAAGAATACACACAGACACAGAAAGTCGTAGGATTTTTGACAAATATTTTTTAGCTGTTCTATTTGGGTTTTAGTTTATTGTGGGTACTTTCAGGTTTCAAAGACGACAGAGAGAAGCACTCCATAATCACCACGTTCAACTGAAGCCAGATGCCAATACAAGGCCAGTTAACTCTAGTACTTGAGACAAAGCTCAATGTAAAGGTCTTCTAGAAACTGAGAAACAGAAGGAAGCACAAAGGAATTATGAGTTTGAAGGATGAGCTTTCCCTGGTTGGACCCACTGGTAGTTTCTGAATTGTGTCTGGAGATTCCTTTAAGAAACCAGGTACGCTGCACGTTAGGTGCATGCAATCACAATATATATACCAGTTATACCCACTATTAAAACCACCAGGAATATTTTCAAACAACAGCTGAGAATCAGCTATATCCATCTGTTTCCAAAAGCCAGAGCTGGACAAAATCAGAGTGGGGCAGAAGATGGAAACACACTATAAAAAAGTGTGCAATTTAAAAAGGAAAGCATTTTCCAATATGAATTTTGTTTCTTAAGGATGAGAGGAAAATACATGTTAGCATAAGTCAGTAATTTGTCAAGAAACTGCAATGAATTACTGAAAAATCCACTGATCTATTAGATTTTCTTAGATGTAGTGATTGTATTTTTTAATGATAAGACTGCATGAGCTTTGAGAGCACTGTTCTAAGCCACTCGGTGCACCATAAATAATGTCTCCTGGCTATGTGTGTCAGCAAACATGGCAGCACTGGGCTCTCCTCCTGGAGATAGTTAGCAGAAGGACAGTGGGAGAGCTTGTTCACCACCACTGCTTCAGTAGAGCTGAGGAAGCACAGTTTGGATGAGGACCTCATACACACAAAACATCATCTGTAGCAAAGGCAGATAAAGAGATGGTCCCTGTTCCAATCATCTTTAATGGAAGTACAAAACTATCTTTTTTTTGCATTTTCCTTGCTTCCTACTATTTAGTTCCAAGACTTGTTGACCAGTTCACTCCACAGTAATTCTGGTTTTGTGTACGTTATATACAATCAAGATGATGTCTGCCGTGTTTTCTGAAATAACTTGTCTTAATGCTGACTCCAGACAGCTTTCTTGCCTCATGCCAGTTCATTTTAGTAAACTCAGACTTACTGGGCAGTCTACAAGCAAGGCAGAGGTTTCATTGACACATTCTTAAAATCTAGCTTGTGGTTGATTTCTGGTTAATCACACAGGCAACCAGAACAGTTTACGGATGTTTAGGGAGTTCCTGATGAACAATTCAATGTTTCAGATACTGCAGCATCTTGGCAGGGTAATTCCACATCTCCTTCCTCCAGCACAGCAAATCTGAGAGCATCGGTTTCTCCTCAAGTAAAACAAACAAGAACAGGTTAAGTTTCCTGAGGGTGCCAGTGATCATCTGCGGGTGTCCCTGGCACAGAGTGCCACAAGCTGCTAATGAAGGCAGAAGTGTTTTGGGGGTGGCGGGCAGGAAGCACAGCTGTAAGAGACCAGACATGAATTTGGGTAGATGGAAAGACAATTAAAAGTCCATCTGCAGAGGCAGTTTCTCCCAAGTTGCTACGACCCTCCCGTGCTCTTGAAACTATTCCAGAAGGCTACTAAAGGACCCAAGGTCTCTGGAAGAACCGAGCGTGCAGGGCTAGAAAGGTGAGGCACAGAGGTGTCCTGGAGGGCTCTGTCTGTCACTCTTCCACCCTGATGTGGAACAGCTGGTTACGAAAGGCCTCAAATGCACAGCTGTGCTGTCACCCCTCACTGCACTGATAGAGAGATTAAATGAGGCACTGGCAGTTTGCTTTCAAAAGAGAGTGAAGGAAGAACACAAAGTGAATAAGAGATGAAGAACGTTAACATGAAGGAGAAGAAATGAAAGTAATGAAATGAAAGAAAAAAGAAACTAGACAGCAAAGGAAAGAGGATCAGGCAATTACACAGCACTTCAGCAAGATGACAGTTCTGCATGCAGCCTATGTGATCCCAGGGCAATGCGAATTCCAAGCAGGAAAATTCTTACATCCACCAAAATGGAATAGCCAAAATGAAGGATGAAGATGGAAATGGCAGAAGTACCATGCTCCAGCCTAAAAATAAATACACTATTTATTTCCTGATTTGTCTTTGGGAAACTGTGATCAGCGATGTTCAGGTTTATTATGTCCTCTGTCTAACTCCTGGAAACACTAAATCCTACTAATAAAGCATAATGAGCAGGATCACACAAACTGCAGTAAAAGTTTGGTTTGGTTTTTGTTTTGGCTGCATCTAGATTTCAGTTTTGATGACTGGTTAGCACTGTATCATAAGCTTCACACTATATACAGATATAGATACACATATATATATACACACACACGTACTATAAGAAGTCAAAGCTGTAAGTTTTCTTCCATACATTGAGTTGACTGCAACAAACCACTTTTTCAATTAAACATACATCAGAAGAAATTTACCTTGAAAATTTACCAATCTGACAAGAGTTAATGGATTTACAATGAAAAAACAAGGCTGCTTTTTCTGCACAAACAAGTAGGCTCACTGCATAGCCAGATTTTATTGCAAGGACTTTAACATGATAAAAGCAAAAAGCATTAAGTACATTAATGTCTGTTCAAAATGAATTGTCTTTGCAGTATAGCCATGCATTATCTAGCTTCTGTTCACACTTCTTGATTAAAACAACAACCAACCCAACAAACCACTCACTCTTCGTAGCTTAAGAGGCCCAAAGCCTCTTCACAAAACAATTCTGTTGTCCCTTTTATATAGGGTTAGTTGATGCCTTCCCCCTCCTTTTTTCAGTGAGCTAAATATAATTAATGACTTCAAAATGGAATTAGTTCAACAGCATTCGGCTGAAAGCATTTATTTACATGAATCCAGTTATAAACCATAACTCAAAGGCATATTGTAAAGAAATCTACTTCGCTGAAAATTCAAATAGCAGCCTTCTATATAAAAGTGGTATTAAAGCTTACACATTAGTACAGTCAACATAAATTCTGATTTTAACGGGCTTGGATAAACATATAAATTTTGGCTCAGTGAGTCTGCTTCGGCTGTCAATACTCTGAAATAGATACAAGCTTTAACAAACCTTTAATTCAAAAGCCCATTACTGTACCAACTGAAATAGAAAGACTTGAGTATCAAAGAGGAGTTCTTCCCACTTTCATGGTATTACTCCTGTAAGACATCAATTGATCTACAGCCCTTAAAAGAAAACAACTCGCTTCCCTCTCCTGGATAAAAGTCAGTGCCGTTTTTTCATCCATCACAGTGTAACAGCATCAAGATACACCTTTTGCATCTGCTTAAAACAAGGAAAAAACACCCTGCAAATCACAAAGCCATTTCATGACATGTCAATTTACTTTTTCTGACAGATTCACTACAAAAAAAAAATGTTTTCATTAAAAAAACTAAATGAAGATTTGTTTAAAGCAGTCAGCAAGAGAGAAATGAGGAAAAAAGAAGGAAGAATTTATACACATCTGCATATTGCTAATGCTATTCTGAGGTGCTCTTCCACTTCACAAAGAAAACATGGAGAGTTTCCTGCATCCAATGTCCTGAGATTTAATAAACTGCCAGACTGACTGTTGGTTACTTAATGACTAATAACATCCACAACATTTAGCAGCGTCTGATAAATTGTGTAACCAACTTAATTTACACTCTCTTGACATTAAAACCAGTTACTGTTAATAAATAATGTCTTAAAACATTTAGGTGGGTTCTTTAATTCAAATGAACGATGCATTTGGAACTCCTGTGATGCCATTAGTGGGCAGGTAAACAAATCCATGCTTATTTTCACTCCCCCAGCCTTGCTGGTATTGCCTCTTTTAGAATACATTCCTTGGGTTTCTTCTTGTGCTCTATTACTACGTGCTCTTTTCCCTGAAAAACGCCCTAGTATTTAAACTCAACTTTTTGTTGTTGTTGTTGTTTTGGGGTTTTTTGTTGTTTTTTTTTTTTTTAAATGGGGATGGTTTTTATTATTTGAGGCCATGCTAAATCACCTTTGATTAGTTTGTTCAATTATCTGATCTCATAATGAACACGATATGATTTTGAGTAGCAGCACAAGCACAGCTTCACTGCGAGCCCTCATTTCATGAGTGGCCCAGCCGACAGGAGGGCAGAGGTGTTCCCAGGGCTCTCAGGAGGCACTGCACGGCAGCTCAGCCTGCGCTGGGGACAGGGACCTGCTGCACGTCTGGGGCACACACACAGCTCCACTCGAGAGGGGAAACACTAACAGGACCTGCTGCACGTTTGGGGCACACACACAGCTCCACTCGAGAAGGGAAACACACACAGGACCTGCTGCACGTCTGGGGCACACACAGCTCCACTGGAGAAGGGAAACACACACAGGACCTGCTGCACGTCTGGGGCACACACAGCTCCACTCGAGAAGGGAAACACACACAGGACCTGCTGCACATTTGGGGTACACACAGCTCCACTCGAGAAGGGAAACACACACAGGACCTGCTGCACATTTGGGGTACACACAGCTCCACTCGAGAAGAGAAACACAAACAGGACCTGCTGCACGTTTGGGGCACACACACAGCTCCACTCGAGAGGGGAAACACTAACAGGACCTGCTGCACGTCTGGGGCACACACAGCTCCACTCGAGAAGAGAAACACAAACAGGACCTGCTGCACGTCTGGGGCACACACAGCTCCACTCGAGAAGGGAAACACAAACAGGACCTGCTGCACCAACCTCGGGGCCGCTGCCTGTGAGTCCACAAAGGACAGCTTCTCCCTTTCGACAGTCTTTGGGACAACAAAACATCCTTGAGGAGAAAAGGAAATGCCTAAAAGAGACTAAGTTTGGAACAATTTCTCCCCTTGAACTAATGCGATTTATGAGCATTCAAAGTGCTTGGGACATTACATTATTTTCAAAAGGAAAAAATGAGTAGGTACTTAAAACTAAATGATTCTCAAAACTACTTTCTACTGACATTGCTTAGAATGGGCTTAATTATTTATGGGAAGAAACCACCCCATTGTATATCTGCCTGAATTTTTGAAAAACAACTAAAGGGAATAAAAATTAAAATCTTGTTTGCAAAGCACCGGATTAGCGGCAAGCAATCTGGGTTTTGTTTCCTTGGATAAATCTCTTAGATAGCTGGATCAAAGTAGTCCTTTGTCAAAGAGACACTTTACTGAGATGTTTGGAGACTTGGAACATTTTCCAAAATGATAACCATTTTGGTATCCAGCTTAAGACAACTTTGAAAGCATTTTCTGAAAACTGGAATTAATTATAATTAAATTAATTCTTCTTCCACATTATATTTGGTGATTATATTTGAAGTCGTGCTATGTAATTTCAATTATTAAGGTGCTTTTACACCAGAAGTAGATAAGAGTCCTCAGAAACTGCAAAACTTCCACCAATGAAGAAATGCGTGGCTAACAAAAACTGACTCCAATTCAGAACTCAAGCCTTCGCCAGCGCACAGCAGTGCTTTTCATGGGAGATACACAGCTTTACGCCAGCTTTGGACATGCTCCTAGAACTTTAACTTTAGGCTCCAAAGAGACAAGTTGGACATCTGTGCATGTTGCCCATTCAGGATATTCATTCACATGTAAAGAGATCCCACCCACTGCTAATCCAAAATTTCAACTTAGCAGAGTTACCCAATCGCTAATGCTGCGGCAGCAACCCAAGAAAAGAAGTTAAACTACACAACCCCACATTATTTTTGCTGGCACCTCCCTAAGAAATTTTTCAATTCAATTCAATGAGGGGAAAGAGAAAAGTACTGAAGGATTTCATTTTGGGATTTTGATTTTACGAGCTGCTGGCAACTGTCCCTGAGCAAGTGCGTACACACGCTCCCGAAATAACATGCTTTTAACCTGACACTCTGATATTTTGAAGGTGGGAAAGTCTCTAAAACTTGGTGTGTTTTGTTTTCTGTTGGGTTTTTTTGGATAACTCAGAAGAGAACTTTTTCAAAAGTTCCTTCAGTTTAGCATACAAATTGAATTAATTTGATTAGTCTTTCTAAAATGTAAAGCTCTTGTCTCATCCAAACACAGTCTGTGCCAGCCAGCAGGTCAGGACTCGACACGCTCGAGTGAGGAAAGCTCCGCCGTCTTTTAACAGCAAGGTACAAACACGTCTGCAGCTCACTGCTCAGAGCAGGGTACGCACACAGCCACTGCGTTCACTGGAGAGCAGTGGTCACTATTTACACCAGTTATTATCATTTCCTGAGAAAAGCCTTGACTTGAGCACGCTGAGCATCCTCAACCTTCCCCAGCACCCCTATGCGCAGAGCGAGCAGTCAGTGCTACCAGGAGGACTCCAGCACGTACCAAGATCCAGGGAGGCCACTTAGGTGGAAAAGCTCTTCAAGCACAGCCCACTTCTCCCCATCGGCAACACAACGGATACAGAAATGGGTCTCCTTAAAAATAGCTGTGTTATACTTTGCTCTAAACAGAAAAACATGGATCGATTGCCTCTGAAATGTCTTCCTCCAACTGCCAAAAATGTACACTTCTGAGGAGCCGAAAGCTCATGGCAATAGCTGCTTCTTCCTCCTCGGCCACAGGGCCTTGTCACGGTACATGTGCCATCCCAGGATGGAACTCCTTCTCCAGGTGACACTATTGCAATGGGGCAGGGATTTGTTTTAAACCTTCTGGAGGAATAATTCACTCATGCTGTAATCATGGCCACCCTCATCTCTACATACACAACTGCTGCACCTTGTCACAGTAACGTTATAGAAGATCCTGATTTTTCCAAAGAGATAATTACAGACTGCGTGCTGACAATTACTTCCAGTCTCAAAGCAAACAAGACAAACAATGGCACAGATCAGTGATCCATGTCATATCTTAGGCAACAACTTAATTATCAGAATGAATGTATTTAAAGCGCAGCCTTAATGAAAGGAACATTCTAACAACACTTTACCTGACTCTGCTTCACAAATGTAAGAATATAGTCTAAGGAACTATCAGAACATCAACTAAAAGAATAAAATACTGTGACCAGTAATAGCAAAGGTGTTTTATTGGCACGGGAAGTGCTAAGCACAAGCCTGATCCTAGCAGACCCCCCTGCCCTGGCCTTTTGGAGAGTTTTCTGTCCTTCCACCAAATGCAAATGTGCGTCTCTCCTGAGGTGCTCAAATTGTTATTTTCAAGCCTTGATGTCTTAACACAATTCCCAGCAGTTCTTCTTAGCCTTTTACATTCTGACTTCTGTTTACTGATGCACTACTTCTCCAAGTGTAGTAGCACATCAATTAATTATACAGTAGTCTGCCTAATCAGGTTTCCCCAGGGTTTTTAACAGAAACCCTTTGTATTTCTTAATGATTCCACGAGATTGTAACTATTTTTAGTTCTGCAGTAAAAGAAATGAGTCTGCTGACAATACTATCTCCTAAAAGGTGGAATTGCTATTAAAACCGTTGATCCAAGCACACCTGAACTTTGGAGAATTCAGATTTAGTCTGGATCTTATGATTAACATTTCTGTGTATCACATAAGCAGTCATCACTTACAGAGATACAAATTAAGTAGAAAGACTAGAACTGAAGAATAGATGTGACCTACTTTACATTTTAATATTAAAACAGATACATTCAAATTAAGAGCAAAGTCTCCACTGCGTTCAATAGAGTCCACCAATTGGTCAGTGACAGTCCAACAATTTTCTGTGACCAATTTCCCATGACCTGTCTTGTTCTGAAAGAGGACATGCTCTGCATACCCACAATCACTTTTCTTCAGTTCTAAGGCAGACATCCACAAACTTTCTCTCTAATTTAAGGGGGAATTCAAGATTAAGGAAAAACAACAAAAACCCACCAAACATCAAAACCACAAGTGCTTAAAACATGAATCAGTAACAATACATCCAGATTTCACATTACAAAAGCTCAGAAAAACAGTAAAAAACCAGGGGAGGGCTTTTGCTGTGCTGGAGCTGGCCACATTTTTGGCTGAATTGTGTCTTGTACTAAGAGAGGCCATAATTAAAAATATTAAGTAGACAGCTGCCTTACTACAAAAGAGCTGTTCTCACAGGTCCTAGAAGAACTGAAGTTGGAAGACACTTCTGGAGATTGCTTGATGCAGCCCCTGCTCAGAGCAGGGTCAGGTGAGGCTCAGGGCTCTGTCCAGCTGAGGTTTGAGTTGAGGTCTGAGTATCTCCAGGAAAGGAAACTCCACAACCTCTTTGGGCAACATGACACAGCACCTGACCGCTGGCACACCAACAAATAAATCAACAAGTAGGTCTTTCCCTTTCATTTCCACATTTCAGACCCCCTTTGACACAGCCCTGCTGCAGACAGAGCTGCCATGTGCAGCCAGGCTGCCACACCTGAGTCACAGCGAGACACAAACAGCAGCGCTGACATCACGTAAGCCCCGACGCTCTTACCGAGCGCATTGGCACGGCCGGATTCTGAGACACCGCTGCTGATTCTCAGGCTTACCTATTCCCCAAATCAGAAATGAAGATGTGCCAGAGATCATTTCCACATTATGAAAGCAGCTCTTTATAGCATTCCACGGGGACCTGTCTGCAAGGATGAACTGTATCTCTGTACAGTTCCTTTTGTCCTGTATTTGTTCTTTGATGTACAAATACGCCACAGACTAAGCGGTGATCTCTTTGATGTTGAACTTTTATACTTTATTGCAACTAGCACACTTACAAGAAGAGCTGCCAGTCATTTTCCCTTCGAAACATTCAAATTTCATGAGGCATTTGCTTTATGAGTCAGATTTCTTAGTTACTTGTTTTCAGAATTTCCACAAGAACTGTGCTACTCTTCCGGACTGATAACTTGATTAAAAATCAAGACCTGATCAGGTTTTTCAGGTATTATAAATTAATACAAGCATTGGCTAATACATCTGAGTATATTTAACATAAAGTATAATTACCTAGCCAAGGATGTATTTCCTCACTCTCTTTTAGGCAATTCAGGATGGTGCCTGGACTCCAGCAGTGACCAGGAGCAGCTGCATTGGGAACAGGACAAAACCAAGGCATGCATGCAGTGGTACCTCTCTGGCTACTCTGCCAGCTTCCAACATTTTACAGTTTAGGGACTTCCAGATCGAGTCTCTGCAGCACAGTTTTTCCTAATGCAGTGTGTATACATCAAATTTTAGGCTGACAATACCATGGCAGATTAAATTACAAAGTTAGTTGCTTCTGCAACAAAACAGTAATCAACACTGGCAGAAATAACATGTTATGAAGAGCAAATTTACCACCACTAAATGCTACAGCTTTTAGTGAGATATAAAAAAGCATTTCCATTCTGAAGCACTTCTGTGAGGGCTTTTAAATCAGTCCTACGAGCTGAAATTCTTTGGAGTGAGATTTTGGTATTCACAAGGTCTCTGCTTTAGAGTGACCTTTATGTTTGGCTATTTTTCCCTTCTGTAAGTATAAACACTGTGGTTGAGAGGGAAAACATCAGAAGAAAATTAGAATATTTTGGAACAGTGACAGCAAGGAGGGAACGTTTCCCCATACTGAGCTCTAGGTTTCCACAACAAAAATCAGTGCTGCTACTGATGCTCCTCTCCAAGCCAAGTAGTTTAAAGGTGCACTGTCAGTGTGCTGGCCAGAGAAGCGCACCATGCTGAACATTTTCGTCTCAAGTTATAATTTTAAAATGACTAAACCATACAATAGTTTTTAGATGGTTTTAGTAAGTGAGAAAAATTATTTAAAATGAAACAAATCTGGTGAAGATTCTGATTCCTCTTTTTCAAAAACATTTTGCAGCTCAGAAAAGAAAAGTGTTTTACAGAGCTAGTGAAGTGTATGCAAAGCAGGGACCACTCCAGCACCCGCCACGCCAGGCAGCCAGGCACTGCACTCCACCTTTCTGGCTGGGAAATGCAAAGTTAATCCCAGAAATACCAGCAGATTTTCACGAAATCTGGACAGAGCTAGCCATAGCAATATTGGAAACACCACATTTTCAGGGCAGTCTCAGGTCCAGGCACAAGTGAGTTCTCAGTGCTCCCCCAGTTTCTATCACGTGCAGTAAAACAAACCCACCAAGAAAAACACAAGGGTGAAATCCTGCTCATGTTACTGAGAGGCTTCACACAGAGTGTCCATGGAAGCATCCCACACGGGAGGGAGGCAGGAGACCGAATTTGGATCCTCCTTGAAGAGAACAATAGGAAAATCAATTCCTTAATTTAGCTCCCCCAGCTGGCCCCACTCCAGCCCCTGAGGCCCCGGTGCCACCCTGAGCCAGAGCCGTGCCACGGGCGCTGCCAGCCCGGCTGCTCCATGCTATCGCCGCCAAGCATCTGCGCGGCAGCGATGCCCTGGGCCTGCTTGCCTCAGCCACTTGGAAGGCGCCTATGTATATGAGGTTTCTCAAATGAAACATCTCAGGCTCTTTAATTAACCTGTCTGACTTTTTTATTATCTGTTGATACAAGAATCTATCCAGCACTTACAAACATCTTTATGTACTCATATTTTAAGCAAATGCTTCTTTTAATTCAGTAAGGCACCAATGGGACAAGAAAAACTCTCCCCCAAATTTAAGACAATGCAACTCTGTCAATCTAACAATTGCAGGGTGTGTCCCTTTGACAGAAAACAACGCTCAGCTCCTGCTGACGATCACTACCAATCTGCTCCTCTCTGCAGGGCAAGAGTGGCAAACACACCTCCCCAACCCTGGAGAGCTCCAGCCTGGTGTCCCAAGGCAGCACTGGACAGTGGTTTCACTCACGTTTATGTGCTCCAAAACTGGTAACATCCATCACACAACCAATTCTACAGGGCTCTAGAAGGAGGTAGTCCAAGGAGAGGAAAAGGCAGTGGCACTCTACAACAAGAAGTTTTCCGCAGTACTCAAGATGGGTTAATTAATTCTCAAATTGTGTAAGGAATAGCTACAAACTCACTAGAAAATATGTGTTTTTTCCCACAATAGCTACTCAGACAAATCAAACACAGACAAAGATAGGCTAATTAATTTAGCCAAACGGGAAAATGCACCCATTATGAGAAGCATTGCAGTTGATACAGGAGGAGAGCAGCTACTGCTGCTCCTGTCAAGCAGCACAGCAATTTATACTGTTCAAATTTAAGCCAGAACTAAAGTACACAAATATCTACATAGAAAAAGAAAGCTCCAAATGTTCTGATGATCAGGGATCATTTTTACTGGCTTTCTACACTCTACCTAGACTAGAGGCTTCAGGCAAAGAGCACCTGGGGCTTAGAAAGAATTTAACCTTCTTTTGGGGTGAGAAGAAGATAAATGACACTTTGAATCACGTCCCATTAGGCACAGGGCCAAGCAGAGGAGGCTGAACTAGAGAGTGCTTCTCTCTTCAGTACCAGGAGTGAGGTAAACATCAGCTCATGTTAGTTTTAGGCACACTCAACCCATGGCACAGTATCAACTCCTAAGACCCCTGGCAGTCTCAAAAGAGGTGCGACTTAAGTGCCAATGAAATGGGAACTTGGTTTCTAATTGGATCGTGTAAATTGTACAAGGCATTAAACAGCAAATGAAACTTGGATGAAGGGAAAAAATTGCTGAGCCAATCAAATACATCAGCTCTCAGTATCTGCAAGAGCTGGAAGCAGAAGCCATTGCCATAATGCATCACTCCCCATTTGGTGCTGTTAACAACATTACAGCAAGAAAAACAAAGACTCTAGGACTTCTGGAACACCAGAGACTACACTGCAGAAGACAGCGTGTGCAAACGGTGACAGGACCTTTTCTCTTTTTGGTTGAGAGTGCAGAAAGTATTCTGCACACACCAGGTGTGAGCAGAGCAGCAGGAAGCCTGAGAACACGGCGCTGGGCAGGGTGCCCGCAGTGCCTCTGACCAGCACCACCTAGAGCCAGGGAAAAGCAAGGCTGGCACGCAGGAACAGGACCCCTGCCTCTGCCAACCAATCAGAACTCCAGCTTGTGGTCCCTGCAGTTTGAAGGAACACTCTGACAAATCCTTTGTCACAGTGTATCTGTCTATGTAAAGATTTAATGTCCCTTTTCCACCCCTTTGTTTGAGAATGATCAACTTCTTCTGAAGTACATAAATAAAGAGTCATGCAGTTGGTTTTATGAAGCACCTTGTCCCAAGATTCAGTGGCAAGAAACAGCACAGTATTTCAAAGAACACAAACAGTACACAATAATTACATGGCTGATACCCTATAAGTATGCTGACTATTCTATTTGCATTGTTCAGAAGTGAAGAGGTTAGACTTATTTACATCCAAGCAGCTTTAATTAAGCTTTGAGATAAATGCTCTTAAAATGAAAGCTGGGATGATTATACCTCTCTCCACATTGATTTTAGCCTAGATGGCTACGTACCCAGCATGACAAAAGGCCCAAAGGCTGGAATCGCACAAACAGGAGAGCCACAGCGATGGGTCCTGCATCGCTCTCCATCACACAGGAAAGAAAACACAAAATGCAGTGAAACTGTGACCTTACTGAAGCTGACTGCCTGAGTGCGGTGGAGCCAGGCCATAGGTGCCAGGGCAGCAGCAGTGGGAGTGGCTGAGCCCTGGCAGTCCCAGATGAAGTGCTGCACTTACCCACAGCAGGACATGGGCTACACCTGACCCCAACAGTATTGGGCAACCCCACACCTCTCTTGAGCGAATCAGGCACTTGTCAGAGCTTAAATGTCAGAGGTTCACATTGGGCTCCATCCAAAGAGTGAGGAGCATTACCCATCGCAGAGACTGCAAGTGCATGGGCAGGCCCAGCCCCGTGCCCCTGAGTGACAGCACACAGACACCACGGGAGCGGTGCGAGAACCTAAGAGATGTCCCAACTGGCAGGACACCAGACTCAGATTTCCCTGCATATCCATTTGCTCCTGTCAGCACCACTGCTTCATCTCCCCCTGGCACCAAAAAGGCAAAGGGAAGCAAACGCCGATTTAATTCCATTTTTCACAGAAGTGCCAATCTGTGGTAAGCTGTGCAGGCAGACAAGCCCAGGGCAGAGTGGGGGTACCTGGGGGGCTCTCTCCCGTGCCCTGAGCCCCCCAGGGCTGCCAGGCAGCTCCGTGCTGCAGCTAAGCCCTGCTGTACGAGGGGAGCAGCAGACACCCCGTGAGTCACTGCCGCCCTGAGTCACTGCCGCGTGCTCTCAACAGAAGGTGCAGGCAACTGGGAGGCAGCCTGAAACTGCACCCAGCTTGCCAACCTGTATTTTGCAGAACTTCTCAGCCTCAATGCCTCCAGCGAGAAAAGTGAAGAAAAAAAAAACAACAAACCACCAAAAAAACTGGGCAAGCTAAAGACTTTGTTCAGCACAGGCAGGTTACAGGATGAAGCCCAAGCAGAGAGTCCATCTCCCAAACCCCCTCACAAGGCTTTCTGCTTCAACTTTGCAGTCAGTGCCTGGTTTTTCATCCAGCGAGCAGAGGGCTGCACTGTATGGAGTCACCTTTTTTTTGCATAACTTAGTTATTCTTGGAGGACAGAATCCTCCCCTCCCCTGCTAATGTTTATTGCAAAAAGCTGAAAAAACCCTGATCTTCAAAAAGGAAGAAGACAGTTTCTGTACCATTAGTTATGTGCATATCCCTTAGATATCAGTCCTCAAGGAAAAGACAAACCACAAAAGGAGAGAACTACTGCTTGCTTGATCTCAGGAGTTATCAGCTGTAATTGCAAATTACAGCTCACAGATAAATACAAGAAAGGTGAATACTTTTTTCTTTCATTGCGAATAAAAAAAACCAGAAAAACATTCTAAAATGTATCAAGTCTGACTGTAATAACATTCTTGTCGTATGCAGTTATTTTGCACACTACAAAAACTTATCTCCTGGGAATGCAAAGGAAAAAAAAAGAACACGCTGCATCTCAACTTCCTCCAATACTAGACAGAGAATTGCAATGTATCTACTCAGGAGATACAAAGATTTGCCAATTTTGATTTAGTACATATAGTTTAGAATAAAATATACCAATTTAGAACTCCATTGAGTAGTCAAGATGAAATACTAACTATCCTGATAGTAATTACTACATGATAGTGATCATTTTTACGCTGTACTGTAGGTAAGAGAAGGCAGAAAAAAGATTTAAAACCCCTTGAGGTTAAAATTGAGTGCTACATCATCCTAGCAAAAACCTCCAAACATGCAAGGTTCTCTATAATGGGGAAGGAGTAAAGAAATCAGTCTTTTTCACACACATTGGGGAAGTACTTGATATAAAGAGGACTCAGTTCTTCACTGAGGTCTCCAGACACTACTCCCCAAACTGAAAAATGCCAATACACTCAGCTGCCCAGTGCAGAGCCAGGCTGCAGAGCTGCAGGCCCTTCCCTGCCCCAAGTGAACCAGCAGCCATCTCCCCGACCCCCACATCAGCTCATGGAACCACGCGCCAGGACATTTCATATCTGTGCAGAGCCCACACCCCCACCACCAGCCTGCTCTACAGCCTCCTCTGTGACCTCATCCCCTCAGGGATTCACTCTGTTTTGTTTTATAAGGAAAGAGTACAGAAGTCCTTGAGTTGTGTCTGCAGACCACTTGAGTTTTGCCCCAATTATTCAGAATTATCCTAGAAAAATTATTTTTAAGACTGCATTACCAGACAGTGGGAACAGGCTCACCATTTTAGCTAGGCAAGAGCTGTACATAAGTTTAAAGAGTCTGATCTAGTGAGATGTTCAGCACCCACAGTTTTTGCTGACTTAAACAGGACAGAATCTCCTTACTTGAAAGGAGTGTCCCCAACTGAGACTTGTACAAAGCATGCAACTGCCTTTGATTTTCACAGACCGAGACATAAAGACAGATTTCATCTTTTACTTTTAAATCTCGAGAGTCTCTCAAAGAGCCTGAAAAGTACATTTCAGCAATAAACCTCAAACCAATCTTATCCTGCGAATGTAATGCAACAAATGTCTTAGGTACAAGCAAGTCATTCAGATCAGTCATATGAAATTAAAGCACCAAGAAAACAGCCTGTCAGGTAGCAATTCCAAAGGCCAGATTCTGTTAATATTTAGTCAACAGAAGTTCTGTACTGGGGTATTTGCTAAATTGGATTTAACTTTCAATAGTGCCACAGTGAAGGTAAATTTTAACACTTCAATTTGCAAAGCAATCTTTTTTTCCTAAACCTATGGCAAGATATTTTTCCATAGGCATTTGTTTACTGGCGAAAAACACTGAGTAATTACCAAAGTGCTGGCAGGCCGGTGCCAGGATACATGACAAAAACCACGTCAAAAGGTCAGGCTTGACAGAGTGGGAAAAGCTCACCCGCACGAAGCAGCAGTGCGTGAATCCCTGCCCGGCCCCGCAGCAGCCTGGCTCCGCGGGCTCCGGAGCGGGGGGGCTGCTGCCAGCAAAGCACCTGGGGCAGTGGGACAGCGGCAGCCAGGAATCCTGCCTCTGCCCAGCTGTGCTTCAGGGTCCCTGGAAACACGCAGCACATTCCAGACATCCTGCGCGCTAATAAGGAAACCAAGACGGGCTCTTTCCTTAAACAGGTATTTTTTAATGACTGAATTTTCGTTTGGAGACACTGTCAGTAGAAAAGCTAGTCATATTTCTAATGATCCAAGCACAGACTCCCAAAGCAAAACGATTTTCCTTACAACCTAGGAACAACAGATTCTACTCATCTTGTCCATCTTCCACAAAACAGCAACAGAATGAACTTTACGTTCACATGGCAGTAGTCAGGATTAGTATCTCAAATGGCACTAGTAAATACACCTGGGGTGAAAGAGCTTAGAAAATTCCCATCAGCCTTCCCACCAGTCTCTATTTAGGAATGTCCATAAGAAAGATAATGCAACTATTGCCCGGTTCCTGTCCATACTTTATAACCCATCAGTGGGCTGAACCCCTCTGTCCAGGCCTGATGATGGTCAAATACGTGAGCTCCCAGCAGCCCTGGGCCTGACTGAGCCACCTCTTCACAAAGCAGGTGCCAGAACTCGGTACAATCCTACACCGAGGAAATGATCTCCCTCTGCTTCGGCTCACCCCCACTTCTGTCCCGGCCTGAGAAATGAATCCCTGTTTCTACTCAGTGCAGCCTATTTGCTCATCAATTCCTAGCACTTAGCACTCTTCTCCTTGAAGTCACCCCTGCCACTCCTGCCAGGGAAGGCCCTCTCTGGAATAAGATCTGTACCAGTGCCTACGCCGGCAGAATGATCAGATTTCTCTGCAAACTCCACCGGTGAGCACGCAAAGTTGCTGTCTCTCTTAAAACTATCAGCTGCCCAGCTGACCTGCCTGCACTACAAACTACGAATACAAGGCTTCCTGGAGCCTCTACAGACTCAAAGCAGTTGAGAAATAATTCTTAAGAGTCCATCAATATAGAAAATACTTATTCAGTCATCACGAACTTTCATGCTTCACCTCTGCCTGTTTTCTTAGAAATCAGTTGGATAAAAATCCTCTCCTCTCTGCCTGAAAGTTTCATTTCTGAGCACGCAGTCTGTCTCAAAGACATGCCCAGGCTCTTCCCTGCACTGGTCTGCCCCCAGCACTTCCAGTGTACGAGGGCAGCTCTCTGGCCCATCTTTACTCACCCGAACCTGGACACAAGCTGAGGACTGCTCAGAATTAAAGAAAACATGTTTGCCAGAACACTGTGTGGCAAGAAAAGCAAAACAACTCACAAATTAACTTCACATGGTATCAGTTTGGGCTACCTAAAGAGCAGTTGGAAAGGGATTAACACTCCCTTTTTTAGCCTAAAAAGGAAAATGAAACCCAATATCAAAATCCCATATTCTCCTGAAGACCATAATTTTTTGCACTTCAACTTCAGAACTGTAAAAGATTAGAAGTGCCAAAAGACGCCATCACAGAATACAGAATAAACAAGATACTCAATTCACCTATAGATTTTGCATTCTTCCCCTGTACTTTCGAGCTTAAATAAAACTCACATTCCCTATTCTACTGGTTTGCTTCTCTCTAATCATGATACTGGACTGTGGATCTATTATTTCATAGCAATCAGAGGCCCTCTTAAGACAAATGACAACACATTTCCTCCAACTGAACCCTGTCCAGCAAATTAGAGAGAGGATAGGAAACCAAGGAAGTTTTTCAATGCACTAGAAAACTGAATATTATGAACCATGAATTAAATGTATTATAGAAATAGTCGGTAAAGAGTACAAAGACCTAAGCATTTCCATAATAAAGCCACTAGGAACTACACTTTAAAATCTAAAAGCTGAGCTCCGCCAAGATTTTACATCAGTGTGGAAATTGGTTTAAATGAAACTCCTAAGAGACTAAAAAAATGTATTTCGAAGTTGAATTGCTGTAAATCATCTGCCTGCTCTTTTACAACACACCTTAAATCTCTGTCCAGAAGCATACAACATAATCACACCCTCCAATTTTTTTGTGTGTGTACTTTCTTCCCTTTAAAAAAAAAAATTGTTTATTGATTTCATGGTTCTAACAGGCTTATGAGGGATATGCTGAAAAACTGTTATCAGAATATGTAGAATTCTAAAGGACTGCTAAAATATCCATGTAGCTTGCACTTAAAAAAATGGACTTCCTTTTGTTACAGATGCAAGTATTTGAATCAACCCAATTACATTTTCTTGCCAAATACATTCAGCATGGCTAATGATTAATGAATATAGTGCTTTTCTTTTTATTCACATAGGCTTCTCTCCAAGAAGAAAAGGAAGCCTAGTAATTGAAAATTACCGTCCTCAAACACTACGCTGCTGCTGGTGTGCATTACCTAGTGCCTTGCAAAGTGCAAAAAAAAGGGAACAGTCTCTAGCTGAAGCAGGACTCAATATTCTTCTTCCAAGTAATTAAATGTTTTAAAGAGAAATTTTGGCTAAAAATCAATTTAAACACCTTGAGGAGCACACTTTTAGTATTTTAGTGGGGGCATTAAATTCAATAGTCTTCAATTACCGTGAAAGAATATTACATGTAAGTAAGATGGTTATTCGGTTTAATTTTTTTTTTTTAATATTTAAAACCCCCCAAACCTATGACTTTAAAAATACCACAATGCAAAGCTCTACTGTGGACCTAATTTTATTAGAAAACAGGGCAGACTACAAACGTACCTCTAAACTTTTGGTATCTCGTCAAAAACTTCGTTTGACTGTCCTCAGTCTGACACTGCCCCTCATTAAGGACTCGAATCCGCAAGTAGAGAAAACTCCAGGTTTAGAAAAAATAAATTCCTAAGTAACTCTGGTCTTCCCTTTTATTCCAAAGCCTTTGAAAGATGAGCAGCTGTCTGAAGACGGCATTTTAGCCCCATCAGCTACCCAGAGGATGCTGCACGTCCTTCCCCCTTTCCCCTACAGAACGCGTTTTCTTCACGGGTTGCAGAAAGCCCTGTATAACCATCTCATCTCATCTCCGCTCCGCGCGACTCCGGCCGCGGCACCGCAGCCCGTCCCTGCCCGGCGCCGCGCTGGCACAGCGCCTCTGCCCCTCGAACTTGCGGGCGCGCTGCAAAGTCAGCGGCTCCGCGCCGCTGCCGCTGCCGCCGCCCCGACCCGGGACAGCCGAGCCGCTGTCCCCCCGAGCGCTCCCGAGAGCCTCCCGCCGCTCGGGGCCGCCGCCCGGGCCCCGCACGGCCAGCGCCGCCCCGGCGCGGGCAACGAGCGCGGCCGGACCCCGAGCGGCGGCCCCGGCGCGGGCAGCGCGGAGGCCACGGAGCGCCGCGCCCGCGGCCGGCCCCGCTCGCTGCCCGGGCCGCGCTCGCCCGCGGACGCGCCTACCTTTCATCGCGGCGAGCACAACGCACATCATTTGTCAGCGGCGAACGGCGGGGAGCGGAGCGGAGCGCGGCGGGCGGGAGGCGGGGAGGAGAGGCGGGCCGGGCCCTCGGCGTGAAGCGCCGCCGCCGCCTCAGCAGCAGCCGCCGCCTGCCAGCGGAGAGCCGCGCCGCGCCGCCATCCCCCGGCCCATATGAGGCTCCATGTGACCCGCTGACACCGCGCCAGCCCCGGCCCCCCGCCTTGTTTACACCGCTCGCCCCGTCCCTCCCCTGCCGCCGCCGAGGGGCGGTCACGGGGCGCGCCCGGCCCGCAGCACCGCCCCCGCGCCCCGGGGCTGCTCCGCCCGGCACGGCACGGCCCGGCCCGGCCCGGCCCGGCAGGTGCTGCGCGGCGCGGGGCGCTCGGCGGTCCGGGGCAGAGAGAGCGGGCAGAGCGGGGCAGCGGCAGCGCTCCCGCAGTGCCCAGAGCAGCTCCCGGCCCCCGGCCCACTGCTCGAGCGCGCGCTTGTTCCCACACAGCCGCCCCGAAGTGTTCTTTTAAGTAAAAAATAACCGTGTTTGCCGCTACGTCTTGGCACAACGCTCCGCACTTAATAGTCGCTGACTTGATCAAGCAGAGCAGCATTTACATTTTAAATCTGTCTGGTGATGGGTTCATGCTTTCTTAAGATTTACTTGGAACGTCTGAAGCATGATACCACTGCTGGAGATATTTTCATCTATTCTATAGCATCAGATGTCACTGTACTGTCAGTCTGTGAGATGAAGTTTTGCATTCATGGATATACACACATCCACACTACAAGAGGGATAGCGCATGACTGAAGACACACAGACACAAAAATAATCCAACCTATTAAAAAACCCCGCACTTTGTTGAAAATTCCATTAACAAAACCAGTATTTTTTCCAATTCCTGTCTTAGCCACTGGAATAGACTGTCACAAAATATAAAATCACACACACATAAAAAGAAGCATTACAAGCTGTTTAAGAGGGGACAGACATGCCATTTAATCTAAATTAATAAATTTAATTTAAAATAAAACTAGGGAAATAGCTATAAACAGAAGCCTAAGGAACCATCTTAATATTTGAAACAAAGCCCTATATTTAGAAAGCCATCATGAGATAAGGACACTGAAACAATCTGTTATTAAATGGCCCTTAATGGCCAATTCTTACCTATTTCTTTAATGAGTTCTTAATACAGTATATTATTTAAATGTGATTTGATCCAAGTGTACTTACCATTTATCAGTCTAGTCATTCAAGCCCCATTAATGCAAAATACTGTTTTAAATTTTCCTTATTTAAAAAATAATTTAAAAATTAAAAATCCCAGGAGCTAATCTGCTGCAGTAGTGTAAATTTAGCAGATATCTTTGTCATGGAATTTTTCATCTGTATTTGCCATCCTTACATTAAAGCCATTCCTACCAACAGCACATGTATAGTGCTGAGATACTGCTCAGAAAATTTACAGTGGCAGACCTGGTCCCAGATGGCTTTGTGCTCATGGAGTTTTATCTGCAGCACAAACTGTAAAGGTGCAATGTGCTGAACAGAAACCTTACAGGACATTCTGGACTGAATCAAATCCCACTACCAGTGGTGCTCAGAGTTCTTCAGAACCTGGAAGATGCTGCTTTTGCACATGGGCCAACTGTGGCATTTAGAGGGAGCCAGAAAGCTTGGAGCATGCATAGGAGAAAATAATGATGTCTTAATGTATTGTAATGTGGAGTTAGATCTTTGTAAACATTTTACTCTGACACAGCAAGTAATGTCAGACCGATGGCCTGAAAAATGTCACAGTCCATTAGCACTGGTTGTCTTGTCAGACATTTAACCTTAAGGTACACAGCATTACATTATTACTGATCTGGATTTGTTTCCAGTCCAGCTGAAATGCAACTGGTAATCTGGAATGACATCTGATGTGCTAAACGGCTTCAATAATAAGCAGATGACACAGATTTTGCATTCTTACAAATGCCTTGCAATGGCTGCTTCATAAAATTACAGAAGATTTGTCATCAGACATTTTGAGTGAGAAAAGCATACCTAAAAACATCTATTAAATTTGTTATCAATATCCCATCTAAAGCCATCTGCTGACTTTTGAACGTGTAAACATTCAAAACCATCCATTCACACTTGGGTTTTCTGTCTGGGATTGACCTCATTATGAAAACTCCATCCAAAATCCATTTCCTTCCCCATTTCCCAAACTCCTGCAATAGTGAGAGTCTCACTGGAGCTCAGACACCGTATCAGTGACAACACAAAGACAATGTGCCAGTCAAATACTACTGAACTGAGTATTACAGTACACTTGACAGGCAATTGCTCTCCCTGTTTGTGCAGCAGGTTTCATTTGACTGATAGGAATGCTTCCCAGTTTCCAGAAGCTTGTAGTCTATCCTGCTTGTTCCTTCAGCTTTTGATAGATACCCATGAAACACTGCCAGACTGCGAACTCTTCACAGGAGTGAGAAACTACACCTCAGGTTACACTCAATTCTTGCCTTGATTTCTGCATCCAAAGACCTCCTGAATGTGTCAAATGTATTTATTAATGGTTCAGACTGAGCAGTGCCTGCAAATGGACCCTGAGTACAGCATGTGCTCATCCTTTGAGCCACCATGGCACGGCCTAAGCACCCCCAACATCCAGGAGCTACCAACGCTAGATTGCTGCTCTAGGGATGGGAACAGATCAGGCAACCTTATCAAGCATTGTTCTGTGCTGAGCTGATATAAAAGGTGTTCAGCTCGTCAGCCTAACCACAAGCCTCCGCAACAATCTGAGGGAAACAACTGCTTCTAGAAACCTTTTCAACCCTGCTAGGCAAAACAGAGAAGTGTTAAATTGCTAACAGAGAAAGGGGAAACACCTATGACAGCTATTAGCACTGGTAATGCAAGAGACACTATTCATTGAGTATTCTAAGCACAGGACAGAAAACACTGAGCAGCTCTCCTCCTCCACCTCTTTTTAAACCTACTGAGCAAAGTAATACATTCAGCTTCCAGGATGAACCAACAACTACTCAAACTACTTGTTCAAGGATGTCCCCAAACAGAAGTAGTTTAAATGCAACTAATTAAACAAAGATGTTTAGGTTGTTCTGGCTTGGAACTTGAGTGGGGAGCATTTCTGCAGACTGTTGGGTCATGTTTTGCATTCTTGCCTAAGTGAAGCCGCATGGTTAGGCTTAATTGAGGAAGAATTTTGAGACCTCCCTATCACTAAAATTTAAGATTTGAATAATAAATACAGGCCACGACCACCACCCTTTCCCCCTGCCTAGCACACAGGAAAAAAGCATTCTTAAATTAAAAAAACAGGGGTCTTGTAATCACTCCCTGTCTGGAGGAGGTTTAGCCACACAGGGTTGTTATGAAGCTGGAGCTGTCAAACCACTCTAGGTACAGCATTTTCCTGCTGCTCTATCACTGCTACAAACACAACTGCATGCAAACCTCTGGCAGGGCAAGGGCTGCATGCTGCATTCTCCCATGGAGATGAAAACTTACTTGCTGGAAAGGAAATGCAATGTAAGAACACGTCAATAAATCATTCAGGGCCTCCTCAGAGGCGGCTTCTTCACTTTTTAAAAATGACCAAGAGCTAGTTTTAAACATATGCTTTTACTTTAAAAAAGGGCTCAGACTGGCAGTATAAATCCACATAATCATGCACACTTTTAATTGTTTTCCTGAAGTCTTCATAGGCTTGCAATGGAATAAGTTCGTTACAATTTTTAGGAAATCTTGTATTGATTCAAATAAGCAGCAATAACATTTAGAAATGCTCAAGTACTTTTCAGCACTTCAAACACCCACAGAAAATGTCGAAAATTTCAGTATTTAAAGAGCTCCTCTGAGGGGTTAAACTCTGACCAGAGATGGTGACAACAGCTGCTGGTAAATGGGAAAAAGCAGGTGATACTGAAAGCAAAGCCTTTCTCCAGTTGCAATCCAATCACATGTCCTACTATCAGGTGAAGCATTCAGCTCCCAGCTCATATTAGGGCTGCTGGTCTAGATGTGACCGAAGTTTAAAACATACAACAAGTTCCAAGCATCAGAATACTCTGCTTTTGCCCTTTTGGCTTCTTCCTCAGCAACAGCCATAAGTGAAACCATGCAGGTGCAGTGATCACAACAGCCTTGTTTACCAAATACACCCAAAACCAACTGTAGGAAAACTGCAGCTCCAGAAAATCTTTAAAAACACAATTCATGATTTTGTCCACCCTGTTGACAATCAATTTTGAAGTGGCTTCTAACTGATATGTGCAACACCCCCCAAAAGAAAATGATTGCTCCTTAACACATTTCCCCCTCTAGATTTAGTGGTATTTTAGTCTTCATTTATTTCTCCAAGTAGCACACTATCGAAGATGAATCTAACTGAGGCTGTCCTCATTAAGTTGCCTCCTTTTCATCTATTTAAAACTGCTACTATGCTGACCCTGCAATCATTCCATTTTGCTTCAGACAGAATCCCTTCCTCCGTTCCTGCTGAGGAGGTGTGCTTTTGTGCCGCCTGGGCCTACAGCTATACATCTTAATCAAGTCATTTTAGAGACTACTCCACAACTCCCAATTAAGCATTGCTCTCCCCAACTGTTGAACTGCTCGCTGTGCTTTGCCAAACAGCTGCTGCCGTTCTGCACCTGGTGAAATGAAGTATGAGTTGACAAAATGTTTTGGGGTTCAGCTGGATGAAAGGTAAGGCCAAAGTCATTATTATCAGCTAGGCCTGCTGTTGGTAGCAAAAGATTTTAAAGATCTAGTCAACTGAATTTTCACCCAGCTTCCTCTCACCTTGAAATCCCTTGAAAGGATGTTATATTTGCTGCTTTTCAGAATCTAAGGTACCACCAGTACACTTTGGAAATAAAGTGATTAGAAAGATGAGATTATCACCAATTAATCAACTGCAAGTGGGGCCATGGAAAGATTACAAAGTTAGCAAGAAATAGATCAAAGTGGACTTGGTAGCATCCCCCTTTTGTCTACACCTAAAAGGGGTTTATGAAGTGATTGGTATTGGGTTACAGATCACACTGCCACTGCTGAGTCTCTCTTTGATCTCAGAGATTCTCATTAAACACTTTTGAAGGATCAAATCTTCCTACAAGATCCTGACATTAACGTTGCCAAAAAGCATGAATTGTTTGAAAGCTGTTAGAGCTCTCTTTTTCATGCATAATCTTACCAGGGTATTTTGGCCAGTGCTGCTTGCCAAAAACCACAGCCATGTATTGTTCTGTATATCCCTTTTGGTGGGGAAAAGTCAATGGACGGTGTATAAACCAACTGCTGCTCGTCAGCAGCACAAAGAACAGCAAGATACTAATTATCCTCAAAGAAGTAATTATTAGACCCTTGTTTAAGGATCATTGCCATATAATAATTTTTCGGAATAAACAGGCTCTCCAAAGAACCCCCTTCTCCAGCAAATCAACCGAGAATCGTGCTGTTGTAGTGAAACATCTCTGCATATTTTAGAATCTTCAGAAGTCCTTTTGTTCCTTATCAGCTCGGTGTAGGCTCCTGTAGGCAGAGGCAGCGCAGGTGAAGCTGCTCAGTTACCAACTGAGCATCCTGCTGGTGCCAGGTGAGAGCAGGTGCCTGGATGCACAGATCCTGTCAGCTGGACAGGTGCTGGGGCCTTCTGAGAGCAGACAGAACCCCCTGAGGGATTTGGTGCCTCTCTGAAAAATAGCCTAGTAGCATTAGGAAAGTTCTTCCTTCCCTAAAAAGCCTTCAGCCTACAGCATTTTTATTCAGTTTTATGGGCAACAACTGTGTTTCACAAAGTGTTAGGTCTGCTTCCCAAACCTTTGTGCATACAGCCATTCGCAGAAGAATTGCAAAGCTCACAGCATGCCCTCGTGTATTCCCACAGCAATGGAAAGTAAGACCTAATCAAAATGCTCCAAGACCAGCTTGGAGCATTTGCTTCCCCCAGTACATTTATGACTGACCTAACTACTGCCTTTAGATCATTAGCCAGTTACATACCTGGGATAAGTAACAGTTTTTCCCATTTTTTTCATCCCTGGGCTTCCCTTTCTGCCCTCTTTTGCACCATCACGGATAGCCAAGGCAGGAGAAATGGCAGTAGTGAGCAGAGCGTGAGATGAAGCGAGGCACGTTTCTTGCTCAGAATCTTCCTCACAAATGCGTCTGGCCAGATGCAGCACCAGGAAGGAACCCTGTAGTCTTCTGGCCTTTTTCTGATGAATAGGTCAGCAATCAAGATGATATGGGCATATCTCAGTGGATCCTCTCCCACTCCATGTGCCTAGGGCATTAATAGCACTTCAGCCTCTTTATTTCCTCTCTGCTTATGGCAATGTTCTGATCTGTTGAACAAACTGAATGCTTCAACTATGCTTAAGAATAACCAGAGAAACGTAAGTGTACAGGCAGCCAAAGCTGTGCCTTCTGACTCTAAACTCTGGAGATGGTGCCTCAGTCGAGTTGCCAGAGAACAACTGAAGCTGTCTCACGTATGGGACGAGGATGCTCCACACAAGGAGTGTGTGTTGCCCCCACTTCCAGACTGAGCAAAAGTAACCCGAGAGCAGCTGTAAATATGCAAACATTTAAATTGCTTCGAGTCATGCCCAGTGACAGTCAGACCTCCCCCTTACGCTACATGAGAACAGCAAGCAAATTTTCCCCATTTTCGACAACGTGATTAAGAATGTGAGCATTGGTGGGGCAGATAGGCTGGGCTGGGCACTCAGAGAACTAATACGGAAATTATTTTTCCTTCATGGAAAGTAGAAGCATCTGTCCAGTCAAGCAAACCAAGCCATGATTCTGCATTATGAAATACACTTTTTATAACTATTGACATTTCAGTTGGTAGTGCCACATGTCAATAGTGGTTTTATTGCTCACATTTAAAGTACAGATTTCAGGACAGGATTCATCTAAGTTGACATTGTCTGATCAGCAGCATATTTCCTGCTCCTGTGAGCGTATGCATTATTTATACAGCTTTGCACTAGAGAGTGTTTGTGCTATTATATGAAACATTTTAAGATTGGGAACGTTTTCTATGTTCCAATGCAAAATACAAGCTTAGAACCACACATGCTTTCTAGGACAATTGAAATTCTGTGGTAGGACTCTCTCCAGAATGAAGTCTTCAAGCCACAGTTAGGTGGGATTCTAAACCTGTCTGACCCCCTCTTTTCCAGTGCAGTGCTTAACAGAGGGGAGTTCAATACTGCACTGTAGCATTTTCTCTAGTCCCTCCTCAGATTAATGCTGAGCTCCAGAACAGAAACATTGGCCAGTCCAACATACTCTGATCATGTATGAGTGGGTCACTGCTAATTTCTCCCATTTCTCACTTCTTCAAACTTTGGAGCTACTTCAGCAGCCTTCATTCCTGATGTCTTCCCCCACAGCACCATTACATTCTTGAAATTATCAAAGAAAATTCATTACTCCTGATGCCGTTAGTAAAAAATAAATGGCAGCTGATTATGGCTTTTAAGGCTTCAACTTTAAAGAAAACATAAACTTTAATGATCTATTTTCAAAAGTCAATACAGCCTCAACTACTGTACTTCAAACAAACAAAACACTGCATACCTACTTAGAGTGATAAATAAACGATGAAACAGTTCCCGGGCATGAAATCCACGCAGATAATTCCTTTGCATAATTCTGATTATTAGACATGATAACGTGACACTGTTGAAGGATACTAGACTTTAATAGAAGCAAAATAATAAGATGATTCACTTACAAAGGAAGATAATTATTTGAGAGCACTGTTTTGCTAATAATCACCAAGTTCAGAGAACACCTGCACAGTACCATCTTTCACTTTGCAAAGGGGAGTGCAGCATTCTAAGCTGATGGATTTGATTACAAAGCAGAGCATATAGAGCAGAACACCTATAGAGAATCATCTATTGCTTCATCTCAAATCAGGTTTTATAATCTGCATTTGTATTAATTTAACTCATGGCAGAATTTTTTTTATCCTATTTAGAAAGCAAAACAGGGGAAGGATTTAGAAACCTTCTCATTTTCTGTTTTAGTAATTTAATCTGAGCTACTAGCACTTGCTTGATAAGAATCATTTTAAACTCATAATTTAAACCTTGTTAGCATATACCCGTCTTACAGAAAAGAAAGCACCAAGCATTTTTCACATAGGCACATCATTCCTGATTATTTCAATTCCATTTTAAAGGATCTTTGACAGGGCTACTGAAAGGCATGTCAAGGAACAGGGAAACATTATGACATTCTTTCCCCATATCCCTTTCCAGAGCATGAAATATGAGGGACATTTCTAATAGAATCAAGGCTAATTTAAGAGCTGTTAATCTTTACTGTAAGGCTGCTCTAGCTGGGGAGGTTACCTGCAGCACAGGGCAGCTGTTCTTCAGCACACTTCTCTAGTCAGGTCCCAACACAAACCTGTTCTTAAAACACAAACCTCTTCACTCCAGAAGCAATGTACTGCTAGCATGTACCCTACAAGCTGCAAATAGCAGGGACACTTGAATTTTGGTACTGGGGTTTTTAAGTGCCCAATAATTCAACAATGCTTTATTGATTCATTTTTAGCTAAAGGACAAAACATTTGGGTTTTTTAAATTTAAATTTTTGGGTCTGTTTCTACAAACCAGTACTTTTGCTATTTTAAGAGTAATTTATCTGTTCTCTAGCATAAACTCCTGAAATTTATCTGCATTTTCAGTTAAAATCCATAATCAGAACTGTTATACTTTACATTTTGTCCAACAAACTATTACAATTACACAACCCACAAGAAGTTGCATGATAACTGCAGGCAAGGTACAGCTTACACAGGTGTGTAAGCTGTGGATTTCAGCAGGACACATCTGAGCTGTCCTGCTGAAATCCTCAGGCCCTCTCACATTTCTGGGATGAACGGCCTGGATCCAGTATGTTGGGGCACTGCTCTTCCACGGACTGCAGATAAAAGAACCAGTTCTGCAATATCTGCACCAGCTGAGGGTTGTCAAGTGAAACTGAGACGTATATGAGCTGGGGTAGCAAACAGTGAAAAATTATTAGCAAAAGAGCAGCCAAAGAATAAAAAACTCGAGAAAATAATTACTCCAAGAAGTAGGAAGTATATCAATAAAATGTGAAAGACAAAAAAGGCTGTACAAGATGAAGGTGTGGTAAGATTCTTCTACTGATCAGCTCTCTGGTCAAAGTGCCAGGCTGCCCAAGCCAGATGAGGGATGGAAAGGAGCCCCTGTGCTCATGACTAAATGGCTGCAATGTGCCCAGTCAAGGGATGGCACCAGGTTTTAACAAATTAGAGATAAATGGAAGCTGCATCACTTCTAACTGAAGAACTAAAGAACACTTCAAAAGGAGGTGAAGAAGAACTGGAGTACAGAGATATTGATGAGATCTGCACCAAAATGCAGGGGGACAAGCTTCTGAAGCACTGCTGAAGATAGTTAATATGATACAAAATGAACAGAAATTGATATCAAATAGGAGAACTACCAGTGTGAAATATATACGATATGGCAAGCTATCTCAATGTGAAAAATTGAGAGGACTTATGCTATTGTTACCCAGAAATCATCATCATTTTTCTTCACAACCTTCTGCTTAATAATTTTGAAAAATCATTGAGAAAAGGCATATGTTAAAAATCAAAGGATATTCTGATAGAATTACTTAGGGATTACATTTTCCTGTAGCATGTTTCTGAACAACATGAAACACTAAACAACTCTTTCTGGGCCTCAGTTTTGAGGGAGTGAGAAAATACAGTATTCCCTGTGACAGCTTCTTGACTCTTCTCAGCGTCTGTGATGCATCTGCTGCATTTCCATTCAGTTCTGCTGGGAAATAGGGACAAGTAGCAAAAGGAAGCTGGTGCTAACAGAACCTGAAAGCTCTGACTCCAAGTCAAGTGCACTACAGGAGTGCTCAGGAATGCTCAGCAATGCCCAGGACAGAAGAGACAGCAGCAGCAAGTGCGTGCAGCTGCCTTCACAGTTGGGAATGTATTGGTGCCTGTGGTGGGTCTGCCAGCATCCCATAATATGCTGTACATCCAACAGCAAGGGTCACCAAACCTTGCTGGCAGGGCCATTCTATTCAGTGCAAGTAACTCTATTTGATTCTGGAACTGGGAATTTTTCTGCAATACAAGGAGGGAAAAGCTGAGGCAATTCCGGGTCCTCAATATCTGTGCACGGTTACATGGCCAAGGTCTTGGAGTCGCCTCTGAAAGGAGGGAGATTACACAATGAGCTAGCCCTAGAGACTCCTAGGGATCTCTGAGGAGAATGCTAAGTGAAGGGAGGAGGAACCACTGCTGGGGACTGTGTGCCTTGTTTTCCTCAGGGCTGCAGGCCCCTTTGTTCAGGGAGCAGGCTCAGCTGGAACCAGCCTCTGAGGGGAGCCCAGGGACCCTCCCAGACGGGGGGATGCAGATGTGCATTGACCTGTGACAGGGAAAATGCACCATTCCAAAGCCCTGGACATTTCACTTCTTTCTCCCCAATCTTGTCTTCTTTGCTTCATCTCTATAAATGTTGGTATTGCCATACAGCATTCAAAGCTACACAAAAGCATTTATTCCATGTTAGACTTTTCCATGCAGGGCTGGTTCTCTGCAAAGAGCAATATATGCCGTTCCATAAGGGGAAATAAGTGCATTATTTTCGCCTTCACAGACTTTAGCCCTTCCTCTTTAGCTGTCTAGTGATCCCAAACTGAAAACATGCCAAGGCATTGCAATACAAACGCTTCATTGGTTTTGTCAACCAAAGAAGAAAACAAATGCATTCGGGCAATCATTATGTTTAAATTAAGCCTGCAAAACATTTAACAGTATTAAGAAGGAAAAAATACACTGAATTTTTATATGATGAAATTGAAAGGAAAAATTTATAAAGCTTATTTAAAAAAAAAAAAGTCCCAGTTTCCCTGATACAAGAACTAAATCTCATGTCTGTCCCCAAAAATCCATGCAGAATCAGTGGCGGACCTGTACGAAAGAGGAGGCAGCTGGGGTTCACATGGGGATTGCAGCCAGCACAGTAACCATTGGCAGGCCTGCCCTTTTCCTGAGTGAGAAAGCTGCTGTCTTTGTCAGGAGAAAATCAGAATATGTTTCATACTGCTATACCAACACCTCAGATCTGGTATAACTCTAGAGCTGCATCGCCAATACTTTGTGAGCACTGATGAGCACACAAACACCGTCACATATTGGCACAGATGTTTCTCCTTCTTTAAAGGCTCAAATATTTGTTTCATTACTTGCAGTGCTGATTCAAGTTATTTCCCACCCATACATTTCAGTGCTTTGCACTTTTGTTTTCTCATGAAAATACAACAATTTAAAGAAGCACCAGCTTGGCATTACTTGGTCCTACCGATAATATGGTAGTTTCTTAGTTGGTAATTATTTCATGTGCCATGATACTGAGTAGGATACAATCATCCAAAATTGTGAAATAATGTTCTGCCACATTTCATATGCCTGTTGCTAGAGATGTGACAGATTACTGCTGTGATCCAAAATCCAACAAAGACATAAAAACAAACTTAAAAGACACCGGTAGCATGAGTAGCAGAATGCCTGTATGCTTTTCACTCTGCTAAGTGAGATGAAAACTCTCTAGCAAAAGGCCTAATTATTATCCCAACTGATGGAGATAAGGTAATCAATAGGCAAGGACCAGCACAGGCAGCATGATAAGAACTGCTGGTGTACAGAAGGTTTCCAAGAGTGAGGATCAGGATACAGCAACCCTGCAGGATCTTGGTGCTCACAGTGCTGTTATAAACATCCAAGCCAAACACAACCAGGTCACATTTGAAAGCACTATCCTGCCTTTGGAAAGGGCATTTTTAGTTTACTTCCAGGTTTTTACTCTTTCCCTTATTACCAGGACAAATCAATATTAGCATAACTATTGTTACTCCTTTATGGCAATCCTGAGTTTTGCCGACAGAGATTGGTGGGAGCCACGTGCTGTGCTTTCCCACTGGCACTGGGCAGTGCTGCACGTGTGCTGCAGGATGGGATTGCACACGGTGTGCACAGCATTCCTACCTCTGCATGTCAGCTGCACCCCTGACCACTGCATTTGCAGATGGGGCATTGCAGGGAAGTGATGCTCACTCTAGGAAGTTTGGAAAACACAAATTTTTTTAACAGTAAATACCAACCCATCCTTTCTCCTGCTTTGTGCATGGCTAAATATGGATCCTCATTTGCTGTCTCAGCATATTTTGCTCAAATACAACTATGATAAAATAGTTTGAGGACTAAGACTTGAGATCAGAAGCTTAGAAATGGAGCTTATAATGTGTTTCATGAGGTGTCAGATGGCCTGTAATGGAACATTTGGAGTAGAATTCAAACAGATCTGAGGTTGTAAGAGTTATTCAACAGTGAGTTAATGAGAGCACTCCTTTATAAAATGAAGAACTACAGAGTACTTTTATTGAAACACACATTTTTTGAAAAGCATTTACTATGGAAACCAAGTTCTATGAAAAGATCCAGAATATGAGGGAAACCACAGGTATGGCATCTGAACCAGCTTTCTGACCAGAGAAAAAAGAATTTTAAAGCCGGGTGGTAGGGGGTGATTGGATAGGAAGATAAAAAATCCCTGTTCAACAAAAGCAATGTTGAAGCTTGCAGTTTTTAGTGATAAAGAGCAAGCTGTTGCACTCCTCCTCTATATGCATTTCCCTGGCTTGAGAATATTTCATTATAGAGGGTTTTTACAAAGGCTTAGCCATTTAGAGTGGTTTTTTCACTCATCACAGCAATTGTAAGCTCTCCTGGTCATTCGCCTAGCTGACCTCCCTATAGAGAAGTGCTGGAAAAAATGGTACAGAGACTAAAAGAAATCAGGTCCACCAGGAATAGCTGGATGAGCCATTGGATGCACAAAGTAAAAACTGCTCTGAAGTGGTACAGACCTGGTACAGGCTCAGGAAATGATCACAAAGCAAGAGCCCTTCACCTCTGGGAACCCAAAACTTACAGATTAAACTGCCGTGTACTAATAATTAATAAAACCCATCAGAACATAGATAAATGGGCTCTCACTGAGTAAGCACTCTACTCCTCGGCTAACAACACTGGTTACACACCTGAAATGTGTTTTCATGTGCACACCTGGAAGGTGCTAATTTCCTTTGTTCTCTGCATCTGCAAAAGCAGCTTCACGCAAAAGGCTTAGTAGTTACAAGGTCACCAAGGTGCACTACCCATAAGTACAGTGTCAAAACATGCATTTTAGGAAGAAGGAGGAGGAAAAAAAAGCCCACTTAAGAAAAACAATCAACTGGGTTTGTACATCAGGTCTAGATGGAAAGCAAAAGAAAATCTATGCTGCTTTGCAGCTTCTTTTTAACCAGATAAACTGAAAATGTGCTGAGCTACGCATTTCAATATTATATGCCCACACCCAAAGGGTGCACAAGGAGTGGAGAGGAACAGGACTACATGTTCCTTCTTCAAATTGCACCTATTATCTAATATACCAGTAGAAACCTTTCCCACAATAATGATATGCATATGCTCAAAAGCTGTTTATTTGGCAACCTTGATGTATACTTCATTAAAGTACTGCCTGGCATGTCACCCTGCTAGCTTACTGCAATGGCTTAGGCCAAAAACCCAGAGCCATCTCCTGTCCACATTGTAAGCACAGCAAAAAACAAGCACAGGCTGTCATTTTCTGGCTGAAGTTATGTAGCTTTAGAACCACAGACTGTTTACATGCATGACACACACTAAAGTGTTTGTCCTGCATCACACTACTCTTAAGTGAAGACAGCTGGATTCTGATCTACCAAGAACATCAATCAATAGAGCTGCCAACTAAATTCAAATGAGGAAAGCAGTTATCATTGACAAAGAAGTCAAAGAAAAGGCAGAACTGGATGCAGCTGGATCACAGATTGTGTTTTAAAAGTTAAAAAAAAAATCCAGAGCTACTTTCAAATTGAATCAATTAGATGTGAAAATTAGGAAAAGAAAAATGTTGTACTTGGAGTTGTCAAAGAGAATAACAGCTCCATCAGTAACATCAGTAATTTTTTTCCACTTTCACTAGGCCAGGAGGAAGCAGATGGTACCTTTCGGGTGCTGTGGTGGTCCTGGTGTTTCTGCAGACCAGGCCTGCAAGCTCTCCACGGAGTTCAGAAAACACTTCCTCTTGCAAATGATTTGCAGAAGACTTGACTGCGCACTTGGCGGCATTTATTTCAGATTGCATCCAAACCAAGCAGAGCGCTGCAGCCGTGGGTGTTCAGTCCTTCACCTGGACATCCTGCAGGAGGGCTCCCAAACACCCACCTCTGGCAAGTGGCACTGATAATGATGTGCCGGTTGCACTCCTCTCACAGAGAACTGCCCAAAACACTTAGGGGCAAACTATTTTGGAAAGAGCCATGCTGTGGGAGCAATTAAAGAATTATGTAAAACAAATACTCCATTCGGCCTGCAGCTTAAGCAGGGAGTGAAACACAAAATATATTTCAACACACAAAAAAGCTGGTAGGGACCTTTATGTATTTATCTCCCGTGGCTTCTCTTTGGGTCAGAAATGACCACAGTGCCAAATACATAGCACATCAGTGATTACCCAGTCCTATTTATAATTCCCATATGCCAAACAACTGTGACAGAAGGCTCCCCATAAACTCTCCCATTTTCCATTTATAAATAATACACAGTTTGCTGAAAGGATTCCACAAATAGTAGCGCTGCACATCTGCAGTTAACATAGGAAACTCGGCAAATGGGCATTATTGGCAGGTTTTTAAAATACCTATAGGCAAGGCTGTGGTTTGTCTATGGCTGCATTCAGTGCAGCTCGCATGATCCAATCTGTGCATATTTACTGGGTGTAATGTTACTATATTTACATTATTAGTGTATCCAAATATATTTTTGGGAGGGTAAAAAACTGAGGGAGTGGTGACTGAGTCAGGATCCCACATATTAGATTTCCATTTGGAATAGGTTTCCCAAGGCATCTAATTTCACTTGCACCATTGTATGTCTGGGACTTCTCAACATCTAATTGATGGAAAATATGATGTCTGTGTTTTTATCCAATTCCTAAAAGGCATTCCCTTTATATGGTTCTAAGTACTTTAGTTGGGTATGCCAGCAGACTTTTGGTATTGCCATACCAAAGAAAGCATGCTGGATTTTCCGTAATGGGCATGAATTCCTGCAGCTGCTGGGTCTTGGCTTTTTTAACTATTGCCAGCATGTCCAGCAATATACCCTTAAGAGTCACAAAGTATTTGGAACATCAAATATGTGAAATTAATTTCCTAAAGATCTCTATGGATCAAAAGAAATTCTTGAGTTAAGGCTGAGTCCTGTAGGAATGAGGGAAAGAGAAACAAAACATCAGGAAATCTATTGCCAACTTTGACACGATAAGAAGGAATGAGAAATATCTACACGGAAGCCTCATTTGTTAACACTGAGTCCCTCTGTCAGGGAGGTTATGTCAGAAAGAAGCATTTTGCTAGGAGAAGTAGAGATATTTTTAATTTAAGTTTACAGGGATCACATTTACTCCTGATTTATCTCCGTCCAAATTGCACTTTACAGTAGGAGTTACTTTGTCTCTGAGCCATCAGACTGGAATCTGATTCTGCAGGAGTACAATCCACGGATGGGCACCTGCTTCATGATCAACTTCCTTCCAACTTAGACCAGCAGAATGGACCCAAGGGAGACAAATTATTATGCAGAGCTAGAATACAGCTGGCATTCCTCCACTCTCTGAAATGAATCACTTTGTCTGGACCTGGATCACAAAAAGGAGCACTGAGAAAAACTGTTGATGAATCAAAATGAAGTGGAAAACCAATGTGAATTGAGCAGAAGAAGAAATGGCTAGATCCACAGCACAGAGCTGAGAGGGAGCTGTGACATTTGGATCCCCAGCAGGCTGTTCAGCAGCTCAGCGTCCATCCAGCCCTGAGCTCTGATCAAGGCCTAGCCGTGCTACGGCAGATGAAAGAACTCTCCAGCCAAGGTGTTCCAATTGCTGTGTGACTCCTGAGTGGTAACAAATAGCTTACTCATAAATTACAGATCCAAAATCCAACCAACTTTTTGCATAAGTGGGAAATAAATTACATGTGTGATTTCTGAAAACAAAATTAGCAAATGTGGCTTTGTATTCACTTTGCTCCAGGAATGTACAATTCAAAAGCTGAGATGTGTCTAATGTTAAAGTAAATGTGGTTTATAGACACTGTTTGTAAGCTAACAATTCAGCCATGTTTATTTGTAAGCTAAGGACAGTGCTGATCACATTCAGACAAAGGTGTAAGATCCTGCCATCACTACAAATAGCTCCTATTAACTGAGTGTATAATGGCAGGACAGATTTTCCCTATTTTCAGTATTTATGGCATTGAAAGCTCTGAAGAATTACTGCTCAGGGAAAGTCAGGATTTATTAACAAACCGAGAGTCCAAAAATCTGTATTCCAGGAAGGAAGAACTATATGAAACTGCCATCTCCTGCTTGCTGTACAATATAGACAAAATTCAATTAAATCCATGTAAACAAAGTTTCAGACACAAGAACAAAACCAATGATGCTTTTGCACAAAAAGAACAGCTCCTTTGGGAAAAGATGAAATCAATATACTTAACCTTTACATTCCAGAGGACTGCCAAATCATCTCACTTTGGCAAGGATTCTCATGTAAACAATCACCAATTAAATTAAATATCTGGAAGAAAAATCTAGTTACATTCCTTCTGGGAATGACTTTTGTGGACATAAATCAAACACCAGTGAAGGATAAGAACACAATAACAATTCCTATAAATCCAAGGCTTATAACCCCAAACCAGCTAAGCCCATGCAGACCCTAAAAGCCAGTATGATGCAGGAATATTCAAGCAAGCTCCAAACATGCTTATACATGGAATACAAAGAGCACCTCTAGCTCACTTATCAGCGAAGATTCAGCTGGAACCTGAAGAAAACAGTCAAAGATGCTATGGCACACTGAGTTGGAGAAGCCTGGATAATGCACTCCACAGGAGACCAGGAGGCCTTTCATAGCTGATCTTCCCTGGGGACTGCACTTGGATTTTCACCAGTTCTGTGCCCTGCAACACTGAATCTGCCAATGCTGACTGCTGGGGGAGATTTGCTGGAGTTCAAACAAAGGCCTTAAAGTTTATCTTAAAATCTATCAGCAGAAGGCCTATAGGAAGGAAGAGGGGTTAGAGTTCAAAAGCAGGAGAGAAATTTTTCCCCATTCAGGGAGCTCTTGAGTAACAGTTCTTGATTTGGCTCCCTGTCTTCATGGGCCAAGGTCTGAGAGAATAAGTCAGGAAAGATGCACCCTTTTCTAAGATAGTTAGAGACATAAAATTAACTCCTATTCCAAAGGATGCTATGAAAAAAAAAAAAGGCTTTTCGTTTTGGATGAACAGGGCCATGAGTACTGTGGAGGTGCAGCCTGTGACAGGTTCACTCTTTTGAGGGCTCGGGAGTGACGCCATTTCTCCACATTTCCCTGGACTATTACAGAAGAGATAACACTTGCAATTCAGTTTTTCTCTTTCAAACATGCTCTGAATGGAACATACAGAGTGTTTCCTCATCAGCCCATCACACATGTGGCGAGCTCTTGGCACACAAAATCAGCCTGTTTGCTCAAGAAAAATATACACACACCTATGCAAATACAGCCCATGGCAGGTTTCTTCAATTATCATGTCTCAGTCTCTCACTGCAAACCCTCAAGAAATCCCAATTTTTTCTGGCACTGTTGCTTTGATACCTCCATTTTGCAGTTAGTGGACATGAGACAACTGGAATTAGATATGCCCTTGCCCAAGTCAGAGGAAAGTTTATGGCCAACTATGTTCTCATGAGCTCTGGCAAGCATTCTGGAACTACTGCTGGCCTGTACGTGCCTGCATTAGCAAATGGTGTGCATAATGTTCCTACCACATATCTAGCTGGAAGCTGTTCTGGCTATGGTTTCTGCCATTTTGAGTATTAAACATGCCTTTGACAGGTTTAGGTGAAATTTTAAAAACAGTCTCAGGAAGACACACTCAGACAAATTCTACCTCAACTAATTTCCAGTTCAAACAGGACATCATAAAAAGTCAAGTCGTGTTGGGAATACCAGAAGCCATGTTACTAAACTAACTTTTGCAGTTTCTAAGCAATTAATACTTTGGTTAACAAGTCAGAGTCCTTCAGACCCCATGTCCTTTCTGTGCATGTCAGTCAGGTTAACAAAACACAGAGCAGAAAGAATGTATAGCTGGCTCTGTGTCCATCTTCAATATTCCTGTCACCAAGTCATTTACCTCTGCTGCTGACTTCGCATAACACCAGTCTCATCATGAGCTAGGGCTGCCTAAAAAGCACAGATGCACTGTGGCTCAAACTGCAGCTATGGAGAGGCTGTCAGGCACAGGAAATTCTTATCTGTATTATCCATTGATCCTCTTCAGCTGGACAGCAGTGCTACCTTCCTGTGTGTGCATGGGCCATTAAACGCCACTGGGAGAGATTCATATTCCTGAGATGCACAGTGAAGCTTGGCTGCAGAGTGCAGCTGTGCAGTGCAGATGGCAACACCTGCAGTGGCAGGGCCAGCACAGTCGCTTTTCCTCTCAGCACTAACATCACAAACCAGTGTATCAGGAATCAATTCTGTCCTCTCCTCCAAAGGCTGGATTTGGTACACTTTTGTTAGGGAAGAAGGGACGAGTCTTGCAGAGCGATAATAAAACTTGGCACAGCAAAGCAGTGATTATTCTACCTGAAGAATTAGCCTCATTTGGGAAGGTACAGGATAGCACATTAGAAAATAAATATATTTAGGATGGGTTTGAGAGAGAGAGACAGGATCCTCTTCTGCCTGAATCTCTACTGAGGAAACCTCTCTTTGCTTTGTAACCACCTTCCTCTTGTCACTTAACAAGTAGAAAGACTGACTGAGGAAGAGCAGTAACAATGCAGGAGCTATCTGAGGAGGAGGCAAGGGTGGTATTTAGACAAACCACAAGTTCTCATGTTCATTATCTTCTCACCAAATGAAGTCTTCTTACCCACCTGTGCATTGTTCTCATCCAGTTGCCCTACTTCTGTTTATTATGTAGCATTCATTAACTGGTCCTAGGGATAGCAATTGAGAGTGAGTAATTATCTCCCTGCACAAAGAATAAGGGTCAGATTCTTAAAGGTGACTGCTGGAGGTTTAAAAAAAATAGAAATGAAAAAACAATCAGGCCTATTTTGTCACTTGGCAGTGCATAAAGACAGCCTGGATTTAAAGAAAGAGACATATTTTATTTTTAGTCTAAAAATTTTGCATTACCAAAGCAGATTTTGATGGGACTCTCATAGATTTCAGAGGCTCTGTACTGTCAGTTCTCCTTTCCACCTAGATATGTGTGGCCACTGTGTGTTCTTTATTCAGCCCATTCAGGTGAATCAGTTTTCACATCTCTCACTAAACTTCAGCACATGCTCTCTCACATGCAGGCACCGTGACTGAGAGCCGCAGCACAGCTGTGGCAGCACGGAGTTTAGAGGGACGGAAGGGCAGAGCTAAGGCCCCTCCAGGATTGTTCCTCTGGTTGCTGGGACACACCAAACCTGTGCTGTTGGGAGGTGGCTGCTGCTCCACAACCCATGCTAGTTGTTTTTTAGTGTGCTACTAACTTAGCTAGATGGAAATACTGCCACTGTTATACTTTATTTTAGCATTCCTTGAGGAGTCTCCTCACCAGTAACCTCAGAGTGCCACCAGCTGCAGTGAATCACAATGGCCTGCTCTAGCCTACCAGGGGCAGTCTTAACCCAGAAAGTCTTGATCAACATCACAAAGGTCTCCTTTACAGCAGTGAATGTTTCAGATAGTTGATTCTTTCCTTCTTCACAAACCATAGTCTTACCTTCCCTCAAGACTCCTTCCTAAATACCAAAGAGTGCTTCTTTTGGCACTGGCAGTGCCTGGCCTTCTGCATGGAAAATATTTTTCTTAATAATAAATATTACAATGTTCTTCTATGTAAACAATAACGTAGAACCCTTTCTATTGAGCAAGGAAGGGAAGAGAGACTTTCCAAAGTAATCTCTTATGTTTCATAAAGCAGCTGTTAGTAAGGACAAGCCTGGATTTCATGACAGGAGGAGGGACAGAGGGGAAAGGATCACATTTATGAAGTATCTGATTAAGTTCTATAGTAAGGGAGAGAGAAACAGATTTGCAAAGTGTGAGCAATACAGTAGAAAAATATTTTCTGACTGAAAATTTTTAGCATGAACACAGAAAGAATGTTAAGCAGCAGCATCAATCAACATTACTTGTTCCCTCCTAAAGCAGTCTGAATTATAGCTCTATCTAAAAGCAGTATATTTCTTACAGCCTGGCTATCCACACAACAAAAAAGTTGCTAATAGAAAGCAAAGCAGTTAAACTGAAGTGTCAGCAGGGGCTACTTCGTCCCACAGAAATTTCAATTAGCTGACAGTGCCAAAAGATTCCCTATTTGCAGATGTTGCCAGCAGCTAAAAAGAAAAATAAGGAGCATACTGGGGAAACAAGTAGGACCCAGTGGGTCTGTGAAACAATTGGAAAGCCATCTCTGAGGGCAGGGATGCCCATTGTAAAGGAGTCTGACAGGACAGGGGGACTTGGCTGAACTGGGGTTACTGGGCCCACAAAGCAGACTGGACCAGGAGTCTGGAGAAGGAGGCAAGGCGCTTCCAGCAGCAGCTGAGAGGGCTCTCCGGACCTGTCACTCGCCTGTGGCAGGAAAAGCTCCCTCCCGTGCCCCTCGGACAGACGTGCTGGAGCAGCAGCCGTGGGTTTGCTCCAGGCCTGGGATCAGTGCTCACCCTCAGAGCAGCAACACAGCGGAACACAGCCCTGCACTGCTGCTGGGAGCACAGCTCCCCAGGCAGCTCACAAACCTGCCCTGAAACTGCAGCAGAACAACCCGAAGCACTCACAACTGCTGACCAGGGCTAATTGGGCTGATCTTGCCCAAAGGGCGCTGGGACACATTCACACACCACCACAGCTGGGAGCTGCGAAAACATCTGCATCCCTTCAGTTCCTGGGTCTCGGTTCTCCTCCTAGGGATCACAGTGCTTCCGTGCCTTGCTCAGACTTTGAGCTACCAAAAACTGTGCACTGCCTGGCTCTGACAGTAATGAGGGCAACCCTCGATATGATTACACAGATGGACTGATTCTGCTCAAAATTTGCCATTTGTCATTTTTCACGTAACTTGTGCTACCAACACCCTCCCAAAGCACAGACTGATTCTTACTGGCAGATATGACCCCCTTAAGACACTGATTCCTGAACTTTTTTTCCTCCTTGGAAAAGCTCATCATTAGTTATCTTAGTTTAGCTACAAATAAGAGAAGCCAAGCTTATGCCAAGACTCATCAAGTTACTACAAAATACTTTTCATTTATACTTAATTTGACTACTTTTTTTTTTTCCCCTGGTAGTCAGTATTAAATCCTATAATTTAATCCTTGGAACTGTTAATGTGAAATATGTGTAAGAAAGTAAATCTAAACACTAACTGGATCCTACATGAACCTTTCACAATAAGTACTCAATTAAGCTATGGCTCCTGTATTGGAAGCCCACCAAATCAGTCCTGAAATGGGCCAAACACCATGTGCTGTTGAGGAATGAATTAAAATATTAATGGAAATTTCAGAGCATTGTGTAAAGTCTTGGCAACAACTTTTGATTATTAGTGCCCCAGAGATTCACTCTATGTCTGGAGTACTTTTCCATTTGCCTATAATGGCAATTTTTTAAAAGATTTAATTTGAAAAGTGCAATCTTGGAATCAGCAATCATCCAGTGAAGAGCTGAAAAGCATGTAAGACAGTCCCAGGCTCTCGCTCTTCGGTAATACCTCTGCTTTTCACCCCTATACTGGGAGTGGAGCACTTTTCTAGAAATCCTTCTGCTGGTGGATGAAAAACAATTCCATATGTGTGCCAGTACAGATAAGCAATTATGAGAAGCAGACACAGTAATCCTCCTCCTCAGAGCAAAACCAGGTTTTTTGTAGCATGGGTTTGTTTCATCATAGTGTTTTTCAGGGGAAAAAAAATCCTGTCTAGGATCACTGTGGAAATGACACTTGTTTCCAAGCAGAACTACAGATTTGCACTGTCATCCAGAAAGACTTCCAGAGATCTGAGCTGACAAATCCAAGCTCAGAGGAGTGGTTCATAATACTTATTAGTAAGCAAACCAGACTGTGTTTAGGAAGCGAAGCCGAGATTCCTTTCCCCAGGAATAACTCCATTTGCAGCAGGTGATTGTTAATGTCATCCAAGTGCTTTGGGGATCACTAATACTCTCCAGCCAAAACCACCCCATTGCCCCAGTGTTACTCAGCCTGCTGGCTGGGGACCAGGGCAAGCTACAGAAACCTATAGGGGCCTAGGAAAACATGACAAAAATGAGTACTAACAGCAAAAGCAATATAAATATACCCTTCACAGGAACTTGGCTGTGTGTCAATGCCAAAGCACAGATGGAAACTGATTTGCAATCACTGGCAGAGACCTACAAAGGATTTTTTTGTGGCTGACATTTTTAATTAAAACCTTTGTAATTATAACAATAAGATTTTGCAATGTGGCTGTTTACCTAAATGCTTTAAACTTGATTTACCACCTCCCCCTTCAACTGCCAAATTACACTGAAATACAAAGGAATTAAAGTTTGGGGTTTTTTTTTCTGTGAGGATTACATGGTTGCTGGCTAAGAGAGATTCACAAACAGTGCACTAAGGAGTTAAAATGCTCAAAAATATAATGGTTAAAATTCTCTAAGATGAAAAATGTTACTACTTCTGGTGCACTTGAGTCAGGCAGGATGGGCTGTCTGTACAGGGGACAATAGGAGTATTCCCTGGCTTACAGCCAGCTCATAACTCATAGAGTAGCATTATCAGCCAAAGTTAATTTTTTTTTTTTTTGATTAATCATCTGCCAGAGCTTGAGAGTTTGTGGCTAATTGTTCCATTCTTGACTGCAGAATGAATTAGAGAACAATGTGCAGTCCTAAGCCAGGGAGGGAAAACATAAAGCAAACCCCTGAGCACACAATGAATAGTTCAGAGGAGTTGGGTACTTTGCTCCTCTGCTCATAAAGATGTGGTGAAAATCCACTATTCCAAGGAACAGCACGCACAAGCGATAGATGTTAAATCCTACACCGTGTGCTCACAGGTGACTGGACTCATGTTGGACTGCTTGCTTCGTGGAATAATAAGTTTAAGCAAGGAAGAAAGGAGAGCAGGATTACATTAGAAGGTTAACTCAGATTTAAGAAGTAACTGACTGAGGCAGCAGGTGTCCGAGGAATGATGAATGGGCAGCAACATAAAACAGACACCTTTCATTATAGGTGGATGAAAAATACTGTTTAAAAGGATATTACAGAGCAGTTCTTGTGGCTATCTCTCTATGCTGGCAACGTAAATTAAAGGTCTCTCAGTACTGGCTTGTGTAAGCGAAGGATTGAAAAACAAAATTCTCAGTTGCACCAACCACCATTGTTAGTTCCTTCCCAGCCAAATCATCACATTTCCAGGGCAGAGGTTTTTTAAACTTTTAAATCCTTTAAAACTTATTTCTGTCAAACAAAAAAGAAATGTACCATTAAAAAATGAAAATGTAAAGAAAGAAAAACACATTAACACATGAGCCATAATACAGACATTATCCATGACTCCTCTCATTCACATCAATAACAGTATGTCTGCAAAAGAGCACAGAAAAAGAAGATGAAAGCTAGATAAATATAATATATTGAAATTCTGAGGGGAAAAAAAAAGAAGATGCATTCTCTTCTTGGGCACCCTGTTTCCACTGAAAATGAAGACTTGAAGGAAAAGGACACACTTTTCTCTGCCAACAAATAGAACTAATAAAGTAATGACCAAAAAGGACAGCAGTGTTTAGATTAAACTTTCAAAAGGAACACCAAAGGTATGATGACCTAAACATAAATAAATACTCCCTAATACTATTAGATGCTTTTGGGGTGAAAAAACAAAGCTGACTGACATTAGAGAATGAAGCGGTGCAGACGCAGAACAGAAACAGTGAGTCAGAGGAAAACACATCCTCCTAGAATCTGAGGAGGTTTGGAGCCCCATTCCTCTGTAATGCTATAAAAAAGGATGGGGAGGAACACCTGTATTTAGCTCACCATCAACGTGCGAAGGGATGGAGGCACTAGAGATTGCTGAGCAGTTCAAAGGACCAAAAAGTCAATGTGAGGAACTACTGACACACGCAGAGCCTTGCAGCAAATGACAATCCATATATTCAAATATGAAAGAAAATGTGAACTTGTAGGAGCTAATTATTGCAGTCTTTTTTACAAGTTACTCAGCCAAGCAACACATTGTCAGCACTGTACAAATCACTCCAAGTTAGTATTTACTAGGGCTAATTTCGAGTGAGTAAGCCAAGGCAGCGAAAGCTTTACCGCAGTACATTAAAGTGCCAAAAAAATTTCTGAATCAGAGGCTGTGCGTGCATAGATAATGACAAGAAAAAGGTCGCACGTGTACACCTGCAAAAGAATTGGGTTCTGCGTGGAAAGCCTTTCTTTATGGAGCCCCTCCTTGTTTTGTTCTTTTCTCAGTATATCACCACTGCTTTGAGCACTGGAAGCAATGAATTCCAAAATGAGCGATGTAGCTTTTGGGCCTGAATCCATACAAGAACAATAGAGAAGAGCATTAAAAGTCACATTTCACTCATCATTTTCATGAAGTGCAGGGGACACAACACCCTTTCTCCCTTTCACCCTACTAAATGTTTTCTCTGTATGTGGTTATTTATATAATAATAACAACTGCTACCATTACTCATATTGAACAGCAACAATGCTAGATCCATTCCCTTTCACCTGCATGACTTGGCCAAGCAGACACGGCTTAGTGTTCCAGAGTCTTTACACTCAGTGTGCCCCAAGTTCAGACACAAATTAGTTGTAAACATGTACAGAGAAGTTTGCACAGAGTGTATCAACATTAATAAAAACAGATATTGACACATCTCTGGTACATCTCCCTCAGGCTCATGGGTAAGGCTAAGAATTTATAATTTCCTTTAGTGACACTGTTAATGTAAGAGATAACACAGAGAGAAAAACTATTCTGGGGAAAGATCAGAAAATTATTCTGCACCATATGGAGAAGAAAATCACAGTACAAATACAGAGTCTAGGCAATACAAAGTTTATGACATTATGGCTCAGCACCATTTAAAGTTTCATCCTTCCTTTAAAATTAAATGACAGCTTCAAACCAACACACGTGATATATTCTGATACATGGTACAAGACCTATGATGCTTAGACACATAGGTCAACATTTTTAAAAAAACACTGGCAATTGCAGCAGAATTGTAGCCAGGCTCACGAATCCACTGTGTCCATCAGCAAGGTGAAATGAAAAATGGCTGTTATGCAAATCTCTACAAACATTCACCACCCCTTTCAGATAACCAAAGAGCCATTTCAGTCACCAAAATTGAAAAGTGATAAATTCCCTCTCTGCTCCGTGTTTGTGTGTACCAAGAAACAAGCAGCCCGAGCCCGGGGGCCGGGATTTCACGAGTCATTGAGCTTGTCACCAGGTGGATGTCTGTCATTAGGCACAGTCGGAGCCGCTGGGAGACACACGCAGGGACAGCTCTGAGCAAGTCACACGTGAGAGATGCTCATGGCACAGTCAGGTTGTGCACTTTGAGCTGTGGAGGGGAGAACCATCACCGCCCAGACCTCAGGCAGGAAGGGCTCACCAAGAACAGAGCTTTCTCACAGCTCCCGTGAGACCACACATGGGCGAGTGCGGACAATAACCCCCGAGAGAGGCTGAAAGATGGGCAGCTCTTAGCCAAACTCTGAGTAAGAACTTGGAGCGTCTTTACTCCTTCAAAGTCCATTTCCAACAATGAGAAATTGTCTTTGGTGCGCAGAAGAGACAACCACGAACAGTTAAAAGAATATTGAAAGATGTTTCCTGCATGATGTGAAAAACTGGATTTAAATCCCATCCATTAAAGTGCAAAACAAACCATTTAGCTAATTCCACTGTGAAATTTAAAATTCATGGTAAAGAAATATATTAAAGGCTTTTTCACAATCATAAGAAGATGAAATATAGTTGAAACATGCATGTAAAATATGTGTACATTTTCCCTATAGAGATAATAAATAAGCTAAATAGCTATTTTCTTCCTAATTATTTGCATAATGTGATAGGATAATATATGCAACTGAACTCATAAATTAATCCTGAAGATTTTTGCTTGTGAGCTATTTCTGAGTAGAGTCATATTGAATTCAACCACAAAATTAACATCAGTTTATTCTATAAAATATAGCACAGCATGATAAATGCAAAATTATTTTTACTGCCTGTTAATCCGCATATACTGGAAATGTCAGGCTTAGTAGGGCGATAGTGCTGTGAGTATTGTTTGTAATGGAAGAATGATGGGTCTGGAAAGCTAAAAGGGATTTTCTTGTACAAGTATTTCCTATTTTAGTGAAGATAAAATTCTCTTTACTATGACCTGTGCATTTTGTTCCAGATGCATCAAATGCTTCCTTCATGTTTTATTTAACAGCCTGATGCCCACCTCAGTTGCCAGCAGAGCAGTGACACACTGGGATGTGAGTGCAGTGTCCATAAACCAGGGATGGCTTCCTGACCAGCCCCAGCTCATCCACACACCTTCCCCACTGACACAGTGAGGCCACAAACTCAGCCAGCAGCTCCTCTCCCTTGCAGGAGCCACTGCTTCCCAAGGAATTGTCCAGCCTGTTACAGAGTGACCCTCAGGGGTGAGCAGTGCCCAGCCCTGCTCCACAGCCCTCAGCACCCACGGGCTCCAGAGGCACAGGGTGTGGACAGCCATGCGTGCAGCTCCTGCCAGCTCCCCTGCTTTTTAAAGCAATTTCTGCAATGCATGAGCTGAGTGATAAAGTTAAATGTGCAAAGACACTTCAAGCTCCACCAGCAACCCCGATATTTATAGCCAGCCCTTAGTAAGCACAAATGACTCTGACTTCAACATTGACGCCACCTCTTTATCAGCTTAAATATTTGAGGATACTCAGACTAGAGAGTTTCTATTAACTTAATACAAACCTCAAACAAACGTGCCTAAATTATCACCACCTGCTCATTGACAAGAGCCTAATTCCTCCTCCTCCATGTGTGAGACTTCAGACCTTTTAATGTCTGAACATTGACAATGTGACAGTTTTAAACTTACATCATAAAACACTGACACAGTAAATGTGCCAATTTCAACATGACTGCCAGGAAAACATAAACTGTTTGACATTTAATAAGCTTGTGTTTTCATAGAAATACAATGTGTTCTAGATGGTTTGTTTCCATGAAAACACATGGTTAGAAACGAAATGAAAAATAGTTTTCTCAGCACTAAAGCACCGAAAATAAAATAAAAAAAGATCTGACAAAAATGCGCTAAAAATCAAGTAGCTTAGGATTCACATTTATATTAAATAGCCAATGAAGTGTTAAATAGAACATCTCATTGAATTATTCTTACTTCTTTTAAAAGGAGGAATAAAGATTTTTTTTAAAATTCATTTTAAAGCACCAGGAGTGCTGCATTTGATAACACAAAGTAAAGAGAACTAACACACAGAGAGGGCAGTTTGGGAGAACTCTATTACCCCAACTTTACTGGCAAATAGTCTGATAAGATCCTAGTTTCTTTCCTTATCAAAGTTAATACTTGTATAATAGAGTGAAAAACAACTAAATATAGTATGCTGAACCACTGTGGGAATAAAGGAGAACCTACAGCACTTGACAATGAACAAAGTGGCTCTGAAGTGCCTCTTCTGGCTCTAAAACCAAGGGCAGCTTTTCTACTGCTTCCAAAAGATACACAAGTTTCCCATTTTTTTAATGTCACTGCACCTGTCTTTGATCATGTTTTTGATGGGAAAAGTTTTGTGAAGAGAATGAAGAGTGCGACAATTAAAGCAGTGAAGGCTTCTTGTAGAAAGAAAAAGGTTGTTTTTATGAATATGGTGTGTTCAGAGCATGGACAGTGTCAGATTTCAATGAGCAGTTGCTGTTGCATGCAGATCACTAGGATATCCTAGAAATGCTCTTTTAAAAGAGGCTAAGAACTTATGCTCTAATTTTATAATCTGAGTGTGCTCATCTTGATGCACAGAAGTAGAGGTGTGATGTGTTACGTTCTCACGGGGAGCCAACAGAAGTTTCAGAGATTTAATGGATCAAATCTGAAGCCTGCCATCCCTCAGCTCCTGTGGCCTGTCCTTTACACACAGTTCGACCCCCTCCTTCAGCTGAAGTTTCTGGTTCTCCTCCTACCTCCTGAATAGGCTTTTTTGGTTGACAGAACAAGTCTGATTTGGAGACAAGCCTCATGGAGGCTCCTGTGCCAGTCCATGAAGTCATTCGGAATACACAAGCCAAGTCTGACACAACAGAACAACGAAGATTTACTGGACAACCTACACCCACAACAGATATGGAGAGAGTTTTCTGCTTATGTAGAGCATACAGTAAAAGATCCATCACACTGGAATGCTCTGCTTTGTGATTGCAGGATCTTTAGACAAGAAAATAAGAAGTTAAGTGTAAACCTTCCCAGTGTGCACTATCAGAACACAACAGCACTCACTAGGCTGGAACCCAAGTCCAACTGCTGATTTAATCTGGAGTGAGGAAAGCAGTTTATTTACAAAGCAGCCGAAGGGTTCCTACCTGCAGTGCTGCCATACAACCTCCCCTCCAATACCAGTGATGAACACACAGTAAAGGGAATTCCTTTTTGGGATTGCCAAACTGGGATTGCCAGGTATTACTTTCACAAAGAACAATAATAATTTTCCAAATTTCTTGTTCTCAAGTTAAGGTTCTCTGTCTCTCTCTTCTAAGGTTCCCTGTTAGAACAGGGATTTTTTTGGTGTCAACATTGCTTGCTTGTCAAAGACAAAATGTTCCAGAGAAATTTACATTACTGCTTCTAAAGACAGGATTTCATGCTAAAATGTACTCTCAAAACAGCTGACAGTGAGGTGGTGAAGTCCTGTTGACAGGACGTGGAAATTTAAGGTTGAAGTACCTGAACTGCCTTGTTTCTAGGCCAGCTCTTAGAGTCATGCCACCACCATCCCACGTGAAGGACGACTCACCCTGCTCTGAGTTAACAAGGGGTTTTCTTACCTTCCTTCTGAAAACTGTAGGAAGAAATTGAGACTATTTCAGTGAAATATTTCTTGAAATATCTAAAGCTCTGTTTAACAGGAAAATTATTTCCAGCCAGCCGTTAGTACCCTTATGTCCTCAGACAGTGTGTAAAATCATCTTTTTGAATGACCCCTTCAGTTCCACTTTTACTTCAAGGACCATAACTCTGGACTAAGCCACCAATACAGGCAGGGAAAAGGAAAAAAGGGTCAGAGCGAAAGAAATGTGAAGACTTTAAACAGGAAACTTGCCTTATCTGTAGAAGTTGCCTTTACAGCCAGCAAGTATCGCACCTCCATATCAGTTAGGTAACAGTACCAGATAACAAAACAGCTCTTCAGACTAACACTGGTGGGAAGGATGGTTATCAACTGATGGCTTTATCTAAGAGGAAATCACTAAATGCCTTCGGTCATGTAGTGGCTTTCTGAAACCAGAGGTTTCCCTACCTCTGTTGCACAGAGATTAAATAAAGGCTTATTTGAATTTCCAGAAAACTGCAAGAACGCCACCACTCTTGTGAACTGCCTTTTGAAGTTGGTGGTAAACACCTCAAAAAAAAAAAAATAAAAAAGAGAGAGAGAGGAAATGGCTTTGCTTTGAGGGTGTGCCTGGTCTGTTGTATAGCATGTGATGGTGCTGCACCTCACAACTGATAGTTTGTGTTAACCTTAAACAAGAACCTCTCATACACACAGGGGAAGCGAGGGCAGATAACAGAAAGGTCTCACGAGTCTTAGCTTTTCCTGCCAAATCATCATCGTCTTGGTCAAGGCTTCCTATTTCATTTAATGCTTATGTTTTTTACAATAACTCGTTGATGGTTCAGTTCTAGTTCAATTCAAGAATTTCCCCATTAATGGCAGTAAGGTTAAGACAGGAGACTTCCCAAAGTCCCAGCTGCAATCCCTTAAAACAGCAACTTCTATTTGGGTGAGATCTATTCCTTTGATGAAGTGAACTGTGAATCCAAACCCAGACAAGAAAGTAATTTAACACAAGGTGACTGCAATGGGGTTAAAGACCAAACCAATGTTCTACTATAGTGTCTTATAAAAGCAAGAGAAAAAGTAGCAGTGGATATTTACACTGATGTCAAAGGTATTCACACTGGAGGATGTAATTTTGCTACTTGCTGACACCCTTTCTCTCTCCTCCCCTGCATGAAACATATTTAGAAAAAAGGTTATTTCAATATTGTGATGCTCATTTCAGTGTGCACTAATCAGCACATCAGTATATGCCAAAGCACACATATTTTAGCTATTCTTCTATAGTGAACACGCAGTTAATTCAAAGTAAATAATTTTTGGCATTACAGAAAATTGTGTCATTTTGTTTTATTGTGAATGCACTGTATTTTTGCTCATGGTTTCAACTGGAACACAACTACTAAGACACAACAGAAAATTTAACTATTCCCCTATGCTAAACTAACACTAGGTACCTTTTTTTGTCTGAGTCTTTCAGTTTAATGAAGAATTTTGCACAAGGAATTTGTGTGAGCACAGTTTAGGTAAGCAGATGACCATCTTCCCACTCCTCGTGCAAATTACAAAAGCAGGTGACATTTAAGAACCCAAACTCAAACCAAAGTATCTGTCACTGTGTTTTGATTAATACAAACCTCAAAAATCACTCCTAACTATAACTCCTATCTGGCAAGATTTCTGAAATGCTGCCTGCACAGTTCTCCCTGCTTGCTCTCCCACTCCCCCCAGTTAAGCAATATACACAAAGACATGGCATTTTGTCATTATAGCTCAAAACTATTCAAGTGCTCTGAAAGCAAAAAAGTTGAATTTGAAGGATTCTGTATCCCAAATTCCCTCAGGATTCTGTTTCATTTCGGGTTGATCTGTTTCTGTTCCTTCTTTTCAGCTGCAAATTTTAATTCTTCAAACTGACCCACACTGCCCTTTGAAACTTTTTGTCCTTTATACTTCATCATGTTAGGAGACTTAGAGGGAGAAAAACCTGACCAGCAAAACTGTATTTAAATCAGGAGCTTTACAAATATCACCATCATTTGGTTGTAACACTAAGAACAAGCTCCTCATTAGGAGCTGGAGTGATTACCTGATCTGCCATAAGGAGCTGTCTTTCTTGCTGTCTGCATCAGACTTTGCTCCCAGCTGGGGTCAACATTAAAATAATTCTAGGTTGATGTGCTTAGAGAAAGGCTGCAAAACTTCCAATATTTTCACAGTCCTAATAAGCTTAGCCATCAACATACATTAAAGAGCCCTTTTCAGGTTCAATAGTTGTGTCAGGATGGCAAGTGCACAAGCCTAGCAACGCACTGTCAAATAAATGAGTCTATTAGGAATGATGGAATCAGTCCCCGGTTTCAAAATTCAGATAATAAAATGTGCTTTTTTTGGTTCAGACACCAACCTTGGAGAAGTCCCTATGACTGAGCTTGCTTTAGAATCATTAGAATTCAGCCTTACTACAAAAACTGCAGCATTGCGTTATAAACAGTGTCACGAAGTGAAATGAACGTAAGCAGAAAGCTCCACAGACAGATTGTTCTCAAACTGTGAAAAAAGGTACCAGTGATACACAGAAATAAACCATCCACTTGGACTTTTGATCTTTGAACAAATGGTATAAAGACCCTGTTTTAATCCTAATTTGAACCCTAATTTATTCCTAACACTTTGCTGTATTTGGTGGCAATCCATTCACAAAGATTCACCTTTCTGTGAAGATTGAGGTGACTTCAAGGAACTGTTCAAATCAAACCAAATGAGTCTTGCACAAGTCTTGTTTAGAAAGTACAATTATTTCTTAGGGAGCTATTGCAAAGGATGCAGTCAGAAGTATTTCCCTGTATGCATAGTTAGAGCTGGCTAGACTCAGACTTTTCAGAGCCAAAATATGCAACCCACATATTAAAGAAGTCATGAGTAGTAACACTTCCTATTTGCTTTCACATTGTTTGCATTGAAAAATATTCAGAACACAGAAGCAGAATTGGAGAAGTCTCATCTGTCAGTTTTGTGGTGCCCAAGACACTCAAAAACTTGAAAAAAAACTAATGACTTTGCAAAGAACAACAACGACTGCTCTCAGAGCTGGATTAAAGTCTTAGAATGTGAAGAATATCAGATATTTTTAAGCTTATATTCAGTCCATAACACAGCTCTTCTGTGATCGATGAACACACCAAAGTTGTGGACAGCTGGAAACATTAACTTCATCTAACAGCTGCAAGAGTTCTAAAGACAGGAGATTTTAAAAACAAAAAAAAGCCCAGGCAATGCTAAGAGGGCTGATGAAAGCACGTTTCAGCCAACAGGATTCACTGAAGCAGCTGCAATAGGATTCAGATCAGTCCTGTGCTTTCCCTGTTGAAGTGCATTGCACCACAGGAGGTGTTCATGACTTCATTCACGATTTCCTACATCAGAAGAATGGCCTTAGGAATTAACAGATAGAAAAAAGAAGGGTACAAAACATGGAAGAGCAGTTTCTGTGAAATTATAAAGCAAAGACTCAGATATAAGAGAACACTAGACACTTCCAATGTATTTACTGCCTGCATCCAGAAACAGTTTAAATTTATTTTTGAGTCACATCCACAATCTCTTAATATCCATCAACCACACTAACAGAATTTTGATCTCTAATGTCAGAAACCCCTTAATGCTTTCCTAGCACTTCATCATTCCTTAAAACATGAGCCTCCAAATAATTTTTAAACACTAAAGAGAATGTCTCTGCCCATCTTGTCTCCTTCCACAGGAGCAACCAGAAAAAGAAATGAAGTGTGAGCAGAACTGGAATATATTGATTTGCAATTTAGAAGTATCTGAACTATAATCTGAACTATAATGTATTAAGCATACACAGACACAAATTTTCATATTGGATGCTTAACATTTTGCAAATACTTATCTGTCTTCATTTGTCAAAATTACTTTTCAAATCATTTGCAGATTTTCCCTTGCTCTAGTTTGCATGCTACTTCATTATAAAGGCACAGAAAATCCTGTCTGAGGGTATTTACCAGAAAACTCACAGTAAAGTAAGCCCATAATTAATGGTTACAGCCAAACCCCCATATAGATAGAAGCTGCTCCATATACTCAGAACAGAACCAGAGAAGAGACCTGATATTATCTTCAAGTACAGCTAATAGGCAGAGTTCCCCATGGGACTTCCAGGGCAGTGCATTTAATTGCCTGTTCTATCAGCCTTAGAGAAAACGAAATGTTCCTTCCAACTGTGCCAAAGTGTTGGGGCCCAGGCACAAGCCAAGCTTTTGGGCAGCTCAGAGAAGATTAGAGGCACCAGGCTTGGCTCAGCCCTGACCACTTACTCTGTGAGGACACAAAACACACGTTAATAAGAGTTCTTTTGATGCTTTACTCATGGCTGTTTCCACATGGGGAAAGGTCTCCTCACAATTATTGGCACTTTTACACAGAAAATGTTTCACTGCTGCAGATGTGCCAGGAAGAGCCAGAGCATCCACAGATTTCACCTACAGCCATGTCATGGAAGTCACACATCCACACACGTTGCCATTCCGTGTACTCTTCCTCCTGAGCCAGCCAGAAACACCTTCTGACTTGAAAAATATTCCCACCTCTCCTCAATATTTGACAATGCCTTCATCTCTGCCCCTGTACTCAATAATTTGGCCACACAACAAGAAGGCAACAAATTCTCTCTCAGGCAACAAACAAGTCACTGACACAGTGTTTTGTGTGGCAACCAAACCAAACTTTTCACAGGGACAGCCTGAAAGGGGAATTAAAGGTACAATGCTGAGCTTCTGATGAAGAGGCTTCCTTTGGCTCACAGCAGGGAAGTTAAAAAAAAAAAGAAAAAAGAAAAAAAAAAAAAAAAGAAAAAAAAGAAAAAAGAAGTGCCGCAGTAGTTCAGTAAAAGTTTTGAACAGGAGAACAGCCCTAGATAGCTGTCTTCAGATTCTTCACCAGGGCAAACAGTGCTTCAAGGACAAGCAGGAAAGTAGCAGCTATTTGAGGCAACTTCATTATAAAATCATTTTTAATAAGCAATCTGAACAAAGAGAGGGAATGCTCTTGCAGAGAAGCCCCCAAGGGATCTTAAGGCTGCCCAGTAAAGTTATTAGGAGGTTACACACAGGGGACCAAACAGCTATTTTATTGGCCTCAGGGGACAGGGTTTAGTTTTCACCTGTTCTCTTTAGGCCTTGGTGCTAACAGCAGATCCTGTTAACCATCAGTTTTCTGAAGGCTCCTGTTTTGTGAGGGAAGTTATCGTTTACTTACTTCAGTCTGCACACAAAACACATGAGGTGAAGTTGACAGTACAATGCACAGTAGATAAGTAACTATAAATCAGATCAGAAAAGAAAAATCACAGTGGTTTTCCCTTTAATGCAATTAAACAAAATAACTAGCAAACACTGAGAAATCCTTAGCAGTGGCAGTAAGTATAGGATGGAAAGTAAAATCAGAGAAGAGAAATCTAGGTCTTGGGTTCTATTAACCTGCAAACATTAATATGCTTGTAGAACTTTGGTGAACAACAGTTCTAGGATATCTGGACATCTGAGAAGCCAAAGAGCTGTCTTCTGCCCAAATCTGCCTCTTCATTTTTAACAAGCAATGTACTCTTCTTAGCAACTGCTGAGAGTCAAAGATAGGAAGGCCATGATGCAGGAATGGATCTCTGCCCAGGACAGTGTTAGGAACGAGGCTTTGACTCATGAACAAGGCACTGCCTTTTTTTGGCTCCTTGTGCTGCAGCAGCAATGCAGGCACAGCACTCCGAGGGCCAGCAAAGGCCCAGGGGCTGCTCAGGACAATAGACAGCTGTGGACACCTGAGCTCTGTCCCTGCAACCTCCCAGCTCCTGTCACACACCGAGGGCAGGCAAGCCAACCTCCCTCTGGTACAGTCAGAACTTCCCATCTACAGTGCAGACTGGAAACGTGAATTTCCCCCTTAGTGCAGAGCTCCAAGAACACCGAGTCAAGATACACCTCGAGACCAACACCTACAGCCATGTGAGTGCAGGACAGTCCCAGAGCTTGATGGGGGGAGGGAGGAAAGGGGCTGGGATAGGTGCCTGGGGTGGGATCTCAGAGAGAAGGACGGATGGGTTTGTGTGTACCTTTGCTGACAAAGCTGCCAGTTCTTCATACAAACAGTTTTATTTAGTGCTAAAAATTAAAAGCACGCAGTTCCCACTTAATTTTCCAGCAGGAGCTCGTGTCATTAAAATCAGCACCTAGCTTTGGAAACATTTCTTTTCTGCCAGAAATTAACTGAAAGGATAATTTCAGTTTAAGTAAGGAACATTTCACCCAAAATTAAGGAATTCATACAGAGATGCCTATTGACATAATTGTTTAAGAAAAATTACTCTAATTTAAATATCCTGATAAATTACAAGAAGAAACATGCTCTTTTCTCTCCAAATGGTGATAATTTAATCACTTCTGGACTCAGCTCAGAAAGGCCATCCTCCACACTGTGGTGACAGTGGACTGTAGGTGCACTCCCACTAGAAAGCTGAACCCAGTGAGCAGCCCTTAGCCCAAAGTGGCACCTGGTTACTCCAGGCCAGGTAAGAGCACCCCTGCAGGGCCCCACCTCTGCTCTGGTGAGAGTATGTCACTCAGAGCCAGGGCTCCGGGTTCTTTTCTGCTGCGGAACTACATTCCAAAGGATGGTGGGAGCTCTGGACAGCAAATTGTGAGGATGGCATTCAAAATCTACGCATTTTTTACCATCTTACAAACGCCAGGTAAGCAAGTGGCTGAAGGTACCTGGACCTCGATGCAGATATGAACTCCAGGTATGCAACCAAACTCCTCCAGAGCTTCTGGCTGTGGCTCTTCACAGCTCAGTGGCAGAAAGAAGGTTTGTTTCATCCTGGATCCAGTACAATATTTGCCTTCCAGGTGCGTCTGCAGGAAACCACCCCTTACTTTGAGAGGCAGTCAAGTTCAAAATCATTTCAGAAAGTCAGTGCCCAAGATACAAAAGGGATCTGAAGCAAAATAAGAAGATTGATTTGTGTGATAGTTCTGAGTCACAAGCGGTCTGGTAGTGGCCGTGAAACTAATTACATGATGTGTGACAAGATTTAGATTTAAGATGCCAGAAACTAAATACTTCACCCTTCAGGACAGCCTAAAGCCAAGCCAGGCAGTATTAAATGCCAGGTCCTTTGCAGCCTTCTGTTTCCCAGAATTTCAGGCTGTTATTGTCACTGATACAATAATGCCTCTCTGAATTTGCAAAAATGGTGAAGTTGTGCAAAGTTACAATTCACTTGGAGCACTTTTCTATTCAGAGCATGAAACATGGCAGGAAGAGGGTTGTTTTACAAATATTAGTGCCAATCAAACGATCAGAAAAGACTCTAAATGTCAGTCATGTCTTTCTGGACTCAAAAAAGAACTGAAAGACCAGAAGTCCCACTTTGTATGGAAGATGAGATAGGACTTGTCCTCTACCATCTGACAGACTACAGCTTATCTAAAGTGATGGTTAACCTGACAAATAGCCATGTGAGCTCAAGAGAATAATTCTACAAACAGACAGAAGGCAGGAATTTTTTCTTCAAAAGCCTCTTTAATCTTAAACTTGAACTGAGCAAAGAAGGGCATTTTGGGGTGGATAACATTTATTCCCTTAATGCTGCTTGGAAGACTACTACACTCTCTGTTTAAATCAGGTTTTGCACCATTTAAACTGTGATAAAGAGAAAATGTGGAGAAGCATCAATGAAATAGAATACTTGGATAAAATGAGTTGCCTCAAAACGGATAAAAATCTCTCAGGTTTTATTTAGATAGTTACATTACGAACGACCTGCATTTCTGCAGCACTGTTATATTGCATGTGTACAAATACTGAGCTGCTGTTCGATTCAGAAATGACCTGAGCACCTGCCATCAGCACAGGAGTTCAGTTTCAGCTGATAGGACACTTTGTCACAGACTAATGCCAACAAGGGGATAAAATGTACCCAAACTCTCAAACAATAAACCCAGGAACAGTTAAGTAGTGCAGACAGACCACCACCAATTTCAAAACCTGCACAATTAAAACAGCTGTTAGGGTGAAATCTGAAAAGGATTAATCTGATGTTTGAAATGCATCATGTAGCAAACTTTCTGGCATTATGTTAAAAATATTTTTTTTTACTCCACTAATTTCCTTCCTCTTCTCCACTCATTTTCTCCACTCCTTTCTCCCCAGTTAAATCAAGATGCCATTAGAAATAAGTGGTAGTTTACAGTCAGTCAACACCCTCATACGCCACACGTTGCAAATGTGGAATAAGACAGTTTCATTCATATTTCTAAAAATCAGTGCAGGCAATGAACATACACTACACAAAGTGTTTGCAAGAATGTTTTTTGAAATTTCTTGGCAGAAATCCTGTTCTATGTAACTTCATTTGGATAAATTATATATACTGATACAAAGTGATAGGCAAATTCCAGATCATCTTGGTGCACAAACTCTCTGTAATTTGCAGTTGTTAACAACACAGACTTCGTAATTCTTGTATTTAGGTGTTTATATTAAATGATTTTTTCTAACTCATTACAAAACTGTGAATTTTATTGGCTGCTTTTTCTATTCAACAAAAAAACCCCTAATTCTAGGCAACAAGGGAAAAAATGCTTCTTGTGCGTGATGCTGAAATGGCAAAGATGCACAATTTCCATCCATTCCTGCTCTATGTGAATTTGTCATAACAGAAATGAATTCTAAAAGAACTCCAACCAAAACTGAATGAAACCTCACACATATTTGCTAGCAAACGTAGCTTACATTTTCATCATGCCAATTACAGCATATTGCTCCTTCTATTTTAATCCCTTCTTAATGGGCAAGCTTATCTTCCCATTATTCAGGGAACTTTTCTGTTCATGCTTCAGCAATTGCATGACAACTGATTAACAAATCGGGGAACTACTCTTTGACAGTTCTCTTAGCAAAGCACAGAGTTCTCAACATGAAAGACACTGGGACCCTAATTTCTGTTTGAACCAGATGAAAGGCCTTGTACGGTGAGCAGTACTAATCATCTCTCACAGTTGAGGAACACATCTTTTTTTCATCACAGGCCTGAAACACAGCTTCGGCTGAGATGCACACGGTGACAACACTGCAGCGGTCTGGTGTGGCTGAGGAACACTTTTCCTACGCTCCCTAGGCCTGTGGTTACTGCTTCATCTTCCCTACAGATCTCCCAGCGCTGGAACTGGAGCCACGGCTCTGTACAGGGGACAGCTCATGGCACTGCTGTACCGTCCCAGGTGCTGTGGGCTGATTCCCAGGGCGGGTGTTACAGGGCACCATTTACCTCTGCACAGGAGCGGCCCACGGCTGAGCTGGCACAATACCCAGCTACTCACCAGGAGAGAGAAGGGGTGGCCCCAAGGCAGGGCTGAGCCTGGGCCAGGCTGTGCGGGGGAGATGGACACTGCCCAGCCTGTGGCTATATGGAGCACTTCAGCCTCCTGTGCTGCCAATCCCAGCCAGCACCAACTCAAACCTTCACCAAAAACACCAGCGTCACATTCTGCCCTCAGCTGCCTGCCTGTAGCTCCCAGTGAGTTCAATAAAACCATATATGCCTTTAGCCAAGGAGGGTCTAATCCTAAGAATTCATTAAGCAGCAAGCCCACCTAAGCAGAGGAGGACCAAGAGTCTGAGACATTTAAAATTTGTTTCAAAACTCACACAAATCAGCTTCTCATTTGAAATTCTTAAATCTGCTTTTTAACTCTACACAGTGAGAATTCATAATCTCAAGTCAGATTTTTCATTCCATGAGTATTATAAAACCAGGAATGAAATAAGAATGAAAGCCATGTAAGACACTTTATGATGCCCTAGAAGCTGCGCTGAACATACTTGGAATGCATAAAATGCATATGTATTTGTAAATTTTGAGCAGCCTACCACCTGTTTTGTTAGAGGGCTTTCATGAGAGTAATAGGCTCAGCTTTAGCCTACTCCTGTTTCAGATCCTCAGCAAGTACAGATCTTGCACTGCCAGACTTCCAAACCTCCACAGTATCTCAAGAATCTCAACGTATCTCCTTCAGCTACAAATCGTAATATTTTCTTGGAATTGTGCTTGTAGCTCCCTGCAGGGTAGATAAGAGTTGATCCCCAGAAATGATGTCTTTGAAGAGGATTTGGAATAAATGTATATGTAAGTAAATGCACACATCCACAGCCATTTCCAAGGTCGCCACTTTGGGGGACTGTTTTTTTAATATGGTTGAGAGCAAAACAATAACTTTCTCTTTTTCACTGCGTTCCTTAAGCATAAGCACTGAATGATTTATCTCATAGATTAATGCATAGAAAGGGACAAAAGGCTTACAATTAAATTATTTCAATTTCAATCATACTGCATATGTAACAGACAAAAACAACCATTCTCCTCACCTGTGTTTTCTGGATATGTTAATTATCAGCCAGCTGTAAGGTAGACATAGGGCAAGGAATTCTGCCTTTCCTCACAACTTTCTTTTTCTGCCCTCTGACTTAACAGATATGTGAGTACCACATACACACACACACATTGTACATCCAACAACACTTTGGGCGAGGACCGAAACCCCTAAGGCAGAAAAAACACCAGAATTTTTTAAATGGAGCTTTCTCAGGCTAGACCAACACCAATCAGTCTGAGCAGCACAGCACAGCCTAACAGAAATTCCATTTGTGAGAGAAGGCCAAATCAAAAGATATTACTTACATGTATGAGTCTTCTTTGTTACAGAAATACCTGTAGGGAAGAAACGACACCAGCGTTAGCAAAGCAACCACTGAGTAAATTCTTTTGACATATATTTCATCATTAATCTATTTTATCAGACACACAGCAGCCACTCTAAAAGAGGAATGAAAATTGCCATGATTTGTACGTTAGAGGTGAAAGGATCTCCCCTCTGTGTGAAGACTTTAATGGTATATTTTCTCCTCATACCTCCCCAGCAAATGTTTCAACATGCATTGCTTCAGCTTCGTAGCTGGAATGCAGATCCCCACACTGCTGGTTCAAACTGGAGCTGACACAAAGAGAAGACACCAGCAATGCTATGGAACCCCCTTTGTTTCCCATGGTTAAAAATTTTCCCACACTCCTATTAAGCAGAGCACATGAAACTAGGCAGACAGAACGGATTTGAGCAGCACAAGTGGTTTGCTGTGTTATTAAGCTCAAGCAGTTCCTTGATGGCAAGCTGTAGCTTATGCTCATTAAAACCAAGCGAACAGCTCTCCCAATATGACTATTGCTTGCCATAATTCTGAGCCAGATGCAAATATCTCCAAGCTGTTAAAGATATACTTTCTGAAGTAATAAAGATGTTTTCATGCTAGACAGGCATGTGGCAGCAATCACCAGCGATGGTCCAGTGCCAGTGAAATTTGAGAGGCATTTTAAAGAAAGCAACAGAGTGAACAGAATGAGGCAAAATTCATAATACCAAATAAAGATAAAATTAACTCTGTTAAATGTCATTGGAATTCATGCTTGAATACAAACAATATTGTCTCCACTTTAGTAGATAACTGGTGACGTACTCAGACCCATCAGTATTTAAGCTTTACTCTCCTTGGGGGTAATTTTATGAGATGATGAGAAAGAGGTTACTGGAAGCAGTACAACTATTTGAAGCATTTCATTTGTGATCAAGGCCTGGAATGAAATTTTGCAATTGGGATTGTTTGGCTTAATACTCATGAAAGACGGAGAGACCTGAATCTCCTTTGCTATCCTCCAACTCCTTCAAGCACCTCTTCCAAAGCAAATTACTATAGAAAAAAAATTGACTTTTATTTCAGGCTTCTTAGTTGTGGAACATCTCAGGGAGGCAGTAAATTACAATAACTCAGAAAACTGTTGACGCTTTATTTGCAAATATAGAGCCAACTTCCAAAGCCAACAATTTTCAAATTATTCATGTTTTTGATAGATACATAAAACCGTGTGCCAATCCCAAATATTCAGCTATCAAGTTTGACATAACTGTCATAAGGACTGTTTTTTAAACTTACATTGCCATTGGCGTTTTGTTTTTGAACTACCAAGCCCTACAAGTGTGAGCACTGGGACCTTTCTTTTCCTGAAAAGCTAAGAGGCTTCAGGCTTTGGGAAGTGAAGTTCTGAGTAGTTTGTTTGGGCAGTTTTGCAAATGTGAGACACTGGAAAACAATTTACAGAAATCAGAATACTAGAACTTGATTATTTATGGGTATTAACTTAAATTGAAAGGCCCTGCCCAAACATGGACATTCCTCATGCAAGGAATTAGGGTTATAGCCACAAACAGTAGAGCCAAGGTAAGCAGTAAAAACAGAAAACCCCCAAGCATAACAAAAATAAACCATTTTAGATGTAAGTAGATACTGTGAGGGGCAAATTCATCCTTTAAATTTGTAATTTGTAAGGGCAAAACTTCTTGAATTTTCATCGCAGTCCCAGCATTACTGGCTGGCTCAGAGATGGTGACAGGACAGGACAGGAGGTGTGACAAGGAGGGAGCACTGTCACAGGAACAATGGCTGAGGGCAAGAAGAGGGCCAGAGTGAGAAGCAGCAGAAAGATCTGCAGCACCTGTAAAATGCACTAATGATATCCTGTGCACTCTTGGGTATGGCAAACCCCTCTCTCTAGGTTTTTCCAAAGGCCTGCCTCACCCTTTGCATTGGAAATTACAGCTGCCCTTGGACCAAGGAAGAGCATTTTGCTGCTGTGTGACTTCTTGAGTGACCCCTAAACAGCAGGTACAGCTCCTGGCAGCATCCTCAAATTCACAAACCATCCTGACATCCCCACGGCAGACATTCCTGCCCTGCCCTTGCCTCGCTGGCCAATTCCTGCAATTTTAAGGATATTTTATGGAACGGAAATGCAGAGGAAAAGGTCTTAAATCTGAACACCATTTGCAAAACTTCCTCTCCCAACACTAGTGCTAAAAAATGGATACAGCAGTGCTCTTTCAGCATTATGGGAGCCATATGTGTACTTTTCTCAAAAAATAATGCTTTCTGTAAAATCACTTTGAACAGAAAGTGCTTATGCTGTCACTTCTGATTACTCACAGCCTCTTCACAATGGGATTTGCCACAGCACAAAACAGACTTAGCTGTATTCGCTGACTGAGGGCCCACTTCCCCTGATACATGAAACACTGATGGAAATATTAGTGCTTATATTTTTCTACATAATTCTTTTTTTTTTTTCAAATATGAGATGTGTCGTGGGTTTTTCCAAATCAGATGTTTCCATAATAATTACCAATTATCATCGGGTAAGACCTTTTAGCTGGTTTATGCAGATATTTTTAGATAACCTTTTAAAGCAACAGCTTAGAGGTAGGTGTTTTTGCATCTTCTTCATCATTCCACTGGTGGTTGCATTGAAAGCAAAGTATTTTGCTTTGAGCTGTGGTTTTAAAGTAGCTGCAATCTGGCAGAACAGGGATAAATGTTGCCACTGAGTTCAACAGGGCTAGCTTTAAATTAATCAGTAATTTTCACTGATGTAAAATAAGTTATGAATTTTTAAGTAGCCTTCCTTTTCACTCAGGTAATTCTAAGTGACCAGAAAAACTGAGCAAAAAATGTACCAGGGTATCCAAAAAGTTACTTAAATTCGATACATTATAAGCAGTGCTTTAAATACAAACATTGAGGATGCAATGCTGTGATCAGTTTTAGTTGCAATGCAGGAAGCCAATGACTGCTATTCAGAACACTCAAGGTAGATAAGAATAACCTAGAAAGGAGTGTATTGTGAAAAAAAAAATCAGTCAGAAAACCACTTCATGTAAAGAGGGGGAGTTACACGATCTCTGGATCTTTGGGCCAGTGCTACATCCCACTCGCATTTACATTTGAATGCCTCTCCTGTGCAGGCATCAGCTCTCTTAAAATCAACAGGATCTCTTGAGAAACTAATTCTGCAACTCCAACATACATCAGTAATTTTGGTCACAAGATTAGGCACGATTACTAAGGACTGCTCTTGTATGTAAATATTTCTGGGATGGGACCATCAGTTTATATAGAGTTGAGAAGACAGCATACAATAAAACCTAAATCCAATACACCACTGAAAGACAAAGATTTAGTTTTAATAAGTAGAGCACAAAGAACCTATCAATTCCTTTAAAAATGTTAATTAACATAAAATCCCATTTTTAAATGGGTTTCATTTCAAAATGCGATTGACTGGAGCAATATGTGACCACTTGCCACTATAGCATTCTCCTACACTGCCAGCTTTCCATTCTCATTGAACAACAAATATAAAAAACATAAAAGAGAGGAAGAAACAACGCTGTAGCTTCAGTGTTACTAATACAGAAAGACTTCCTGACTTAACCAACTAGACTTCAAAGTAAAGCAAAGGAAATGTCATGAAAATATCACAGTATATCACTGCCATGGTTATCAGTGAGTGAAAGTTTCAGTATTACAGTTATCACAGAATGTATCACTTCCGCAGCGCAATTTGACATTCCTGATCAACACCAAATCTTAAACAAATTAACTTCTTAGACTTTTCATCAGGGCTATGCAAGGCTCTTTGCAACAACAATCGATTTTTTTTTTAAATGAAAAGAACTTCTACACCATTCCCTTTCCCCCTCCCACTAACAGTATGTAATTTGCCATGATGGGTGGTATTTACAAAAATAGCTTGCTGGATGCAATGAACTTTGAAAATAGTATCTACCAACAGAGACAGGATATTCTTTTGCAAGCAGTTAGCCTGACTGACCTTCACTAGCCAACTTCAAATAGAGATAACAATGTCTTCAAGTACAAAAAGAGACTCAGATATTTTATACATCATAAGCTGTTTCTCACAGTTGCCCATCCAAATAAAGCAGCATAATGAAACACTGCTTACTCTGTGAGCCCAGATCCCTGCTGCTGTTGTACAGTTGTCAACTTCCCGTATTTCAAGGGGAAAACACACTTTGATGTACAGAAAGATAAGTAAAAAGGCCCCTGTCTGGCAGAATACATTACTCTGCAAAATATCAAAGAGGAATATTCTTGAGTGCAATTTTCTTAAACCTCCAAGAAAACTCTCCCTCAGAAGTTTGTATGGATAAACACAGGCATCACCGGCAGAGCTCACAACTAATCTCCAGGACTTCTGTTAGGCACCACTGTGGTTCCCTTTGCTCTGCCTTTTGTGCCCAAATCAGGTGATCAACGCTGCTCTGATGACAGCACATCTCTGTAGATGCTGTGTACAAGATGCTTTGCTCACGTGGGTGTGTGTATCAATACAGGTATTACTTTTTTTTTTTTTTACTTTGTCCTACCCTCCCCTCAAGCCAGCATTATGGCTCTAGCCTGTTCTGGAACTTAAATGTTTTAGGATGGAGTGGAAATCTCAGGGGGAAAAAACACCAACTTAAAATTTTAAACTCTAAGCCTCCTGTCTGACATGTTGTGTAAAATCAGAAGGAAAACATCTTACAAGCTTGGATCCCACTGTGTTTCATCCTGTCACTGCACTTCTCCTTTACTGTCACCACACAAAGCTGCCAATTACGGCAAAAGATTATGTGTAACACCCGGGCACTCGCAGGGAACCTACCAAGGCAGAATAATAGATTCGGGTGTATTCGGAAAGAGTTCATTCTTTCAAAAACTTGAATATTGGTTTCTGTTAAAGTCTGTATGGATCTCTGGCTTGAAGGAGTTTGGTGATCCTCGGGGGCTATTGTTTACAGTGACCAAGGTGAAATAACACACATGCAACTACTGCAAATACAACTCAAGTGAATTTACCAAAAGAAAATCATGTTGCAAAACGGTGTCCTTGTCTGGGACAGAGGAGCTGTTAATGACGATCAGCACACACTACTGAAAGTACTCCAAGTAATTTCACTATTTAATTTCAAAACTAGACACTAATGCTTCTAGTTCACTCAAGAAAATACTAAAATTACAGTCAAGGGTGGCATGGATCAAGGACAACAGCCACTGGCATGTAAGAACAGGGACGCTTTCCATAATTATGACACCACCCCTCCAAAAGAACCCACAACCCAGATGTCTCTTTTTAAAAAAATCCTCAACTTAAAATATGACAATATAATTTTTAATGTAACATTCCAGATTTTTCCACATCTTTTATTGAAAAGGAAATACCTTACCATGTGAAACAAGGTTTTTATTTTTTTCCACGAGTCTAGATCAATCACATTTTCAAGTCCATAGGTGTATGACAAAGTCACAGAATCAAGGCTGACCTAAGTGCTTCAATACTGAAAAAATCTCAGCCTTTCTATCCTAAGATTCACGGCTGCTCCTTGTACCTAGGTTCTATCAGCAAATTATTCACAGCTATATTTTTAAACTGTTACTTTAGTATTGCTGCTTGAGTCACATGGCTATATCCAAATTAGCTACAGGAAATTTTCCAGAACACAATTTTTTACTTTTTACTCAAATATGGATACAGAGTATTTGAAATAAATGGATTTAAAAAACCTAAGGATTTTTTAAAAATGTTTTGACATTATTTTAGTGAGGTAGATGGCTTTTTTAACCCTTGCAAATCAGACTGGCTTCCTACTTCTGAGAGTGACTTTCTGCATCATCTAGGCATTTTATGACTTCATTTTTCAGCAGCTGACAGCCTCCCCCACCTTTAAAGCTAGAGTAGTACCTGTGAAAACGTGAATACAAACGACTTCTTTCAAAGTTACAGAGTATTCATGAGAGAAATCACCATTGTCTTGAATTATTTGTCACCTGTACAAGTAACAGTTAAAAGAATTCCCTGCTCTTTCTAGACTTTTCCCAAATAAAAAATTCTCAACAGACTCCAAACTGATTTTCTGTTGCCAAAACTGCTCCTAACTGTAAAGATGATGAACTTTAACCATTTCTTCCTTCTTGCACAACCTTGCTGACAGTCCCTCTGAGCCTTAACATATTTTTGTCCTCGCAAAAAAACATTGTCTAACATTAGGAAAAAACAATACAGAATCTGCGTTAAATATCCACAATGTTCTTGTGTGACAAATGTCGCTAGAGAGTAGATGAACTATCCATCCCACATTTATATTGTATTCCACATAAAGTCAAAGATAGTTCAGAACTGTATGTGAGACTGTTTCCAGCAGGAGTCTTTATAGGAAGACCACAACTCAGCTTTGTTTTAGCGACTATTTGTTACACAACCGACCAAGCAAATCACAAGGATTTCAAAACTGCCTTGCAGAGCAGCACAGTTCCATGGACAGAATCCAGGCCAATGTACAAAGTTCCACGAATCCAAGCAGCCCCTACGGCCTTTGGGACAGACAAACAAGGTGTGAGGAAACCCAGCATCTCCTAGGGACTGTCACAAAGTACTGTATCTGTGCCTGAGCCTTGCTGCAAGTCCCTGTTTCACAGAGTTTATCAGTGACAGGAGCATGCCACACACCACTGGAGGAGCCACACTTTTCCTCCCCGTGACATTCAAAGAACAGAGTCCCCTTCAGCTGAAGGCTCTGTCCTATCAGCACATTAATAGGAACAATTTGTTTCACTCACATCGGATATATAGGCAAGGAGCTCTGTAAGGTGTGCAGTGTCCTGAGGGGAAGCAATCATTGAATTGTTCATGTTGGAACCGAGTCCAACCATGGCCTGCCAGTGCCAGGCCCATCCCTGAGCCGTGTCCCAGTCCTCACCGCTGGCCTGGCCCCACGATTCATTGCCTGCAGTGCTATCTCAGTGTGAGCCTGGCCAGAGCAAACATGGCAGCAGTGTGCCCATGAAACAAGCAGCACCATTTCTGCAAGCTCCCTGCTGGCTGCTGTCAGGGGGAGCCAGGCAGCAGCACCTTTGGCACGTGCACATGTACCTGTGTGTGCTGCAGTCCCACGGTGCTCACCATCGTACGGGCAGCGATGGGGCTTTGCTCCTCCATTTTGAACAATAAAACTACTTTTTTACTTGTCTGCCCTCCCAGAGCTCCCCTATCAGACACCTCATCCAAGGACACTTTTCAAGTCATTTCAAAGCAACATTTCACTTGTACATGGTTCTTATCAAAGCCTTTCGGGCTCCTTTGTTCAAGACTACTGACAACCTCACATTCAAAAGCATGAGCCTGGCCTCAAGAGTTCAGGCTATTTCCCCAAAATCCAGAAAATTGTCAAACTACAAATAAAATGGAGGGTGGGGGCTGTCTTCCGGTACATTACCTCAAGCCAACCGTGCCTGGAAATCAAACTGCCCTTCGAGCAGAACCGAAATTCTCAGAGAGAGGCCCAGGACCTGAGATAGCAGCTGAGATAACAACCACAAGGCTGCAGCAGTCCTGATTACACCAACCCTCACCTCGAGGCAGTCCCTCTAGATGGGAGATAAAAGAAGCCTCAATGCCCCAGTTCTGTGCCTTCAGGTACCTAGAACTGCGATGCAATCCTCTTCACACAGGCTGCCAAAGCCCTTTCAGTATGCAAACCAAACCAAAATGTAACAAAATCAAACGGCTGCAGTCCTTTTTACTCACAATTTGTGTGAAAGGAATACGTTATTTAAGAACATTGTAAAGCTGAACACATTGCATTATGATTTAAAAATATCTGATGGATATTCTTACATCAAGCAAGGAAAAATAATGGCCTTCCATTCAGAACACACTTCAAGATAAAATTGTAGATTATTTTTCTTATTATTCTACCCTATCGTATCTTCCAATAAAATACGTTGTTTTTAATATATCCATTTATCTTCTATATATCCATTTATCTTCTATGCTCTCACTGACCCTTCAGGACACAACCAATGAAATGGTCGACCGGAAAAAAAAAACAGCTTATGAGTTGTCCTTAAGTAGATACGATCATAAAACTCTGCCAATGCTGGCATACACAACAATTGGTCAGCAGATACAGCACAAGGTGACGTGTGGTTAGTCACATCCAAGTGTTCTCCCTCCTTTTGATCTTGGTTAAACAGATTGCCTTCTCTTTAAAGAAAGAGATCATCAAGACTGCTGTCAGTTCAAAAATTCAAAACTCGTTACCAGTTCAAACATCACTCTTAACTGCTTGGTTCTCAGGAATAACCATGAAAAAAAGTGTGCAAGATGAGGTCTTACGAAGATGCAAAATATGCCTAATTAAAAAGTAGAGATAACAATTCTTCTAATACCCATCTGTGAGACGTTAAATTTGTACACTCATCAGAAAAAAGAGAGAACCACCTACAATTTCTTGATGTATTCAAAGCAGAGCAATTCTTTTGTGTGGTCAAACAAAAATGCTACTTATTTCTGCCCCTGGAAGCCAGTGGTGATTGTATATGGCAGGCAATTTCTGGCAAATGGAAGTCCTCAAGGAAACACAGTATTATACATTAAGGATGTTCTTAACTCATGTTGAAGCAAATTTTCATAAAGTTTTAACTGCCACATAAAGTGAAGACAATGGACAAATATTATTTGTATCACAAAGTTACCAGTGCCAGTAAGAAGAGCACCTTGCAACTAAGTTTTTTTCTCTACCACATGCCCATAAACTTTTAGCAGTTCTTACTGTTCTGCTACAAATACTGCTGGGTCAGCTCTGTGGTGATGATCATTCTAATGCCAAACAGATCCATGGACACCTCAAATGTACAGTGCTGATGGCAGTGGAGAGAGGCTGGCCAGGTTATAAAACTGGGATGAAAAAGGATGCAGGAAAGTTACAAAATAATTGGAACTCGCAGTGTATTTTACCCGAGAGATGGCATTTTGACCAGCACAATCCCCCGACACAGCTCTGAGAGGGCTCCTCTGCTGAGCTGGAGGAAACGGCACGGGGGAAGGACATCATCGAGTGATTTATCAACCCCATTTGCTCTGACATGCAAGTCGCTCTGGGACACCTCCGATCCAAATATAGCCACAATAAAGTCCAGGTTCACTTTTGAGAACAAGCAGGAATATCATACAAGGTGAGATGCTCGTAAGCTATCAGCACTTTTTTTTTTTTTTTTTTTTTTGTCAATTCCTTCTGTAACTGACAATCAACCTGGGCAATTGCACTTTACTAAGTCACCCTTGGGACTGATTATAGGTGGAGATGTAATGTTTGCAAAGATGTGAGGAATTCAGCCAAAAAGACTACAAACAAACAAAAAATCCCAACAATGACACTCAGCAAATTCCAAAATACGAAGATTCATCCCACGCTAAAAAGCAGGCAACTCTACCATGTGTTTTTTTGTGTTCTCCTTGGTGTTACTGGGTTGGCTTTTTTGCAGTACTTCCCATCATCAAGTTAGTCCTTATATATCCTGAAAAACCAAACCCTATCTGCAGTTTACAGACAAAGAAACAGAAGCTAAGCAGTTATGTAACTACAAGTCACGTATTTATAAACTGGGCTGCAATCCCAATTCAAAAACTCCCCAAGCAAGAATTTTCTCACTGCATCTTTCACAATCAGTTCATGACTTCATCAAGATGACTGAGATAACACAAAATAAGCAATATAATGTGTCTGAGGACCAGAATTTTAATATGCATCTCATATTGCAGCCCACGTATATTTTAGAAATTAAATTTGGGCCTCTGTTCTAGAAGTAGCTTCTGTAATAGTGTGCTAAAGTCCCAGTATTAATTATGTGCTAACATCTTGCAATGAACACACAGAAAATAAATGTTTGCTAAATGTTGTTCAAATCATCCTGTGGTGTAAAATAGATAATCCCACACTGACTACAGTGGATTCAGTGTTGCTTTGTAGATTTCTACAGGATTTTAAATGACAGCTGTCTCATATGGTGGTTATTCCTCTGCCCTGCAACCCTTTTCAAAATCACAAAGTGAGTGCATTAGGCTGGCTAAATTCCTTGATTCACCACAGTGACTTTCATCTATTTAACATCTTGGATAAAATTGTCCCACTGTGTATCAAATGAAGCCAGCTTTGGGTATCAGGCTCCGACTATAACCAGATTATTTGAAGTTTAATTGAAAGGTCATCAATATTTTTAATAAGGAGCGTATTTTCTTTGCTCTGCTTCTCTGCAAAGTATTTATAAGGTAATATTTTTGATCTAGAAAAATTGATTTCTCACACATTACTTTATCAATCCCAACTGAATACTTTCCTGCAAAGTGCTTGTACATTTGCCTTTCAGTATTCTTCGGAGGCTGTCTCCTATCACAGTAACTTTCCCTTTTTTTTTTTAATATCAAAATATACTGAGGTCGAGTCTCAACTTCTCATTGCTTTGCTCTCCTGAGGAAAAGAAGTAAGATTCTATTATGTCGTCTTCACCAGCTGCGATGAATGAGGGGAAAACAGGGAGAGAGAAGGGTTTGTGCTAGAAGCTCATGCAAAATTTGAGACTTGAATATAGCACAAGTAGCACTTCAACATTTCAGACTCCTTCAGTGCCGAGATCCCTGGAGAGTTGAGTTTAAATCACTAAACTTATTTCAGGAAAGGGGAGAACACTCTGGAGAAAAGTCTGTCGACTCCAGCAAAATTAATAAACTGGTTGCTCCTGATGTGAACTACATTTCTTGACAGGAGTTTGACAAATTTCTAATTCCCTCTTAGCTACTTGTGAATGCTGCACTTGTTGCTCCTTTTTAACAGTTATTTAATACTATGGCACAATAGAAGTGATACGAACTGCTAAGTTTCACTCACCTTGCACTTTCAGTGCCAGTTATAAAAAGGAAAACTATGACCTTCCTCAATGTCTGTCAAAAAGGGCAGCCTATTCTTTCCTGAGTTTAAATGTTCATGTACAGAAAATGTAATCCCCATTGGGTGACTGTGTTTAAAGAAATCAGAATTAATAAATGGAAACAAATCTCAAATGAATAAGCATTTTCTCTAAAGCCAGGGCCAGTTATCTCATACATGCTGCAAATCTAAATAGAATTAGTGGCATTTATATGTCACCTAACTACATGTATTTTGCATAACTACACTGAGTTTGGATGGACACTCACTTTTCAGGGGTTTCCTGTTCTCATTCTTATGAAAGAGCATCGCTGTTTTTGTTTCCATGTGTTTAGGGTGCCAGTACTGCTGTCATGGCTGGTGACGTACAGGACTGTCAAAACCTATTCCTGTACTCAGGGACTACTGGGAAAGCTTAATTCTTTTACAGAGATGATTATGCTCCAGAGTTCAAATGCAGCTCATAATACACTTACATGTTTTAAGAAACAGAATAAGGTGTTAATATCCCCTTGACCTAAAGTATATTTTAGAATTTTTGTTATAAAAGTGCCTATGAGATATATGAATTACATTGAATCAAGCCATAAAACAAGTTGGAATGGAGTGGATTTTCTTTTTACAACACATACTAAAAAGGGGTACTCACAATCTCAGGAAGATCCTAAGAAGATAAGCCAAATCAATGCCCTCAAAGTGACACAGTTACTTCACAGCACAAAGGCCCTTTTACTACTGTAAGGTGAGGTTTTGTTTGCTGTAACTATTGGATTAGAGAGCACAGATACCACCCTGATGTACTTTTCACTTCCATTAGGGCTCTGGTATGCCTCTAATTGTATGGCAAGGTTAATGGTTATGCTTCCCAGCATCCTGGACCTAGCAGCACCTTTCCATTAAGTAGGAAAGATCTTCCATGAAGAAATGAAGCTTTTCTGCAAATCTCTACTCAGAAGCAGGAAAATGCCTGCTGTGGATAAAGAAGGGAAGCAAAGGTCAGGTTATGTTAAGAAGTGTCCTAAAAGACTGTACAGATACATGTGCTGCACACAAACTGAGTGACCACACTACAGCTACCATCACCTGGAACCTGGGGCTCTGCATTGTTACCCCTGTGTGCTGGCAGCTCTGCTAACAGGGAAATGCGTTCCTGTTCACTGTGTACGACGGCAAAACCGGGTGTTCCACCACTACAAAACTGCAATTTCCAACTGCAGTGCACCCAGGCTTCACCCACAGATCTGTGGGATGCGATTTGCAAGGCAGTCCCACTGCCCACCAACTTTCAGATGCCTGGCCAAGTTAGTCTTGCCTGTTTGTTCTTTCATATCTGAAAGGTTTCTTCTCTTTTATACATTACACTCAGAACACAGCAGAGCACCTCAAACAAGTATTTACCACTTTCAGTATGCACATCAGCTTGGCACCAAATAAAGACAGTTAATTTTAGCTAAAAGCCCCAAGCAAAAATCCTGCTTGCAGCACACGTTTCAGACTGACTTTAGCCTTTTTCCCCTCGGTGCACTGCAGGCAGGGCAGCTCTCGGTGTCATGTACCTCTCTCCGTACACAGCCTGTGGGCAGGGAGCTGTTGGTGTGGCTGCAGCTCGGGGCAGTGATTGACACAGCAGGGCTGAGCCTGCCAGGCTGCAGCTCAGTGGGTCAGGCTGGGCAGGAGGCACTGAGGCTTGAGGGACAGCACTCACACTCCAGCTCTGCCACCAACTGACTGCAACCACCGCACAAATCTCCATCATTCCTACATATTGCAATCTCCTACCCACAAATAGCTTCATTCAGCCTGTTTATTCCTCTCTTTGCCTTGTCTGTCCTTATGATAATGTTTTTAAGATGGATCCCGACTCTTGATATGTTTGGATCAATTTTATTCATTCATGCTTCTTAACACCTACAAAATATCCTGTAAAGGTCAAAATCACTGGGGATTGCCACAACAAAAAGATTTTGAGAAAACAGAGAAATTTTGTTAAAATAGATTATTTTTCAGTCTGTTCTGTACTTCATATCACCGTTCACAACACCTACCAGAGACTGTAACTATCTCTAACTACATTTAGCTAGCAAAATTCTCTCCTTAAACCTTCTGTTCCCTGAAGACAAGGAGTCCCTGAGGAATACAGCAAGAGCTATTACAAATGTTTGGAAGCAATATGAAGCTGTGTACCAGTTAGAAAAAAAAAAAGGCCTGAAAATATCCAAATAATCCCACATTATTTATTCTCAGGGCTCCAGGGAAATTAAACAAGGGTGGGAAAAAGTCATAACCTGACTCCTTTACATACGCAGCTCAAATTTACAGCATTAGCAACTGAAGCTCAAGACAAGAAAATTGAGCACTGGTCTGTAAATTCATTCTAATGACATCACTGCCAGGATTATCCTTTTGGGGATGGCTTGTGTAGGGGGTTGGGAGGAGAAGGCAAGGGATTGAGCAAGGGAGATTTGATTATGTTTGAGCTATTTCGATTTGAAGATGCTCTTAACTGACAAAATAGAAAGCGTCTTATCTGAGAAGGGATTTTGCTCAGCTGCTTTGAAAATCCTCCATACATACTGAAAGTCAGCACATTCCCTGGAGGATCAATTGGCTTGACAAACTCTAGACATCCTCTATACCATCTTTAAAAAAAAAAAAAGTATTTCCATATAAAAAACTTTCTCTAGGCAAAAGCATGACATGCAAGGGGTTGTCCTGGGGCAATTAAAAAGGAACTTCTCATAAGTAAATTTAATGCTTGCAAAAGTTGCTGCATTGACAACATTTGCTACCAAAGGGTTCTCTCTAATCTAACAAGCTGCAGCAGGGCAAATGTCTCCCCTGCCACTGCTCTCACAGAGCATGAACGAGATCCAAAGGCGGGGCGAGAGCTCTTCAGGCTCATTCATCAAGAAAACTGACTTTTAACTCACACGCTGTCTCACTAATTTAAAGAAAACTCTCATGCAAACATTTCAAGTGCTTAAATGACTTCCTACATTTGAAGCAGTGAAGTGTTGGTCTCTCTGAAAGGGCCAAGGCGACTGCCAACTGTAGTCAACAAAAGCCCTGAATGCAGCTGGTACACGGATGAAAAGTTGGTAAGAAATCGACATCTGCTTCACATTTCTTGCATTTCCTGCATGAAACAGAGTTTATCTAAAATATTACCAAGCAGTAGGCAACTTCAACAGAGCTGTTCCTCTTATTCTTAAAAAGACAAAAGATAGGAAGAATGTAATTTAATTAAAAATGCCTTCAGTTTTAAAAATCTGAAATGACAGATGATTATCCTTACAGGTAGATGTAGGATTGTTGGGTGAATACAGAAAATTTAGCAACTAACAATGTTAGAATAGTAAAATATAGTAACACAAGAGTCATCCTGGCTGAAATGTGATCCTTAGCTGGAGGTCAAGGCAAGGATCCCCTGGCAGCTCTCCGCAGGGTCATCAACTGGGCAGCTGAGCCCTGCCAGTTCCCAGACTGGATCTGCCTCTTCTGTTCTACGCACTTCAACATGATGCTTTTGCTACCTTAGGAATTATTTTTTTTAGAAATATTACGATGGGTCTATCTCGCCACAGTGCAGTAAATCGGACAGAGTTAGTTTAGCATTTTCTTGTGTCCAAATATTTATGCTAATTCAAGTATCCCCAGGAAAAAGTGCACAGAGTGTTCCATCAATCCTTAAAGAGTTAAGGTATTTCTGTTTTCTTAAATCCCCAAACTGCGTAATTTAAAGAATGAGAAGCTTCCAGAAACTCCTACCTAAGACACTTCACATAAAAATAACACATTACTTGGTAACATCAGTAGCGCTGCACAGAGGTAACCAAGCATTGAAACACTTGAAACAAAAGGTAAGAAAAGGACACAGGAGAGACAACTAAAAAAACCCCAAAAAAGTAATTTGGGAGAATTTTGAAAGCACAAATCCACTAACAACTAATTAAGAACACTGGATCAATTCTCCAAGCAGCTCTGGTGATATTTCCAAATCGGAATTCGATGTTTCAGTGCTCACTTTCATTTGTGCACACAGAAAACAGCGATTTCCATATGTGGCTCAATCCATCTGTGTGAACAACAGCTGGAGAGGTATTTTCCTACAGAATTTGGTCAGTGCATCCAAGCAAGGTTTTGGATGTATCCATGAGCCAGACATTCAATTTCTGTTCTCCATCTGCATTACAGGGGTAACGTTGCCTCACAGGGATTCTATAGGTGAGGACAAAAACCCATCAAGTTTGAAAGGTGCGAATACATCCCAGAAAACTCATATAAACTCAAATAAACATATCCTGCTAGGTTTTGAACGAGCATCATCATGGCACTACATTGAGCTGACAGATACCCAGTGACGGTAGTGGCCAGTTGGTTTAAATTACTAATTGTTGGTTTGTGGGTTTTTTTCCATTTTCCCCTCAAACGTCAGGCAAATACAACGAAAAAGGATGATGTGGCAAAGCCGAATTCAGCAAAAAACCTTCAAAAATCAGCAAGATTTAAATTTAACTTTACCTAACCTGAATTGCCGTGTTCAGCACAGGTCACAGAAGGAATTTGTTAATATTTGGAAAGAGCCTCCTTTGGACGCACTGAAAACGAGCTGTATTCATTACTAAAAATCATACACGAGTTGTATAAATATTTACTGAGCTGAAAGAACATGTTGGCCAATGTTTTCCACAAATCAGTGGAAGGAGTCTCTAATTAATGAAAGCAAAGCTGTAGGGTTTTACTAGGCACTTAGGGCTGGTTCTGGAAGCCGAACACAAATGCCATAGTTCAAACACTGCAGTCTATTAAGTCCTAATGCTCTCTTGCTCTCGGCTGACTGCTCACAAAGTGTGAAGAGGATTAAGGTGGATGGGATCACTGCCAGCTTGAAGTTGTTAAATGTCTGCATTAGAAAAAAAGCTCCATAACTCACTGTTGTTGAATATTTTGCCTTCTCAAAATTCTCAGCCTCTGGAAAGATAAACAGGGAGGGGGAAAGGGTTTGGGTGGGGGTTTCTTGGGGAAGTTCAAGTGCACTTACTGCACTGACAACAGCAGGATCATAACCACCTGACCCACTGAATACAAATAGTAACTGGGGAAAAAAGCAATAATTAATGACCAAGTCTATGTGCATTCCATCAAGTACAGATAGATGTCATAAACATCTTAATTTAAAGAGCTGCTGGATAGGGAATTATAGCACTGTAAAATGCTTCTTCCTTCTGCTGCTCCACAGACCCGGAACATACCAAGGCTTTAAATTTTTAAACACAGCTTTCATGTTCTTTGGTCCACAGAAAAATCTCTGAGAAAACAGCTTGTTAAAGGATTCATCTCACACAGCCTCCTACCTTCCTTTCTGTCTGGAATGCTTCCATGCACTGAACAGACATCATTCTGCTTATCAAAGTTTTTAATAATATATTGTGATTGTCTAAACACTGCATAGCTCAACCTCATGCAAGGGGATACTATTCCTCATTATATCCAGAGTATAAGCAAATTTTCTTGCTAAATTGCCACATCTTCTGCTAAATTGGGCAGATCTAAGGTTTGCCCCACTTTTTATTATGGGTAACAGAATCACTGAAATAAAGTGCTGAAATATTTGAAAGTCACAAAGACAGATCATTTCCCATACCCAGAGTGTAACCAGAGAAAATGCAGAGCAGACCAACTCTACAGTTATAGGAAAAAGTTATTATCAAAGGAATAGAAGAATTTTGTGCATGCCAAAACCCTCTCAAAAGGGCAGTCCACTGGTAGTCTGCTCATCAGGCACAACATTTTCGAGATGAACAGATCCTACCACTGCTGCCTCCTCTGTTAAGAAAAGTCACTTTATTTGCCACACCATATTTGAACATTTGGGGGTTTTTATTGCCTCCTCTTGCCAGTAAAGAATGACTAATAACTGTAATTTGTAATTTCCCAGCTTTTGTGGTTTCTGTGTCAAGCAGTGTTCCTTATCTTCTATGAGTTTCAATTTGGGGAAAATTGTCTTGTATACCATCCCCCCCCCCCCCCCAAATTTTATGTCAAATGAAAACCTTCTGAGTCCTGACTATAGCATAGGTGACCAGTAGAGCACCCAACACAGTGACTGAGCTTTTCTCTGTTTGGATAAGGCTGTGCAGCTATCAGAAGCATTATCTGCCTGTGTTGGTCAAGCAAAGCATGCTGGAATCAAACTGTCTTTCGAATTCTGAGACAGACCCACAAGGACAGGTACCAAAACCAGGAACCACTGCCTTCCCCCAGCCCTGAGAAAGGCTTTTCTCTTCAAAAGCACACACTGCAGTGTCCCTGCCAAAAGGGACCCTTGGCATTCATCCTCACTCTTGGCAGAGCTGAATCCCTTTCTTTAGACGCACAACAAGTCCTGACTGAGGCCTTTGAAGACCTGGATGCCCACCTCCCTCCCCAGCTGTAACTCAGCTCCTCTGCAGTACAACCTCTGAACACAGGTCACAAGGGAACCCTGGGCCCATCCTCCCCAACCTCATGTCTTCCTCACACATTACTGAAGACAAGACAACCTGTTTTATACAAAATACAGATCATTCTTTGGATCTAGGTCCTAGAAGATGAACGTCTATGCATGTGTTCCCTCACAATTCTCCTCAGGTCTTATTAACTTGAACATAAAATCACTTATTAAACAACAAAGTAGAAAGCACAAAAAATAATTTGAGTTCTACTAGTGTATTAGAAAAGAAATTAAAAGCACGGATTTTAAGGAATACAGGCCAATCACCACTGCCTTTTCATAACTCTCTCAAGTCTAGAACATGGGAGCTTAAATGTTTCAACTGGGAAAAAAAACACCAATAAACACAGAAAACCCCACAAACTAAATGAAAACCAAAATCACAGGACCAGAAAACTAAACCAAACCCCAAAACTTAAAAAAATAAATAAAAAAAAAAAGTTTAATCAATTTTCTTCACAAGCAACTTTCCAGAGACCAGCAAAAGGCCAATTTCTTGCTGAATCAGAGGCTGGCAAGACAGTGGCTGGCACAGAGGATATCAGGCCTTGAACACAGTGCAGAAAGCCAGGCCCAGCCTGCAGACCTGCCTTGGCAAACTCTCGGGGTGGCTTTCTTACAGCACTGCTCTCAAGTCAGTCCCTCAATCACCCACACCCCCAAACACTGCTGTTCAGTTACCTCACTTGCCAAACGACAACTGAGCCACAGAAGATGACTGGCTGGAATGTACAGGGCTGGAATGCACATGGCAAACCTAAACCCACGGTCAGCCTTGGCTAACAGAGCCAGTGTATGCAGGGTCTAGACCTAGCCTTTAGTTCTGTTAGATGTGCACAACCAGCAGTGTCTGAGACCAAGAGAGCCTCTATTGTTTCACAACAGTGGGGGAAAGCAAAACATTATTTATTCTGGTTAACACAGAATAAAAAGAATAAAGTCTTAAAATGATGGAAATACCTACTACTTCCCTAAAAATACAGATATTAGGCACTCTTTTGTTTCCTTACTTCCTTTTTCTTGATCTTCAGCTGAAGGTATTTTTATAAGCAGCAAAAATGGAAACAGCAATCACCGATTTTGGAATCAAGGAGAGAACCCAGCAAAGCAAGGCAAGGGCACGCTGGTCCCAAGAAGCCAAGCTGTGAGCTCTGCACACAGAGCTGCTTCATGTCGAGAGCACGATGCCAGTGTATTCCAGGAACGACGAGCCGTCTGCTCCTTTTCCTTCTTTCGCCTTCACAAGCTGAATACAAACCAACCAGAAGTACCACACCATTCTGAGACAGAACCAGAGACAGGAGAGGAGGAGTGATGAGACTAAAGTTGGACTGTAAGAAAAGGGTGCTCCAGACCTTCCTAGCTCAGCTCTAACTGGGACATGCCAATAGAAAGGTTTAGAGTCTCCTGGTGCCATGGCCAAGCTACTCATTTCCAGCACTGCCCAGATCTCTGCTGAGATGCAGCACTGGAAAACTTCCCAGCAGTCTTTCTACCTAGGCTTCCATGTCTGGCAGCCGGGAAAACCAATCTTTTCATTCTAAAATACCTCAAAAATGAGTACAGACACCCAAGAATGTTTTAAGCATGGCAGCCAATGACTTAGAGCAAATGTATATTGTCCATGTGACACAAATACTCTATTGGCATGAAAGCTCTAGACTAAAAAAAAAGAATGAAATTTCTCCCTCAAAAACAAACAAAAACCCCAAACCCACATTCAGGTACACTTAATCTCATTCCAAAAAGTATTCATTTTACCATGTAACCTTTTTCCAAAATTCCCATCAGTATCTTTTTCCACACAAAAGAGTAACCGTGCTCTTTGGCTAGGATTGCTTTCTTTAGTACTACTTAACACCAACACCTCAACTAATGCTACTTTTGTACAGAAATTATTTAAGAATTTGTCGCTGTCTTTCCTTCTTCAGATGAGCTTCTGTGAACTCCTTCATGCTGGGATTAAACAAGCAATGATGACATTCTTGCACCCAGCTCTCTGAACGAAGAAAACAAATTAGTCCACTTGGAGGAAACATAAAAAGGAAATAACCCCTGTTTTTCCAAACTGGACTGAAGTGTTAGGTCCTGTTGTCCTCTTATGGATATCAAAGAGGTGAGAAATGCACACTCTGGAAAAAATCTCAGCCTATTATTCTTAAAGGTAATAATAATAAGAAAGAATATTCCAAAAATCCTATTAAAGGATAATTGACAATAGTCTTTTCTATTAAACCCTAATGCTCGCAGTCAGACCACTGAAGCAGCCTTGGAAATATCGAAGATCCACTAGATCTTATCTTGCCAAGATGTAAAATACACCCCAAGGAAGTTCTCCTCTCTCTCTGCTCATTCTCATGCAGATCAGTTGCTGACATATCCTTGGAGACTGCTTTGGGACAGGCAAGCAGCTGCACTACATAAAAACTCCAGGGATTCCAGCGAGTCCCTCTGTGGTTCCTGGAGCTCTCACAGAAAAGAATTTCTCGGTGCTTGGTAAGCAAGAGGTTAATAGCCTATATAAAAAAACACCTCTAACAAAAATGTTATTCCAATTGTATTACATTTAGGAGCCCTGAGGGTCATGGGGTAGATAATCAAAAAGGACAAGGAGGAAATTAAAAAAGGGAAGAAGGCAATCAAAAAGGGCATTTAGAAGGACCCATAATCCTCCATAGGAAGAATACTAATTATACTACTGCATCATCTTATAATTAACCCTGATCTAAATTTTTTTTTATATATTTTAGCTGTAATAACTTTCACATGTACAATGATTTGATTGCTAATTCTTGCCAGTTGTTCTTGAACAGCTATTTTAGGGTTTGTAGCTACTTTATACATAGCAGTTTAACACTCATTTATAAAGAAATCAGACAAAATATTTAGATAGTTGAATTTTTTGTCATCAGTCGTTCCAATTAGCACACTGCTTTTCTTTTATTCTGACAGTGCTGGGTGCTACACTCCTTTTCTTCCCCAAAAGTCTCTTCTGTTTAGGAGTGAAATTAATCTCCAGTATAAATCCGTGTGTTGCACCGACTTCAGCAGTCAAACTTGGCCATACATCTTTGTGATGACTTCCATCTGTATTTCATATTTCATTTAATAAACGTGGGATATTACTGTAGCCAGCAAACCAAATTCTCAGCATACCTTCATTCCTCAGCAGACCCCTGGGCTCACCTGCATTCCTGGGCAACTGGGCACACATTGCTATGATATTTCCAATGACTTAGAAACAGGTCTGAGCTCTCGCCAAGCTGCAGAAAATGAGCAAGGCCCAGGAGAGGGTGCTCCCCCCTGGATGAAGGCTTCCCGGCTATGTGTGAAGCCAACATTAAGTCTCCAACTAACCTGACACGTTAACACATGCAGTGATTTCACAAGAAAATCTGGGAGCGAAAATATTTTAAAAGTGGGCTCTGCAACCAATCTGGAGGGGTGAAAAGATCCAGAAAACAGCCTCTCTAAAGTCTGCCCTCCAAGGAAGGACTCTACAGACATCAGTTCTTTTTCTCCTTGATCCTTTGGATTCATTCTAGCCATACATCCTCTCTGCAAATATAAAAGTAGATGTGCTCCCCTCTTAGATTCAGACGTATGAATAGAGATACATAACAGCAGAAATTACTTCTACCTTAATTTTTGTAGCATGATGTGAAGTTATCCGTCAATTTTTCATACATTCTTCATGTATCTGTAAGGCACCTTGGTAATTAGTTCCTAATGGTCACTAGATTCTCAGATAATTAACATTTGGAGGGCACTATTCCCAACTCAGGGCCAATCTAAGGATGGCAGTCTCTAAGGCTTCCTCCATGGGCTGTGTCGTGGGAGAAGGAATGTTTTCTTATCATATTCTAACAACCACCTTACTACAGAAAGACAGGGCCTGAGGGTTTTGGCTTACATGGTTTATGAAACATCAGCTTCACAGAAATCTGGAGACTGTACTGTGCGGTCAGCAGAATGTATTCTCTGGAAAAATACATTACTCCTCTGGAGGAAACAGAACAACAGTAAAAACCAAAAGGCAATCCCTGTGATTAACACTGATTTCCTGCTGGTGAACCAAAGGAGGTATTATTTTCAAAGCAAGAATTAAACCCTGATTAAAGGGCAAACCCCAAACTTGAATTCTGAAGCAAGAAATGTTGTCTAGCCATGATAATAGTTTGCAGAGAGCAAATAATGCCAGAATTTCTTCCCATATCAGTCAAAACATCTGCGTAAGAATTCAGGAAAAAGGAACGCTACCTCCCTAGAAAATGAGTAAGAATAGAACATCCTAAAATGTGAGCAGGCCTGTCTGAAAATCTCAAGCCTTCTTTGTTCCTTTGAAACCCTATCTTAACCTAAATGCATGCTCTCAATCAATATTTAATAATACCAAAGTCACATCACCCTGAGGCATTCAATATTCTCCTAGTCCTATTATTTTCCATGTGATAATATTTAATATAGTCACTGAATAATCTGAATTGATGGTTGCGCTCCTCAGATAAAACTAAAAACTGAAGTTGAAGGTAAGTGAGCTTCTATTGCAGCCTGCACCACCAGAGCAGCTGAAACAGAAGGTATGGAATTAGGGAGTCATTGCTATTTAATGTAACATCTCCTCTGATTCAGAAATAGTGGCTGCAGCTGTAGTGATTTTGTCACAGGAAATTGTCACACCAGACAGAGTGTTTTCTTTTTGCTGGCTTATCTCACAAGGTAGTAACACAGACGGCAGGGAAATGAAGCACAGAATGACCTCATTAATGACCTATCATCCTAATGACTTCTTTCCATATCCAAACAAATACCTGAGAGCAAGCACAGTAAACAGCTAACACTTGGGAACATCAGGCAATGGCAAAAATGGCCACGTTACGAATGAAGTGCAGGTCAGCTCTCAGTGTTGAGCGAGCACACCCTGTTATGCCCACCCAGGCTGTGCATTCACAGCGTGCAACTAATGATATTCAAAGTTTTCTTTGTTCAAAGTTGTGCAGTTATTACCACTTTTGCCCTGGGTACCTGAAGGTGGTGCCTGCTTAAGCACCTGCACACTCAGCAGTCACAGTAAGTAGCAAAGAATTTTCTGCCTTCATGGCTAAATAGAGCCCTCTTGTCTTGCCAGAAGCCTGACATGGAAACATTTTTCTGTGACTGACAGAAGCAAATAAAGGATTAATTCACCTGCTTTCAACTATTGCTTTTATGAATATAACAAGAATACCTAGAAAGGGTAATTGCCATCAAGAGAGACTACCTGGTATTGATTTTTTCTTCTTCTTCTTCTTCTTTTTTTTTTTTAACCATATCCAGCAAAAAGTACCTCCATCATAATGAACAGGTATTGACTGCAGTTAGAGAATTAAAAAAATATAAATACATTTGGAAATAACTAGAAAATAACAATGTCAGGAGACCAATTTGTGTAAAAAACAAAACTTGGAGGGATTATCAGACATTTTTTGGTGTGCATGTAAAGTAATTGCTGTCTCAATTAAATGGCTACACTTTAAGAAAAGACTCATGTTGATTCCACTGTGCAAGTAATTTCCACCATACGGACTGGAGCTGACTGATATGAAAAAAGTAATCCTTGATGGAAATGTTCTTAAACATTAAAGCCATTTTGAGGGTTGTGTGGGCCTTCTTGAAACTCCTGCTGCCGGGCTGCCCTGTGGCGCTCCAGAGCCCAGCAACAGGGCTGTCTCCTGCCCAGGGTACATTTGTTTTCAAAGGTGTGCAATATGTATTTTCTGGTTCAAGGCAAAAGGGTTTCATGATACGGCTCAGAGAGCCAGGAATCATCTGAGAAATAAGCTTAAAGTACCAGTCAGCTAAATATAGGCTAAATTTATGCTAAGGAATGAAATAGGAAGGAAACTCAACAGTAGCAAATGTTAGGCTGGAAATCAGGGGTGGGAGATTGGTATGTTAAATTTTTGTTTTCCTCTGCCAGAGAACACACGGAATCCCTTCTCTACTTCTTCCTCAAGAGCCAGGCATGCTGGGAGCCACACCTCCAGGATCAGCTGAGATGGGACACTGATCTTTGCAGACACCACAGCATCTCCCTGCTGGCTTTTCTGCAGCTTTCAGCATGTATTGAATGCTGATGGCAGCTAGAAGCCGATTCTTCTCTCACCCATTTGTTAAATAAGCAGGCTCCCAACTTCCTCATGTGCAGCATAAAATAGAAAAGGGAGGCAATAATTTTAACACTTTAACTCAAATAAAACTGAACAGAATACAGGTGAAACATTTTTTTTTTTACATAAATTTCTCCCTGCTGAATTGTAAAAGCATTCTGTAAACAATAAATGTGTTATTCTAAGGCGGGGGGAAGAAATCTCATTTAAAACATTAGTCAACCTAAGCACAGGCCCACTAGCTTTGTTATTGGCTCTCCAAAGCCAAGCAAGCCTGTTACCTGGATTACTGACAGGCTGACAATGGAATTACTCCTGCTATAAAGCTGCTTTGCAATCAAATTTAACTTCTAAGGTTTGTGGGGATTTTTAACCACTGAATTACAGTTCACCTACTTTTTGCACAGCAAACATACTTAACCGTTCTCAGAATTTCAGTTTATCAAAGTTGTCCTGAAGTTGTCAAAGGGACAAAAAAACCAAAGAAACCACATAAGATATTCCACCCAACTCAGAGCAAGAGTATCAAAGCTCAGAGGATTTGTGTATTTTCTTGAGACTGCTCTGTTCCTCCCTTCTCTGAGCACGCTCACGCCAAGAGAGATAAGAGCCCAGATAAGACTCGCCTTTGCTCTGAAGACCCCCAACCTGTCTATGAACTCAGAAACACTGGCTTGGGGAGTGTGCACTCAAAATATGGGAAAATGCAGGCTTGCTTACTAGAGCTGAAACATTTTTCCTGTTTAGAAAAATCTCTGAGCTCACACAAATGGCACTGAAAGCAGAGCAGGCTATGCAGATTTACATTTCATTGGCAATCCTGTGACATAACTTGAAAATTGGCAAGGGAAAAAGACGGGCAGGAAGAGAGAAAGATACTAATTGGTGAATATTGCAAAGAAAGTTAAGGGAGATTAGCAGTAATTGACACTGTGCTCTCTAACTAGGTTGCTCTGTCTAAAAGACACTCCAGGCAGATAAGGACATTTGGATAACCAGTGAAACACGCACACATGATGGATCTGCAGAGCCTATAAACAGGCAAGCTACAGGCACTCCAAACCTTTGATGCAGTTGCCTTGAGAGCAACTGCTCACCCATAAACACCCTTTTTTCCCAGCATGCTACCTGCAGGTGACTAAACTGTTTTCATGCATTTCCAATTGCAGCTGATTTTCTTCTGATTCTGCTGTAATTGGCTCATTTGCTTTCAGAAATGCTTTCAGACCTGACTTCAGCTTCAGTGACTTCTAAGCAGCATTGCCAGACTGGAGGAAGAGAGCCATTAATGTCATCAGGTGTGCTCTGCAGCCACTCCGGTTACAGAAGTGAATCACTGTGACCTATAAACAACTGACACTCATTGAAATCTCTCTGGATAGGAGAAAGAGAATTTTAGTTACAGACTCTGTCATATGCAAAGTAGACCTGAGTGAACTGTTCATAGAGAATAATCTTTGTGGCAAACTCTCCCTTTTTCCTAGTTATGAATAGGCTTTAGCTTTCATGAATTCACTTGTGATTTAAAGGAGTTTGACCTTTCGAGAAGAAAAGGTAAATTAGCAAACCATTGCCATTCCAGTCAGGATCCAGTCTCACAGATCCCAGCCATGTGCTTGGTTATTTAACCAAGAGGGACTGGTACTGCTCCCTGCCTGGTTACATGTATGTTTGTAATTAAAAAAGAACACTGCAGGACGGATTAGAGACTTTTACAAAATGACTGAAATTTAACTACTGGGAAAGACCGAGCTCATTCCAATACACACCAGAGGCAGTTTTAAAGTGAGTGTGGCGGGTGCTTGATCGCCTGCACTCAGGGGACAGCCAATCTCCTCAAGTGCCTTGACAAATTCTGGCTTTGGGTGGTGTGCTACTTGTTTCACCTGGAGGATATGTAGCAATTTGGGAGTGAGGCTCAAGCCTACTTGGGCTGCTTGTAAAACACACTCCATATCCTCTTACCCTTAATGCTCAGTGCAAACAGGAAACCCACTAGAGCTAAGTTTGGGACCAAGGCTTCTTAATTATGTCTTGTACTTCCTTTTTACCAACTTCTCAATCTCTTATCGAATACAGATAAGAATATAGAAAAGTAGAAATGTTTCAGGGATATGTATGTAAAAGAATTGACAAAAAAAACCAAAACCAAAAAACTTCCTGACAAATATAATTGTAAAAGCCCTGTGCTTTTCAAAATAATATATGGAGTAATTTCATTTGAATAGTTTATTTTGGTGTTCCTCACTTGCACTACCTGTGGTTCTGAGACAAGGCCAGTTACTCCTGTTTCTCCAAGCTTTTACTGTGAGTGAAAAATGGACACAAGCCATCAGGAGCAGAGCCCCCTCCAAGAGGCAGGGTGACAGAGGCCAGACCTCTGCCCCTTGAGCTTCAACACAAAACACAGGAAGTCAAGGTTTGGCCCCTCTCTCCCACACAGGCTCATGTGACAGACTGCACATGAAATCATCCTGCAGGACTCGTACCAATCTACCTGGCACTGCACGTGCTCAGCTATTCAAGAGAAATGCCACTGTGATGTAATTCCTCCCTTGCACAGTCTGTGTTGTCTCTCTGGTTGCCTAATCCCAAGTCATCCTCTGCTCATCCTGTGTTTCGTTAAAAGTTAGACATGAGAACATATCTGCAACAGCTGTAATGTGCAAGATGATTTCCCCATGCCCTTTGTTGCTTTAAAGCACTCATTTCATAATAATTTCCACAAGTGGGTATACATGTAACCTCTATAGCATTTTCTGTTGATCAGTTTATGAGATTTTCATGTATTTGGGTACAGAGAAATCAGTTCTCATATTCAAGCTCATGATCTCTACATGACTGTCTTCTTTCAGTGTTTTTGCCTCCAGTTACACTGCCCTGACAGTAGGTATATTTTCCACAGGTAGGTGTAATTTATTCCTGTATATTCAGTGATCATCAGTCAAAACATAGATCTGAAAGTGAAACTTTGTCTGAGAAGAAAAGTTAAGATGGAAAAAGAAAAAAGAGAGAATCAATTACGGTCCCCACAGTCTCTTTTAGCTAGGGGAACACTCAAGGCTGTACACTCCATTCCGTAGGGTGATTTTATAAATTACCATCAGATTCAAAGTGAGGGTCATTAAACCCTCTGAACAATGCTAAACCCTTAACTGCCCAGTGGAGGAGGAAATCACAACACACAAACTACAGATTCAGAAGCAAAATAATCCTACACAAAAAGTAGACTAATAAAATAAAATAGCTTCGGGGCAGGTAAAGCAAAAACTGATCTTGTGCAAGAAGTTGGACTGTCCATTTAGAATATAAAACTCTCACTATATCAAGGCTTACAGTCTCGTTTAGAAAGGCCATTCCTATTCCTTGATGTGAACCAGAGCCTGGGAAATCATTAAAGGCAGGAGTAACAATACTGTTAGGTTTTGTCACATGCAGCACAGCCTCTGTGAAATGGTTCTTTCTGAGTGAACAGAGGTAAATAACAGTAATTGCTTTGTTAGACTGCACACCAGAAATAAAGCCTTTTATACTTATGCAGAGTAAAAGTCCAAACCACGGCAGGAAGACTCAATTTCAGCAAAGAGCCTGTAATGAAATAATGCTGCTGGTTCTGCTAGCCAGAAGCTTATTGGGGCCTTTGAAATGGTAATGTCCTTTACTGTATAGCGGAAACCTGCTAAATGAAGAATCTTGTTGCTCAGAAATTGATATTCTTTGAACAGACACGTCTATTTTCCATAACAACTCTATTTTCAAGTTAGTTCCACTGCGTCCCTTCAGCCTCCCCTGCTCCTATTCAGAAGGCTTCCCACAAGGTAACCAATGTTTTCTAATCCCATCTGGGCTTGACAACACACTGAGTCACAAGGAAGCTCCTCCTGTGCCCATGGAGCACAAGTGTTTTCAACATCTCACTCAAACACCGAGCTCTTGCACATGCAAAGAAAGTCTGAGTCATTTGTGTACCTATGGCAATAAGGTCACCTGCCGTGTTCTCCTCGCCATGCTCTGCCTCTCCGAGAAAGCCCTTTTCTTCCAGATTTAATAGCAGGTGTTTGCAAGGTCAGCTCATAGTTAAATCTTCTAACAGATATTGTTTTTCCATCACCAATTAATTTCTGAAAGAAACTAGGCCACCATTAGGCTGTAACGATTTTTTGGGCATTAAATTGGGCAGCATCCTAGACAATAAAATTTATAACTCCTTACCTATGCACCTTATGACACATTACACTGCTTAATGCAACAGACAATCTTTCTACTCTAATAAACAGCTTAGCTCTTAAAATACCAATATAATCTCATGTAAGTCTAAGCACCTGTACTTTCTATTTTTCTATGAATTATCTGCCACACTCCCACTCCTAATTAAAAGAAATTAAAATTAAAATACCACATCAAACAAAAAGTGGAATATAAGTTTAAATGAATCCAAGCATTGTTTAGGTTCTGCCACAATGACCTGGCAGGGTAAATGGTGCTCAGTTGGCTTTAACAAAGGGGTCAGAAGTAGAAAGCTTTGGAATCCACTCCCAGAGTCAGATTCTGCTTTTCAACATCTGAAAAACCCCACGAGTTTCCAGGGTCTTAATTTTAAATGGGCTAATGGTGATGTGGATGTTAGCATATGAGGATCTCATCCCCAAATAAGTTAGTGGGGTTGTTTGTGGTGCTACAGTACTAATCAATATCAGGAATAAAAGCAAAGGCCTCACAGCTCAGGCTTGGTTCCATCAGGCCTTCAAACATATTGTTCTGTTTCATAATCCCCTCTCTTCCACTTACTTTTCCAGAGGAAATTATGCTAAGGAGGTCAAAGCATGCTGCAGAGAACATCTGCGTTCACTCATTCTGAGGCCAAGCTGGAATGCAGATTGCATTGCATTTACACAACATGAACTTTTGTTACATCTAAACCAAAAAGAGACAACAAGCAAAGTGGGGTCCCAAGTCTGCACACTTTGTACACACAGAGCTCCTTGAACAAACTTCCCAAATGCTGCCTGAAGTTCACACTACATGGCTCTGCTACAGGCTGCAAGAGGGAAACTTTGCACACAGGGTATCGCTGACAGAAGAAAAATCTATAAATATCAAATTCATCTGCAAGGAAAAACGCTTTCTTTGCTCTGATCTCTGCTTGAATGAAAGATGTGGAGGTTACTTTTCAAGAAGCTAACTGCACTCGGAAAAGATTTAATGAAACATCTGCCAGTAAGCTCCTGATAGTGACATTAATCAAAGAGACATTTTAGAGAGAGGACTAGAGGCCCATATGCCTATTCGCTCTCAGTTATGAATCTGTTTACTCTCTGAGAAGGACAACCAGTGGGGATACAGAGTGTTAGCACGAGATCTCACACTCAACTCATAAAATGCAGATAAACATACAAAGAACAAGATCAAAGAAAGCTGGGGTTTTTTTTCCTATCATCTTCCACTAGAAAATCGAGCACTTTGCAGCTCTCTGCCTGTGACAAAAACAAGAACCTCCTGAATAGTATTAGAGGGCTGTAGTAAGCAAACGGCTCTCTCAGACAGCTACAATGTCTTCATCAGAGTGAGAGAGACAACTGCTACAAGCGAGGACGTAACACTGAATCTCACAAGTGTTCCAGCTCCAGTCCTGACCAACAGCCTATTCCACTGACTCCCTTTCGCTATCCAGAATGTTCCCTTCTGTTATTTCTGTCTGTTCCCAATCTTGTGATGTGATTAGAGTAGATGATTATGCTTACATAATAGTATCAAATTAATTTGCAGCTGAGCACAACAGCAGAGGAAATCGTTTCGAGTTCTGAAATCTCCCCCTCCTCAGTTTATTTCAGTGACATCAGGGGATTAAAGCAAAATGGGTCAGTAGAACACTGCTGGGAAAACAACCAAAACATCAGTCCTGACCTTGTAAACGAGAGTGAGAAAGATTGCAAACAAAGCAAGAGGCTTATAGCGTGTTCTGTAGAACAGAGCCATCAAGGTGAATCAGCTTCCTAATCACCTATCACCATCTGAAAGCTGACAGAGGATGGCAGGTAAAGCCACACTACACACGGTCTTCCTGAAGAAACAGGCATTTGGGGAATACTTTTCCAAAATTCTGGAGCACAGACTCATAGAAGATAGCTTAACACGGACAGTAACAAAAGTAGTAAGTTCCTGCTGCTTTAAACTGAGGTGGGGCATTCAATAACCCCACCTCTGTGCAGTCCAAGAGGCCTGACATGACCCAGCTCAGCTCTCTGGATTCAGTAACTCTGCATGGTTCCTCTCTCCCGTTCTGCACAATTTACTGCTGCTGGGATGCTGAGATAGGAATCATGTTAGAGGGTTACATCCATATAATTTTTTAGCACTCAAGACAGTCTTCTGAGAGGTGTACAAAGACTGTGTTTGTAACTGGCAGATTTCTACTGATTGTTAATAGTTGACTTGGTGCAGGAAAACAACCATTAACCAGGTTCAGCATCCCACACAGTTGGAACAGCTGGTTTGTGATCACTGCTAACCCTTTAGGTAAAAGACACCCATAAAATATTACCCTTTTCTTTGGAAGATGTTCTTCAACAGCTTCAACAGCTACTCCTTAAAGCTGGCTGCATAAATAAAATTTGGGCCTGGGTCCAACTTCTCAGAAATAGCCAAATGCCTCCTTTTGCCATCTGTTTTTTCATCCTTCCAATGCAGACACGGAATTTCCATCCCAAACCTTTTAATGGAGTGAAATTAACATAACTTCTGGTTTAACAACAGCTTCACTTTTTACACTCAACATGCCATAGCAGCATATTTTGTGTTTTGCCAGCTCCACAAGCTGAGCTAAGCATAATAACTGGGAGTGGTGTGCATTTGCATGCCACTGTTGCAGGCTGTACCAAAACAATGGCACTCCAGCACCTGGAGAAAGGCAGCATTTAAAAAAGGTATCTAGGCTCTCACACACATTCAAATTTTATCATGACACCATTAGTTATTTAATTTCTTCCTTCTGTTCTATTAACAACTCAATCACACATTTATACCTTATATTAGATTTACAACATTAAAATTGTACATTTCCAATGTTACTGAACTCAGCATCCTCCAATAAGGGCACTGTCACACATCCATTCAGCTCTCAAAATAATTCTGCATGACTGGAAGTTTTCTGCTATGGCACCTACTTACTATATTTGATCAAGTGTTCAGTGTCACAATATGTTGATGCATTTAGTCTCTTTCTCCACCAAGATAAAAAAACCAGGCTTTTTCTTGTTTCTAGAGCATATAAAATGACAGCAACTCTTCATATAAAAATTTCGCCCGTGATTGTGGTGGAAAATGATGGAGATCACACAAAGGCAAGTACTCTGCAGCTCTTTCCTGAAGTGTTGTAAACATAGCATAAGGTAGTCATGCTGGAAGCATAACCTAAACCCACTTTTCCTGTTCCTTCCTGTTTGTTGTTCTCTATCAACATTATAATGCTTTGATGAAATGCAAGTATGAATACACAGACATGCTGTAATTTGTTGTGCTTTTCCTTTCCCCATGCCTGTAATTTCCACATAACTAAGAAAACTTGTATTAATCTATTTTACACATAATAAGAAACACATAACTTTGTTCCTTTGACCATGTAATCATGAAACTTGCTCGTCATGTTACTGGATTACAGCAGTATATAACCTGTGGTCACCTTTATTAGATGTTCAGTCTGCTTACAGATATTTATATTGCACATGTTGAGAAGAAAGCATTAAATATTAAAAAATTTACATATCCTTATGTTGACACTCTCAACAACATACATACTATTCTATCCTGCTCTCTGTATCTAAGATACAACAGCACAAAGCTGTTGGGGAAAAGAAAAAAAAAACAAAACAAAACAGGAGTCATACGTCAGGTTTCCTCCATTCTGGCTTTGTGGTATTTTTCCGTCTTCGACATTGCCCTAAGGACATTTATCTTACTTAATTTCTCAATATAAAATGAAATGGACTTTCATGGGGGCAGAGTGGAGAATTAATTGTAGTGTTTGTAAATTGTCTATATCAATGAAGCTTCTGATGCTGTCAATGAAGGATTTACATCTGAAACAGAGCCAAGATACTTCCTAGACTGAGCTGTCACCAAGGTTTTCTTAAAGAACGTGTTATTTCTTTCATGCTTGTACTGGTGGATAGTGCCAAATGTTTAATAATTCAGAAAGACAGGCACTTAAAATTCTGTAAGTTTACTCCCTGCCTCTGCTTGGCCACAAAGTACCAAAACCAGCTAGACCGGCAGAAGAATCCATTACAAAATTATTAAGTTTATTGATACAGAAAAATTTCATCTGCAGAACTTTAGAATTCTTCCAACCTCACCTTCTGTAGTGCACCAGATTCCTCCCATATGCTGATGCAACCTTTCACTTTTTCAGCACCAAGGAAACACTGCACTGCAGCCTTCTGACCCTCACACCACCACCAGTGCTGCTTGCAAGAGCCCTTGCTCCAGCTCTGCTCTAATGCCAAGCCTGATGACAACAATGAACTCAATGCTACCAAACGCAGTTCCTCTTCCTCCCAAATCTGGAGCAGCTGCTACTCCCATGGATATGCGATGAACACTCTCAACAATTAAATATCACTGAAGTTCATGGGCTACACTTAATAACCGTCAAATACTAAATCAGATAAATGGAAATCTAGGCTCCAACTTCTGTGGCAGGCTGGGCTGAAAAGAGCAGCACTGGATCAGACAACACCAATTCTGCCTTGTGACTTCTGTGTGGAGAGAAGATTGTGGGCAGTGGCAATATCTTGAATAATTCTGCTTGAACTGCTGCAGCTAGTCTGCCGGAGCTCTCAATTCAAAAACTTTCTGGACCAAATAGTCATGCTTTTAAAACTGGAGGTTTCACAGTGTTGGCAACTTACACAATCAAGCCTTCATATCTCATTTCTCTGTATGTAAAGCCAGAATATACAGTCTGATCTATGACAATAGCCATGAAATCTATGACAAACAGCTGCTGAAGATAAAAGCAGGAAATCAGGCAGAAAGGACGTTTTGGATGACTATCTCTATTGCTTGATCATGGACTGAAGAGTTAATTGTAGTAGCTGTTAGGGCAATTTTAAACTAGACAAAGATCTACCAATCCAGAGTACTTCTGTCACACCCTTTAAACCTTCCCATTGTTTCAAACCACAAAGGGAAGCAGACATCAGTGCCTCCCTTTTTAACTTTTTTTTTTTTTTTGTCGGGCAGAGGCGAGGTGGAGGGAGAGGGAAGAATAGATTCTATTGCAGAAATGTCTGGAGGGTCATACAGATGGTTGAGGTTAAGCAAAATGCCAGAGATTTCATCCAGCTGCTTTGAGCAATGTTTTCCTTAGGCTTGCACTAAGACTCTTCCAGACCAGCCCTTCACAGGCACTCCAGCCTGCATCTACTGATCAACTCCTTGGCAGGAGCCTCTGCAACAGTGTGTGTTTACCTTTCTGATGTGCAAGCAGAAGACAGTGCTGAGTTGAAGCTCTACTCATTTTGTATTTCTGCCGAGGAGAAACTCCAGCCTCAGCCTCCTGTGTACTTAAGATGGATGATAGTACTTTGAGGTGACAGCTGAGGGCACTGTGCTGTAATACGCAATTTATGTCTCTAATGTGTTCTTAAGCCACTAGAAGCTAATGATAAAGGAGCAAAAATTATTAAATACATATGGATACTTCCACCATTTGAAAATATTTCCCCAAGTATCACAGAGAGCACCAAACGTAAAATGAGATTGGCATAAACGGCATACTTGATTGAAATGGGCAGAGCTTTCATAAATCAACTATTTACATTCCTGAGTATTCATACCAGTCCAACTTCTTGACCACAGTAGGGGCAAGGATTTTGCACAATAAAAGGCATCCAAAAAGAGGCTATTATTTCATTAGACTTGTGATTTTAGGAATATTTTTAATAGAAACCAAGCAGAATTCCATTATAAACCAGCTGATCAGCATCTTGTCCATTCGTGGGATGTGCTCTCACTCAGAGAGACCCAAGACAAATCCCTATTGACTTCTGTGGGGGGTTGCCTGAGCAGACAGGCAACAGGGCTCCTTTAATGTGTACGTGTGCTTGCCAGTGCAAGGAACCATGTACTTATTTCTTCAGACAGCAGGAGCCAAATGAGTCTAATGAATGTCATTTTATCTGATGCTTCTGCTGTTTATAATAATAAACCTACTTCATTCCTTAGTCTCTGCAATTTCTGTGGAAGCTGAACCAAGATTAAGTCTCCAAAAAAGAAAACATAAAAGTGTTAGAAACCACGGCTATTTCTTCCCTCTCTGCTAGACGTTGTCTAATGAGCTCAGCAAATTATATTCAAGATGCAGTTTTGCTGATTAGAAGTGTCACTACCTGATCCTTGGAGCCACAGCCATGCCCCTATGTCTTTACATGCAGACTTTTTATTAAGTTGTGGTCTCTGGTCCTTGTGTTCTAAGTGTTCAAACCTTCAAAGAGTCCAAGAATCCTTAAAAAAAACACCCTGTAACAAACAATCAATGTTCATTCACAGATGAGATAGCAGCCATTTTGATGCCTGCCATTTTGAGCAAAATCAGAGTTTTATATGAGTTTCTGGATGACAGAATCTGAAAAACAGTTCTCTCCTGGATTTACCCATTTTTCTTGACCTATGTATGTAACACTGGACAACTAACCTAGAAATCCAAAAATCTTAGTACCAATCGCAGAGTTTGAAGATTGATGACACAGATTCAGAAATATCTGTGGAAGCATGGAGAAACAAAGTGAAAGGTAATCTTCTATGGCACAGTCTGATATAGTCTTTCCTTCAAAGATCTAATGCAGTATTTTTTCCTGCAGAAACAGATAAATCCAGAAACTAGAAGACTAGAAAAATCAAACAGAAAACTAAAGCTGGCTTCTCATGCAAAGGAGTTAGACCTTTTTTAAAGTAGCCATGAGACTTCCTGTCCACTAATGCCAACAGATATTTCAAGAGGACCAAGGGAATATAAAGTTTATTCCTGCTCCTGAACCCACAGAAGCATTTTGTTCTCCTCTGGGTTTTTTTACTGTAGCTCAACAGAACTTCAGTGTTACCTTAGGCACATCCACAGCTCCTTGGAGTTTAACATACCAGCCTAAACATTCATATTGAAGTTGTGGCTATGAGATTTTCACTCAGCTGCTTGTCTGGCTTGGAGAGACGGAAAGAAGAAACTGCAGGAATCAACCATCTGTGTTCTTACCTGACTGCTATGTCAACCCTTAGGAGTTCAACGTAAGATGGAACTCAGAATAGGAAGGAAACAGAAATACAATGAGAATCTCATGAAAACAGATCGTGCTCAGGTTCTTCCAGCACCTCCTGTTTGACAAATACAGCAACATCACACATTAGCTGCTGGAACTGGACTGCAGGACTCAGAACCATCCCAGTTTTGTGAAGGAAATAAAACACTTAATTAACTGTGAACAGGTAATGAAAAGAAACAGACATTCAGAAAAATTATTTCATGTCCCACACTGTTGCCAATTGCTCTTGAGCAGCAGCAGAGCTGTTTTTGAAATGTTCCAGTAGCAGCAATTTTGAAGTTAGCAGCGCCTTGGCCCTTCCAGCCAGGCTGAGTCACTCCCTCTCATCAGACAGAAATGACTTTACGCCCTGGAACATCAGAGCCCCGATCTCCACCTGTGTTTCCTTTCTCTTAAGCCTATTTTTTGCTTCCTACCTGCCTGTGCTGGTGGTTCTGCTCTCCCAGCAGGCTCCGAGCGTCGCTCCCAGTGTGACTGGCATGTTATTAACGGAGAGGTGGCTGGTGTCTCTCATTAGCTTCCACTGAGTGAAAGCACCTCAGAACTAATTTAGCTTTCACTCACAGGGGAAGACACAGTGCTCCACCAAGAAGTTCGCTATTCTGCTGCCTTTAGCAATAAATTCCCCTTCTTTTTTTGTTTTAACATTAATAAGGTGAGAGAATAGAGTATTTCCAAAAGAAATTAAGAAATGCAGAAGATAGATGCAAGTGCAAAGGCTCCCTGTGAGTAACCACCAGGCCCAAGTCGGAGAGGTAACACGAATACTGAAGCAGATGTGCAGGGTGGAGAAGAGCTCCACAGGCAAACAAGCTGTAATAAAGCCTGTGCCTAGTGCACAGAGTTAAGCAGGTCTCTCAACCATTTAAACTTTCTTCCCTGTTTGTGAGAGTTCTCTGTGGCAACAAATGCAAAACTCCTGTGAAATTAAGGACTATGGAAATAATTTTGCTCCCCAGGCTGAGAAGGTCAAACAGATTCAGAAAGTACTTCATATCCATCACTGTAAGAATAGAAACCTAATTAGAGACCAGACTTTGTCATCTAAAAGAGATCAAACTCACTTAAAGCTATAATCTGAAACATATTTTTAAAAGACTTTCCCTTGATTATTAGTTCATTTACTTGCACTGCACACAGGTTCACTCAAATGAACCACCTCTTGACTGCCAATCACATTGGATTTGTGAGGATCACTGTTTGTTGTGCTTTCTCCTTTTCCTATTTCTAATATGTCTCCTATTTTGCTATTTTGGTGCTCTTTAAAACAGGATATTTAACATTTTGTCTTCTTATATGTCACTTTAACAATGTGTATGGCATGCTCACGATTTTGTATTTCAGTAACGGAGGAGCAGTTCTACAGTGAACTACCAGAACCCCAAGATAACAGATTGCATTGTGCCCATGGTGTCAGGAGGTCTCAGGCAAAGACACCACAGGCTCTCCTCTGCCATGGAATCAAAGCCATCAAGAAAGGGATTGAGAAAGATTTCTCTTGCCATGTGCATTTAAAGATTTTCCACCTATATGTCAATTAAACAGACTACTGGAAGTGTCAGTTAATCATTACATAGATGGATTTGGATCAATATCAAGGATCCACACGTGTGTGCCTTACATATAAGAAAAACCTTACTGATTTTAATGGCTATTTTCTTATTCCTTCATATTGGAATAAAATTAGTGCCCATGAAAGAGTACGAAAAAGTCACAATTAAGTTGGGTTGGAATGCTTTAAACTTTCTGTGCCACTGCTGCAGCAAAAGGGGTGAATGTTTCTTTAATGGGCAAGTATAGATTGAGGATAAAATTCAGTGTACTTTATCTTTCACTTTACCCTGAACAACTGCAAGACTAAGTTTTTAAGCCCAACTATTTTGCAGTGGTATTTTGGTTAGTGTTTATCTTAGGCTCATACACTCTCTACTTCTTACTCTGTACTAAACACTGAAGATAAAAATCAAACAGAATTAGAACACTATTCCTCAGGCTAGTGATAGATGCTGGGTAGAGAATCCAAGTTTAAAATTTTTTTCTACCCCAAAATTATCCGCATCAAGAAAATTAATCAAACTTCCTTAAAAAAAAAAAAAAAAAAAAAAAAAGGAGATAAAAAGTTGGAGAGCAGTTACACAACCAGGATTCTTTTGCATATAAAAATATTGTTGCAGCTTTGTGCTTGTTACTGCTATGAAAGTATCAATTCCTTCTTCTATTATGCAGTTATTGCTGGAGAACATCACTACCACACAAACCACTATGGAGACTTTGACCACATTATTTACCTGTGACATTAAAGTTCAAAATTTGATCCTAAATTATCCATCTTTGGCTTGCCCAGCTCTGTGCCTGTAGATGTTTGCGCAGACACATAAACAAACCCCAAACCATAGCTATTAGAACTTGGAGTGCAAGCTACACTGAGATGTCTCACTATCATTTCAAAAGGCTTCCCACTGTCAGGCTGAAATGCCCAGGTGGGAAGACTGCTGTGAAATATGTAGGCGATGCTGCTGACTGGTTTTCAGATGATGAGGAGCATTTGAAGGCATCAAAGATTCCTGTGTGGATGTGTGTACATTAATCCCTGCCTCTGTGATATCTAGACTTGAATATTGTAACACATTGTTTAATAGATTGCAAGACTCATCTCCTCACAGACTGAACCCTACTCAGAAATGTCAATGCTCCCACCAGGCTTCTTACTGATTTTAGGTATTCTAAAGTTAACATAATGGGTGCTGAGAGATTACATTGTTTGAAGGCTCAGTTTGCATCTTGCTTTCAATTTGTTGCCTCCACTCTTCCACTATTGGCAGATCTAGAAGTTCTAAACGTCCCTGAAACAGAAAACCTGTAATGAAGAAAGGGTAGGGCTTTGGTGCAGTACCTCACCTTTAAGGCTTCCTTAAAATGTAGTTCAGCTTACATTTACTTTAATAAGAAGTAATAATCTATTGTTAAAAACTCATATCCCCACCCTGCTCTAAAGAGAAGAGAGATGCTGGAATAATTGTTTTGTTTGTGGTGAAATATAGAGTAGAAAAGCTCAGACGTGACAGTGAAGAAAGACACAAACCCCCTAGACTTCAGTAACAGCTTTTCAAAGCAGTAGTCTGAGTTTTCATTACTCCGTTCCACTTCATGGTTTCAGCTTCATGCTTCATTATGGCATTTCAACGAGTAGTATAAAGGTAAATATGTGTTTATCCACCTCACAGAGCCAGCTGTTTCAGCTGCTGGGAGGCGACGTGGGTACACTGAGGAGTGCATGGAGAACAGGCACAGAAACCCTGAGCTCTGCTTCACTGGAAACGGTGAGCAGTTCCCAGCTCCGATTGTGTGCTGCATACTTCTACCTTTATGAAATAAAAAGATGCCTGAAACAACGGGTTCAAATCTCACCTCACGTGTAGAAATGATGTCTGGAAAGCCTGCACTTACACAGTATATTCACTGCTGTGTTGGCTCACCACAGCCTCCCACAGCACTGGGGAGGGTCCCCCTGAAAAAGCAGATTTAACAGCTCAAATAAACTAAAACGCCAAGCACAACGTAATTTAAATACGCATGCCAAGTTAATTTTAGTTATCTTTTTAGCATTACCAGGAGTTTTGATGGGTCATGATAAGCCAACCTTTACTGAAGAGCATCTCCCTTCCTGAGGGCCTGCAGGCCTCACTGTTCCCTCACAAAAAGGCGGGAAAAGGCGTGAAAGGTTTGTGGCACAGGCCTGCGCTGCTCTGGGCTCAGCTGTAAGTTGCTAACAAATACACCCAGCTTCCGTGGATATTTTCAGACCTTCTTCAGGACTTGCACAGCAGTGCTCACAAAGAGCAGTCACTGCTTTCTTTAGTTGAGAATGACTTCTGGCTCTTCTTTAAATCCCTTCTGGTCCTTCCATACAGTCAGCATAAGAATTTTCCACTGATAGGACTTGCCAAACTTCCCCTACATCTATTTCTATTTCTCTTCATTTTTCTTGCTCCTTTCATTTTTTTTCCTCTGCATGCTGACTCCCTAGTTCCTCTTCTACTAAATTATGCTCTATTATTTCCACAGCCTGAAGAACTCACAGCTGAAGCATTATTTCTAACCTTATTTTGTATTCCTAGCACGTCCTATAATCTGTTTTGAGTGTTATTTGCAGCCAAGATGCTGACACAGCATCAATTTTGTTTTCATGGTTTGACTGGGTAAAAGTGTGCCTTACTACAGGCACTGGGATAAAAACACTCAGCTCCCTAACACCAACACAAACACATTTAGAATGAACCTTATTTTTTCAGGTGTTATTGTTTCTAAGTGGCAGCTGCAAAGCCTCAGCCCATCTTGGAAAAAAGGGGGAAAAATGATAAACTGAAATGGTACTTTTGTTGCGTATTCTTTTTCTTCCTTTTACCATTTTAGTATGCCATTTCTTTCCCAGAGAATAAGCATTCATACCTGACCCACCAAAAGTAACTGTTGAGCATGAGAGGGTCCCTGAAAGCTTTTCTGACCTGTTTAAAAAAAAAAAAAATTAAAAAAAAAAAAAAAAAAAAAAAAAAAAAAAAAAGCCAAACAAACCCACCCAAAAAACCCCCACTTCTTTCCCTTTCTCAGAAATTACTGGCACCTAAACTGAGTCATCTATCCTACATGTCCTTGTTTTATGTGCTTAAATACCCAAGGTATCCCCACTTCTTTCTTTTTCCTCTTTTTATGTGAAACTATGCTTTATGAATACACATTAATCTAAAATCCCATATCCAAGCCCTTCTGAAGTTTTAGGGGAAGTCTGATCAGTGAACCACAGTCCCATTTTATAAAACAACCCTTTAACAGCCAAACCAACCTCTTCAGCCCCTTGAAGCAATCCAGTAAGAACAGTGAAATACTAACTTCTGATAACCTGTACTATCCATTTATTATGAAAGTCTAAGGAAGTTACTAAGAAAGCCTTAGTGAGTCAGTAATAAAAAATATTGCAAAATCATCATGCTTATTTATTTGATGCACAGATTGCAAATATAAACTCACTGCCAATCATGCAAATTCAATGCATTAGAAAGAGTCATGAAGAAAGCTCATCTAGCACAGCTTGTAAATAAGCACCATGTAAACTGGCATTAACAATTTAATTAAGAAAAAAGAAGCACAATTACAGAGGAGTCAAACCCCTGAATAACTATAGGGTTTAACACCCAGCAATACAGGCTGTGTCCAAAGATGTATCACTTTCAAAACAATTAACTAATAATGGTACTGGAAAGCTGAGCCTACCTCTGAAGAATGAGATAACTGTGGGATGCAGACTGTCACCACCACAAAAAAAAAAAGGGCTTTTGACCTCTCTCTTTTCTATTTTTTCCCCCTTCTTTTTAAACCAGAGAGGAGGTTACATGAATACTAAGAAAGACTCCAGTTAGGGTTTCTGGCTCCTTGACTTTCAGCCTGGCCTTGTGGAAAAGGGTCACTAAATGACAGAGTGCCATGGGTCACAGTGATTCAGCTGCTCTGCACCCGGGACAAACATGCTGCAAAACTCGGGACAAGTAACTCAGGAAGGCTGGCTGGGGAAAAGGCTGAGCAGTGAAGGCCTCAGAATTTAAATCACCTGCTCTTGTTCTGGCCATTACCTTCCTATTTTGGGCACAACCTTTGAACATTGAGGGAGCTCCCTTTCATCAGCCTCTGGAATCATGGAGTTATGTATCATTTCCTTAAGAGGCAAAAGGTAATTGTCCCTGTTGGTTCATCACCAAGAGATGCGTGCAAGGCTTTTGCTACTTTCACCATTTAAGCTGAAGAACCTACTGCAAAGAATTTCCTTAGCTGCAAATTCCCAGGTCTCAGCGTGCCTATGAATCCCATCTCACCCAACAGCCTGGATGCTCTCTGTGCTGTTCCCTGGCTCAGTGCAGAGCCTGCTGACCCCGCAAGCCTTTAGCCCAACAGTCAGCAGCAAAATGGGCTGCACACAGACACAGAACTGCCAGAACATCACCCAGAGAGATGCACTCAGCCTCCCCCAAACACCAGCTCCTGACCGAGGGATTTGCATCCAGGCAGTGCCTTAGCTGTGTGCTTATCTCCCAGGGACACAGGCATCCCCGATCCTACAGGTGTGGGCCATTGCAAACCTGCAGCAGCCAGCTCCAGCCTCCCCCACACCCAGTGACGAGGTGCAGGGACCTCCAGGGCATCCCTTGGACCTTGTGACACCAGAGGGTGAATCCTGGCATTTAGTGAGCACCATTTGTGACTCCTCTTTACATAATGGCAGGCAGAGGGGGAATAATGAGAAAACTTGGGAAAACCAGTATGAAATAGTCTTACAAAACTACATCTCTCACAGATTTCAAGCCCCCAACTTCACTTTGGGGAAGGGCTATGTTTTGGCAGCATAAATAAAAGCTATAATCTTGGCAGCTTGGTTCAATATGAATTTCTATTTATTCTCCTTTTTTTTTCCATAGCAGAGTGATTTTTTTCCATACTTGTTCAATATTAACTTCTATTTAGTGCCAAAAGCAAGAAAGGATGGGTAGGCACAATCTGACCAACCTTACTAATACTCAGTTTGGAAATACTCCGCTGAGTTCACCTAGACTGAATTCTCAATGATACGCCTAATTATCTTGGTCTTTAAATTTTTTTAATGACCCATTTTAGATATGCTAGTTTCAGTGCTAGCAAAAATACTTACTGATGTTGATGGGCTTCTGCTATTTTTTCCCAATTTACATTAAGCTACCCAGGAGGTCCTCTAATTCTTGCCACAGCCAGGAAGCCCCAGTAACTTGAGCAAACCAGGCTTTCTATAGCTTGACGCACCCTCCTTTTCATGTGGCTTTTGTTTTCTGTTGGCTCTGCCTTTTTCTCTGACTCACTGCTGGCCACACTGTCACACGATCCCACACACTCATTCTCTGCAGCTCCAATAATCAGCCCATTTCCATTTTGTATACATGCTGTATCCATTTTTCACCTCAGCAAAATACTGATTTCTATCTGACCCTCCCATGCAGAATACCACACCTGCTCTGCAGCCGGAGCCAGCTCCAGGTGCTAATTCCAACGCCCTGAAGAAAGCACCCCTTGTGCATGATTGCTCAGTCACTTCATTCCTGTCTCTTCTTCGGATCCATTGTTTTATTCTCACTACAAAATCTGTATTTCAAAAGTAATCCTTGCTCTCTCTCCTACTTCTGCTACACAGACAATTTTTTCACCCTGAAGAACTAGAGCAATCATTTCTGTATCCCTCAAATTACACCCTCATCTTTCACGTATATTGTATTTTCTGTTGAACTGAAGTATCCGGTCTTTGGGACCCCTACACCTATTACCCTGTTCTGCTGAACTGTAGCTTCTTGCAAAAACATCTGAAGGCTTTCTCCTTTCCACCCTTTCTCAGGAACTTCACCAACTGGTCAGGGAGACTGTAACGCTTTTCCTGTGATCCTCTGCCTCCTTGTACACAGACAGATCCTGACTTGGTAACACAGGTATTTCCCAATTGCTTGAAATATGCACTAGTGATAAAAGGGGAAGAAGGGAACTGGGGAGATTTACTCTATTTTATGTGCAGCTTCCAAATACACCCTTTGAGGTACCGCTGGTATTTCCCTGCTTCTGCTTAAGGCGCTGCACAACAAAAATACAGCTTTTGCCTGGGAGTCTTTGGGTGCTATCGAAATATATGTGTTAAACAACACATTGCATAACACTGCCTGGTTAGTGTTTACTTCTTTTTGCCTTCCACCCAACACCTGTATATCAAGCAAAGCACAGCACAGTTTAGCAGAGATATCTGAGAAAAAAAATAGGATTCTCTTTTTCACTTGGGGTAGTGCATTGTGTGTTGCTTATTTTATTATATCTTATAACTAATTTAGCTACTTACAGTATATGGTAGATATGACCATGATTAGCAGAATTTTTTTTTCTGTTTATTGTCTCATCTTTCACAGGAAGAAGACAAAACCAATACAAACAAAACCCTAAAATTTATGTCAATGCAAGAATAGATCAATGGATCAAAGCCAAAACAGTCCCAAGAGGAAAGCAATAGTCTCTTTTTCTGTTAATGAACAGTCTGTGGTTGCAAATTCACGTAGGCTTTAATTTAATAAACACAAATGGATGAATGTGCTTACAGGATGTCATCCCCTTCAGGCTTGAAATCACTGACATGGAAGAATTGTCACACTTCAGTGAATTGAGTGCTACTCCCTACCCTTTCAAACCTCATTCACTGTGGCAACACAGACATGAAAAATTAAATTTAATTTTATAACTAATTCTTATGCCTTTTGCTGAGTTTGACTCTTTTGCATTGGAATGTGGATTTCAAAAGTTACGTTTTGTTTTACCTGACTTAAAGAAAAATTGGCTCAGTCTCACAAAAAAAACCAACCAACCAACCACAACAACAAAATCAAAACAAAAAAACCCCCAAACAAACAAACAAACAAACAAACAAAAATTTAAAAACACCCTTAGCTTGAACACAGTTTTAATAAACTAAAAAAACCAAAAACCATTTGGAGCTCATTTGACCTCATGCAGTAGACTCATTTTCTGAGTCCACTAATGTCAATAAGCTTCAGTCCCCACACAAAGTTTAGTGCAAGTTCAAATGCATTTATTTACCAAATGCTCTTACTTTCACTTAGAGGCTAAAACCTGCAATCTACAACGAGCATTACATAGAGCAGTGCTTTTAATCCATCCTACACAACAAGGAGCAAGCACTAAAATTCACCCCCGTGCAGCAAAATCTGTATAAAACAGAAATTCAACAGCTGTTTGTCTACTGCTACTCAAGGTGGCAAGGCTTAACACTGTTTTTGCAAACACTACTTTCCCTTGCTGAGCTGACCGACACTGTGCTTCAGCACCAAACCATTAGCAAGAGTGCATTTTGGGGGAGCAAACGTAATACAGAGATCAACGTAAAAAAAAAAATTAAGAAATCTTCCTAATCTCTTTTACAGTTTGACTAATACCAGCTTGTTAACTCAGGCATGTCTCAAAGTTTCTGAGACAGACGGGATTTTTGGGTTTGTTTTGAGGAGGGTGGGTTTGGTTTTTTTCCCTTCCAGGAAAGTATTTTTAAAACACAACCAAATAAGCACCAACTTCCCAAACACAAGGAAAAGCTGCTCCATCTCTTTGTCATTTATTGGTTGCAAAGGTTATAACCGGATATAAAAACCTTCATTGAGATATTGCTTTTTTAATCTGCACAGAGAAATTTATCCAAGTGCTAACTCAAAAACAGACCTGTGACTTGGCAAAATTAGATCTAAGTCAGGGAAGCTGGTAGCACATGGATATCCAGCAGACACACATTGGCATCTTGCTGCTCTCTAGAACTGATATCAGAATTGGTTATTAGAGATGGAAACAAAAAACCAAACCAAACCAACCCCCTAAAGGTGTACTCTGATGCTTCCAGCACAGAACTCTGCCCTACAGAATCCAGAAGAAATCTACAATGTACACAATATCCAAATTTTGCCACTCCCAGAATTACAGGGAGGCAAAAGAAGCTGGCAGAGTGAAGGATGCCAAGCATTCAACAGAATATGGATGCTACAACCTTCATACCATGTCAGCTTCAGTAATTTAAAAGCCATTTTCAACATTTTAATGGAGTGATTACCTGGCACGCCAACCACATCAGTCATGTCACACAGTAGCAAAGTATATTTTAACTTAATTCGTTAAAAATGTCTTGCTTCAAAGTGAGAAACGGGGATCAAAAGCTCACGTGATGGGATATATAAAATTCAAAAATGTCAAGACCCATTTCTTGCCAAGAAAGCAGGCCAAGAGCCACAGCTTCATGCTTGTCTTCTTCAGCCCTTATGAGACACAAATGGCAAACTTTGCAATTGACCACAAATGGTAGCAATAAAAAGTACCACAGAATGGACATTTTAAAAACAAACAAGCTAAAAAAACCCAAGCTGCCAAATGAAACCTATTGATTGATAAAGTTAATCCCCAAGATGTTCAGAAGACTGAAGTAATTCACGTGAGGGAAAGTGATAGAAAATTCCAAAATGGACAAAACAGAACCTCAGCTACCCCTGCAATGTTCATGCACATTTCCTGAAGAAGGTGGAGTCACTCTAAGCACATCATTAGCTCGTTAACAAGCTGATTCTACCTACTAAACTCATTAAATGCTCAATAGCATCTGAGATCAGCCTATCTATAGCTTTGTATGAGAGATAAGAATAGGCTCAATTCACAACCTTTGCAGCATCCTCCTGCCTGAACCCTTCGATAGTGCAGAAGCCTGCAAAAGCACCAGCTCAGGCACAAAAGACATAGCTGCAGCCAGACCGATAACCTGCTTCTGATTAGCAGCTTCCTGGGGTCACGCTGCAGAAAATAGATAACTTCTGGCTCTTCAGTTAGGCCAGGCAGGGCTGCCTGATGGATCTCTGCACTAAACTCCACCACAGTTTAAACGTGCCAACTCTCAGGTAAATAATTCATTTCACTAGAGAAAACCAAGCGAGGAGTGTTTTCCCTTCTTCTTGTCACCTTCAAACACATCTGCTCACTCCTGTGTTTGCACTGCAGAATGCCACGGGTCTGGGGTACAGACAGACCCAGGACAGCTACAGACATAAATACCAATTGCTTTGGAATGGCTAAAGGTGATGTGTTCTCACAGCTGGAAATCCTCTAAAACACACAGAAATGACCCCACATTTGCATTAAGGAAAAAGAGGTTGGATTCTTTCCACATGAACTCAAAGTTGTCTCTTCAGATGAAGGCGGCACTTAAAAAATAAAAAAGCCATATGATGGAAACTGGACCCTCCATGCTGCCTGTCCTTGCATCCCTGGAATTTGACTAGGTTTGGAGTCGGAGAACAGAAGGAGGCCATCTCTGAGGGAATCACAGAAGGGGCTACTGGAAGTCTGATGATAAAGCTCATGCATTTAAGTTTTATAGTTTTGGCTGCAGATCCAATCGCATATCAGCATCCAAATACTTAGGGGCTTATCCCAATTAAAGCAATATTTTCAGAATTTCCATCCTATCCTGCAACTTCTGCCGCCTCCTTGGTGTTCTAAGAATCCTTTTGCCCAGGTGAATTAAAAGGACAAAAGGATACTTTGCAGCTTTCAGCATAGGGCAGCATCAGATCACCTGCTGCTTGTTAAGGCACAGTAACAGCTTATGTTTTCTCAATGTTTTGAATCATTAATTGTTTCTGCTACGTGAACCAGGTCCAACTAAAGAGACACCAGGACAAAAATAGCCCGTACCTACTCACTGGGGGTGTGAAAGAATGAAGTTTCAGTTCTATTCTGAATCTTGCTTGGTGGCAGTAGCTGGTGAGTCAGGGGTCTGGCCCGACAATCTTGACTGGAAATTGCCTCTCTCGGCACAAAGTGCTGTATCTGAATGATTACAAGAAAGGCATTGGCTTGAGCAAATTTGGATTTCCTGCTAGGAAGTAATTTTGTGGGAAGACTTCATAAGTGACTCAAGTTAGAAGACTCACCCAAATTTCCTAAGCCATCTTTCACTACAAAACTGAACTACCTGGTCTGGTTTTGCCCTGTTCTGTACCTAACACAATTTTGTGCACGTGAACTAAATAACTCCTGAAAAACGTTAGGAAATCAATGTGTGAGGAATAGTGGTGATGGACAGATGTCAGCAACAATATTTCTGGATTTCATTTAGCACATTTTAACAGAAAACAGTAAAGTAAGATACACAATAAGAATGCTAATCTAGTACCAGAATTTGCACATGCAATTGGTAGATGCACAAGTGATTCTAACACTGAGACGTAAACTTACACCCATATTTGATTTTCAGCTTCTATCAAGTGCTGTAAATGACCCCATCTCTAATTTCAATGAATACAGGACTGAGGGGAGGGGAGCTGCATTACAGTGAGTGAAGTCTTAGTTTTTCTCTCCCTGCTTAATGTATTCCTCGTTGTCTGACTGCTGGAGACATTTAAATCCATACAAAACGCAGCAAGTGCCCACTCCATGGCAATGGGTTTGGAGAACTCTAAGGCACAGACTTACACGTTACTTTGAGGTTTTTTTGCACACATGGCCCTTTTTGAGTCCATTGGTGTGTGCCCACCTGCAGTGATTTGCTGTGAGCATTCCCACGAGACACAGAGCTCCTGCAGGCAGCTCCCGGTGGCTGACACTGCACGAGCAAGGAGTGAGTGCAAACCACGCAGGGCATGTTTCTCAGGAGCCTGTGAGCAGCGCTGGAAATGAAATGGAGCTGGCTGCACCCCGACTGGCACAAACTTCATGGTCTCTCATGAACTTCCTGTGACCCTCTAAGGAACACTGAGCTATTGAAACACAGACCTACTTACCTTTCCTATAGCCGCTGCTGTTTTCTTTGAAGCAGTTTTTCCTGTAAACTGAAGTGGTTTTTTATTTAAACTGACTCGATAATGTTGATGGCGCTCAATATTTAGGTTAACTATACTTCTAAAAAGGCAGTTTTCACATTTTATTACAAACCATCGCTCTGAAAAATACGTCACAATGTTCTAGATAGGCAAAGAAAGTCACTGTAAAATTAAGAACTTCTTCTAGGAATACCTATGGAGATTGACGTAATCCCTTCTTACACCAGCCACAGACCTTATTTTCAAGGTAAGTTTTTTGAGTATTAGCAAATACTAACCACTCACTGAATACCTAGAAAAATACGTCATTATTCACATTTCCTTCAGATCTATCCATGCATACCCATGTGTGCCACAACCCTGCCTGCACAAATCACTTCCATTTAGAGCAATTAAGCTGAACGAGGCTGAACTAAACAACTTTGGAATTTAAGGTTTAAGGCTTTGGAAGAACAAGTAAAACAAAACAAAACCTCAGCCTGCAATCCAGTCGCTGCACAGCCACATGCTGTTGGCTATTTCACTCTTGGAACAGACTGCTGCTTCCATGAGGGGAATACTGAGTGTGGTGACTCCAAGTTAATGTGGCAGGGCCGAAATGCAGATTGGCACCACAGTGCCATTAGTTTCACTGCTCAGGCTCTGTCCTCTGCTCAGCACGTTTCCCAATATTCCAGCGGCACGGAGGCAGCAGCTCGTGCACTGAATCCAGCTGCTCTGGAGCACACAGCCATCCCTCACCCTGGGATGTGCCTCTCCTGCAGGCAGCACCCTGCCAAGTGTACCAGGGAGAATTCCCACCCTGCCACAGCGCCTGAGCTGAGCTCCAGAGCTGCCAGGAGATCGGCTCGGGGTCAGGGCACAGCTACACAACTGCGGGGCCAGAGCCTCCAGGGAGGGGAGAGCACAATGCCAAAAACCAGGCAGGAACCCACATCTCAAAGGTGTCTGAATAGTACAAAAATGGACTGTCTCATCTTCTAATGGACTGTAGATTTTATAGAGGTTGGTTTATTTTTAATTTTTTTTTTCCCCAGGGTAGAATATTGCATAGTTTGAGTCTCCACAATTAGGGAGAGCAGTGAAGTGAGTTAATCTCAGCCACTTGTATACACACTTTAGGCTGCAGTCCAAAGATGAATGATACTGAGCATTATTGCCTGCACTCCCCAACCAAACCTAACGAGCAGGCATGTAGGAATTTAAGGATTGTGCAGGATTCAGCATATAGATCAGGCCAGGTTAGCAAGGACATGTTTCTAATCTGGCAAATTACTAAATTCCTGGTTAGGACAGTAATTAATACTGCTCTTGCTGTATTTCTGTATATCTCCAAGCACAGAGGAATTTTACAGAGCATACCAGGAATTTAGAACCTGATAGACTTCAGCTGCATCATGGAAGAAGCTACCACAAATGTGCAGCTAAGGATCTGATAGATATATAAAACTAAATTGTGACATTTGAAGGGGAGAGAGCAATAGCATGGGTTTTGAAACTACATAATCCTTCACCTTGAGTATTTCAACTCTGTTGAAAACAGGAAAGGAATTTACAGTATTTCTTTCAAATGGTAAATACTTTAAGTAAGTGAATGGAGTGGAGACTTGGATTTTATCTGAAAATCACTAGGGGATAAGGAAGGCAAAGCAGTGCATTCAAATACCAAAACAGCCTATATCATCCTGTTTCTCACAAACACACCTAAAAGTAAGGGGCACGTTGAGCAAAAGCATCTCCTCCTATTGTGAGGCTTCTGTATAACATTCAGAGGATTCCTTGGTCACCTTCACAGCTCCTTTGAGATTGAGCCAAAAAGCTTAAATTCTTCAATTATGCCTGGAAGTTCCAGTCAGTGTCAAGCAAATTATGTAGTTAATAAGGGATATCAATTTGTGCATCCATGTAAGTACTGACCACCCTCTGCTCATTTTTAATAGTTTTGAGAACAGCCACTGAGGTCCTGCTGTCTGCTCCTAATATTTAGTCTCTGCTGCATGCACTGTTCAGAAATATTCAGAAGCAGTAAAGTAGGACTCTCTCTCACTATTATGTAATGCAAAAGCACATGGGGCTGTTCATAAAAGCCCTCGGAGCCCACCCACTGCCTCACCTGCTGAAGACAGCCTTGCATTTTGCAAGCCCCACGACACCAATCTGCAATATGAAGGTGCTGAGAGGTGAACAGCACCACCAGTTTGGAGGAACATTTGGACATCAGACCCGCACAAGACAAAAGAACTAACAACTGAAAAACAAAAGGCCTGTTCATTGAAGGCTAAGTACTGGAGGATAAACATACAAAGTACTGTCAAAGCAAAGGAAGTAAAAGATAAACAGATGGAATGCACAAAATGGATCACCTGCATTACGGGGAAACATCAGATTTGTGAAAATACTATTTATCAGAGTATCGCAAGGATGAAACCCTAGGTAAAAATATGTGAGACTCCCAGGCTTACCAGGAGAGGGTTTTTAAGAGGAAGGCTACCAGGAAGTTAAACTGAGGTTGTTCAGCAGCATTCTAGGGCTCTTGGGAGGCAGAAAAGCATTCTTGGAGCTCTTACTGCCCAGCAACATCCACCGCATAGCTCAGCCCCCAGTGCCAGCTGGTCCTTTCAGAAAACTGTCCAGCTGAGTTTCCTCTCAGGTGATGTGTTCTGCCTTTGGAGTCCTTCAGACCTGAGCGCCACAGAGACACCTGACACTCTGGGTGTTGGCTTGTAGGTTTGTTTAAACATGACTTAGAGCTTTCTATCTCTGCAAGTAAACACCGCAGCCTGAAGTCTCCAACTACACGTTAAGAGATGTGTGCTCCAAAACCCATAAACGGTTGTGGGTTTCACTGGCCACAGCCATTAGATTCACTGCATCTCCCTAGGCAATAACACTGGGGAAGTTGGGTACTTGTCCCAAACTCACCTATCACAGCACCAAAAGGAGAGGCCTGCTTGGTTGTATCCAACACAGCTTTTCATGGCAATATTAGAATGCATCTGGTTCTCTTCTTCAATTTCTCCAGCATAAACACAGCACTGGGAATATCAAAATAGGCTCCATATCCAGACAACAGAAGAAGTGAGCCAATACTTACAGGATATATTTAGTGTATAGAAAAAAAGATATCTTTGTTAGTACTTTTTTGTTTTAATTAGAGAAAATTGCAATGTATTACACCAGCGCTGCAAGGCAATCTTCCAGGAGAACTAACTAAATGTATGAAAACACTATTACTGAAATAACTTAAGCTGAATTAAATGTTTTGCTGCTTTATTTGATTTGGCTTACTGATCATTTAACTGTCACTGAATTCTGAACTTAAGAAGTGGCAATGTTTAATGACAATAAGACATTGTAGATCATGTGTTAATGCTGATTAATGCACTTCCCAAGCGTGCTGGAAGCATTTGGCTTGCCTTGTACCTTACACTGTGCACCCAAGGCATGCATTCATCAGCACTACTGCTCTGTCTGTCATGTCTTATTGCTGAAGTAGTGCACCATTCTCAGTATGTTTGCTTTGAGCCTGCCTCAGTCAATTTACATTACACTGCCCACCCAAACCCACATTTTTGAGGTTCACCCAGCTCTTGATGATCAGGGGCCTGTATGTTTAATAACGTTTTGCTCTGCCAGTCTAATTAACTCCGGCACTGTATCTGCAGTCAGATAAAATGCTCATTTCACACCACATTAATTTTTATCAGCTGAACATTAAGCAACACAAAGCTATCTATGCTTGGTTTAATTTACATACTGACAGAGCTACAAAGAATTACTGCAGTGACTGCAAAGCAAATAAGTAGAACTGGCATCAAACATGGCTCCTTCAAAATGAAATATTGATTTGCAAGGCTGGCATCCCAAAGCGGAAAAGAGGAAAAGAAAGAGAATGAGAAATTACTTTCCCCTGTCAGCACTACAAAAAAAAAAAAAAAAATACACAGTTTGTAACCTGTATTTCTTTAAATGTTATAGCTTGAGAGGGGTATTAAAATTAAAACTTATTCTTCAATTGGCCAAGAAAAGTTAGAGGTGGTGGTAACATTTCTCATGACTTAGAAAGAAAAGGAAAAAGGGGTCAGGAAGGTGGGGAGGGACACGACGACTGTGTTAGAGAATACAACTTAAAAGATTTTCCTGCTCTTTTCACTGGCTAAATTTAGCTGAGCAGTCCTCTTTTTGTGGACTATGGCCATAAGTCAAATTTGAAGGTAGAATGTATGAAAGACCCCGGAATTCTAATATATGAATAAGAATACAGACGAAAAATTCTGGGAGCCTGGGATTTTATTCAGAGTCTAGCAGTGACCCTTCAGTGCTGTTTAAAAGCATCAGTGACCCCACAGTACCCAGAATAAGAAGTGTTCATACGAGTTAATCTGAACACATAAAAGCTGGCCACGTACATCAATCATTGCCAGCTTTTCCAGAACGTTGCACCACAGTAGTGAGGTGAAGACCTTAGCTCCAAAAATAAAGTATCCTGTCTCCACTCAACTGGCCAAAGTCAAACCTTCACTAAAGCTAATTACGAATTGCACTCCATTTAAGTGTTACAGAATATATCCTCCCTTGGGCTTTATCTCGTCTTCTGTTTGAGGTTAAAAAAAAATAGGCAAGTTCAACTGGGCTACATTGCAAAAATCTCACAGACATCTAATGAGCAAAATTAGTAAAGTAGCATTCTTCCACTTCTGCCTGTAGGTTAACGTCATCTTTCAAATCTTGGAGTTAGTGCCACTGAATGAGCCTCTAATGCCTTTTTCCCCAGTTCCTCAGCCGCTCTAAAAATTAAGGAATGACACCTCAGTACCAGGAAGGTTCCCACTCCCAAAAGTGCTCGAGGTCATCAGCACAAGCAGCTCCCTCACAAGCAGGCAAGGAAGACAACTCATAGATCCTAGAGGAGGACTGAATAGCTAATGTTCAGTGTTCCTTTCCTGCGGAAAAATATCCTGGAAAGGATTTTATAAAACTTCAGAGCTTTCCTCAGCTTTGTTAGGTGTGCTGGAGAGCTCCGACGTGGGCCCTGTTCTGCTCCATGGTTTTCTGGCTGCTGTGTCCCCACAAACTGCCATTGGCACTGATACAGTTAAAAGTCTGTGTGACATTTGAAATTTTCCCTGTGCCTGTCTCTATGGCTTCCTGTGCTTTCCTGCCCCTGCCTCTAAGTGAGCAGAAGAGCAGATCTACATTGGACTGGGAAATCATGGAATTGTTCCCTGAGGAAATTGGCTACTGCTGTGAAATTTTTCTTTGCTGTCGAAGTCACCTTTACGAGGAGCTCTTTTCTCTTCAAAGAGCAAATACAGTTAATAACCTCCTACCTAGAAGCACTAATATTCAGCTTGACTGGTAAGAGAAAAATAATTTCAAAACAGGACATGGTATTATAGCTATTTCTATTGACTGCAGTGCAGTTTATTATTGTATTCCAGCTATTTTGGGAAACAAGTCAACTTAAAATGTCATATTAATTATTTACAAAATACTGACATAAATGAAATGAAGATTTGACTGAAATAACAGTTCAGTGCCTCACTCTGCCTTCTTAATGAACATAACAGGGAACTGCTGAATAATTTTCTGCTTACTCTACCACAATCTTTCCTTCTCCTTTCCCTGCAAAATAGACCATCAAAAAAAACCTCAGGCTCAGACATCTCTGAATCTTGGACAGGTCAAACAGCATAATCAAATCTAGATTCCATCTACAGCTAGTGCTGGGGAACTGTTTGGTTTATCTTTACAGAACATTCCTTCAACATATGTTACAGTCAGTGTCTCAGGGCACACTCACTTTATTTTCAGCTGTGCTTTGAAATATGAGAAGCAAAATAGCCCCAAAATACCATTCTAACTAAAATCAGTCATTGTTTTGGAGTAACTACAATACAAAGAGTATTGACCCTTTCTGCCTTCCTTGTCAGATTAGGAGCAGGCACTTTGCTAAAACATTAAGTCAGTTGGAGCCCAAAGGATAACATGACTTCTAATTCAAGGTAACTGGAATAAAGAAAAGAGAAGGGAGGCTGATTAATTAGAACTGTATAGTGAACTAATTTGCATCCCTATTCTCACTGGTTTTCTAAAAAGAGAATCAATGTGTGTTTGTGCCTCACATCATCTGGCTCTTTCCCACATTAAAAATGACAGGTTTAGCAAGAGGAAAAAAAAAAGAATTTCCTATAAAAAGGTATATTTCCTATTGGGACACAGATGATTTTTACTGAAGTAAAATTTCCTTCATCACTGGTGAGTTTGGGATAAGAAGCATGGAAATTTGTTCTTGGATTTCTTCCAAGAACTAGCAGGACTTCCAGCACTGCTGTTACAGAAAATTTGAGAGGTTAATTTAAATGATTTCATGCATCCTGCCACCACATCATCTGTCGTGCCACCACTGCTGCCCAGCAGACAGAGCAGTGCAATCCTCCTTGCAGCTAAAGCCTCACCTGTGCCTGGGGTGGGCACCTGGCAGCACAGAAACGATGCCATCCCGCACCTCCTCTCTTTCCAGCCACAGGGAGGATATCCAGAGCAGCTCTCCCTAGAGAGCAGCAGGGCAAACAAGGGATAGACAAAGGAATCTCTGCCTTGTTTCCATCTTCCCAGCACAAGAAGAAGTAGAAAGCAGTGAGTCATCTCACTGAATTTTCCATTCAGGACTGCTGACTGAAACGCTCGCTCTCCCAGCTGCACAGAAACACCGTGTACTGTGTTGGAGGAGATCCCTCTCAATCCATCCACGTTTCTGTTTCAAATCACGTTTTTACAGCACTGAAATTTTACTAGTAATCCCAGCTGCTTTACTGAAGTATTTTGGAGGTCCAAAGATCCTCATAAATTTCCCTTAGCATTTAAAGCTACTTTAACTCATTTGAACTGAAGTGGCTCTGATACTTAGAAATAAATCTCACTTTATTACTTGGAAAGACCTGGGTAAATAATAGCCAGTTAAGTCCCCTGTGACTTCCTGCCTCAAAAAGTGATATGAGACCTTGCCAGGGCTATCACACTGAACTTTAACTCTGCTTCACATCTGCCTGAAATGCAGAGGTGGAAGAGTGGTCTTATGGTCCACTGTCTCAGCAACGACTACCTCATCAAAACTATTTTTTAAATTTTTTTTTTTTCCCCTAGTTTGTTTTTTTAAAAATTTCATTATCCAAAAAGCTGTTTTTCAAACTAAGACAAGACCTGCCATGAACTGTCGGCTCGCACCCTAGGCACACTTTCTAAAGCATTCCCCATTCCGTATAACGCTGGGGTTTTGGATAACATCATTTTCTGCCTTTCTTACAAGGGGGTACCTAATTTATCTCTCTGTATGTGTCTAATGTTAAAATGATCAGATTCCTTTTCCCCACCCCATTCCACCCAACTTTCTCTCCCCGGTCTCTGCTTTTGCCAGCACTTTGTGCAGACTCTGGTAACTGAAGTCAGTGCTTTATTGCTATGCAGGCTTCAGGAGTGAAACGTCACTGGCTGAGAGGGAGCAAGTATTGCTCTTGACAGTTTGGATGCTGCTTCCTTTCTCAAAGATGACTTTTTTGACAGCACCAGAAAGCTTTGTCTGTTTTCAAACTCTAAGATATGACAGGGATTCAGAATGCAGGATAGGACAGACCATGCCAGGTCAGTGTTTTTTGTCTACACAAGCTTACGGTCTCTTTGAATTTATAAACTAGCAGAGGAAAAGATGCTGGGGAAAAGGAGGGGGAAGAATATCTCAACTGCTTGCAAAAGGTCTGCTTTGCTCAGCCAAACCCTGATGTATTCAAGAGGAACCACACAGCCTTTGTTAAGCTATACATCCCATGCTTAATTGAGAAATGATTCTTAATAAGTCCTGGAGAGCTACAGGTCTTTCTATCTCTCAAATGGGAAACAATCATATCTCACGGCAACTCATTACGTATTCTTTTTGTACCACGAGTTGTTTTAAAACCGTGAAATTAGTTCTGGCAGAGTGTACAGAGAAACACCCATGAGATGAGACTGAACGAGTTATGTAAGGTTTCCACACATTCCTCACGAATGTTAACTCTTCATGGCTAGAAGTCAGCTTGCTTAGATGAAGAAATATTCACATAGTATATAAAGGAAATAGCTTTTTTCTTCTCTCCCTGACATTCTGTCTATACAAAATCTCCATCATTATGTTTGGCAGAAAAATCTCCTTTCTCCATTGTTTCTTTGATACTTTGTTATCATGAAATATAATTTATAAACTAATTTACAATATCTATAAATTAGTTGAGCTGCAGCTGCCTGTGGTGCCAAGTAAATTGACCCTTCTGTGTGGTACACTGCAAATTTCCAAAATGTATCAGTCATTAATATACATAATGTCATCCAGGAGCCCACGGGCCAGAACATAAAATCAATGTGGTGATCTGCCCAGAGGGTTGGACACTCCAACCTGGACACCTTGGGCCCTCCAGCAAGGACCACAAGTCTTTTCAAAGACTATTGCCACTCTACTGGTGAGCTTTTAGTCTCTCTAGGAAGAGTACCAGCCTTGGAATGCTAGCAGTGATTTTTGGGCAGATGCCAGTTAGTGAACTGAAAGCCCTCAAAGATGGAATTCTTCTCTTGTCCTGCTCAGCCTGGAGAGGTACAACAACAGCTGGGGTCAGGTTAAAGGCACAGCTGAACAAATGCACATTTGGAGCTGGGAGGAGGTTCCTCATGTGCTCCTGCAAGAGGACAGAGGGGCAGCAAACTGAGACAGGACTCGAGTTGAGCTTTGAGGGCTGTGAAGGAGGTCAGGACGGAGCTGCAGCTCAAGGAACAGTTATGATGGGATCATTGTCACTCTCCTGTTACAGTCCACTGCTGCCCAAAGCAACAAGTGCTGTGGTACACAGGCTGCAGAGAGAAAGGGGAAGGATTGATGACACTGAGTGCCAGGACACAGCAGGGTCTGCTTCGAAGTGCGTATTGCAAATTCAACTTTTAATTGCAGCAACACGTAATTGCTCAGTATGAAAAAAAAATCACAGGAAACTGGCAGTGAAAGCTTTAATTTATTAAATTACTGTTGAAAAGATTCTGTGTAAAATCTTCACTGTTTGCTAAACCTTTACGAGTGCAATCTAATGAATGAACTGCCTTTGCAGACCTGCTGAAGAACAGGCTATTTAAAGATGCACCTCCTTTTAGTATTTTAACAAGAAATTCAAATTCTTTGATAAAAACATAGTGGAATTTAAAAAAAAACCAAACAAACCCACAAATAAACCAAACAGAAACCCCCACCACAACAGAAGCACTCCAGTAGCTAGATTCAGCAGCTTAGATACATAAAAGTAATAAATTTTCATTATATAGCAGAAGGTGACCAACCCTTGTGAAAATAAAAAAAAAAACCAACTTACATATTACATTCATCTTAGTTTTTGAAATTTAAGTTTCCAGGATAGAAATGGCATTGTTTAAGGCCATGTGATGCTAATGAAAGAAAAACAGTAAATTTGCATTTTAATTCTAACAATCTTCTGTTAACACACTCTGTTCCATACATAATGAACAACAGAAGTCAGACACTTCCTGTTAACTGATGGGGACCGAAGTTCTGAGTGTTATACAAATAGCAAGAAGAAAAAAGTTTCATTGGCTTGTTCTAAAACTCAATTAGGCCATTAAAAGAGGAAACAACTGAAGTTGCTTAAACATTTCTCAAAGTAAATGGTACCCTGGAGTTCAGCAAAACTGTAGGGCTGTTTCCAAACATCTTATTTTCCTCTCTTTAAATGTTCTGGAAAATTGCTCTGAATATGATGCCAAAATGTAAAACTGCAAAACACAAAGGATATTGGGACTGTCTGAATTACAGATGTCTCTAAAGACTAATAGCATAAAGATGTGAAGCAGGTTGACCTCAAATGTCCTCATTCTCAACCTGTTGGAAGGTCTTTGTTTCTCATCGTTTACTTTTATACTTAGGCTGACTAGAGATGATGATAAACATTGATAGAAATCTTATTAAAAGAGTCTAAAATTATTCCGTGATGCAACTGAGCCCACTGCATGTGCCAGAAATAGATGAGATTGCTAAAATCCTGGCCAGCTTTTCTCTACAAGGTACAGCACTTGAGAGGAACAGGTGAGCAGCAGGCACCTCCAAATCAATATCCCCAGTGCAACAGGAGAGCTTGTGGCAGCAGCCAGCATCCTCCCCCAGCCATTAAAATTGAAAGAACCATTCAGTGGCAGCTGATTAAAAAAAAGAAAATAAAAGAAAAAAAACTCCTCTAACAACAAACACTTCTGCTAAAAAAAGAAAGAGACAGAAAATCTTTCAGGATGTCCTTCCTTGTTTACTACTGCAGACACTTGCCACACGAGAGAGCACAAGGAGTGAAGACTGATAAAGACTTCCAGTGCTGTAATTCAGCTTTAAAGTTATAAAAAAAAGAACAGCCCATAGCTCTTGGAGTTCTTGCATGCTACCTTTAAAACACTCCTGCTATTCCATTGCCTGTTGCTATTAACAATGTTTGGTTTATTTTTTTTAATGAAAGAGTTATCACTGAGGTTTGGAGAAAACCAAGGCAGCTGGTTGCCATTGTTTTAATTGCAGCAAAATAAAAACCTACATAGTTTAATTATTCTCTATTTCTTTGTCCATTCCAGAGAAGGCCACCACTTCTGGATGCAGTCAGGGGCATGGCTGGAAATCACTTTTTTGCTCCAACCCATACCTGATGTTTTAAACGTAGCTCTGACTTGATGCCTCAAATACCTTTCTGGGTGCCAACGAAACTGTGCAAGGACAGAAGCAACCTCTGCCTCCGAACCACACCACAGGAGCCTGCTGCACTCCAGTCAGATATTTCTGATGATTTGTGCCTTCTCTCCAAGCAGCAGGGAGCTGGGACTGCAGCAAGCACAGCAATGCATGGCCCAGCCAGCTGTGTCTCACACTGAGCAGGGACACCATCCCACAGAGCCCTCTCAGAACCTGCTCTGAGGCACTGGCAATGTGCTCTGGAACACCCTGGCTCTGTTTGTCCTCAGCAAAGCTCAGCCACAGCCAGCCCTGCACTCTCCTGTTCACAGCACCAAACCTGCCTGAGCCCAAGAAGCATTTGGATAATGCTCTCAGGCACACGGTGTGATCCTTGGAGTCCTCTGCAGGGCCAGGAATTGCACTCACGGATCCCTGGGAGTCACTTACCATTCAGGATTCTGTGGCTGCTCATTGCTGCTTTCACATGGCTAAAACCGAGATGAGATGAAGAGTCAAATCTTCCAAGAGGTGAGGATTTAAGTAATCTCACACTGCAAAAAGTACTATAAATGACCAGCAATGCCCTTCTCCTCCCACCATTTGAGCTTCTCTGAGTCTTCATCTGTGTGTGCATTTTGGGGATAGGTGGGAACAGAAGGAAACCACTTGCAGTCAAGTGAATATTTTTGGCAGAAAATACTTTTTGTCTGACTGTGAAAACCAAGACATGGCTTGAATTGTGATTTCATCCAAATTAAAATTACTTCAACATAACCTACAGCCTAAGATGCAGGTCCAGCTCATGGGATTCAGACTTGAGTTATCCTAATATAGCTAAACTACCTCCAACAGCCAAGGGAAGACCCTCCATCACATGAATCACTTCATGGCTCAGAGTCGGGTTGACAAGAACTCAAAGATACCTCACTCCCAAAGCAGGATCTGTAATTGTAAATGAGCAGCTATTTGTTAGCCCAATCCAAGATTCAGTATTACAGCTCATAAAAGTAAATGCAGACCCTCCCCTGTTAAAACAGTCATACCAAAACAAAACCCCAAACTGTGTATTAAAGAGAAGAATAACTAATTCAGGGAGTAGAAGATAAAAACATCCTATATTCCATATGATTTCCATCTTTTTATGGAAGCAGAAATAAAAATAAACCATAGCACCTTGTAATGAGAGTGGAAAGCAGCATAATTCATTTACCTTCACTTGCACAAGTATTTCAACTATGACTTTTATAGCTCATCTCTAAAGAGCCTGGGGTGCAGCCAAAGCATCTTTAATATGCATTTTGGTTGATGAAATACTGCTTGGAATACTCTCACTTTTCTTAGAAAAATCAAAGCCGTCAGAAGTCTAAATTTTCCACCCTTTCTCTATTTATAAGACACTCAGGAAACACCCATCAAGTTGAAAATAGTGCCTAGCTCGTTATCTGTTTTCATAAATTCATCTTCCCTAACCAAAGCAATGCAAGTGACCAGAAGCACTTTGCAAACACAAGACTTTCCATGTCAACAGGGCATTTTCAAGAGGCAATTACAAGCAATGAAAAATTAAGAAAGTACAGTTTCTCCTTTTTCTCTTTGGGCTTCTGCATGTTTTAAGCATTTTCATGCCCACACTCTCCTAATCCTTATTCAAGACAGACACTCACACACCTATCAAGGGCAGTGAACACTACAGTCCTCACACTGGCTCAACTCTGCTGTGTAGGTCATTATCTTGTACCTAAATATATCAGCACTTTCAAACTTCATTTTTCTACCTCTAGAATTTCCCCTCACTCGAAGGAAGGGAGGGGGCATAAGATCCTTCCTTTCTTTCTCCCCCCACACTTGTTAAAGATACTCCCACACTGCAGAGCTGTTACACAGTTCTGTATCTCTCTGAAATATGCCCCCAAGTTATGCTTTCATTTAGAGTCCTTTAAAGAAACAGCTTCCCAGCTGTGACAATACCAGAGGCTGAGTTAACTAATAAATACTTCAGGAATTTACTTGGGAGATTGATGATCCCTTCACTGAAGTGGAAGATAGAATATAGATATAGAGCATTCCTCTTTACGATAAATCATGTTCCCCCATGAGATTTAGACACAGTACACAAAAATCTCACTCTTCAGTTATAAAGTTATTTATAAGGAATGCATTGTGACTTAAAGAAGTTCCCGAGACTTGCTCAGAAAAGTACTTTTCTCTTCTTTGTAGGAAGTCAGAAGAAGCCTGACAGCAATCTAATCAAAACATGCAAATGAGGTCAACTTTCTTGAAGGGTTGTAGGATTTCTCCAGAGAAATTTACAGAATGTCCTGGCACAGAGGTATTTTCTTAAGTCGCTGACTTTGTCTTCTGTGGTTCTATACCATTCTATAAGGCCTCCTTGTCAGTTTGTACTCTCTGCTGAGTACAGCTGCCCCAGCTGGGGAGACACTTCATTTTTAATTTAATGCTCAACACCTCAAAGGATGGTGAGCTTCAGGAAGTGATGGAATGACAGAATCTTATATTTAGTCTTCCAAAGTAATAATAATAATAATTTAAATAATAAAGTATTCAACACTCCAACTTAAATTATTTCACTTCATTTAACATCAAGTTCAAAGCAAAAGCAATTGTTTTCTCCCCCTTCCGATTACACTCTACTGCAGTTCGTACAGAAACTGACTTTGCATGCAGACCAAGACAAGAAGAAAATAAAGTCTCCCTGGTTTTGGGGCTCTATTCCTTCTCTTCACTGTCTGAACCCTCCCTTTCCATGGCATTCGGTGAGAGCCTGATGAGCTGAAGAAGCTGTTAAGATCCAAGTGTGTGCAATGAGCACGAAGCCATTTTTTCAGGAGCCACAGATTAGCTTGGCTAAGAATTAGAATGAGCATTGGGAAACCTCCGCTAAGCAAAGGAAGGGGTCCTGTTAATAAAAGCAAACACAACAAGCACCTGCCATGCAATGGTTTATACCAGTGATATGTTAACACGAAAGATGAAAAATATCTCTGGTTTTCCGGCACAGTAAAAGCACACACTTCCCTGGATTATACAGAAAAGCTTACATGGAATATCAAACCACCTTATTTTGGTTTCCCACAGGCAGGCAAAATGGATTAACACACGAGTCTTCCTCCAGCTGCATTTACAGCAAAGCGCTTGATCAAGTTCTAATTTTCTCAGATTATACACAGCTTCCTGCTCCTCGTGTCTCTGTGAAAGAGCAGTGAGGATCTCTGGCACCCAGCAGCTTGCACAAAACCGCACCCCAGCACCTCTGTGCCGACACACCACACTGCACTCAACACACACAGGTTGGCCCCATGGTTAAGGAAAGCACTAAGGACCTGAGCACAAGCAATGCCAGTGGTGCCTGAGCCCATCAGCACACAGGGGACAGGATTTTCAGAGAGGCATATGCGATTTCCATGGAACACAGACTGAGCAAAAACACAAATACCCCCATGTTGTAAATATGATCTAATGAGGACACCGTAACAATTATGTCTATATTGTATCAGCTATTATCATAGCTGGATTATTAAAATACACATCAGAAAGGAAATGTAATGGCAACAATCCCGTTTGCTTATTCTGTATGAAAAAATTGATACTGATGCATTTTTAAGATTTCTGTTCACTAAACATAATTAAGCAAGTGAGTAGTTTCTCTATAGAACTGTCTAAACACTATATTTAACCCTTTATTTTTTAATACTTTCTATTGCTTACTCTAGAAGTTGTCCCTATAATTCTTCCAGAAAGTATAAACTTCTGTCTGCCTCTCAATTCACATGCAAATCTGAAGAGGCAGAATTTATCTCCATAAACAAATCTGTAATGATCCTGATGTCTACACACTTACAAAGCAGATGCTTAACATTCCAAACTGTGCAACTCAAACAGTGCTTGACAAGTGGAAATAACAGCAGAATACTGATCGTGACATCAGGAGTACCTGGAGATTTGTTTCATTCCCCCCCTCTCACAGCCCCGAGCTCTCCAAAGGAAAGCCAGGAAAGGAATTCTCTCTAGACCTGCACTAGGAGACAAAGTAGTGCAACCTCGCAGCTACAGTGGTGCAAATTACAGCCAGGTTAGGGAGGGCGCTGCTTTGTTAACCCTTGACAGCTCTGAGCTGGACACCATCAGCACGCAGGTTTTGTAATCCTGAACCAGCCACACGCTCCAGAGCAGCAGGTTGGCTGGTTGCATTACATTGAAAGGAAAAAAGAAAAGGTTTTTATTTTTGACAACTCTTGACACTAAACCTCATTTCACATAAATGCTAAAGGAAGAATTAACATGAAGTAGAATTTTTCTCTTTGCTCTCCTCCTGCTCCCCATTGAGAAGGATGTAATTTATTGAAAACCAGCTGATACTTTCCTGGCACAGAGATGACAACTTTTTTAAAAACAGTACCATCTTTTCTTCAGTTATACCACAAACGCAAGCATTACTCTAGACTTGAATGTTAAGTCATTTAACCCTTAGAATGCTTTCGAGCCACAGATCAAACAGCGTTCACTAAACGCCACATTTCTCTCAGGTTTTACTGCGTGATCACCCTTGCTTGACGGTGGAGAAGCAGAAGGTAGACTTCCCAACACCAGAGCAGGGGCTCAGGCAGGACCAACACACAGGAATCTGCTGTACAAGGCTCTCTCCTCTCACCAGCACTACACTCTCTCAGACAATGGGCCACAGTCTCCGGCCTCATAAAACCAGAATAAGTCATTGCATCTCCACGGAGTCAGATCTACATCACAGAAGTACAATCAGAATCAGACACAAAATATTTAATTAGATTTTGCATGTGGATTCTTCAGCCCACAGTGATTTAATACAACTGAGCCACTCATCCATTACAAAAAGAATAATACTGACTTCTTATTAAGAGTACAGATTAGAGGTAGCTGAGATGAAAGCTGGGGTCAAGGGGAAAGGTTTGTTTGATTCCTACACGATTCTGATTTTTCTGAATGCAAGCAGCACCAAGGCCAGGCTGGAAACCCCAAGTCCTAGAAGTTCGTTTCTGCAAGATCTGGCCTCAGCTACTAAAGCCTTTATGCAAAACAGTTACAAACAGCTCCACTGAATTCAAGGAACTAGTCACACGCTCAGTTTTAAGAGCTGAAAATGGAATGACACTTTTTGCTTCATTGACTCTAAAAGCCATCACACAATCCTCAATTCATATTATAAAAACATAAATGAGCTAAAAAAGCCAAGAAAGCTGTGCACAAGCTACAACTGCAACGGCCTTTCTGTGTCTCCAGATGCCAGCTGATCAATCTCAGCCAGCTAAAGTAAACAGCCACAAAAGCAAAGCACATTTGATCCTCAATATATTGACTTAGGGATTTCAGCTGTGCCAACAGGTCAATTGTTCCACTAGAAGAATAACGTTCTAGGTGTCAAACTGCATTAAGAATATAGAATACTTCTAGGGAGCCTAGTTGAAGAAAGAGTTACTAAATAACCACATGGAGATCAAATTCAGGAGTTTTACCTCACAGACTTTTTAGACAATGGATCTTTCAGTGTATGGAAGAGCTTTCAATTTACATCAACACCTTGAGAAGGAAGCCCAGGCTTTCAAATGCACAGAGCTGAATCCTGCACTTCCAATTTAATTAGGAAGTTACTTGTGGATTTAGAGTCAAAATGCTTAAGAATAAAGGGGACAGAAGGAAAGTGCAAGTAGCTTCCCTCCTTCTCAGTGTGTGCTGGATCCTATACAGAAATACTGAGTCTGGAAGCACATTGCCTAGGGCCAGATCTCACTCAATATGACACTGGATTGCTGTAGAATTTTAGGCACTTCTCAAGAGCTTAATGAACTGGTCAAAGAAATCCTTGTTCACCTCCACAATCTACTCACCCCAGTGAAACCATTCCCAAATGCTCAACAGAAATTCTGAATAAGCAACAGGACTTCTCCACAGATTTCGAGAAGCTGTCCAAGGCACAGGCACGAAGCCAACCGTGGGGACGGAAACTGAGCATATTTCATTCTTGCTGCACGGCAGAGTTGCCACTGCAACATGTTCTCCTTGTCAGCAGCCCACAGTTCTGGCAGGGGTAACCATGACAGACTCCCTCTTCAGAGTGGGCTACTGTACAGCATCCAGACTGAGATTTCAGAAGGTTCTTTACTGCACTGAATCAAAAGCAGGTTGTCTTTCCTGCCTTTCTGACACTTTCTTAGATGTGTGACATTGTTCCATTTTAAAATTGTTTTCATCTGATTACTGTTTGTAGCCGCAGTGCCAGGCAGCAAACAAACAAAAGAAAACACGCAGTCCATCATCCAAACTGTGGAATGCAAGATTGCCTACTTCAGAAAATTGTTCAATCTGAGTAGTAAATACAACTAAAAGACAGTCTCTAAAGGGGGAAGGAGAGGTGCTATTCTTAAGTTGATTTTTATCTTGTTACATTTTCCAAGCCCAAAGAAAAATACCTTTATGGAATCATCCAATTCAACCTCCTCCCTCCCCAAAAAGTCTGAACCCACCCAGCCAGAACTTGCAACAGTGCCAAAAGTTCAAAGAAAAACAAAGAAGGATTAATGCCCCAAAAATAACAGGGAGGCAAGAAGCTTACCAAATGTCAACTGATTCATTACTGATCAGTTAGACTGCAATTAGACTTTGCAGATAAGAAAGGAAAAAAATAGCTAATTTGTGTGTCTCTATGGCACTGCAAAGCCCATCTCAAGCTGTGACGGAGCTCACACGTTTCTCCACCCTGTACAGGTATGTGAGTTTGGTTCCTAGGCTGTGTTGTACTGCTAAAGCACCTATCAACCTACTGCTGGTGGTTTTGTGTTTGGAAAGCAGTCTGGGATCACAAGCCAAAAGAGGGAGAGAAAGAAACAAAACTTATCCACTCGCTTCTATCTGATATGCATAATGAAAAACACCCAGCAGCTTTTATGGCTTGGCTTCTGCCTTAAAGCAACTTTAAGAGCTGTTGGCAGTCTAAGGAACACCAGAAAACAGGTGAACAGCATTTTTGTTTCTTCCCTGGCAGGGAGACATAGAGAAAAAACTCCTCAGTTCTGATACTACCTTTAGATACTTGCTGCCAAGAAATGAAGAAGGTTGGCACTGTTACTTACAGTGGGAAAACCAGATATGGCTTAGAACTGCTAATGAAATTTTTATGCTACCTTAGCATATACTAAGTTTCGTATTCTTACCTCATTACATAACAACATCTGAAAATGTAAATCTAAAGCTTCAAAACCTTAAACATATTAGAAATCCTAGTATTTTAAACACACGAGTATTTCAGTTTTAGTCTTTCATGTTGCCCTTAAAAAGTTTTTGAACATTGCACAAGACAGTCATCAAAAACTCTCCATGGAATCAAAGGCTAATAAAAATGGATACTTGAGACTAAGCTCCAATGTGACCTTTGGGAATCTGAGTTTTACCTGGACTCAGATCCTTTGCTTGTCATCCTCACAATCAAAACTAGCTAGGCTGGTGTGAGCCCTGAATTTATGGGTTAGCTCCTTCATCTGAGTCAACAGAGCCCAGTCACAGCCTTTGTAAGAGTGCCATCTTTGAAAGGAAATGTTAACTTTCAGTTTTCACTGTGACAAGCAGAGTGAAAAACACGTTCCGGTAAAATGAGAATTGACACAAAGACTTCATTCAGCTCTACAGGTAAATTTAAAACAGACATCAACTCTTTCAAAACTTAAGTGAGACGGTACACTCTTACTTTCAGGTATATGCCTACTTCCCAATTGGTTTCCTACCATCAAGAAATAGTGGAAATCATAAGACAAATTACTTCCAGTGTAATTGTGCAATTATTTGCTGACCAGAATATTTGAGAATTGCTGCATCTTTTGGTTTTTAAACAGCAGTAGAAGAAAAAACCAGATGTGTACAACTGAGTTCCCTTTAACTGTTTTTGACTGAAAACAGACAACCACCAAGCTGCCAAAATTCTGTTATCCCCAATTTGACTCAAAAAGTGGAATTAAATAACACTAATTGCATGCAAATTTCAGTTTGTTAACATTTTTTCTTGTGTTGTGAGCTTACTGGGATTTGCTAGGATACTCATCTGTTCAAAAGGAGGGTAAATGTCACAGCTTCTTTAATGCTTTTATCTTCATCAACAAAAGCAATGAGCCAAGTACCACACGTCTCAAACAGAATGGGAGCCTTTCACTATCACTTGAATGACCATTATTGCAACAAGTCTGGATTCAAATATCATTAATGTGAAAAAGATTAAATCCAAACCAAAAAACCTAAACCCAAAAGCCAAACCCATCACCCAGAAAACTGGTTTTCCCCTATGTGCATAAATCAGCTGCCATTCAATGCACATTTGATCAACTCTAAAACAGGCTATAATTTACAGAGTATTGATCAGGTATATTTTACCCATTGAATCATACCCATCATCATCATTAGGAAAAAAAACCTAAGAACATCACTGCAATCATCACAAAGATATCACCATCCACTAAGTACTAGCCAGCATGTGAATGCAAGCATTTTTCCTGCTACTTCCCTCGAGTTGGGACAAAACTACTGTCTTTTCCAAAATGTCTTGAATATTTAATACTGCTTTCTATAAAAAAGGAGCTCCCTTTTTTGTGTGTCTCCAGTGCTTGCCACATTGCAAGCTTGGTCTTGACAGAAAAAAAAAGCAGATTACATTAGGTGGAAGCAAAACTACCCCTCAGAAACAAACAGCTTTTGGGAAACATTTTATGTTCTGAGGAAATGTTTAAGGCTTGGTAAGCAATTCAGCTACTGCTGACTTCATTACCTGAGGAAGAATGCAGGTGAAATTCTTTCTGGAAGACAATAGTTTGGGGGGGGAAGGAGGAAAGCAAAGGTGGTGTTTGTAAACTGGAGGGATTCAAACTTTGCTTTTCTATTGACTTCACATATGGGAGGAGGCAAACTGCTAAATGAGACTGTTTGATTTGCTGAAAGCATTAAATCATTCCCTCACAAAGCTGCCGGCGCTATGGTAAGGATCAGTAGGAGCCCAGGAGGGCTCTGGAAATGCACAGCCCGAGTTTTGCGGGGCCCAGGGAGGGGCAGGGCTGGGGGGAGCGGCACCGAGCTCCTTCCAGAGAGCTGGAACCCCAGCCACTGTTACCCCAACCCAACAGCTGCTGCCCCAAGGACTGCAGCGCCGGCATTGCAGGGACTGCCCGGATCCAGGGGAAACAGCAGCACTCCTGACTCTACACAAGCCTTAATTCTCTGAGCTTCTGCAGGCTGCCACCATTTCATCTCCATTACATTCTGGGCTAGCAGCGATTGGAGTGTCAGCATCACCTCCCCTATGGAAACTGCTCTTAAAGGAGAGGTTTAGGCTTACACTTCGCTGTGCTCCCACGGAAATGCCAAAATGCACAGGAACAGGCACAAGGTACTTCCAACGCTGCCTATCAGATTACTAGGAGAGGTATTCCTTTGATAAAAACCCAAAAAAAGCAATATTTCAAACTGAGTTTAAAACATTTGTTTTAAATAAGCTAATTGTGAAGAATATTAACTTCTAATTTTTTTACTGTGTTTTTATTTTTTTTATTATTACTTTTTTTTTTTTTTTTGCCTTAGACATTTTTAAGTGTGATAACAGATTCAGCAGGCAGTGCATTTGAGTACAGAAGATACATGCAAAGCTCCTATATTTGCTGTTTGGTATGAGACCCTAAAACCACAAACCAAATGTCATAATGAAACTGATAACAACATGGTCAGATAAACAGCTTTTTGAGAAACATCTTTGTTTCAGCTTGGCTGTTTCTACCAGATTTCTAGCACAATGATATTGGCATCTAAGTAACGGGGAGAAATAAAGGGTTCTTTGCCCTGCACCCCAAAAGTGTTTTCCAACACAAAATAACACTTAAGAGTTTCATGCTGTTCTGCAGGGCTGCACAACTGATTGCAGGACTCTGCAGTGCTGGTAAGACTAATCAGCTGCACCTGCATCATCATAATCTGGAAAAAAAGCAAGCAACCTGAAAAACTGATTTTAAACTTCATCACACATACGTTTTATTCATTTGACATGCTAAAATAAGGCTGCTTAAACTTTGTTTCTGCTGTAGTTAAAATTGCCATGTAATCGTAGATTGACAACTTGAGAGTATGACTGTCACTCCTGAAGGACACATCAGTACACTGCACACACCGTGAAGGTAAAATTTTATTGAACTGTTTGTGGCTGAAAAGCTGACCAGGTTGACAAGGATCTTTTGTTTTTTTGGGTTTTGTTTGGTTTTTCTCTCCCTACAATTACTAAGTATTGCAGGAACCAGGCAGGCTCAGGAACCAGCAGAAGGTTCTTTTTACTACAATCATGTATGGGCAGTGAGAATCAGCTGAAACAAAAGAGAAGACATTTTGGTAGTTAAGTAACAATTTGCCAATGTCAGAAGGATCATTTTAGATCAATATTTGCCTTCAGTCTGTAGTGACTTTAAATGTCCTAATTCTCAGGTTCAAGTAAAATACCACATTTTGGAAGCAAGAACTTTAAATGTGATCCACCCATGTCCTGTTAAAAATATAACCAGGATTGTGCCCGTGCCACCTCCTGACTGCAAAGCACTTCAGAAAATCCAGATGGGGTCTGTTCTTTGTCAGTATCTGTCTGAGTTCCCGTTCATCAATCAGTTTGCAATGACAACAGAACAGATAAAGGGGAGAAAATACTAATCAATTATGACAGTTTTGAAACATTCACCCCTTCCAATAATCTTCTTCCCACAAGCACAAATGAAAATTCCCATAGATCCAATTATTATGGGGCTCTGTGATAAAAACTGTCACCCACACCGACCCTGAGCTGGGCAGAAGCAAAGCAATATTGGAAGGGCCATGGGCACCTTGTGGAGCACAGAGCAGGGCACACAAACAGTCAGGGGTGACACAGGTCATGGGCAGCCCTCTGATGTCCTCTCAGGGACAGCAGGAACAGACAAACAGCTCTAAACTGAAGGAGGCTGGCAAGAGAGCTGAGGAAATCATAGCTATCCTCGGCGTAGATGAGTTTGGAAATGAGGGAAAAGATTTATGTTTTGATTTGACCGAAGTGCTCTGCATCTATGATGTAAAATTCTCATAAGCTGTTCCATCGAGATTTACACCATGAGTAAGGGGAAATACTCTGCTACTTTCATGTTATTCAAATTGGGTTGAAAGAGCTGAAGAATGACTAATACTGCAAGATTTTTACTACACCTATTCCCGAATGAGTCCAGGCTTACTTGAGTAGCTTTTGCCCAAAGAGCACTGCTGGTTAGAGGTGTGATTTTTTTTTTTCCCTTTTTATTTATCCACAGTACTATACCAGCAAAAACTGCAGCACAGAGGTAGTTATACCACGGTGTTTTTACTTCTGTACCTTACGGTATTCAGGGAACTGACAGAAGCTGCCTCATCAGCGATCTCTTACTCTTTTTTTTTCACTACAAATATTTATCTATAAGCCTGAAACTAATCACCAGAACAAAAATGGTACTTTTCCCCCTGTTTGGGACAGACGGAGGGCAGAGCAGGGAGCTGCACCAAAGTAACAAGGGTTGATGAGCACCGGAAAATCTGTGAGTTTAAAAATTCTAAGTACAACAAAATCCAAAAAACAGCAGAGAAGACTAAAAACCTCAAAAGGGCAAAAGCAAATGATAATCTGAATAGACAACATATCTAATAAAAAGATCCTTTGAGCTTTCATCTGAGACACGTGTAAGATCTGCACGACAATGGGGCTCATTCGTTAAAGTAACTGCTGATGGTAACACCAAATCTTTATCCACACATCTGTGACAGGGACAGATACAAATCTCTACAACCATCTTGGCAGCAAGATCACTGACAGTACCAATGTTTGCTGACATGATCACATTCCCAACACAGTGACTGAAGGGGGAGTGAAAGTGAGCCCCAAAATTACTCTCACCGTTTAACAAATCTCAAACCCCAAACAACAAACATGGCAAAAAACGTAATCCCAAAATTAAATCACGCAGAACCAACATCTCTGTCCTACTTTAAACCAAAATGTCATTATACCACAACCCTGGCCAGTTTCGGCTCTAAAGGTCAGGTGCTCTCAGCCACACTCAGAGCACACCGCAGCTCTGGCAGCGAAAGTAGTCTCAGCACATTCAACATAAACCCAACAATCCTAAGTATGGCACAACTTCAGCCTTTTCGCTTGGGTTTCTTTAGTTTCCATAAAACCAAGTCACAAAATATGAGACTTCTCCACATTCTACAAAAGCCTATCATTCTAATTGGATGAGTTACAATCAGCTGCTACAATTTCCCTGCAAAATTTACACCAGGTGCACAGTAATAATAATTTTTTAAAAAAATTATAACAATATTTGAAGTAATTGGGAGGAAAAAAAGGGAATTAGGTAAAATATTTAAGGACATTAACCATTCATTTCCTTGACTGTGAGAGCTGAGCTGGCATCCTGGTGGCAATGTGCTGAGATCTGCTGGTGCCTCTGCAGGATTTCAGTTGCAGGAGATAAAAATCTATTTTTTAACGTGAACCAATCTGGCGGGCTCTGGTTCTTTAACTATGGCAAGATTCAAAGCTCCCCCTTCAATGAGATCTAATGAGAATCAAGCACACTATGTACAGGACAAGGCTGTGTTACAAACAGAAAGCAGCAATCAAATTAACTTAAACCTTGAACTTGGAGAAACTCTCTGGCATCTGTAACCATGCTACCTTCCTTGGTTGTAGGTGTCATGATATAGTTGAAGTCCCAGATATTTACCACAACCTGAACTGGGTCAAGCCCTCAGTTTTGGGTCAGCTTTGAGCTGATTTAGAGAATCACGCAAACCTTTAGGTATTGCACCAACCAAACTGTGACTGTCTTGGGGTACATTAAAATTTTGGGGTCAATCTAAGTCCCAAATAAAGAACTAAACCCATGGAAAAACTAAGCTGAGATGCAATTTCCACACTGCCCAGAGGACGAGAAACCAGTGGTTTTTGCTGAATGCAGCTATCAGCCTCCGAAAGCAGACAGATTTTTAACTGTCACACACCCCCACATTTTAGCTTTGCATGCACGACATCCATATGCAATTGATGTAAGTAATCTCAGTAGCAATCTTGACCTCACACACTGAAGCACCCACATACTTCTCACACCCACAAACACTTTCTCCCAAAAGCAATTCATGGAACATAGAACAATATTATTAAATAAATGTTTAATCATTAAATGCATAGCCCAGAATTAGGGATGTGGGGAGCACTTACTTTTGAAGTGAAACATCAGACTAACCAGAAGTGCAGCCCAATAAACTCTTATGACTAAACAAACAAAAAGTGTGTTATAATTTTGGAGCAAATCAGACCCTGAAGATGCAAGGGATTTGCACAGCACTGATTTGTTGTTTTTCCCACTGCATGTGGCAGCCCATCATTCAATAGCCTGCTGCTGGACCCTGGTGTTTTACACAGCAATCTGAAATGGCAGGACTTTTGGGAAGTGTGGCAGTTCCTTACAGCGTGCCTCCATCCCCTCAGTAATGGGCACGCCCAAAGCCATGGGGAACACGCGCTGCACCAGGACAGGCTGGAAGTGTACAACAGATCCCTCCTCCTCCTCCCGGCTCCTGCCCAGGCTGGCAATAACAGCTCCCAGGGCTCCAAACCGCAGCCCTCCAGGGGCCACAGCCCCATTAGAAGAGAGCTGCTGGAAGGAGGCTCCATGCCCTGGCTGAGGATATCCACAGGGGCTGTGTACAGCTCACTTTTACCCAGAGCTTGGCCAGCACTGCCCCTGTGCTGCAGCAACAACACAGGAGATCCCTGCGCATTCCACACTTGCAGTAAAAGCACACGAAACACAACAACAATTGCACTCTGCCTTGCTCAGTTTGGACTGGAGATAGAAATTTTGGTCTCCCATCTGCAGAATGAAACCAATTTTTTCAGCCCAAACCAGTGCTCACACCACACATTTTACTGATGGGCTGTCAACGAGCTGACATTCCTGCTCCTGATTTCCTTCCAGCCCCCTTTTCCCCCTGTGGTGCATGTGGGCTGAATGCTTTGGATAGATTCAGTTTACTCTATAGTACAATAAAAAGATGGAAGGAACTCTAAAGTCCTGAGAAGGAAATTCTCAGAGAAATCCTCTCTTTCTTTCAAAGCAGTCCATCTCCTCCCCCTCTACTCCAATTCCCACTATATTATGCATGAAAAACCTGCAGAAGACTTTAAATAACTACTCAGGACTGGAATATTTAACCCTTCCAAGGCAAAAAACCCCAGTATTTCTTAACATCTTCTCACACTGTTATGTTCAGACCCAATCTGCACAGAATATTCAGTGCAATGGCCTTTCTGAGCTAGATCACAGATTTAAGCTTTATGGATATCTGGAACTCATCTGTGGAGCCAAGAGAATATAATGAGAATGTCTGCTGAAATCTGTGAGACACCTGTTTTCCACATTCCTCTCTACTCCCTGGAGCAAGTTGTATCAAAAGAAAACAACAATGCTTTATGAACTCCTCTTTCTCCTTTCATGTTTTCTAAAAAGATAAACAGCAGTTCCCTAAAGCCAATGGTTATTGCACAAGCACAGTAACTGTATTTAAGACATATATATATGTATGTATGTGTGTGTGTTTTTATATATATATATATATATATATTTGTATCACGAAACAGCTGCAAGTGAAAATTCAGAACACTTGCCCTACCTGCAGCCTATTAACAGAAAATTTCACAACCATGCTACAGGAAAATAAATCCAAAAGGGTTATTTTATATATTCACCCTTTTTTCCCACCCAATAGAAAATATGAATTAAAACCATGGGTTTTTACAAATTTTTTCAGCTATTCAAAATATTCAACTCCAATAATCTGAGCATTTAAATATATGCATAGCGATACATTTTAAATGAATCTGCGCCATCTATGAATATCTTACCAAGATAGGCATATAAAGTAAAATGTGCCAATTCTCAAAGGTCACTCAGCATTATTTTAACAAGTCTTCCGCTGACTTTCCATTAAGTTTCTGTACTGGTAAACAAGAACAGGTTGCCAAGTGCATTATGTGCGCAGGCAGTATGTTCTTCTCATTCCCCAAGATACGTGATAGAGTGCCTGGGAAAAACATCAACTATCAAGCAAAAAGCATTTTCACATTTTCGTACTCAAGGTGATTGTATCACTCTACTCATACAAAGCAATTTACTAGGATATTTATGATGTAATAAAGGGACAATGTGTGTCTTCATTACCTAATAACTTGACTATTTGGTTTAATTTTGTAAACAATCAAAGGCAGTTAAAACAAATAAGAAAAGTCATTGTGATTGCTCATATCCTTAGAGTGTCTGAACTATGCTCAGGAGAGCAGCCCACTTGAAGTAAAGCACTCTAAGTCAGGCTGTCTTGTTTCCCAGGCTGCAGAAATTGATAGTGCTCCTCACTGGAGCTCAATGACTTGTGCTCAGGGTACAGCTACAAGGACAGTCACTGGTCCTTGGTGACATCTCTTCTGCTTTCCCTCATTCTCCATTTCCAATACAGTAACAATCAAACCCATTATGGAGAAGGTCCTCTGTTAAAGCAGTGCTGAGCTTGTTCATGGCCAAAAACAAAAAAAAAAAAGAGGTGCTACAACTAGAAATTGAGTATTAAGTTCAGTTGGCGTTCTCTGCTCTTCTGAAGAGTGGCTGCAGCATAACTTGAAACCATTACAGAGAGCCTTCAACTACATGTCCCAACACACTTCCACTCACACACTCAACAGGAGCAATTTGCATGAAAGAATTTCCAAAGACTCCAAATTAATCTACTCCATCCAACAATAACCTGGGCTCCCTCGCAGTTTATCCCTTTCATACACTTGCCTTGTAAACTCAGCATGCCTCTTATTCCTTAATGAGAGTCCTCCAAAACATTTTCATCACACACAAAATAGCACTGCCTGAAACAAGTGGTGATAACATCATACTCAAATTGTTTATAGCATTACAAGAAATGCACAGCATGCTTTGGCTTTCATTCCCATGTCTTTAACTGCAGGATCCTCAAGTGGCTTTCATTTTCTGTCCTGCCTTTCACCCATCGAGGGCAATGAAGATCTCTCCACCAATAAACTTGTTGATGGTATTAAATAAGTTTGCACTTTGGGAGCCGAGGGCCATCACTGCACATCAGCTTACCTGTGCTAAGTGCCTCTGAGCGTGCTTCACAACCTCTTGCAAACATGTTTAAGAGATTTTTAATACAAAAGACTCAAGCAAATCTTTGTTTGCCTTCCTACTGAGGCATATACCTATAAAGAATTAGCTGAAGGCCACATAACTTCCGATCAGTTTATGTCTGTAGCTGATTTCTCAACTGAAAACGCTGAGAGGTTGGTTTGCCCATCCTGCAACCTTAATCCACCACAGGTGTGAACAAAAGAGCAGCATTCCTCCTAAATCCTGCACACATGGCAGCAATGTCAAAGTGAGATCGTGTCTATTCAGCAGGATGGGTGCCAGGGAGAGCTCTGGACCTGCGCTAGAGCTGTGTGTCAGCTTGCATCTGTAGCACATGCTGGTCAGCAGTGTGCTAAGCACCTCCAAAGGCAAGGGAAGGGGCCTGACTTCCAGTTCTGCCAAGCCTTGCAGTCAGTCTCAGCGCTGACGTGTACGAGTGTATGTGTTTGTACTAATGCTGTTTGCTTCTAATAGGGAAAGTGGCACAATTCCAGCATGAAACACACAGCAGTTCGGCCAAAGAGCAATCAGACACTGCCCTCTGAGCACAGCCTGGGACACAGCAAAGGAGTGAGGCAGCCCAGGTAAGCACTGTGCAGCACAGTGGGCTGGGCTGGCATGGACAGGAACACTGACCTGCACTCCAGAGCACAACCAGATGGATACAACTGATGGTTAATGGGGAAGGAATCTCAAAAGGAATTGTCCTCATGCATATGAGGACAGGTTTGAAACAACATACTCCAAACACAGAACAGAGTCCTGGCAATAATTAACCTCTGGGATAGCTTTTTCACTTCTTTCTACCAACAAAAAATTTCTTTTGGTTTCCATACTTCTTACAGTTCTATAATCCAACACACTGCAATAACTTCCTTCAGTGCCATTACGTTGCCTTCAAAATTGTCCAAGATTTGTTAAAATGTGAACTCCTGTGTTTGCTATCTAGGTTATGTTGTGTGATGATGCTACACACAAACTACCAAGTGAGAAATTCGAAGGGCCTTGACACAAGGAACCCACAAAAAGTCACCATCTTTTACACCAATTTGCCTTCACAGCCATTCTTTGTAACCATTTACAAAGAACTAAATAAGACTTGCACTGAATAAACACCTGGCTCTGGCAGCGCAAATTCTTAAACTGCCTTTAATCCAAAGATGTTGCAAATCACATTTATTTCCTGGACTTCTCTGGCACGTGCACACGCGTGTACACACACTTGTACATACAAGTTGCTGTCTCCTCACAGCATTGAGCCAAACTCATAAGAAACAGAACACAAGGGTCCTCAACAGCTTCAAGCATATCCTATTTCAGAGCTCCAAACTCAATGAATTGTGATTTAATGGCTCAATTTAATGGCTCAACTTGTCAGAGAGAAGAGGAAGCTGAAGCCAACACAGAACTCTGTTAGGGTTAGTTTCTACTTTCAACCAGAACTGAAGTCCATCATCCTAAGACCCTCCTACACTATTCACCTTTATAAATGGGTGGGTATCTTGCAGTACACACACAGAAAAACCCCAACTGTTGTTCAGTGATATATCACATTTCCTTAATACCAGCAGCATAACAGATTTATAAGGCTAAAATAATGAAAATGGCTCTAAAATAAGAAAACCCAACCATTGCATTTTCTGCTCTGAGTATAAAAAAATCTCAGAAAAAAAGCACGGCAGATGAAAGATGGGAGTGGGGAAAAGAGACAGAAAATATTTCTAGGTTCCTTAAAACAGCTGAAAAAAGCTGTTTATATGTAAATGTGCTTCTAAAATGCTGTAACTGCTTTTTGTCTGTACGGGAGCTCAGACTGCTTAGTTTGGAGACATTAACCATTCCAAGGTACATTCCCATTTTGCTGAACACTCCAGTTCATGGCAGTGCTCTGCTCAACACCACATCTCATCCTTTCAGGCTTTGCTCTCCTCCTGCTCTTGTTTTGGTTGTCTCTCCAGTGAAGGAGAGGAGCTGTAAAGGGTTACCAGCAGCAGGTATTCAGTAGTTATAATTGTCGTATCTGAAGCCCAGCAGCTCATTTTTGAGCTCAGTAGCACACCAGCAGCACCAGTTTGTTTCCACTGAACTCGGACACCTTATACTGGTATAGAACAAGCTACTCCATTACATGAAGACCTTAAGCTACACAGTGAGAATTCAGAGTTTTCTTCTCTGTGTTGATTTCTGTCTGTTTCTGATATTAAGAATTAGGCATTTGTGCAGCAGTAAGCCTGGCAAAGTAATGTATTCAGAGCTACAGTCACTGGCTCTGCTAATAACAGTAAACAATGTGGAATATCTTCCACATGAAGGGCTGTACCACTCTCACAGGAGCCAGCAGTGTCTCTTCAAAAACCTTTTCAGGAAAGCCTTTAGCACCTGATTTATGCACAGAAATGCAATGACGTCCAAAATACAAAGATACAAATGACCGAGAGTCCGCCTGTTGGAGTCCATTAGGAAAAATATAATATATAGTAGGACAGAAAATTCTCACCCGGTTGCTGTCAAAATATTTATACAGCAGATCCTCACAGAATTGTCTTTTCACCTCTCCATGTGGGAATACAAATTCCTTAAATTTAATGATGCTCTTGGTACCAATTGTCAGGGGATACATATGCATAAATAGTGTATAAATAACAGTCGTGTTCAAATTCCAGGAATTGCAGATGTACACTTTGCTTGCATTTCTTTTGAACCAGTTTTAGGCAACATCACAGAAAACTCACACTAAATCTGTGTTAATATCATGCTCAGGATCTAGAAAATCAGAAAAGGATGAATTTACCTCTTAATCATCAGGCTGGCTCTCGAAGTCACAGTAAGCTTTTTAACTGCTCTGGTCCTCTCAAAACAATGGGAAATTTGCATACAGTGATCATTCACCAAAGCATAACAGGCTGAATTATGACTTCTATTTCTGTTTTAACACAAGATTTCATGGCTTTGGACAGCCTTGGCTCAACCCTGAACTTTTTTCTTCTTTAAAAAAAAAAAAAAAATTAATTATAAGAAATATCTTTAAAATGATAAGCATAGAAAAATACTGTCTGACCTCCTGAAAGGGACTGTTGAAGCAAAACATTCACTCTATTAGAAATTAATAATACAACTCATCTATAATCTATTATTGAGTGCTTGAAGAACAGTTTGTACTCAAGTGGACAGAAATTCTCTCTACAACCCATTTATTGCAGAAGAAAAATTTAAGAGTAGTGTCACATTTTGAAAAATGTTATTTTATTGGCTGCAATTTTTCACAGTACCTGTGGGGACTGGATGACAGCTCAACACTGCAATTGTCCTTCATGTTGATATCCTTTTTTTTAGTTGAGACTACCCTGGGAATACACTAGAAGTGATTTATTTGTCCCTGGACCTGCGAAAGGTTTCAGGAAGGTGGAAATGGATGCACGGTTAGTTGAGAAGAAATAAGAAATGAGCCCGGCACACTTACTTAGGCAGGAAACTAACAACCAGCAGGGAATATTTAATCACTTCCCATTACAAGCGAGCGAGACTTGTGATGGCCCGTCTGGTCCTTGCTGCTCGCAGTACAAAAGCCAGGCAGCCTTCCTGCAGCCCCTGCCCCGCAGTAATGAGCGATCCTTGGGCTGCTCCTGTCCACTCCATCCTCGGGGCCACACCTGCAACCTGTGCTGCACCTGCTGCTGGCACCAATCTTCAAATGAAGAGACCTTCCCAAGCTACATTGTACTTAATGAGCAGTATTCAATGCTCCCTACCAATGGCTCCTGTTTGAACAAAATCAGCTGCTGTTCAGATGGATACTTACACCTTCTACCATCCACACAGCAAACTTACGTTCTGCAAGCCTATTGGACCTGCAGACTCTTGAGTCAAGCAGAACAACAGCTGGCATTCCCTCAGCCACAGCAGGTAAGGTGGCAAAAATAAAGGAAAGGCTAAAGTCATATTCAAGCTTTGCAACAGCTTTATATTCACCAGACATCCTCCCGAAAGCAGGTGTTTGCTTAAATAAAAAAGGAGATATGCCTTTAATTTAAGTAGGCCAAGTTTTATTACTATTTAATGAAATTCAGCCTTTTGGAATAGCACATTTCAAAAGCACCCAGACAGCACTCTGCAGTTTAGCTGAGGCTGGAGACTGGGGGCTGAGAAGGATTGAGGCAGTCTGTCTAGACACAACCAAAGGCAGGATCAGAACCTTGCTCTACAAATGATAATGGTACAAAACTCTCATTTGGTTTGATTCTCAGCAGGTAACTTGCTAACAACAGTAATTAGAATCGACTGTTAGTGACAAGACAAAGAACTAGAACAAGTTCCACAGAATTTCCTGCTTTTGGGCTGTTTATGGTCTTTATTGCACATACCTACACAAGGAAGTTGTTTACTACACGAGCCTCATACATAATCCTTCTCCCTCGCAGCCCAGTTATTACTGCCTGGACTATTCCAGCAAAGCATCCCCAATGGCATCGCTGCTATTTAAATACTCTAAACATGAGTTATGCAGACCCCCTACAGAAACATGCAAGTTTGGAAAAAATGCACTGAGATGAGCAGAGCTCATAGCGCACTCTGAACTGAAATGTATAAATAAATAAATAAATAAACAAACCAGAAATACGCTTTGTCTGGAAAGTCCTAATGCACACACACAAATTTCAGCTACCAAGCTCCACTCCATAGTGCTGCAATGTGTAGCATCTCTGTAATATATTTAAATAGAGTTAAAATGTATTGTAAGGCATAACTAATCATTATATTTTTAATATCTTCAGCTAAAATCTGGCCATACTGTACTCCTTGGATGAAAGAATTGCAGATAAGTAAACAAAGCCTCTTGAGCAAGGCAGACAGCCCTGGTTCCACCTGGAGCAGCACAGCACATCACAGCCACTACACACCATGGGCCCCTTTTCCCCATCATGGCACACATGCACCTCTTAGCAGCAGAGATTTCTGTATTTATACAGCACACACCCATTTTACAACCTGCGGCACCCATTACAACACATCATTTGCAGAAAAAGGACATCAGAATTTATCCATGCTGCAAATTATATTCCTGTGCAACAATAATCACGTTACACCCTACGTGCAGTATGTTGTCACTTGTTTGTCCAAACTTGTTACTTTGGATGATTATTTAAGAACAGTTTTCAGACTCATTTTCAAAATACACTTCAAATGCTCAGCAAACATAAACTATTCCCTTTTTGATTCATAACTTTTTCAAGGAATCGAATTAATTTTATACTTCTGAAAATCAGTTTTTATTTATGCAGAAAAGTAAGTCTTGATTCTGAGCTACAATGAAATAATTTTCTCCTAAAATCTATTGAGAATGAGTCTTGAGCCCTCAAAAATTAGAAAGTCTACTAAAACAATAAGACAGAGAATAATAAATTAATTATCAAGGTAATGGATTTGTTACCACTATTTTTAGTACATAAATCACAGGATACTGATAGAGCAAGCTTGAATATTATTAGGTTTTTTTGGGGGTTTTGCATGTTTTGCTTCCAATGTTCAGGATTACTGTCACAAAAGGGAAAGCACAGCTTTGTGGCCAGGACATTGTACAAGAACACAGCATTTTTGTTAACTTCTCTTTTAATTCAGTACTTTACAAGGCAAACTGCATTGCTGCCAAATAATTTTACATTATAAAAATGAAGTGCAGTCACTGAGATCCAGGAGCAAACGCTCTGTATTTTAGGCTTTGAAAACAAAACATTAGCTCTGTCCTCAGATCTGCACTCAGGAATTTTCTCCCATACACTCGGACACCTTCAAAATTAGACCAAGGTAATTATGTGATGAGACAAGGGAAATGAGCGCGTAGTCACTCATTTTAATCTTCAAACTATAATAAAAAAATACAAGTCTAGACAGTTTCTGTCAAATTAACTCTGTAGAAACAGTTGTTTCCTGCAATTCAAATTATATTTGGCAAAACAAAGCCAGAATGACTTGGACACTGCCACAAACTGATACTTCAAAGATAAAACAAATGGATAAAGAACCACAGGCAGCTGCAGACCTCTAATGCTCCATGGGTAGAATTTATATCAATTTATCTACAAGAGTAACTATTCCTGTGCAGTTGGAGGTTTTGAAGGACTTCTCCAGAAAACATCAGACACCATGTTTAGCTGTCAGGGTACTGTCTGTCCTTCTCATGATACTCCCAGGAGCCATAACTTGTAGGGACGGAACGATTTGGGATGCCTGGCAATTCAATAAATGTCTTGACGATTCTGGCTCCATTCTATTTTTAGAAGCATAGAGCTCTCGGAGGGTAAAAAAGTTTTTTTGAAACTGAGGCTGTGAGTTTTGATTCAATATTGTTCAAGGCCACTCAAGCAGATTTCTGGAAGTCTGCTGCTAAGCTTTTGAGCTCAGCTCTCAAGTGCAATGTGCTCTAAATACATGACCTGCATTGAACTGCTGCCCCAGCAAGCTGCAGCTATTATTCACTTCACAATACAAAGTCCACAGCACTTGAAGGCTTGATCTACATGATATATTAAATACTTCTCCAGCACTGCTTTCTCTAAGAGAGCACAGCCATCCACACGAGGCACAACTCCATTTATCCACTACACCTCACAAAGGCATTTCTCAGGTCCTCCACCTCTTTCTCACCTAGGTACAATTCTTAGGCAGAACATGGTAGAAAAAGAAAAATGTTGTGTGAGATACAAACCTACAATGTTTTCTGTCCTTGAATGTAACTCTCATTACAACCTCTGTCCAATGTTATCAGCATTTCTATGCCCTCTGTTATTGTTTATGGACTGAGTCAATTAATTGGAAATTAATTGCTCACAAAGGGAGGAACGATTTCTAAACAAATGTAACATTACAGTTTGTTTCCAATGCTTTTGCCTTGATTCCCTCTAACCTTACATTTACAAAATGAATTCTGCTAGAGATTAAGGATAGATTTTGTCATTTCAAACCAAAGCTATGCATGGTATAAAGTAATTAGATAAATCACATTTCTCCTTTAATTGTTTTAATTCACAAGACAAACACATTTTACATCTGATGACAGGACATTTGAGGCTCTCTCAAAACATAGAGACAATCAAATATTTATTCTTAAATGAATGAAAAAAGATGCTTTCTCAACATACTGGTATCCTACAGTGGTTCTGTCCAAAGAATATTCATGAGGTAACTGAGCAAAACTCTCTTTGAATCAATTATGGTACTAGAAATGTCATCAAGATGCTCAAGACCTGCATTATTTTTCCCCATCATGCTGTGAGCACCTGTGACTCGGTGACAAGCCATTTATTTGCAGTGCAGGAGACCTGCAAGTTCAAACCTAACTTTGCATCCCAACTCTCTCAGGACACACCTTCATGAAAAACGAGCGTCAGAAGGAGCAAGCTCCTCATCAGCTGCACTTGGTGAGACTGATGAGCACCTCTAACACGGAAAGCAAAGGCGCTAAGAAAGGACACTGGAAAAAAAGCTTTGTTCATTGAAGTAAAATTAACATTGTTAATCAAAAAAACACAGATCAAAAGTTCTTTTGCTCTTCCAGGGTTTTTTTAAATGTAGTTGAGGATTAAACACCTGACCATAACGAGGCACTAGAAGCCCAGCCCTGGGAGAGGCCAGAGCTCACAGACTGCCGCCAAGCCTGGGAACTGACTGTGGTGGGCAGGAGAAGGGAAGGGAAGGCTGGACAGGGCTGAGGATCACCTGACTCTCAGAAGGACAAACAGGGAATGCAGACCCACCTGTGGATTACTGCAAAACCAATAAAGCTCCCATGAGAAACTAAAGTAGCACAGGTCTGTGCTGTACATCTTCACAGCCTGTGGGAGTGCAGCAAAATAAATCTGAAGGGTACAATCCCCAGCCAGACGAAGTCAGATGCTGAGACCATTGAAAGTCACAGAATTGGAGCAGCATGGAGCACAAACATATTCCAGTGTTTCTCCTGAAGGACTCTGGAAGCAGCAAAGCCAGTGCTCATGGCCATCAGCTATATGCATTTACAGCATTTCCTGGTCTGTCTGGGTCATACAAGGAACTGATCTATTCCAGCTCTGATGCTGCCATCAGCTCACTGGCTTATTCCCCACTGCTTTGCTAGCAGAGGCCAGAACACATGCCACATAGTTTTCCCTTATAATTTCCCACCATTTCCCCCTTACTTAAAAATATGATGTCACATTTTACCAACGTAACCACAAATGTAGGCCTCATCCTCTTGATCTCTTCCTTAAGATGTTAGAGAACTGTGTGACTTTTGGGTCAAATTAAAACAAATAGGTCAAGATTAATTCGTATCACTGAAAGTTACCATGACTAAGTTGGAATCTACCACATCATTCACCCCTCAGTGTGGGCTATACCTGGTGGAAGTGGGGGCCTGCTTCATTCCTAAAACGACAGATTTTATCTAGTAGGGACAGTGTTTCGTCACATCTCCTCCATTTAGCAGTTGCTTTTTCAGAAATGGTAGCTGTGGAAAGCACTGCTAACAGAGTCAGTCTCCTCATCAAGTGCAATATGCACTCCCAACCTTCCCTCTCCGCCCCCAAACTGCTGTGGGCACTTGAACACACCTTTGGGCGAGGGCAGCTTTCTTCACTTCAGAAGGAAATACCTCTGGAGAGAAAAAGAGAGGCTACTTCTCCCTCCCCACTTGACATCACTAACTTCCTCAGAAGAATTACAGAATCCCCCCTGAAGACTCTGAAATGCCAGTTTTTCTTCATGGTTACTTTTCTACTCAAACATAGGTATTTGCATATCTGTGTTCCAGCTCCACCACAGTGATTTCCATAATAGTTCAGGAACAGCTTTTTTCAGAACATTTCCAGAACTGCCAGAAGTGAGAAATACCTGGTATTTTACCAGAAGCTCATTCCCTCAAGAGATTTCTAGACAACTTTATCAGAAGAAGCTCTGCAAGCTGTCTCTTGTAAGGTTTTTCCTCTAACAAAAACTACTATTTCTCCAAAAGCAGAAAATCAGGGCAGAATAAAAATAATGGTAAAAAAGGCAGAATAGTTTCTTACTTGCCTCTCTGGCATTAGATAGCTATGACAGGAAATTTTCATCACAGAAATTCTCCTTTACTATAAATAAATATTAATTTTTTTTCAAATTTAACCCATATTCTTTGCCAAAGGAAACCGCTATTTATTCCCCAGACCTGAAATTTAAATAGGATGGTATTTGTCACAGTGTTCATCTGTTGGGTCACTGGACAAAAACAAGTTGTGAATGAGATATTTATTTGGGATATTTAATGGCAATCACTTGAATTGTCCCTGAACTGAGAATTTTTTCCTTAAATTTTTGCACACTTAAACTATAGAGAGATGCAGTTCTTCAGCATGTGTCTAGCATTAGAGCAAAATGACAGTGCTCTCCAAGATACAAACATTACATTATTATGTTTGATATAAATGAATGTGATTTGCCACTGCAATGGTTTGAACACTCTGTGCAGCAAACACAAACTGTGTTGGTTTACACCAAGTGCATTCAGTAGAATTAAGGAAAACACTGGAAAGCTAATAGTTGAAATAAACTGAAAAGGTTTAGAGGACAGAATTGCCTTCGAAACTTAATTTTCATATCACCTCAGTATGCTCTATAATTTTTGGGTTTATTCAGATTAGAAGAGATAAAACAACAGTGTTAATATTAGCACTGGTTAAGAGTCAGCTGTTTTCTGAAGCAATGGCAGCAGATGGATCAAGCACAGTGTCAGCCCCACAGACATGGCCTCCAGAGCAGGGACAGGACAGTTTGGCAGGAGAATGATGGGAAATCATGGGAATGGGATCCCAGATCTTCTGAGCTGAACAGCGTGCCACCTTTTGATTAGACCCACACAATATTGGTAATGCAGCCCTGCTGCCTGCATTGCTGTGCAAGATGAGCACAAGTGCAGAGCCACAGATAAAAACTGGAAATCTGACATGGCTGAGCTGTTCTCTGCGGATTCTCAGCACTGTCTTTGCTTTTGAAAAGGGACATGGAGTTGGACATTTGAGTCCTTCACAAAAAGGAACAAACAACACGGAGGCATTTACAGAAGGGCATTACAAGAGAGCTGGTTTATCCCCCTTAACTAACATAACCACCACAAAAACAAGGCTTTCTGGTTACCTGTGCAAAATATGAGAATATGGATTGAAATTTCATAGTGGGCATTACTCTGAACACAAGGAAAAGCCTTCATGCTTAGAAAGAGTAACAGAAAATTCACAGTCCACTGCCAAGAAAGCAAGATGCACTTCCACAAACTGCTGAGCAGGCCACATAACACACTCAATGAAATCCAGACTCTAACTGCCCTGTGGGCTACACAGTGAAGTGGAGACCTGGGAAAATCCAAATCTCCCTGCTTTTTCACAGTAAACAATTCAAACTAGCTTTTCTTCCTCATTCCTGTATGTACATGAAATTCATTAACAAACATGCATCGAAAAAGGTGCTTGAGGACAAATCAGTAATTGCTCTTTTATAACAAATCAGAAGTTACTGAGAAAACCTTCTATAAAGAGTCTGTCAAAACAAGTCCCTTAAGGATTAGCAGAAGCTAAATCCTCTGTCAGAGATATTTTTCTCAACAGCAGTTTAAAGGGCCTTAGTATCAGAAGATCTTAGAAAATATCCCTTCCTGCTCTCAGAAGGGCTATCTGAATAGTGCTGCCTCCTTCAGAAGCACAGATTCTATTTCTTCCCCTTTGTGTTTATACAAGCTCTACTCTTCACAGCAAACACAGCATTTAGCAACTACTAGAGCAACAATATTGATTCATTCCTCAATTCACTGCTATTATTATTGGCTAGGACAGTACCTTTAGGAACATTTGCCTAGCATCAATGGAAGGCAATTAACAACATTTGAGCTAGCTACATATTTTCAAATAATAGCCCACATTACGTCTAGGGAATACACAGAGTCAGATTATTTATTTTTTTAACGCAGAAAGAGTATAGAGTTGTCTTTGCTAGTCATACAAGTCAACATTTGCTCTTTCAATCCGCAAGAAATTTTTGTGGAAGATTGGTTTTAAATAGTCAGAATCTTGACACATGTCAAAGCCTTTCAAACTCACAGTTTGAGAAATTAATATTTAACATGCTGTCAATGAGAAGCCATCATGTTTATTGTCTTAAAGTAATTTGGACAAGTCTTTTATTTTGACTTGTCACTTGAGCTTACATCACTAAGAGAACGCAGCATCTGTCTCTCTGAGAGCTGCTGGGAAGTAAATAAGTGCCATCGACAGGCACTGGGAACGGCACAGAGCTCTCCCACACAGAATGGACCAGCCTGTGTCAGCACCAGCACAGCCACAGCCACCTCCAGGGCTGGAACAGAATGTGTGCCTTTCCAAATGCTTTCCTGATTGGAGTTTACCAAGCTTGCCTGGATTGGGTGCCCCGAGCACTAATCGACAGCGAGACAGAAAATCGCTCCCATGTTTCACTTAGGAACAGACCCCCTTCTTTGCCAATATTTCTGTTTCTCAAATACTGTCCAAACCGTTTCCAGCACTCAATTTTCTTTTCACCACAGCAATTCCTTTCCAGAAAAGAATACATAGAAAAGCCTTAGGTTGGCGAATTATGTACCACCACAACTATTAATCAATAGTTGGTGTAACCTAAAAGCAAACAAGGGTTTTGTTTTTACACCACAAGTGGGCCATTAAGGAAAAAGAAGAGGTGGCTGTTCACAGAATTGGAGCCTTTTTCTTGATCACAGAACTGGCAGTATTTCCTGCATAGAAAGGGAAATCTCATCTTGAAAGCAGCTCCTGCACACGGAGAGGCTCCTGCACACAGCCGCCAGCCTCTGGAGCACGGCTGCAGTCACTTGGAAAGAGAGTGACTGATGCAGTACCCACACAGTCACTGCATTGTCCATTTGGTTTTGTACCAATCTTCTGCTGCTTGTAAAAACCATAAATTTGTGGATGTTATCACACTCCGGTTCATCAAATCAAGCAGACACGAGTCTAATTGATAACTTCCTGAATTCATGATCTGCATGTTAAGTTTCTGTTGCTTTTTCCCCATAGTATCTCATGAAAAGGACTTCTATAATTAATATCTCAGAATGCTCAAGAGTCCAAAGTGAAATGCAGAACCTTTCCAATGTAAAGCTCAATATAGAAATAAAAATAACTTACAAATATAATCAATTTAAGAACAGTAACTTATTGCTATTTCTTTTTGTTATGAAAGGAACGTCTATGGCCTGATCATAAACAGGTCACCAAGTTCAGCAGTGGTGATTATTTGGCTCACTTAGCAATTCTGGAACACATGAATCATATAAAAGACATTCTCTAATCACATACAAATGCTTCTGGTACAAGCACCGATGGCACACAGCACCAAAACCTTGTTAAAAGAAGAACCAAATTCAAAACTTTAAACCTTCTGGCTCCTGGTTTTCAGCACCTTAAATAAACATGAAACAAGTATTTTTCCTTGAAAAAAACTTGCTTCCAAAGACCTTGGGAAGACAAGCTCACCTGGCTACTGACTGACAGGAGACTGTCAGCAGCTCAAGTGTCCCCGTGGTCAGTGCCACTCTTGCGAGGTGTGACAGAGTCAGACACGTTGTACACACAGAGCCGTCCCTCCTGTCTGACAGAGAGCACAAACATCCAGCCCAACGCAGCTACCACGAGCACTAACACTTGCAATGTTTTTATAGAATCTCTAAAATGGGAACAGACATCTCTTCAGGATCTTGGCTGCTCCACCAATCCATACGCTTGAACACCTACTGGAAAAATCAGAAATCTGAAGAATTTGCACAAGGTACTGCCTTAATCCACACATATTAAAGAGCTCTTTGCAGCACTGCCTAAGTACTTATTCTAATACAAATTGCAAAGAATTTGCATGAACCGTTCCATTAATATATCTTTTATAACTTTTATTATGTATTTTCCAATAATAAATAAGGTTTATTTTATAAGTTAACAATATATACTGTTACAGACTAATGTTTTTGCAGCCTAAATTCTACAGCTGTAATCTTTGAACTTCCTGAGAATTTTCCAATAGATGCAACAAAAGGAACTGGTGAATTCTAAGCTGATGAGTTACAGGCATCCTTCTCTAGTCAAAGAAATCAACAGGAATGCAAAAACTGTCAACTGCAACATTACATTTGTTCTGATTGTAAAGCTGAATGCCAGGCCTCAGAGGGACCTTACCAAAACCAGTGCACATTCCCCACCCACTTCCCTTCACACCGTACATGTTACTCCACACTAAGATGTGCTTTTCTTCAGGCATCCCTAAGGGGAATCAAGTTAAAATGCTTACAACATCACTGGTCAAAGATGTTGACAACATAAATTTTGGCTCCAAGTGCTAACTGTTCAGACATTTTACCTTTAAAATCTCTGCCAATAAAAGGCTTCACTGCGAAAGCAAATCCATGGCCTAACTTTAGACTGCGAAGTTAAGAGTTCTCCTGAAGGACCTGATTCCTTGAGATGATACTTCATAATATCATATATGTAAAACCCTCACCTTGCACCCTTAGCAAGGCACACACAGCCCTAGAAGCCACTGCTTGGTTGACTTGTCTGAACAGCCAAAGATTCATTAGCATTTCTCAAAACAGTGACAATGCCTTGGATATTCTACCTTAAAAACAAGAAATCAACAGAGAATTCTCCTTGTGTAAGTCCATAAGCTGATTCTCTATCTGCAGAATAAATCACAGACTTCAGATATTTTTCTGATTCATCACTAAGCTAACATACATCTCAGAACATTTGATAAATAATTTTCTGAAGCATTAATAATTATGGCTTCCCTAACACAGACTTCAAGAGAAAAACCCCACTGTCCTAGATTTTAAAGGAAACATCTTGTGATAGGCAGTGAGTTAGAGCAGCACAGTCAGGCTCTGAATGTGAACCATCCTGTTTCCATCAGTGGGCAGCTCTTCAGCTCCCAGCCGCTCGAAATCGTACTTTCATTACAGATCTGCTCAGAGGATGAGCACCTCTTTCCCTACACTGTTTGGATGAGGCAGAGCAGCCACCTCAGGGCACCGGGGTTCCTGTGCCTCTCATCCTAGGGGAGCAGCGGAGCCCTGTGCCGTGCCCTGCCTCCCAGGAGCACATCTCCGAGCTGCAGGGAGCCGAGCCCATGCTGCGCCTCGCCCCGCTCGGCAGTGTGCTGCTGCAGCGTGGGCTGGGCCCTCCTGGAGCAGCACTCGGGGACTGCCAGGGTGCAGGCGCAGCTCCTAGCCAGCTCTGCTCGCTCTGCCTGCAGCCTGGCAGCGCGCACGGAAAATCCTTTGCGTGGCCAGAGAGGGCACAGAAAGAGTGCAAACAGCAATGCAAACTCACAGTGAGGCCACAACGTAAGGAACTAAAGATTTCGAAAAAGTTCAAGAAATTGAACAGATGAGTCTTATGTGAATCCTCATCAATTTTACTGAGGAAAATCTCAATAAAATCCTTGAATAAATCGTGATCATTAGTGAGTTTTGAAGCAACAGAGTTATGTACTGAGCAAGAACTCTGGAGTGCATTTATAAAGTTTCCCAGGTGGGAAAGAACAACTTATTATCTAACAAAGCTACAAACCGAGGCATGTCAGCCTTCACACCACAGATACACTCCGCTGGAGCAAAGCAAATACCTGGCATTTGCAGACACTGAACTCTTGCACCTGCCTTAGAAAATAATAGCAAAATTACAAAGTCCCAACCTGAAAAAATGTAACTATTACAAGAAGAAATTCAGAATATCTTCGCTGGTCTACAAGACCAACAAATGACAAAAACGAAAGGTATCGGCACTGTAGATGCAATGTAGGGGCTGGCAGACACTGCTGCTCTTCCTGTGACAGTTACACGCGCTTGGGTCTTTTTCAAGCTGCTTACAAGGGTTCTGTCAGATCGTAACCTTCAGACTCCAGACCAATTTGCAGTGTCAGTTGCTCGCTGCCTTATAGTTCTCTAATTCAGCACAAGATTCATGGGCTTGGCACTACATAGAGAGCAAAATTATCCAGGGACAGAAATACTTCTATCAAACAAACCATCCCATTCCACGAGAGGCTGGACAGAGTCAGTCCTCTGATACACAACAACTGCAAGTTTTTTGTGTCACCATTTCAATTTCTGTCTCATTTACTAGGCTCCCTGTTCACATTTTTTAATCTCAGTTTACTAAATTTCAAATGGGCCAGGTAACTGCCTAATTTTGGTGAAATTTAGGCTCAACATAAGAAGGAGGGAAGTTAAATAAGAACAAAATTATTTGCATTAACAGGACTGCTGATACACTGAAGTTATGGAAAGGACTACTGCACCACCCTAAATACATCTGGAATGGGAAAGTGCTGCATCAGTGGGAAATACATTCAATGGCCTTGGCTTACTTTGGGATTACAGAACCATGGATGCTTTGTACAGTTATTCACACAGTCTGATGGTGTAAGAAGCTTTCCATTCGATCTGAACAGGGGAAGTTTGGGGTAGCAAAGTTCAGTAACTCACCCCCAACAGCAGAACGTCCCTCTGCCCAGGGGAAGCTCTGTGCCACCTGCTTGAAAGCTCACTGAGGTTCAGAAACCTCCTCCAGGTAATGATTGTACCAAACCTTACGTAACTCAGTTCTTTCAGAGGACTGTTCTTGATTTCAGGAGCACTAATAGCAAAGTGCTCAAACAAAAGTGATCAGGAGCATGTGTCCTACAAACAGAGTGAACAGAGACAGGCTGCACAGAGATCTTCCACTTGTAAACCGAATACAATGGGTTTTGTGGGAGAAAAATTCTTGTGCCTTTTACAGAAACATCCCATCAGCAGATATCTGAATTAACAGTCACTTTTGTACTAAAAAAATCAAAATAAAAGTGATGAAAGCATCCCCTCTCTTCCAGATTAAAACCCCATTAATCAATTACCTTTTCACCACATCTCTTAACAGCTTTAAGGTGATCAAACAAATCAAACATCTCAGGCAATCAAACAAGTTCTGTCCAATAAAAGTGATTGTCTGAAAACATTTTTTCCAATATTTTAAATAATAGAAATAATTGTGCTTCCCCCCCAATACTTTAAATAATCTAAATAATAATGCTTTTTTTTTTTTTTAAAGCCGAAACTACCCAAATTCAATCCTTGACCTTATTGAGCACTGAGCCAGCTAAAAAAACTGGCTGATTGCTGAATTATCACACTGAGTGGAACCAAAATTACCACAAACTCTCATAGAAGCTTTCTGAGATGTTCCAATTACCAAACAACAGTCATGAGAAACTGCTCTGCTGCTAAGTTCCCAGTCAGCACCTTCTGAAAGATGGATTGTTTAGAGATGACACAAAGAAAAGCAGAATCTGAGAACAAAAAACATTTAATTATAATTATTCACGTTCATAAACACTGCATGCTAGCCAGAGTCCCTGCGCAATTTGAAATTTACCTTATGTTTATTCACATCTTACAGGATATTTGTTTAAAATATGTTCCCAGCATGAATCTCTGAACATTTCCTACAGGTTTGCAGAGCATTTAACTGAATGGCAGACAAAAGAGGCATGGTGGACCCAGCTATGAGAAAAGCAGAAGACAGACAACAAATAAGCTAAACAACCACAACCCTGAATAATTTCTAGGCTAAGAATTCCTACATCACCTTTTTTTTTTTCCAAACACAGATATATATATATATATATATATATATATATATATATATGCATATGGAACCATTCACATCTGCTTGAAACAAAAAGAACAGTGCATAAGTAATTAATACACCAACTGAAAGGAATGGCTACAAATCCTGGATTTGGACAGCAAGGATGACCACTGCCAGAGATTACTCTAGAGCTCACTTTTAATCTCTGGGCTGCTGCCGCTGCTTAAGCCTGTTACTATTAGCTTTCCTCTCCCACTGCTACTAACCAATGAGGCTACCAGAAATAAACTACTGAGAACTGAAGCCATGCATTTGGAGTTGCAATTGCATGTAAACAAGGTAAGCTTCAGCTGGAACTGCTTGTCCCTATAAAAGTGTGTTCCTCAGAAGAGGCGATGCTAGATAAGGAAAAGATTCAGCAAAAAACATAGGGAAAAAAAAACTTATGTAAGAACAAAGAGCTGAGGTTGTAAACCTCTTGAACAATTCCTCCCTTATGTAGGTGGCTACTTAATTTATTTAAGAATAGACCAAAGAAACCAGAAATCAAGGCATGAAAATTAATTTAAAGTCAGCTGGAGAAAGCTCAGCTTCTGCAATAGTATGGCTTAGGGCAAAAAGTGACAAACATTTTGTTCTCAACTGCACATTTCTCTGTAGCAGCTCCTGAAGATTAAAGGCACAGCTGCTCAGACCTTTGCATGAAGCTTCAGTTACCACTGGAAGAGGAAGAAGTTCTGTTTCATTAAAAGAACTTCAGGCGCTGAGAGTCTTTTCCTTGGCCAGATTAGTTTATAATCGAAGATGAAACCAAGGCCATAGAAAGGCGAGGAGCACACTCGAGAGATGGCTGAGGTCAGTCCCAGCAGCAGGCGCAGCCGGACAGTCCCCGTGCCCGCAGCGCTCCCGCCGCGCCCCGGGCCCTGCCCGTGCTGCCACCTGGCGGCCGCTGCGGGCAGCGCGCCCGGCCCGCCCAGCCGGGCCCGCAGAGCCCCCAGCTCCGGGGCACCGCTCCGGGGCACTGCTCCCGCCGCCCTCCCCCGCCCTTCGGCCACCGCGACGCAGAAGCCATTCTTAATTGGGCCTTTGTTTCTGATTGCAAAAGCAGCGCGGCCCTCCCGCAGCACTAAAGTGCGCGGCCCCGCCTGGCGAGGAAGGTGCCAGTCCTGCCCCGGGCGGAGCGGCGGCAGCCCTGGCACACGTGCGGCTCGGGTCCCTCGCACGGACACCTGCCCTCGGAGGTGCCACCGCTCCGGGCCAGCGAGGCTTGCAAACGACCCGGCATTGCCACCTCTGCCTTCCAGTCGTGCCGTTCCTCCCCACCACGTCATGTCAGAGGTTAAGAGCAACTAAGAAAGACCGATGTTATTTCTATTTGGTCTGTAAGAAAGAACTACGGTATGGATGTTCTGACACAACGAAGAGACTGTTTTGTCACGTATATGAGTCTCTGACACGATTTCCCCCTTTCTCAAATGAAAGCTAATGAAAGGAAAAGGTTGCACCTGTATATAATCGCTAAAGCTCTTTCATACATCAACATTTTTTTTGCTGCAAATGAAAAAAAAGCTTTTTGATGCACAAAAAAGGGCAAACTAATCTTTTTCTAACACATTAAGTTGGAAATCACTAAAAAACCCTAAATCAAACAATCAATGTCCCAGAAGCAGCAGCCAGCACCCAGGCGAGCTAACACAGCAGCTAGCAGTGACGAAGCAAATGATTTAATAGAATATAAGAGTCCATTAAAAACAAACCCCAAACCATAGCTGATTTGTTTTTTCCATATAAAGAAGTATCAGGAAATAAATAATCTACTATTTTAAAATCTAACCAAGAAAGAAAATCCAACACTTTCTCCTCGCATAACTAGCCAGCTTGGTTGGCCACTTCAAAAATCTCATATTACTGCTAGTTAACCAACCATGTAATTCTAATTTGTTATCACAGAGCAGGTACTGTACATGCTTATTTAGTCCATCCACATGACAGGGTAATTTGTAGTTATATAATTTCATGGTAATTATAGTTGGAATTACTATGTACAAACTGGGCATTTCCAATGTAATTATCAAAAACTAGAGGCTCAGTATTGACATGATTAGTAGAACCCTCACAAAACAAAGTATTATGTAAGAGTGACTTAGAGGTTGTTTTTCCCTCTTCCTTTAGCTTTGTAATCAACAAAGCACAACAGTGCAGAAAGCCAGAGAGCGAAGCCAATATTTGGTGGTGTGGGTGGCACTTACCTCCCATGAGCTGATTCAAGTTGCTGATTCTGCTCACATTTGTTGTCAAGGATGACACAATTGCCCAAATGCTACCCCTCCGCTGAAGAATTTTAGCAGATAAAAAGAAAAATTATTTTCATGTTAGGCTTTAATTGCTGAATTTGAAGACAGGCACCCTTCTTTTTGGTATATTCATTACCACCTAGTACTTGGTTTCTACTTGTGTCACAAGTACAGGAACACAGAGGTAGCTGCGGAAAAAAGCAGCTTCAATATCTGAGACACAGACAAGTCACTGCTCTATCTGCCTCATTTCTGTACAAGTGGTCCAGGAATTAAAGGGCCTATCAGGCTACATAAATTCTGTAAACTGCTTCTCCCCAGTTATCTTCAGTTTGCAGTTCATGTCTCATTTGAGAGAGTTAATTCAGGGGAGCCTCTCCCAGGGAGAGACTATTTGAAGCCCAAGAGATGGTGCTGCTGTCTTCGCAAGCTGAGATGGTTAAGCCTTTGTATGAACATCTGGAAATGAAGCACCGGGCACATGCAAATATGTAGAATATCAATTCAAGTGTGCCAATAATATGATCAATAAAAGCTAAAAATTGGAAAACTCACAACCATCTCAGGGCAGTGAAAGACTGAACAAGAAAATTCATGACAAACAACAAAAAAGTATTTTCAGAGTCTGCCTATTATAGACAAAGTCAAGATACCATGTGTCAACTTCAAGTCTCATCAGCAAGGATGGAAAAATAGCTGGCATAAATTAACTTGAATGCAGCATTAAACTAGAATTATTTCACTATTGCTTCTCATGTCAGACAGATATTCTACCACACTCACCAGGACATGCTACAAATGTATACCAATGGTTGCAGCAACAAGCCAAAAAGAGTGTACTCAGTCAAAATCCTGCAAAACTGACAGCCAGGGAAGACTGAAGGAGTGATGAGGAAGCAGCAGCTCCTCAAGGCTATTTAAGTGAAAGTCCCTCATTCATGGGCCTGTTTATTGTGCTAGTAATGTAGCCTATGTTATTACAAGTAGTTTTAAATCAAAAATTAAGAAGTGGGAAGATGATCTCTCTGAATACTTTGAAGAAATATTGCTCAATTTGTTTGATACTGTAAAAAAATTTAAAAATCACACACTGCTGTAACTGAAAACAAAAGCCATCTATCTGGGGAGCAAATGCTACAGGAAGGGCACAACTACAAAATGAAAAAACAACAGATCTTTCTAAGCACCACACTCCCAACCAAAAGATGGAGATGAGAACGCAGGATGCTGTGCTTGAGTTGGCTCTGCCCCACTTCAGTAGAACTGATGTTAGTTACAGCTGTTTCCAGAACTGGTGGTTGAAAGTAGCCTGCAGCAAGCTTTTTTTCTACTTGCTTTATTTCTCTCAGACTTTTCCTATCCATGTGGTTTCCTTCTCCTTGCTCCCAGCTCAACCTGCAAGGTTCTATTTCCTGGCTCCAGAAGTAGCTGCTAATATTTTGGCAATACAGCCTCTGGTGTGAAGCACAGAAAAAGGGCTGCAGGCAACACTCACATTGAAGTTACTACACAAAAGAAAAGAGGCAGGGTGAGGGGGAAGGCAGCAGGATGCTTTCCAGCACTGGACAGATCCCTAAGAAACCAGTTTACCAGGCCTCCAGATTGAATTCCAGCTCAGATCAGAATGTAAAAACATTTTTCGATATTTAAATATGAAACCTATCCAGTGTGGAAGCCCTGCTCTAGAAGGTGGCAAACTCAAGCAAATTGGTGTGTGCGTGTTTTCCCTCAGGGTTTTCCCTTGCTGTAGGGTGCTTCAGCAAGTGGGGCAGGGGAAGGACCTCGGTAACACAGCAAGTGGGAAACCGAAACCCTTTCAGACCAGGAGCTATGCTGATATCACATCCTCATTGGCAGCAGTGACTTTGCCAACTGAGGAATTAGGCACAGGGCAGTAACCAACAGAGACTGCTGCCACTTACGATGGGGCTGGGCTGCCATTTCAAACAGCAAACGGCCTTGGATGTTGGCTCTGATGCTCCCTTGCTCCTAACGGCCCCATTCTCTAGATCCAAACAACAGCAACAAAACCCTCACAATCCCATCTTTGTTATGATTAGAAGCCAAATCATATTGCTTTTACATCAACTCGAAGAGAAGGCATTAAAGACCTCCAGGGAAATGGAAGAGCAGCATCTGTTCCTGGGCAGAGCTGCAGACTGGAGCGAGCCCCTGACGGCAGGGCAGCCGTCCGGGCCACGGCACTGTCGCGGCCACGGCACTGTGTCGCGGCCACGGCACTGTGTCGCGGCCACGCCGCTGCCCGGGGGCTCCAGCCCCCAGGACACCAGGACAGCCCCGGGGCGAGGGGCAGCCCGGGCTGCGGGACCCTCCCGCACCTGGAGTGCGCTCCGAGGCCCTGCTGCGGCACGCGGGCGATAATTCCCTGGGAGCTAAGGGAGAGCAGCGCTATAAATAGAGTATTCCCAGTGCCTCCACACGCACAGCCACTCGGCGGCTTTAACTCTTTATTAACGTGGCGCACAAGGGCAGAGCAAACAGCCCGGGCAGGGCAGCGCCGCTGCTGTCAGCAGTGAGCCCCGCCGGGAGCAGCAGGGCAGGCGGGCCCTGTCCCACCGCGAGCTGCCGTGGCGCTTCCACGCTGCCCTGGGCACCCTGCACGGGTCCCGGCCGGTCCTGCCCCTGGCACGGCACAGCTCGGCCCTGTCCCACCGCGAGCTGCCGTGGCGCTTCCACGCTGCCCTGGGCACCCTGCACGGATCCCGGCCGCTGCTGTCCCTGGCACAGCACAGCTCGGCCCTGTCCCACCGCGAGCTGCCGTGGCGCTTCCATGCTGCCCTCGGCACCCTGCACGGGTCCCGGCCGGTCCCTGGCCCTGGCACAGCACAGCCCGGCAGCCAGGGGCTGTGGCACGGGCAGCCCCAGCGAGCAGCACTGCCCAGCTGCACACACGGCTCGGAGGAAGCCATGGGCACTGCCCATCGCACGGCCAGGCACGGAGGCCTTTCCGCTCAGCATGGCGAGGGGCGGCGGTGGGAGCTGCCTGCAGAGGAACGGGGCATTCACCGAAACACCGTGCGCTCCCCACCGACACAGCGCACAGAGCAGGGGCTGCCCCTGCACCGGGAAATCCGCAAAGGGGAACACAAAGAAACTGCACCTATAGTTCACTCGGGAGGCTAGGAAGCTATCAGAAGAGGCATTAATTTTCATTACCTGGTTAAATTCTCTCCCTGCCAAACCACTTGCTCAATCTCTAGCTAAGGCAAAAGTAAAGCTTTATTTCACCTGAAAAAAAGACACACACCAAAGCCGTGAGGTTCAAGAAGTTTGACTGTACCTACGAAGCTGATTAAGGAACTATGCCAGAGTGAACCTCAGATCTCTTGACACCCAGCCCGACTACTCCCTCGTCTAGACCCTACTAACAAGGGACCTGTCACTCGCTGGTTTAGCTCTCAACCTTGCCACTACAGAAGGACCTGGCTCCTTTGAGAGGAGCCCGAACAGCAAATCCATAAATGATGCTGCTCATACTGCCATGGAAATGTGAGAATTTCAGATGGTATTCTCCAGCAAGGAGCTGAATGATTATCTCAGAACCCTTTGATTGGAAAACATGCTCCCTTCTTGGAGCACTCTGTTTTTTCTCAAAAAACTCATGCATGATAAATACTCTCAGGCGTCAGTTTACTTAATTTTCTTTCAGGACGGAGCTTGTTAGAACCATTTCAGACTCAGCATCAAATCTATAATTCTTCACAGAAACAAGCCTGTCTGCCTCAGTATTTATCCGCTGAAGATTCTGTTCTCTCTTTTATCATCCCCCACAATGACTTACAGCTATATTTCCTGCAGACAACTCTTGCACAACAAGTGGAGAGAGCCACCCGCTCAGATCCTGTACCTCTCCCTTTCCTGTTTACACTACTCCTCCTCAGAGAAAATGCCCACCCATGCTGCCACAATAGGATGTTTGGTAAAAAGATGGTGCCCTTAGCACTGGCAGAGAGCTGGAAGGTTCCCCAACCCAAATGAGCATGTTTCTGAATTAGACATATACAAAGAACAGAATTTTCTGTTGCTGTACAAAGGTGATACTTTTGTGGTGTCACACCAGCATCCTTCTTTTTCACCCACTGTGCTATCAGAATGTCACTCCAGGAAGAGAGCACCAGGGAAATGCAGGGAAAAGTGCTGTTAGGGAAGTGAGGGATGGTCAAGCTCAGAAGCATAGGTGAAATGCTTGCCTTGACACGGGATTGATAAACCACACTTCAGCAGTGCAGAGGGCAGCACAGATACCAGGAATAAAGGTGGAAACACATGACAAACATCCAGACTCCCAGCTGGCAGATCCAGGAGGACTGAACAGGAATGTTTCTGAGAGGACTGGGAGCAGTTGCTGCAATTCTGGACTGTTCTCTCACAGCAGCCAGTTTGTTTCAGTGAGGAGTACACACATGCATATATTACTTTACCTTTTTCCTCCCCTTTTTTGTTCTGTGGTTCAGGTTCCAGCCTAGTGGAAAAGTATTGTACGATCCCCCTGCTGTGCTACAAGTCTCCTTTTCGGTTCAATTAACGAGCCATAAATAACACGATGAAGGTGTCAACAAAGAGTGTAATTTATCATAACTTGTCAGAGGAGCGATTCTTAGGAGGAGAACGCTCATTCACAGTCTGGTGTAACACACAAAGATTTATTCCTCACCTGGTACCTCCCCCTACTCTCTTGGCCTGCCAAAATTTATCTTGTGCTGGAACCCTCACAGGTGTACCACTTTGACAAATATGCTGTGAAGTCTGGTATTCATCACAGGCAAGTCTTTGTTGGGAAGGAGGCAGGCAAGAAATAAATTTGTTTTAGAAAGAAGGTGCTTGTGATTCAATGTGCTCAGGGGTATGGGGAGAGGCAGACAGGCTCATTATTTTTAACCTCCCTGTGTCTGCAAGAGAAGAAAATGAGGTAATGTAGTTGATGTGACATTACAGTTCCTGACTTCATTACTTGCTGCCTGGTTAAACAAGCACCTAGGTAATTACTACTGCTGCAGTCTTACTTAGCTGCATTTTCACCTCACACTTGCCTCCAATAGGAAGGGCAATTGATGGCTGCCTGGGCATTTTATGGAGGGGAATTTTTCTCCTGGCCGATTCCTTTACATATTTTAAAATTCATCAGCTCAAAGGCAGTTCGTACAAGGCCCAAGTGGGTATGAAGCTACTAAAGCCATTTTGGCCACCCGAGGCAGCACTGTAGGACAGTACACTGAGGCACAGGAGAGTCTCTCAAACAAGATTCAGAAAGCAGAGGGTTGGCTTTACCCCGTGCAAGGGTCTAGAGCTGAACCTGTCTCACTGCTCCAGATCTACACCACTGTGGCACTACACTTGAAAAGCCAACTGCAGATCTGTGTCATCCTTGTGAACACAAAGTGCACCATTTACCGGCCTGAAACAGAGACACAGATCCAAACTGGAATTTTCAGCACGCAAGAGCGAAGGCAAATTCAGCTGCACCTGGATTTGATGTCTGCAAGAAGGCACACTGCCTGGAACAGGCTGAGCCAGGCAGGAAGATTTATCATTGCCAACTACCAGAGTTTGACATTCTGAATGCAAACTGGCACAATTCTACCAACGCTGAGACTGAAGGTAACTTGAAAGCAATTCCTTTTTAGAGTGGTAATACAAAAAGCCCTCCAAACTGTCATACTGGAGTGATAAGTGCTTAGCAGGCTTTTAAGTGTGATACAGAAGGAGAAGCAGAAAGCTCAACAGCAGAACATAAAAAAATCCCCCAAACTACCTGGATATGATAGAAATATTTGCTAGAAAAAAATATCAAGACCAAAGCATTTTACTCCTTGATCTTTGGATTGACCAAATAATGTTTTGACAGCAAAAGTCAACCCCCTAACCTATTATCCTACAGGTCTGAAAAGTCAGTGAGCTCCCCCACCTCTCTGAAGAACATGCAGCATGCAAGCAGAGGGCCCTCCTCAGCAAAACTGTCCATTTCCTTTAAGAACTGAAACCCTTATAATTTAATACAGTTCTATTAATTTTGTGCTTTTGGGATTGACCTCGTGCTACCACAATGTTTCTAATAAAAAAAAGAAAAAGAGCTTTGTAGTGGCTGCAAAAGCCAAGAACAGCGAAAGGCAGAGGCAGCCTAGAATTGTACACTTGCAAGAAACTTTCATCTGCCTTTTCCTTTTTTTTTTTTTTTTAAAAAAAAGAGAAATAAAGAAGTTTTGAAACTTGGAACTGACATTCTCTTGGTTCAAGAAATACCTAATTAGCATAACAGCAGCAACATGCTAAACAAATTAACTGCTGTGGGGTCACAGTGGCCTCCCACTGACACAGATCCAGGCAAGCATTTATTTTGCTTTGTTCTAAAGGTTGCCCTGGTTTGTTTGAGTCTCCACTCCCTCACATAATTTACTACCAGTTTCCTACAAGACAGAGTTGTTCCACATTAGAAATACTTCTAAAAGCAATTAAATTTAAGATGTTGGATGTAGCTCCTGGTTCTTACCTAACACAATTTAAAAATCACTTGGCAGATAATTTCTGGAGAAAAATTGCTTTCCAGTGACACAGCAAGGGCATCAGCTCCTTATACACCTCTGATAATTCAGTGCTAGGCCATTTTCACTGCAGTGCAAGCACCTCAGTCCAATTTTGCACGTGGTAAATATGCTCCATGTTAGCACATGAGAACACACAGGATCCTGAGCAAGGATTTCTAGAGAGAGCCAAAAAAACTCCTCCAAAAATGCCTCATTGCAAACAGCTCAAAGACACAATCTGCAAAAATATTTGGATTTGCAGGATACATATTAGGTGTATGTAAATACGCACAGGGATAAACATGTGAAGGATATGTACTAATGCCTTTAACTGGAAAAAAGCCCCACCGTGTTCTAAGAAAATCTTTTCATCAGAGCATGTTATCTCTCAGCCCCCTGTCAGACTTAATTACGGGGAGCGCATGCACTCCACATGCAGGGCTGAGGTCCCAGCATGCCTGACACAGCTCTGGAGGTGGGTGGCAGATCAAGCTTTAGGCCACTTCTCTCTTCTCCCTGATCCTGGTGCTGACTGCAGTCCAAACTGACTCTTGCCAGAAGTTACAGTTGTGGCTGGCACAAAAACAAGGACTGTATTTCATTTAAGAGTTGGAAAATACTTTCCATTGTGCAGTGGAGGAAAGATGAAAGCCTTGAGAATTTTGCAGAAGTGCTTTCGTAGAACAGCTGACAGTCTGGTAGCCTGAGCAGATACCTGAGACAAAGGTGCCAAACCAAGCAGAACTGGGCCTTGAATTTGACCAGCCCACACCCTAAACTGCCTATAGCCAAAGAGTCAATCACCACACACATTTAACCCAGAGCAGGATGGATCATTTCAAGTGGTTTATTCCCCAAATCAGAGCTATGCTGATTTAAGCACACCTGTCTCCCCCACACCCCAGAAATCCCACTGGCCATGATTCTCAGGTGACAGCATCCTTCCTTCCTTCCTTTCTGGTGGCACAGCAGTAAATAGTCCTTGTGGAAATACTCAAATTCCCATTTTAGGCAATGGATGCTGCATTTCAGTTAAAACAAGATCTGCACACCTTGGGCTCCAAACTGAAATTTTTTTAAAGTAGGCTTTCTTGCACTTGTCCTTTTTTTCAAGTATACTAAGAAAGCTAAAATGTATTAAGAGCAGTATTTATCTATAGAGACCTTTTTATCAGACCTCAGGTTATGATGTGAAGTCAGTGCCTAGCAATCAAATATTGTCTGTTATCTTAGATCAATATTCTAGGCACACTGACCTGTGAAAAATAAAATCACATTTGCAGGAAAAAATAATGTATATTTACACACAGTCATTTGTTTACATACATGCACGTGACAGTCCATTTTGTAAAAGCTGAAACAAGCTCCTGTACACATCACTGTTGCTTTGAGCTCTGTGTATCTGAACTCATCTTCTGACTTCAGCACCGCAGGAGCAAATACATTTACTTGTAAAACAAAGGCAGAGCTGTTTGGAGGTGGACACAATAATCAATCCACTTGCCACGGAGGCAGTAAGTGTTCATTTACCATTCTATAACCTGTAGCAATACATATTATGTCTTTTGCCAGCAGGAGCCTGGCCAGATGCAGCAACCACAACTTTGTCAGCAATCAGTCACAACCATCCTTGGCAACCTTTTGTCTGCTGCTCATTAAGGTGAATTTATAACAGCAGGATGGAAGGTTTTCCAGACACCATCCTTCAGTTCTGGGTGATAATGTTGATGCTGCTTCAAGGCAGCACTTAGCACTGAACTACCCCATAGATTCCCTCTCTGGCATTCCCACTCCTGGTTCAACTGCAGTGTGAAGAAGGCAGCCCTTCCTCCGAGCAGGAAGGAAACCTTCTCTGTTGTCAGGGCCTGCATTTTGTGTGGCTGTCATATCCAGAAAGGCCTCCAGAGAACACTAAACTCGTTTGTAGTGCAGTAAGGGAGCTTACTAAATTGAGTAAGGGAAGTTGCTAAATTGAGACTGAAATGATATATGTGCAGGAGATCACAAATTTTTCCTTCCAGTACTGGAGGCCTGATTCCCCATACATGATGCTAGCAGAGCTGGCAGATACTCCTACAAATCTTTAATAACTGTTTAACAACTAAATTCCTATCTAATTACTAAGGAAACTACTATATTAGAATGTGTAATTTTGTCCTTTTTGAATATATTAACCCCATGCAAGGTTTGCTGACAGACAGGATCCATTAACCATGCTACCAAGAGCCAAACATCCATGGTCAGTAACCTGTACACAAGCTGGGGCAAGGCCTCTCAGCTGCTGCACTAATCACTTCTTGAATGTAGGCACTGCCAGCTGCAAGTTTTCATGTTGCTTTTTGTCCCAAATATATCACCCACCTTCAGAAAAAAAAAGAAAAAAGAATGCATGCTTCTGTGCAATCATAAGGTGCCAGTAATCAAGTAAGATACTCTGTGCCCTGCCATCAGTGTTGGCTTTACCTGGGCCTCTTCCAATCACCAGGAAAACAAAAGCAAGACAGGCAAAACACACTGATTTGGGCTGTGCTGCAGCCCAGTGTGCACTGCTGCAGACTAATTACAACAGCACAGTTGAGACTGGGTCCATTCCCATATTCACAAGCCTCATTTACAAATTACAGCTTCTCTAGAAAGCTGTGCAGTAATTCCAACAAGCCACTTGCTAATCATAACTCCTCGTTTACTATAATTTGAAAAAAAAAATCCAAACAAGAAGGTCTGCAATCTACAGACTTTTGCTACAACTAAAGTGCTGAGGCAAATGAATACTGCTTTAGAGGCTCTAAAATTACAAAATATTTCAAAATCAATTCTTCTGAAGCCTCAGATAAACCTTTGGCATTTTTACTTTTTTGATTGCATTTACACTTTTAATGACTGAGATTTCAATAGCTTTTCCTACACTTTTTATATAAGCAATTTATGTCATTTTAAATTAAGAAATTAAGTTTATGAGGAGTGGTTTCAATTATTTTATTGTCTCATGTAACATCTATTAAACATCCTTTTCCCAAATATCAACTTAGTTTTATCTGACGATCAAACTTAGTCATATCTCACCATCAAACTTAGTCTTATCTGATGATCAGACTTAGTCTTATCTGACAATCACTCAAGGAGTGATTTTAATTTTGTTTTGCTTTCAAGAGTGTCTAAATGAATGCTTCAGCCCAAGGTTGGGTTTTGGTTTTTTTCCTTTCTCTCTCGACTGATAACAATCAAAGACCAACCTCATGCATTTTATTTACAAATGCACCTCCTTCACGAGGCACAGAATCAGGTCATGGTCTCTTGCTTTCTCCCAGCCACCTCATCAGGCCATTGTTAATTGGAGCCACCCAAGTCTCCTCTCCCAGCCCCAGCGGAGCCTGGCAGAGAGCTGGGGGAGTTCCTGCTCCCTGGCACTATCTGCCTGTCGGAGCTCATTGCAATCCGATGCAGGGAGAGCTCTGCTGGCAGGGAACAATGCTGATGGCCACAGAGGAGTGCTCTCCACATTTTTTTGTCGTTATCTAGAAAATACAGCTACATAGAAATTGAAACTGTGGAGACTCGTGTTCATTTACTAATGGGGCATTACAGATGTTACACAAGAAAAGCTTACAGGTGATATACAAGCACATGTAAAAGTGTGGTATTAAAGCCCTTATAACCTTTCTCTCCTCTGTGTTTTACAGTTACAAAGCCCATCTCAATTCTCAATGAGGTCAAGATGCTCCAAGCTAACATACATCATGTATTTTTCAGTTTTTCTGACTTATGAATGTTGATGGCAATATTAAGACCAAATGCTAAACTCGTTTAATGAGTAATCATCTGTGAAAGGTTTCTCTGCTCAAACAATGAATTGAAAGTGATTTCATAAAGACAGTTTTTTTTTCCTATACTGTCAAGGCAGGAAAAAGAGATATTTTTTCAAAATGACACTTAAGGTACCAAGCAGGAGCAAGAAAAGGAAGTAGAGAAACATATTTAAAAGATGAGTCTGAGAAGCAACACTCAGGTGTGTTACCCTAAGGACTCCTGCCTTAGCCCTGGACAGATCCACACAATGATCAATCCCAGTATTATCAGTAGGAAACAGTAAATATATACCAAAAGCAGACATACAGGACCTTGCACATGAATTATGCACCAGTCCTACACTGGTTCCAATTAAACCACCAAAACTATGGAAAGGTTGAAAGGGCCAGATTCAAACTATCTAAACACAAACTTTTTAGGAGGATAACAACTGCCTGGGGAAGAAAGAAATGTTGGCATGCTAGGAGGATGTGTTTTTAGCAGCTGGACTAAGTCTTCTGTTGGTATTGTTTAGGAAGCAGTCACTTAGCAGCAGTATTTCACAATAATTTTATTGTGTAAACAGTCTAAAGGTGGGAGGGGTCACGAGCAGCATGAATAAAGAGAAGAATTCCAGTGATCACAACAAATGGAGAGTGATATGAAATGAATGGTAATTCAGCAAGGACAAAGGCAAAATGCTCAGCTTAGGTGGTGTGAGCAGCTACAGAGGGACTCTTTGGGGAGCATCTGCTCCTGAGCATCTGAGAGAAAGATGCTGCTTGGCTGGGAAGATCTCAGAGCAGTAGAAAACATGGACATAAGGAAACATTGAAAAAGCCGTTTGATTCATGGTCTAGATAGCACAAGACTGGATAAATATTACATGAGCCTCCGAATAACAGAGCTTGCCAAAGAGTCATCACCTTTTCCTCCCTGACACCTGAGGACAGCACTGCAAGTACTGAGCTTGAACTTCAACAGAGCGCGTTTTGATCAGCTGTCAGAAATATCTGCCATGGATTACCTCAACAACTGCACAGTGCCCATCTCTGGAGTGAAGGTGGGCACACAGCTGCTGGCCAGGAATGATTTTCAGAGGAAGTTGCTAGGCTCAGGCCCAGGAATGGCTAAGGTGACCTGTCAAGGTACCTCTGGAGTGCACTCACTATTACCTTTTGTGTTTGCCATGGAAAAGAACACTGGAGAGAGCAATAACCTACAAATGATCCTCAAGTCACTGCATCCAGATCCACGGCTTATTAGACTAGAAATGGCTTTGATAAGTATCTCAGGGATCTAAACAAACAACCCAGAAGGTGTTCTGTCAACCACTGACTATTAAAACTAAACAAAGCAAGCAGATGCTCTATATCTTGCGAAGAAATTAGTAATTAACAGCATGGCCTTGCAGTCATGTGCAGGACCAATTATTCAATTAGCCATGGCCAACTGTTAGCTAACTTGCAGTGTACGCATTCCCTGCCTTATCACACACGGTAACACCAACTCCATTTGCTGTAACACTCCTTCCTTCGTTCCTCCTCCTGCCATCATGCAGTTGTAGCTCTGTAAATCTCTACTCCAGTGCAATCCATCACAAAGACTATTATAAGCACTAAAATAGTTAATAGTAACAGGACAATGAATAAAGCTTCCATACACCTACAAACCATGCAAATAGAAGCAGACAGGATACAAACATATCTATGTAGATGTGCAATTCATTTTTTCAGCTGAAAAGTGTCTCCATCAGTGGTGTAAATAAACAAACCAGAACCAAGCTAATTTTTACAGGAACAAGGGATGAAAATGTTGTGCTAAGGCTCTCCTACACTCTTTCTTCCAGCAGCTTAATTATGTTATGCACATGAGGATAACTTCCTTTGATATGTGGGGGCTGCAGCTTTTGGAGCTGAATTCGAAGCCGGTGGCATTGTCAGCTTCTGAGTGGCCGTGATGGATCCCATAATGACGAGAAAGAAAATCTTAAAATAGAAGTGGGTAACTGTCGAAGGTACTATAAAAGCTAAACGCGATATTTTTGAAGTGCTTCTTAAGCCAAGGACAAGAGCAGTCAACATTTTCAAATGCGCCCTTATCATTTTTGCAAGTACTTTAAGAGCTTGAGTCCCACAGAAAATCAATGGGACTTGGTGCTTGTTTGCACAGCCTCATTCAATTCAAGTTAAATCAAATTAACTAAAGTGAAAATTACTATGTATTAAAGATCATTGAATTCTTTGAAAGACTCCTCATTCAGAAGCAAAGTGGCTTTCGTTAGTTCTCATTTTAATTCGTTTTGCAAGTGCTCTAGTGTTCATTTTGGCAAAACATCAACCTTCAGACTATTTGTCCCAAAAGCACAAAGACTCAGATTAGAACCAAAAGAATGAGAAGAGAGGTTCACAAAGCTCTTAACAAAAGCAAACAAACATTGAAAACAGTGGTTTAATCAAAGACAAGATGGCAATTACTAGCGAGATTGTTTTCCTGGGCTGATATTGCACCCCCAACTCCCCGCAAAAACCCCACTGAAAACCAAAGAAACAAAAAAAACCCCCAAAAATCAATTGAAAAAACAAACAAATCCTTCCCGCCTGCTGTAGGTTTGGAATAAAAGCAAAACCCACATACACATTTCCCCCTCTGTGTCCTGGAAACAAATTCTTTCAATTGCAATTCCAATTTCTACTGTCAAGTTGGACCTTGAAGTTCCGAATGTATGACAAGGTTTTTGTTCTGAGTATCATGCAAGGGAGGGGAATGAAGTGATGGTAGGCCAGGGCATAGCAAAAGTGACGTCTGAAGTAACAACTGAAGTGACAGTAAGATGTCTCTGAATGACCAAATGAAATTGTGCTGTGAGTATTCGCATCGCAGGGGTGTCTGAGTCTTGTCAGGATGGCAACCCCAGTTCTCTGGGCAACAAAAATGAGCAGAAAACAATCAACACCTCAGTCCTAAGGAGCCAAAAGTCTCCCAGGGCAAGGGAAGGAAAAAGAAAAGCATAAGTCTTCTGGTGCAGAATCAGACTCCCTTCGGGCACTTAGTGATGTGAGTGATCCTGTTCTCAGTAGCAAACTACAGGAATCTCACAACTTGATTTTGAGACAATTTTCTTGGCATTCCTCTTCAAAGTCAAACAGCAATAAATACAAAATTACACCTTCAAACATTCAAAGGAAACCATTTTATTTCTAACTTTCTTAGAAAACGAGAGTTGGGTGGGACCAGCTGATTGACTAAGCAGTGAATTGAAGGGCAGCACTGGGTAATTCTATATCCTGTTTTCGAGATGATCTTTACTTCACCAAGCAAAATGAAAACACACAGCAGAAAATGTAGCCCACCAGCTGTGGGTCACAATGCTAACAGCACTTTAAATATTGACACTTTTAAAGCCAAGGTAAATTAAACAGCAGGTATTACTGCATGAAAGCGAGAAATGTTTCCCTATGTGTCTCCAATTGCACAGAAAGAACCAAAGAATTCTCCTTTGTGCCCTGAAACTGTTTATCTTAGTAGTGGTGCAACACAAATTCTCAAACCAGTAGTCAGAGTAGTAAAATGAAGCAGGTCCCAGGACTCTGTTTTGCCAACAGGCACTGCAGCAGAGAAGGATCCCTTTTTTAATGGGGCTGTTGTCACATAGCAAGTCTCACACTCCTGGGAATTCAGACTGAGCTAAGATCAGCCCACTTTGTTAGTACATAACCTATTTGAAATTATTTTGGTTGTACCAAAGCTACCCAAGTTAAAACATGCATTAATGATATTGATGAAAGCTGCAACTTAACTGAATAACATAAGAGGTTTTTTCAAAAATAACCTCTCAGTCTGCATGTGCAATCTGCAGTAGCTTAAGATGTCAAAATCCTCAAGCTCAAATATTAACTGCACATGGGAAAATCCAGGAGTCTTGTTTCACAACTACTTGACTATCACTTTGAAAAACAAACCATCAAAACCTCGTCAGTGCTGATTGCTCACACATGATTTCAAGTTTCAAGCCTATCTGAAACACAGCTATTACACTGCCTTGCTGCTTTATTACCTCTGTCTAAATGTCTAACACTGATGTATCTATTGTGCTGTTTTTCCATTAAACCTGAGCCATTATTTCACTTCTTCATTAGTGGGGATGAAAAAAACCTACTTAATAAAAGAGAAAAAAAACAACCCAAAACCAAAAAACCCCAAACAACCCCCAAAGAAACAACACAACTGCCCAGGGGCCTCAAAGCTGAATTTCAAGGTAAGTCTTCTCATGTTCCTTGCCAGAAGGAGAGAGGAAGCAGAAATATCCAGTGAAATACACACAGCCAAACAGAATGCAGAAAAATCCCCCCCAGCTAACATTAGGAAAAGAGCAGAGATGTGGAAAGATGAAAACATCCAAACTAAAACAACATTTAAAATATATTATATGGAGTGGTGACTTATTTTGCCAAAGATTAATTCAAACGGATGTTTTTGTTCCTGTTGTCCTACCTCTGGTTCTTTGCCTGGACCTTCCTTTAAGTAGAAAAACATGGAAATATTTTTAGCTGACCCACCCTGAGGGAGAAGAGAGACTGATTTCTGAAGAGTTGGCCATTCTCAATTCTTTTTCTTTCCCAGCAATTTTGTTATGAATTCATTGTATATCACAGCAACAAAACGTTTCTTAGCTATCAGCTGATTTTCTAAGAATTCTGCAAAGATTTGCCCATGCCACAATAAAATACAACACTTTGCTCTGCCTGCAGGGACAGCCTCGCAGTTGGGTAGGAAAGACTGAGTAAGCAAGATGGGACTCAGATCCCATCCAATACTTGAAAAAAGGAGTAAAATACTCCTTGGGAATGGATATGTAACAAGGAAGAAGTAAAGACAGCACAAATTGCAAGGTTTAAATCCTTCTGTCTTTGTTTTCTGATCAGCATTTCACAATAACGTGGGTGATCACAGATTTGGTGACATAGGAAGACCTATGTTATGTAGCTACAGAAATAACCAGGAGACTTCTACACATTCTCAGCAATGCTTTTTCCAGTTGTACACTGTGTATTCCAGTTTGTTTTTAAAAAACAATCAGTTCTGCTCAGCTGTGGCTTTTTCCTCCCTCCCTTCACATTTAGAGACCATTATTTAGTTATTTATTTTTGGTTATAAAGTCTGCAGGCATCACTGTTCAAATAAAATCCCAATATCCCCACCACAAATGCAGAAGTCTGGCACTTTCTTCATTGACTAGAGAATGAGCTGGCAAAGCTAAAAGCTTAAGCCAAGCTTTTAAGATTTTTCTGATTCCTCTCTCTCATTCTCCCCCACCCCCTGCCCCGTTAAATCTTGGAGTAAAAGAAGATTAGCGCAGATGGATGAAAATATTTTTTCCACTTCAGCATTTGCTGTCACTATTCAGTGCTAAGCGGGTTCTCATATGGTGTCACTGGAAAGATGGAAATTCCTACACTTCTCTTAAATATAATCACCTTGCCACAAAGCAGGAAAAGAAGAAAAATTGGCTGCTTATTTTGCCTGGGTTGTGTGTGATTTATCCAGCAGAACCTGTAAGCATCGTAACATCTCAAATGGATGCGTTGCCTTTCATCAAAGTTCAGCTGGCTGCTTCTGCACCACACCAATCTGTTCCTGGCTCACTGTGCCCAGCCAGTAAATTGACCTGGACCCAGGAAAGATGAAAATATGCAGACTTAAAGTAATCCCCCTTGCTGAGCATGCAGGCACATGGTGGGATTAACTGGGCAGGGAGCAGGGGGGCTGGCGGCTGGCGGCCACCCCTCGTGCCGCAGCTGCGGGAGGGACCAAGGCAGGGATGGAGTGCAGGGAGGGAGGGACCGAGGGAGGGATGGGCAGGGGCACAGCAGCGGGCAGGGCTGGCAGGAGGAGCGAGGGAGGGAGCCCGGCCCCGTCAGCTCCCAGCCATTCAGGGCTGCTCACTCACTCACTCCACCCTCCTGAACAAGGGCGCAGGAGCCAACACACAGTCCCAGCAATCCCAGTCCTGCCTCTCCATAGTCAAACAGGCCATTTACCATCAGTAACCAAAAGGGGGACAATGGAAAATAAGTAAAATCGACATGGTACTTTTACACGTTGCAAATGTCTTTCCTCCCTGACTGGGAATGAGAAGAGAATCAGCCTGCTAATAACTTCATACTCCTAATAAACATTCAGATGACAACTGCATTCAGCCACAGGTGATCACCCATGCTCTCACAAATAAGAGAAGTGGTCACACTGCATATTTCAATGTAGCAGCATAAAACATCTTCAAACCACCCTTGTCTCCAACAGGGGAAAAACAAGCAGCTGCTTAGGCAGTCACATAAGGATAAATTACTATTGCCATAAACAGCCAATGTTAAGCTACACTTTCAGTATTTAATGCTATTAAATAAGTAAAATAATGAATAAAATTAAACAAATATTTTACTTAATAAATATGATACAATTACTATGCCTGATTAGTAACCACATTTCATCTCAGTTGGAAAATACATGTTTTAATTAGCAACAGTTCTGCATGAAGAGAGAGAAATCCACTTCAGAAATCTCTGCATCTCATCTAAACTAGCTTTGTCACTCACAATGAGAGTATCTTCAATTCTGAAGCCCACGGATTACCTGAACAAACAAAATGAAGAAGCCCATGATATTCAGGAGCTCTACAGGCCACCAGCACGTGTGGACACTAGGATGTTCTGCACCTTCCCTTCCATGCTCCTCCTGCTGCAATCCTGATTCCCCTGATTCCTCACAGCCCATCTCTTCTAGCTCTGAAGACCTTTAGTCTGTTTTGATTTTACATAGGATGAGAATCATGGGACATTTGTAATGGATGCAGATTACCATCGAGGCAGGCATTATAGGCACCTTTTTCTCCCTCTGTATAAAATCTATGTCACTTTAGTTCTTTTTGTATTATAGAAACTTAATGGGGATCTCCCCAATGTCCACCACCAACATAAATCAGGCTTGGATTTGCTAAAACATTCTGACTTTTAGAAACAGAGTAAGAGATTCTTCCCATTTCCTTCACCCTTCCTTACTAAGGCCAAAGCCTATTTTTAAAGGCGTCCTGCGCAATCATCTAAGTCAAAGTTCAGTGGTTCAATTCAAACACATTTTGAAACAGGTACATCAAAAAACCAACGCTGAACTGCAGAGTGGGTCAGCAGTTTGCCTGTTCCTCCACAGTATCCTCTGCAAGGGCAGATCAGGGCTGCTGTGCACAACTACCACAAATTGCCCCTAGAACACCTTGATGTCAGCTTAGGAAGAGCTGTGTATTTACACAGCACTGGGCTCTGGAGCTGAACAAGCTAAAGGTCTGCTGACTGCCCAGCTGATTCCAAAGAGCCAAGTATTTCGGCATTGACTGAAATTCAGTGTTTTCACATGGAACAACTGCCCACTCCTGGGAATCAGAATTCGGCTATGATAAACTAGTTCCTCCATAACTTAAACACACCGAGATGATCAGAGATAAAGCCCATAAGGTAGGAACTACCTGAAGCAAATTGTGCAAGTATTTTGCTAGATATTATATGTTCCTCTCAAAGCATCTTTCACAGATCTTACAAATCACAGACTGTATAGAAAAATCTTCTAAATTGTAATGAGAGAGTTAGAAAAATCACATAATTTGCATCTGGAATTCAATAATTGCTTCCTTTGCTGTATTAAGTGTATTGAATTACAAAACACCAACTTGTTTTAAGGGAAGACACATAGAATTCTCTTTTTTTTTTTCCCATTCTGCTAACACTGGTCATTCGGAAACATATCACTTGAATTTACTGGACTGTAAAGTATCACTGCTTTCCAAGATCTGGAAAGATAACAGAATAGTTTCTGGAAGTTCAGTTACAATCTTTATCTAATGTCAACACGTTTAACTGTATTATATTTATCTAACGATTTTGTGGTTTTAAAACATTATTTAGCTAGTGTTTTTAAAAGCCAAAGAAGTGGGTTACGCTATGTATATTCAAGAAATGAAGATTCAAAATGCGCAAAGAACAACATTCAGATTTCAGTACATATCCTGCTGCTCCAAACGTGCAACAATGGAAGTCTCATGGGTTGAGATAAGGACAGGGAGAGATCACTCACCACTCACCCCACGGGCCCAACAGATTCACCCTCAGATCTTTGTGCCTGCAGAGCTGTTTCTCTCAGATATTCTCACTCCCCTCCCCATTTGCTGTTGTGCAAGGCTTTTCCTTTCTGTGGATCTGCTATCCCAGAGGCACGACCATGGTGGCTGCTGGGCTCAGCCCCGGGCAGCAGCAGCTCCATCCTGGAGCCAGCTGGCACTGGCTCTGTCAGGCACGGGGGAAGCTTCTGGCACCTTCTCCCACCACCAAAACCTTGCCACTCATACCCTGTGCCTGAGCAAAATAACATTTAAATAATCTTCCAAAAGACTTGCCAGCAAATACAGTAAAGGATACGCAAAGCTCCCCTTCTGCCACCGTTCCAGGTGACAAGCTGACCCCAGAACAGCGGGATTATAGAGCACCGCGTGTGTGCTCTTTGGCAGAATCTACTTACTGAAGGAGGAGGGGGAGGAAAAAGTATTCACCACACTCACTTTCTTCTGTAAATGCTCTTTTCCCTTGTGTTTGGTGAAAGCATGTGCTTAAACAATCCGCACACTGGAACATTGACATAACCAATTCTACAGCATAGCTCCACCACACAAATTATTTTTAATATCAGAAGAAAAAGAAAGAGCTTTTCTCAGAGAGCACTGCATTCTCAAAGGCAGTTCAAGGTCACATTCCTTATATTGTAGTTACTGTCACATAGTTTCATATTCTTTAACATAAAAATTCTGTATCTATTTAAGATATGGCATGCTTAAAGGCTCTGAAAAGAATTCTATCCTCAGAGGTAGGAAAGGGTAAATAATCCTATTTACAGCCAGACTTCCAAAAGTCTTTAGCCTATTCCTGTGTCAGATGACTCAACTAAAGTGTTTCAAGTTTTTCCTCCAGATTTTACATGTTTAAGAAAATAGGAAAGACTGTTCCACCTAGCACATTCTTTCAGCCTGTGATCAAACACCCTCATTACATCTAGGCAAGTTTAAGTGACACTATAAATAGAAGCAAGTTTTTTGCTTTCTTAATATATAAAACACTAGGTGCCACTTAAAGCAGATACATTAGAAATAATTCCTTTTATTTGATTGGTCTGAGTTTGCACAAGAGTTATTTTTAAAGGTCTTTGCAGCATAGTAAGTGTTACTGTATTGTAACTTTCACTACACCCATTTCCTGCAAAAAAAAGTAATTTCTCAATGATGGGAACCCTGTGCATCAGGACACAGAAGAAGTAAGTGGAAAAAGAAAGTGAATTCCACCATTAGCAACCTAAGATGCTATCGGATGGCATCTCAGCTTAAGTGATCAAAATAATACAAAAAAGCCAATTTGATTTGCCCCCTCAGAGTGCCAGTCCTGATGGTGAACAGAAGCTCCCCAGCCCAGGGTGCAGCCCTGCACTCTGAGCCCTGTCTGGGTTATGTCCTGCAACACCAACTGGGCCCTCTGTTCCCAGAGGCACGGGCACGGCGGAAACGATGCTGGAGAAAGGTGCCACGTCCTGCTGAGCAGCAGGTAGGACAAGGGTCACCCTTCTGTCACCCATACTGAGACACCTACAACATGCAGAACCATTATGGATCTGTGGTAATCATGTTTTCCTCTATCAATCCCTCAAGAAGTCAGCTTGAACAGAGCCTATTAAAACCTTATTAAGAGTCTGGAAATGAGTCAATGGGTAAGGAGCTCCCAGGTTCCCTTTCCATGGAGTTCTGCTCCTTACCACGTGGGTATTGCTCATACAAAGGGTTTGTCTGTGCTGTTCACTGCACAGACTTGTTCCACATTTCCACATCACTGTTTTACATCTTTTTAATCTCTGTCATTCCTTTCCACTGAATATTAAATCACACTGATTTCCTTCACCAGAAATCCCAACAAGGACAACAACAAAATCAGATTTTACTGTGAACAGATTTAAGTTGATTTTTCAAGGGATCTAGACAAGAAATTCTGGTAGCACCTACTACAGATCCTTGCCAATAATTCAGGCTGTTAAAGAACAACCTGTTCTCTTCAAGGTGCTATCAAAAAGAGGAAAACATTGTCTTCAGGAGGCCTGAGCCTAACCTGGTTGTGCACATCCCTTTGCTCTCTCCCAGGACCTGACAAAGGTATATTTGTTTGCCTGGTCCCACTCCCCTGCCCTGCAGGATCCCATCAGGAGCTGAATGGTGCCCACCAGATACCACCAGAGACCACTGCAACTCCACTGCCAAGATCTTCCCTTGCACATAAACCCTTCAGAAGCATGTGTTCTCCACACACATCCCAAACCATTGTTCAGGTACATTTCCAGTCAACTTTCATTGACTTATGTGAGAAAACAGATTCCTTTATTACCTTGGTATTACCATATAGACCCATTGAAAGGTTTGAGTTGGAAGGGACGTTAAAACCAGCCAGTTTCAATCCCCCTCCACGAGCAGCGAAAGGGAAACCTGTCCCTGGGTGTGCTTGAACCACCCATCTTCCAGTTAACAGCCCAGGTTTCAACATTCCTATTAACAATTGCTCTCAGGCCATATTATATTCATTGTGCTCTGGCTGGCTAATAATTTAATCAGTAGTAGCCAGTAAATGAGTAATTTTCCACCACTGCAACACTCTAGCACTAAGTTATAAATACCTAAGAAGCTGAAATGCAAAGTAGACTGCCAAGCATATATTTAGGAGTGGGAGTAACTCCATAATGAGATCCTTACTGACTAATACATGCCCATTCAGAAATTGAACAGCTTTCAGAATCACCTTAATTAGAAAGGGAGATGGATTAAAATACAAGCTCTCAAATAAGAATTTCACTTTACTGAGGAAATCAAAATGGTTTTTTTCTCTTTAAATATAAGCATTCATTACTGACTTTGAGTAGAACAGTTCATTTTTAGCTGTAAATATGAAAAGTCCTAGAAGGATCATCTCATTAACTCCTTCCCACACAAAACCAAAATCATAAAAAATCCTGCTACTTAACAGAGATCTTCACAAGAAAACTGTTGGCTATTGAGTGAATCCAACAATACTGAGCTGAATTTCACAACTCATAAGCCATTGGGATTGAAATATTATGATTGTAGGACTCTTGTCACTAGAAACATCACCTGGGAGCCATTCCCTTAACTCTATACTGAATTAGAATAAACTGTGACAATAAATGCTTTTTGCCTAACAGCAACCATGAGCATGTGAATGTACATCCTAAAGTTACCTAATTGGTATTTTTTATTTTTAACAATGACACATTCCCTTTGTGCTTGGTCTAAGTTTACCTGCACAAAGTATAAAAGATTTACTTACAGGAGTGTGAGAGCAAGAAACCAAAATAGGCACTAGGAAATGTAAAGGAAAAGTGGTAGGTGCTTTCAAGGACAGCAGAATGGCACATCAATGCTGCTGAGGGACAACTATAGTGGAAATAATTTGAGAAGAAACACAATACCATCTCTTATTACAGTTCCTCTATAGTTAAGACCCATTTTACCAATAAATCACCAGCTTCAGGTGCCTACATTGACAGTGCTTGCCACATGGAGGAACTTCTGTTCTGTGCTGTCATTAAAACAGCTTCCTAAAGACCATTCAGCATGGTGTCAAAACTGGGGCTTGACGCATGGCTGAGTGACACCTGAGTCACAGCACCTGTAACCAAGTCCTACAGCATAAATCTTCCATGGCAAATGCTCCCAAGCCCATGACTGGATTTGCTCCTCCCAGTGATTTAGTGTAGTTGTTGTTTTAGTGACTCTGCCAGCTGTACAGCTGCTGTCTCCAGACACCACCAGTATCATCACCCTGTCACTTCTGCCACTACCTCACTCACCAGCTATTGCAGCACAGAAAATGTTACTGCCTTCACACAGGATAACATTACTTTCCAAGAGCTCTGTCAGAAATTTCTGACTGCAGTCACAGAGGAGAGTAGGAAATTTCTCCTTTACTATCAAACCCCAGTTTCCCATTTCTGAGGAACTCATGCAAAGTTGGGGAGAGGAGAGGGAAGGGCCATCCCTGCTGATCCCTGGAAAATGAGCTGTAAAGGAGACTTGGCATATTCTAACCTTTAGATCATGCCCAAAAGCGTTTGGTCTGGGGCCCAGGAAGGTTTCTATAGTATTCCTGGCTTTGCCTCTCAGCTGGTTGACCTGGATCAAGCCACCTAACTTGAAGAGATCTTTGAAAAGCCCTGTAGCCACCAGAAACTGATGTGCAAACACCGGTGACTGTCACCCCGGCAGTACCACGTGCTGGATGTGGGATCCATGGCCTTTCAGGTACTCTGGGTACAAACCAGAGGCCCCTTGCTATCAATCCCAACAACAGGAGACAACAGGGTGCTCAGCAGGGGAAGGTGTGAGGGCACAGCTGCAGTGTTGGCCCTTACTGCTAACATTCCCACACAGCTCAAGCAGAAGTTTGTTTACATTCTTGGTAGAATTTTTTCTTTTGTAGACCCTGACAGAAACACCTTTGTGGGAAGGAGGAGACTAGGAGCCTGTGAGACTTACAACTCAACCATCCCCTCAACCAACAGGGAGTGCTTCCTCAGCCCCTTTACCTCATCCTCTCCTCCAACTCCAGCAGAAAACCCTCTTTGGTGCCATAATGGTTATTAGACTTCAGCAAGGGCTCCAGCAGGATTTAGAGTATGTAAGAGTTAGGTAATTTCAGGTCTTTATCAGTAGATATGGTAACATGATACTGTCAGGACAGAGCACCTCCCTGTAAGAGAATAGACTGGAAAATGTCCAAGTTTTAAAGGTAACAAAGGAAAGGAGGGTTATAAACATAATTGAAGAAAAAAAAAACTTAAAAAACCCAAAAAAAAAAAAAAAAAAAAGAGAAAAAAAAACAGGACAAGATGAGAGGAGAAGAAACACATAAGAATAATGACTCCAAGACTTTTTCTGGGTCTGTACTTCCCTGTTCAGAGGCACACAGCTGAGACAATGTGGCTGGCTTTGTGACAATTGTGAAAAAATAAGCCAATTTGAGCTGGTTGTTAGCAGTCAGAGCACTGCATCTCAGATAAATGACTGTCTGTCTCAGGTATGGCAGCAGATTTTCCTGAACCATTCCTGAGAGATTTGCCAGGATTGCAGCAGCCTTTAGCCATCAAAAGCAGCAAGAAAGCCCTCTTCAATCTCCATCCCTTTGGTAAAAGGTGACCTTGGAGAAGATTTTCTTGTTCTCCATGCCCTCTGCTCCCATGCCAATTCCATCCTTTGTCCTGTCTCGGAGCTAGACATGTTGTCTTATTTAAGAGTAGATAAAGCCAACACTTTTCCCCAGCGCAGTTGCTCAAACTGATCTGTGTGGGTTGTCACACCTCCAACTGTATCACTGTGTCTAACTCGCAGTGGTATTTTCAGCCTGCTCCCATGTTTGCCAGGAGTCCCAGTTTGGCTCCAGAGCTCTCGTCTGTCTCTCCTCAGTTGAGCTGAGGGCCTCCTGGGAGGGAACTGCGTTTGGAGAACAGTCCATGCCTCTCCCTGTGCCCACTTCCCTCTCCAGACAGCACATTCACTGAGGAGTTTTCTGCCTCAAGTATTTCACCTGCTTCACCTACTACTTTTTATCCCGAGGAAGAAAAACATACATGTGACACCCACAAAGAAGGTATAAATAAAACCCGCCCGCCGCCATATTAGTATGGTTCACCCACACTTGCCTTCAAAGTCTTACCAAAAAGAACATCATCTTTGGCTAATTTCCTAATTCCACAGTAAAAGGAGCCCCATAGAGCAACCCTTGTCAAGCACCGAGGAAGAAAGCTTGAAAGAAAAAAAAAATTAGAAATAATTGAGAAGGGCCAAGGACTAAAAAAAGCATAAAACTCCTTAAATCCTGAGAGGAAGGACCTGACATTTTGGCTCAAAGAGGAAACACAGCCTGGGGCCCGGTGACCACTTCTGAACAACAACACAGGGCCAAGGAAGTTTCTTTTCAGGGCCAAACTTCACTAAGAGAAAAGCAGCTGCATGCTCAGACTGACAGGCCTAGGCAGGTCAGCAGGCCCACATCCACACTCCGAGGCTTCTTGTAAAACATTCCCTGCTCAAAACTTCCTTCTGTTTTCAGACTGTGCCGTGCTTTCCTTTGTAAACACTCATATCATTACACGTAATGGAGTATGCTATTTTCAAGCAATAAAACAGTAGGATTTCCATGGCAATAGCAAGGAATTTGGCAAGGCTGTTTGATAGACTTGGTCTGGTGAGAAAGTCTTTGAGAAAAATAAAACATAACAATCTCTCACCATTGAGATACTATAAAATTCTCCATATTACCTTTCCTGTTTACCTGCATGTTCAGGACCTTCTTATTTGGAGATCTGCACCTAAAAAACTGATTTACTAATGGTAACATGCCAAGGCTGCACTGGAGCTTATCATTGTACCAGTGTAAGTAAATGTCTGCCTCAAAGAATTTACAATACACTGCTTCTCAGACAAAACATTTAGTATTCCAAATGGAGCCCAAGCTCCTTTGGGGATGCCACATAAATTGCTACGAGTTACTGCAATTTGTCATGCACTTGTGATTTTAACCTTACACCCCAAATCACCACGGTACAAGGCAGCTTCTGACTACTGCTCCCGACAAATGGCCTTCACATATCACAGAACAGCACCGCAGCCACACGTGGGGACTGAGATGGGCACAGGTCAGGTGGTTGCCCCATGGCCACCCAGCAGAGCAGTGAGCAAGCCGGCAGGAGAAGCCCCAGGTTCCTGACTCTGGACGCCCTTCTCTCAGCAGCCCTGAGCCTGTCAGAGGGAGAAGGGAACCTAGAGCGAGATTTAAATCACTGGAGGTGACCTGCAAATAATCCATTCTTAAACAAAAGTAATCCATTCAGAGATCTATTTTATAAATACACAGCCTTGTTCTCCTCTTTCATTTTCTCTGAGCTTCTGAGAGGACTTCAGCAGTCTCAGCCTTATGGGACAGGGATTGGCTTGTGGCCATAGATTTCACACTTGGTTTCACGAGCAAAATCTAAACAGGCCTTGATTGCAAAGACCATTGCAAGCAGCTGAGCTGCAGATGGATTTCTGGGGAGGGCATGAGAGGTAAGAATTTTTTTAAAAAAAAAAAAGAAAAAAAAAATCGATCAAAGGTTTAGAAACACTTAAGAGACTGGAAAAGCAACTTCCGGTATAACAGTTAATGTTTCAAACAATTTTTCAGGTGGAATAGCAACCCTCTAGTGTTAAGAGTTAACATGTTTGTGCCACTCGACTGGTGAAAAATTGTAAAACACGTGAAACCTGCCGAGGTTTTCTTTTACAGGAAAGAAAAATAACTTTCCGTAAGTAGTGTTTGAGTGGGGTGGTTTCTTAGTATTTTATAAAAATAAAGCCTGAAAGAATGGTAATGACATTAGCTACACATTGGTCTCCAAACATTAAATAAATTCCCATGTAAAAGCAAGCATCAGCAGTAACTCAGCAGTTTCATTTCAGAGGGCCTTATGCAATCACCTCAGGTTCTGGTGCCAAAGCCCCATGTCTCAGAGTTAGGTTACCAACCAAACAACAGTTTAAATTCATCAAAAGCAGGCATTACATTTAATGGGATTTCAATTAGGGATGGACCAAAATCCAAGCCCTACAATCCTCTCAAAATGTAAACAAGCCTACAAAGCCACAGCTAGACCTGTCTCATTTTGAGATCAGGACCAAGTACAACAAACAGCAAAACTAAATCTTGCATTTTTTCCAGGTCTGAACAAGTCCCAAGGCCAACAATTTTTTCAGTTCTCACAGGCATATCACAGAAAACAGCAGAAGGGGAAAAAAAAAAAAAAAAAAAAGAACACAAGTGTGTAAAATTGACCAATTCTAATGTTGAGCAGTGACAGTGTCTTGGTGCAAATCCAGCAGTCACTGATGGATATCAGTGTCCTTCCACCTCAGGGTTCTGGATACTTGAATCAACATGAGAACACACAAACATTTTGTTTGTAGCTGGCCTTTGCGTTTGGCCACAAAAGGAGACATGCACATGCAAAATAAAAACCATAAGAGAACTTATGGATAATGAACATTGTGGGCAGAGAAGTAACAGATGGTAGAACAAAACAATCTAATTTTACAAAGACAAAACTTCCTTATGATAGGTTAGAACTGCAGAGGTGTAGAAAAGAATTCAAAAATAGAGATGCTGAACAAGTAGGGACGGCAGTGGATGGTGCTGCCAGAAGGTGTGGCCCAAGCCCTTGCAGAAGCCTTTTGTGTTACCATAAACATCACAGGGAACGTTCCACTGAGCCAGCAGTCTGAGCCACAGCTCTTCAAAAGTATTTGGGTTTAGCAAGCAGTAAGACAATGAATGTTATCTGAGTCACAGAAACACCTTGAGAATTTTTAAGTATACACAGACAAAGTAAGAAAGCCCCATGGAAATCAATTTGCTGTACTAGAGAGAAATTATTGACTTTTATGTCACAGGCACCTTGTTTTTCTGACTGATTATGTGTCCAAAGTTTTTATGAAAAACACTTAATATTGTCTGACAAACACATACTCTCCACCGTTTAAGTTATAACCCCACAGTACTGACACGGGTTATTAGGTGGAAATTATGGGATCTCAGTGGTATTTCTGTGACACGGCAGGCTTGATTTTGTTTAATTTAACAATAAACTCATTATATTAACTGAATTCAATAGGAACAGCAGGAGGAATCCTGTTAATTCCATCTTGAACATCAGAGAGCCTCTGAGTGTGCTAAAAGAATACACAGAGAAGGAAATAAAGAAATGGTTTGATGAAAAGGAAGGAAGCTTCCATTTCCTCCAAAAGCTCATACTGAATTTAAAACTACCATGTCTGATTTGATATTAAGTGGCTTAGACATATGGTTACTGTTTGAGACAGGATACTGGGCTTGATTTGACCTAGCACAGCCCTTGCTGTTTTTCTTTAGTACAGAGAAATCCTATATAGTGGTTGCCATAAAAAGACACCACTTCTACCCCTGGTTAGCACCTGGGTAATATCAGCAATGCCATTCTTCCTCCTCCTCTGAATATGCAAAGCAAGAACTGTCTCCAGCTCAGACAGGAGCTATTAGATCATCACTCTGGTCTCCTCCTCCATGACCAGTGACAAAGTCTTTGGCTTGAAACTCAAAACATTATTTGCAAATTACTTCACAAGGATTACAGCAAGCTCCACTGGTTTCTCCACTGTATGAATTCGTGTCCTTCTTGACTCTTGTATTGGAAGAGCATCCTGGAATCTCTGACAATCCCTCCTCCACCTCTTTCTATTTTATTCACCTAGTCAGGAAAGCTGCCCCTCCTTGAAGGCAGCTGCAGCAGCAGCAAGGGGAACAGCCATTCCTTGATGCATTAGCAAACTCTCCATCGGCAGAGCGAAGAAGAGACACCAGGAAACAGAGGACACACCATATTTATCACTGATGGAGGTACTTCCTCTGCTTCATGCGGGTGGGAACTGCTGAGCCCTCAGTACCTGGGGGGATCCAAGGCCTTGGACGTGCACTCCCAAAGCAGAGACAGAGAGTGGTGTCAAAGGGAGGCTGTGCCGAGCTGGGACGATGCTTTGTGATGGAAGAGAACATTCAACAACAGCAAAGGGAAGGGTTAGAGAAAGGCACATGTCTTGCCCTAAGACAGGAGCTCAGGTCAGTGCCACCAGTGCCACTGTTCCCAGCCATGGCCACCAAGAGCCTCTGCCTCCCTGCTGTACCCTGCCAGGATACAATGCAGGCCTCTGGAGCTTTAGGCTAGGGCTGTAGATGACCCAAAGACACATTTACAGACCAACGAGGATCACAGTTCTGGCAGGTGTCTGACAGCTGACAGATCCACCCCAAGTGATATTCTCCACACAGAAATTTAATTAACAAATATGGTTAACTGCATAAGAAACATAGCTACAGTTGTGTTACCTGCAACAAACTAACAACAGGATAGGGGTTCCATGTAAGTTGGTATTCTGATCAGTTGTCCTTCTGGAATGAAATTCAAGCTAACTTTGATGATGGATAATGCCAGATGGAAGAAAAGAGACTACCTTTGCTAGATCCTGGTTTAACCATTAATCTCCTGAGATACACAGAACATGATAAGTAGTTTGTTTAAATCCACAATATTCAACATAAGGAATTCAGCTGTGAGTTTTCATAAATTTGCGACCTGAAGAAAACACTTGGCAGCAGTCAGTACAGACAGTTCTCAGAAGGGTGAGCTTATGTGCTTCTGGCACATCACTGCAATTAACTCTGAAAAACACAGCAATTTTTTTTCTCATGCATTGTGGGCATCTACTAATTAAGCTGGTGAGAAAAGTATTATTTACACATTTTCCAGTAGCAGAAAGGGAGATGGAGACAGGTTATAAGCCTTTCACAAAGTCATGTAACAATCTGGTCACAGAGCTATTAACAGATGCCTGGATTTCTGAGTCCTCTTATCCCCTTCTCCCTTGGCATAGAACACCACTCCTCTTAGCTTCTAATTTTGTGTGGAAGACATTTTTGAGAAAGTGCTGTCGAGTACAAAAAAGTGACATTGGGAAGCAGGATTCTTCTCTGAGCTAAAGAGATGGGCCTCACCTACTGTGGCCTCCAGGCACAGCCTTGTTCTTTACGTCCAGATGCAGAGAAAGCTGAAGAAAGGCTGCCCAGAATGAAGTGACTCTGGCACAGTGTGTACAGGGGGTGAGGGAGGGCAGGGAATGAAGGCAAGAAGAAGAGAGCAGGGAGGAAGAACACTGACAGTCGGACAGGAGGGAAACCAGAGGCACACCCCAGTCTCTAGTGGAACAAGCTTTGTACTGACTGTTCTCCTTCTGCATTTTGGTTTGAACTCTAAAACCCTCAAAGTATCATGATAGCACTTATAAGGAACATAATCCCTCATCCTAAGATTTTTCACACAGGAAAAACAGTTTACAAAGGGTTGTTTCTACCTGCAGCAGGAGCAAACTCCAAAATTCATGACAGTTGCAATATGAAATTTCACTGTAGGAAACCATGTGTGCTTAAGAAATTTGGGCATCTGAAATGTGAAAAGGAATAATCTGATAGGACAGAAATATTTATAAAACACTGGCAGTTTATGGAAGGTACAGAATATATAACTGCTTATGCTTTTTTTTTCTTCCCTATTTCCACTATTGTCTTCTTTTATGTAAATGACCTATTATATTCACACTTGTATTGACAGTGTTTCTTGACAGAGGAAAGATTAATTTGCTGTTAAACACAGAAAATACAGCATCCACTAACAAAGAAAACATGAAGGCAAAGAAGAATTTCCACTATTTTAACATGCAAAAATACTTTTTTTTCTTCTTGTTTTTGTAGAGTGAGCTCGTGACCTTTTCTCCTCCTCAAGGCTACTTCTGCTTCAGAATAATCCTGGATACCTGCAAATGCCTCAACAAGCATCAGTCAGGACATTTGTTTGGAAAAGGCCCCAGGCCAATGCAAGGTGCAAGAATCAAGCAAAGTTCTTTCAAGCCAACTCCAGAGTGATCTTAATCACTTAAACTGATGCAGACAACAAAAACATGGGTAAAAAGCACAAGTAAATGAACTGTGGTGCTAAAAAAGCCTCATGCTGTTGAATTCTGAACAACACTATATGCATTCCTTTCACCACAGTTTCTCTGTCTCTTTAGGCAATAGGATAAAATTTATGTTAAAATTATTACAAGGCCTTTTTCAAAACTCAAAGTCTGTAAAAGAACCATAAGACTACATGCAGAATACCAAGACATGATGAACAGAAGTGGATTTAGAAGATCCAAAGCATCCATCTGTCCTGAGTACATTAGTGTCTGCAAGGGCAGAATTTGGTCACAAGAATTTGGTCAAATGCTTTGCATTTTGACATATTTGCTGAAGTGCTTTGAAAGATGCAACTGTAGCAGGTCAGACCATGATGGAAGTTTGGCAGTTTATTAATTCGCACAACTGAATGGAAAAGAAATAAAAGCAGGCAGATTAATCAATCAACACATGAACTGCAAACACCGCTAGCTTGTCTCCCTTAGAACTTTTTAGGAACAATGTGTCCATATGCACCCCAAAAACCATTCAGAACCTTTACCTGAGTGACCAACAGATGAAATAAACTGATGGTGCTCTCATTTCCTGAGGATAATTTCCAAAGTAATTTCCTCTCCTTGTTAAATTTTCAAATTATTTGGGTTTTGAACCCAAATCTACCTAATTGAACATGGAACAATTTTGAGCATTAAACAGCTAAAAGTAGAAAACAGCTATGCAAAACCTCCCTATTCCAACTGACTTCTAAAATACTTCCCGACTGGTAATGCACAGGCTGTCAAGTATTTTACAAATTCCCAGCTTAGCCTGCGCTTCTATCATTTCAGAGCGTGAATTTAAGCACAAATCATGTCGAGATTTCTCTTGCTTTCCATTACAGCTCTGTGAGATGCAGCCTTGCAGTCCCTCCTCAGACACATTTATCCACAGCTCATGCAGATCTGCATGCTGCATAGATTGACTGAACACACTACAAACTTCATTTCCCCCAGAATTAAGAGCACATCAGACAGCATCAGAGGCAGTACACTAAGGAACGCTGAACACCTCTTTGACGAGCCATATGTTAATTGCCCAAAGGTCAGAGTAACTATTTTGGAAAAATGTGGCTCTCTGTTTAAATGAGTAACAGCCAAGCTATGCAATTATGAAATAATGGCAGCATTCCCAAAGGATCTCTATACTGTGCATGAAATGAGTACAAAAGATTCATGAGATTTTGTGCTTAATTTCTCACCATTTCAAAATATTGCCTTCTAAAAGTTAATAGCAATTCTTAAAACATGCACTAAAAGAACATATGCCACCATATTTCCAACATTTGGGAGCGCATGTGCTACAACAACAACAACATTCCTTTGCTATTAAATGCCAAAGGCTGTTTAGTGATAAATCCAAATAAAACCCAGTATTTTGCAGGGGTTTTCATTCAAAAAGAGCCATGTGACATTGAAAAATGTTACATGTCATTTATAAACACTGTAAGAAGAAAAATGTATTTCATTATAGGCCAGTAATGAGTGGGCTAAATTCAAAGCTAGCTCAGCTTTCTCAGGGCCACAGCCAGCTGGATTTCAAAGTCTTAGGGCTGGAGACACAACACCCTCCCTGGAAAAGCCACTGAGGACCCTGAGCACTCCCACCCCGAGCAGAATGGCCCTTGCTGCAGGGCCACCTGCTGCTTCTTGTCCCCTTGCTGTGCACTCACCTGGGAAAGGCCACCTCTTTCCTCCCCACTCCTCCATAAGAAAGCTGGAGAATGCACTGAGGTCCCACCCTGTCCTGTAATCTCCCTCTTCCCTGAGCACAGCCAGCTCCCTGAGCCTCTCCCCAGTGCTGCAGCCCCTGACCACCTGAATGGCCACAGAACCCATTGGTAATTGAGGCTGGGAGGGATCTCTCCTTCTCTCCCATCTATTCTTTCCATAGGAAGACTTACTTTTGGTCTTAATTTTGACCATCATACAATGGGGAAAGTTTGGAAGTCTTCAGGCAGCATCTGGGAATAACCCCTTCCTCTCTTTGGGGGAATTCACTATTAGTTCTAAAATCCTACCCCAAAGTCTGAATTCATGCTTCCAGTCCTCCCAGGCACGTGGCACTAAAACATGTTCAGGACAGAAAATTGTGCATGAAGTACCAACACATACAAGGCACCTGCCTGAGTCTGCTGACAGCCTGAAACAGTATTTACATACCAAAAAGGGTCTAATTGATTTCAGGGGTTTGTTAAATTGATCTGGAAGGATGGCACTTTAAATACCAGTGTAACAATTATTTATAGCTGGTATCAACTGCTACAGCAAACTCATGTTAACTAATCCTCAAAAAAACCTCTCCAGGTGACAAAACCCATGAAGATTTGGTATTTATATGTACTGAAAAACAGAAACCTAAAAGCCACTCATTTCCTTCCTGACAAATTTTACAGTGCAGTTAAGCTTTGGTACTACAAAGGAAAAAGAGCAGCACAATCAAAATAAATTCTAATCATCAATTATACATAGAGCATTCTGCACTGGATTCAAACCTCTCACTTGTTTACTGTGGGAGTTTCGTTTCCTTTTCCCTCTCCTTTTTGTGCTTAATCTGGAAGATTTTCATTAGTAAAACATGAATTTTTTATATTCCATTTCTGCATTCTTCTCTCATGTTTTAGTTTCTCATCATTTAAGACAAGAGCAGTATCTACAATCACCCTCCAGCTTTTTCAACCCTCACAGAATAGGTTATAAGCAACACATTCATTATCATCATCCAGATAATTAGAATGTCTGTCTGTAAATATAAAAGCAGAAATGTTACCTCAGAAGAGCACTCTCTAAGGAGGGGGAACTTCAGAGTTCATGGGATTTGAAACTAAGCTCATATTTTACTAAGCAGATATGAAAATCATTTTCAGAACTTATTTTGATAGAATTCATATGGTGTAGAATGCACTCACAGAAAAGCTGCTCTGAAAGCCTTTGTCTGAAAAGGGTTCCTTTGGGAGAATCTCTTTGATTCCTTTGGATGAGGTGATGTTATTAAAAAAAAATTGGGAATGTCAGGAAGCACAAAGTTAATATATCATTAAATTAAACACAATGTAGGATTTAAAAAAAATTTTTTTAGGAGTAAACCAAGATATTTTTGGGCAAGTTTTCCCAAAGCCACAAGAGATTAGAGATCCAGGAACTGAGTCAGGACTCCCAACTTGGAGCTGTCCCAAACTTGCCAAGGTGAAGCAGGTATCACACACCTCATCACGTGCTGCATCATCTGCAGAGAAACTGAAGCCCAGGGCAGAGAAGGGAGCAGGAATCCACTCAGGCCTAAACAGGCCAAAATCTTTGACTTCACTTCAGTATTTCTGAAGTATTTACCTCACTGCCAATCTCCACTCCCTTTTCAAGATGTAAACATTCACATCGCTGACAGTCCAAAGTGCTTCCTTCAGTATTATCGAGACTATTAACATGAAATGTGTTTGATTTGATGAAGGCACTGCCTCGACAGAGTCCCAGCTGATTAAGGGCACATGGCAATTGTCACCCCCAGTTAGTTCCAGCGTGTCACAGTGGTTAACCCGCTGTTAACAGCCCAGCTTGATAAGGGCAGCACGGCGCTGAACTAGCCCAGCCAATTTCACACTGCTGCAGGAACAGTAGGTCAGCTCACAGGAGTTCAGTTGGGCTCAATTTGTGAGGAAACAGACTGGAGAAGCTTGTGACACCAAGTTTAAAAGGGTGCATCATTTAGAAAGCCTTTCCATTTTTCCGGGAATGCTGCGGAAGGGAGGATTTATTCTGTCCTCCCCCTCACGGAGGAGCACGTTTCTACAGCATCTGACCAAGACAATGCACAAAGGCCAGTTCACTTCAATATTGCAGAATCAAATCCTTAATTCATCAGCTTGCCAACTTACCAAACCTCAGCTGCCTGTGATGTCTACACAGATGAAAGCAGACAGATAAGTAAATGCAAAGAAGTGAAACTAGTTGCCTGTAGATGAGAGATTGTAGAAGATTTTATTCATCCTTCTTGATTTTTCCTATTACTTAACCACCGAGACATAAATTAACATTTGACTCTGCTGCTTCGTGCAACTTATCTGTAGCATGAAAGTCCAACTCGCAGTTTCCACCCCAGAGATCAGCTCTGAAGTCTGTCTGAAAAGAATATGTCTCTGTCTGATCTTTACTTGCCTAAGCACCAGCTGACTTCAAGCTCTTTTCATGCTTTTTTAAAAAAAAGTCTGAAAAGGTTTTGACATCATCACAATCATGAAACAAGAAATGTTGATCCCCCCAAAGAAAAAAACAGACTGAGTTTTGCCAAGTGAAACAGAGACACTTCTGTTGGCATGTAATTTAAATTGACTGCTCAAGATGTAAATCTGCATCTCATGGACTAAATGTTTGGCCTAAGTGTCAACACACACAGATTCTCTGCCCTGCAAGGTAACTCGCTGCTTTTTTTTCTTGCTGATTTCTTGCCACTAGTAGATTCCTTTCTAATTTGACATAAGTGAAAAATCTAACAGGAAAACACCAAAAAGCCCTCAGGATTTTCCACCATTGACCATTGGCAGTACTTCTGAAAACCAATTAGCAAACAAACTACCTTTTACAGGTCAGAACAAAAACACAGTAACCTCAAACCTTTGCAGGCATGTGATTTTGAGCTACCATTTAAATTCAGAGGGGGCACAGCTGAAGTGCCAGAAACAAGCGTCACATGTGGGCATCCTGACTGGCAGCAGCACTCACACTGTGCTGTATGGGCTCAGACTTTGGGGTACGGTTTGGAGTACTGAACAGTTTCACTCTCACCCATGGAGGGTATAGTTAAAGCAGGAGCTCTGATCCTTAAGCTCCTCTTGGTTTTACGTGGGAAATATCCCAACAAAGTGATGAAGTTAAAAAAGAACCTCTGGTTTCTCCAGACTGCTTGCCAATGACAGCATTGTGCACCCGTATGTTTTTGTATGCTTATTCCCATAACCCCACGTATTTTGCATGGCTATGTATATTGACTGTCAATGGTACTTTGTTAAAATGATTATTGCACACAGCATGGCCAACTTTTAAATGTAAATTGTATGCAAATATATGCAATGCCATCTTTAATGCAGATGTAGCAAAAAGTATTAAGATGTGTAGGGCCTAATTAGGTCCTACATCAAAAACTACATATAAAAACTTGACTCCAAAGTCTCAGCAAAATAAATGTGAGCTAGAAATCCCAGTGTACACTCCTAGGGAAGCAAGGGGAGTAACTCTTTCCCTGCGACTTCTGAAAGCTGAAGAAGGCAATGAACTCAAATGAACAATTTGTCTGTTTTTTCTTCAGACAAAGCACTTTCTTTTTAAGCAAGAGGCAGATATAATAGCACAGCTTTTTCTCTCTCTTCTATCTCCTAGTATTTAAAATGATTAAAGAAAGCCTTTGTTTCTCATCTAGACTGTATACGAAAATCAGGAGTAGGGACACAAAAATTCCTGGGCAATGTTAGTCTCAGCCTAAATAAAGGAAAAAAAAAAAAACCACCAGAAAACCACAGCTTATTTTTTCTAAGCCAGGGGCTGCTCAGCACTGGCCCTGCCAGTGGGACTTTGATTACTGAATTCATCGGAATAGAAAAGCATTTGCACACAGCAAACTCCAGAGACAATAATCAGCCTGAGGGACTTGCATTATTAATATACTGAAATAAATGAGGCAGTTGACAGCCACTGATCAGGTGTACAGCACTGACTGGGATTTCCCCCACATATACACACTTCTTGGCTTTCCAACACTTCTGTTCCTAAAGAGAGAGGCTCCTTTTTTGGGGTGTGACTGGTGAATTCCACAGAGGGCAAGGACTGCACAGAGCCTGATGATTTCCAGTGGAAAGAAAACCCAACCTGTAGCACATCAAAATGAAAGCCAGTGAAGACAGATGTATTTCAAGAAGGGTACAGGTGAGTGCTGTCTCCAGGTGAAGGCAGGGCTACCATCAGACACCACAGAAAAATCTGACTGCAACCTCTTTCCTGACAGGAAGCAAGTTTCAACTCCACTTGCTGATGAGCAGCAATGGAAAAGTAATAAGACCCACTCCACCCTCCAGAGGTACTTGGAGAAAGGACGAGGCTCCGGCAAATGCATATCCCTTTAAGGGAGGGGCTAATACCTTCCCTTCCTGCATCAGCATGTACAAACCTGGAGATATTCCTTGGCCAGCTCCAAGCCACAAGTTCTCATCCGTTTTCCCCGCCCTACTGTCTCCTCCTTTCTAACACACAGTTGGAATTCTCCTTTAGCTGAGCTGCTTGGAGGCATCTCCCAACCCCACCCCACAGCTGCCCAGAACTGTGCCTTTTCCCAAGTCACAGAATGGGCTGCCATGATTTGGATATTCAAGTGGATTATAAATCTGCAGAAAATTTTATGCTGCTTGCTTCATATCTCTAGTGGCAGCCCAATTTCTTTGAGGAAAGATGCTGCAAATTATTCACTGTGAAATATAAAGCTTGCTTTTCATTTTAATTTTGTTCCATTTCTATCTCTGAATTTCCTTTATGGCTATTTTTCCAGCATTATAAGAAAAAAATCCGATGCACCACGTCAGCCCAGTCCAAGCCAGACATAACATCCTGCGTATGCTGCCCAGGGTATTATAAAAAATGCCTTTCATTTCTCTCCCCCAGCCATCGTTGCAGGGCCCGTTCCCCTCTGCTGCCCACGAGCCAGCAGCGCTTTCCAGCAGGCTGCACACTGGAATTCCTGGGCTCTCACATTCCTGCAGAGCAAACAGAGCTCACAGACCTCAGAGCAGGATGGACTCAGCAAGTGTATTCCTTCCATCTACCCAAAAAATAGAGGGTGGAGGCCTGGACTGGCCACAGTTCAATTTTTCCAGCTTTAAAAGCTAGCAGCACCCCCTCCAAACGCTGCCCAGGCACTGCAGCGGCAGTGGGAAGGCAGCAGCTCCCTGCTCCGCTCCGTGCCACGGGATGGGAGCGGGTCTGGGAGGCTGGCACCATGAGCTGCCTAGGAACCGCGCTGAGGGCACAAAGGAAAGCACAGCTGGCCGAGCCCTCGTGTCCCACCCCTGACGGAGGGCAGGAGGAAGCAGAGCAGCTCCAGGAAGCAGATCCTGAGGACAGTGGCACCTTCCAGCGCAGGCACGGCAGCCAGCCGGGCTCTCTGCTGCCTTTGTGCAGATGATTTGCCATTCCCGCATTCTTGCCGGCACTGCAGCACTGTTCTGAGCCTCCTATTTGAATTAACCAGGCCCAGAGGATAAAACTTTCAAATTAAACACATTCCTACAGGATTTCAGGCTCATTGTGTATGCACCAAGGAAACATAACATCCTAAAAATAATACGTATACAGAAAGAAAGCACATTTTGCAGGCATATTAAAGTGGAATATGAATTATAAGCAAGCTCATGGGAGAAGACATCAGATTCCATGCAAAAAGGAGCTTTTGTAAATAACATAACATCATTCTTTGTAAGCTATCACAATTATCATCAGCCATTTAATGTAGCTCACCAATGCCTCTTATCATTGTTGAAATTGTCCACTTTTCCCCCTCCTGAATTGTAAGGCCCCACATTTCAGAGTTCAGGCTAACAGCTGTATAGATTACTAATCAAGAGCTAGAACTCAATTTATATTCCTTTCAGTAGATACATATCTAAACAGCAAACATGAAATAGCATCTCACCAGGCTGCCATCATTAGAGCACAATATTCAGCAAACATTAAAGCTTTTGGTTAAGAGTTAATTGGTGTCAGTGCTCTAAGTTTGTGTGTACTGAATTGCGTTGAAATCCTAACACCGAAGAACTTGTCACATTAAAAATATTCAAATAATATACTATTGCTCAGTAAAGATTCAGAAAATGTCAGTAAAGGCAACATCTGTTTAGTTTAAAATATTAAAGCAAAAACTTTAGCATTATTTTTGTGGGATTTAGCCTTTTAGACACAGATTCACAGGGTCCTGGTATTTCAGATTACTAAATATGACAGAATATTTAAGGGCTTTGCACATTAAGCCCAATGAAAAATTCAAAATCCCTCACTGGAATTAGTAATTTAGCCCCAAGCTAATCAGAGATGTTATTCCAGTAGAACCAAAGTCTTCCAGTTGGCCCTCAGCTTAATTTCACTGATTAAAAAATATTAATTCAAGTCAGTTTGCTTTGCTACAGTCCCCTTACAAGCCAGCTGAAGCTGGTACAGAGAAACTACAATCTGAAAAAAATCCATTTTGAACATCTGAGAAACACTTATTCCTGTTATCTCTTACATGAACTTCTGCCTGGCTCTAAACTCGAGTTTGGAATGAATCAGAAGACAGTGAAGGGGAGGCTCACTGGAAGAGTTAAGGCTTCTTCTCCCAGCTGTGACAAGACAAACCCTTCCAAGCCACCCCTCCAGGAAGAGCCAGTGAGGAGTTCAAGCCTAGGCACTTCCACCAGTGGTCTGAATTTCAGAAGCATCAGTCACCTCGGGCTGCACAACCAAATCCTCAGAGCTGCAAGGTTCAGTTCACTTTTGGTGCTTCAGCTCTTCCTCCCTACGTTCTGAAGGTATCAAAATGCACCACAGCACGCACAAGAAACATTCTTATGCTAAGCATGAGAGCAAAATCAGCAAAATAAATAAATGCAAAATTGTAACGTCACTAGGTGAGAAATGTGTAATTCCATTCCCATCAAGTGTACCCAACCTTTTGCAAAGGTCCTTGTTTTATCCAGCCTGTGTTTGAAGGGCTTCATGAGGAGTGCCCTGCTTTGGGCCACAGCTCTTTCATCCGAGTCAGTGACCCTTGAGACTCAGAGCTCCCTGTGCCAGGGACTTCAGGGGTGCAGCCTAAAATAAACCCAAGTTGTGCACTTCAGGCAGCAGAAGGATGAGACATTGTGTTACATTAAAGGCACACGGCGGGGAAGAAAAGACCAATGCACTAGAGAGATGTGGGCAGAAGTCAGTTTCTGAATGGTACCTTCAGCCCCAGCTAATGAGCAGGAACAGACCCAGAGTGAAGGATGCAAACTCTACAGAAATCCAAAATTTACACTCGGCTGTATCCACTGAAGTGTCATCTATGGACACTGGAGCAGTACATGTGTGAATAAAGTCTCTCTAACCACAGTTAATGATCAACATTTTTGTCTCTCTCTCAAGAATTATAATATTTTTTCCAGATGTTTAAACCTGGGTATTGGGTTGATTTGACTGGTTTTAAGCATTGGCCAGAAGAATCACTTCTGCATTGACACAGAACTACAGGAAGAGAATTATTATCTAACTAGCTGCTTCCAATTTTTTCTTTTTACCAGTATCTTCTTTTTTTCCCCAGAAAGATAGATAAAATAGACTGTTTCAGGTATCTCACAGGTTCTCAGACTCCAAATATCTCATACCCAAGACAAAACATTAATTAAAGAAGTGATTAGGGAAATATATACCTCTAATTCTAGAATCCACATAATGATACCTACAATACTTCCTATCTTACAAATCATGCATAATCCTTTAGAAACTAGGAAAAATAAGAAACCAAAAAGAATCTAAAGCAAACACTATAGCAACACCCAAGAGTCAAATACAACAGCAGACACTTTTAGCTATTCTTTATCTAGAGCATGGCAACACTGAATCTGTGAATAGGCACCAGAAGCATGTAAAACACACTGCATCTCATAACCCTTGGACTAACAAGATCCCATTCTCTCACAGAGCACGATGCCCTTGATAGCAAAGCTAAATCACTGCCTCCTATGGCACTACCTGCCAGGAGGACCCAGCCATGCAGTGCCTCACTCTGCCCCCCAAGTCTGGGAAAACACAATTCCAGCAGTGCCTGGCGTTGCCCAACACCATAGCTTCTCTACCAGCAGCTGTAATGAACTGTGGGACAGGACAGGGATGCAGGAGAAGACACGAGACACAGGGAAGGACATTCCCAGAGCCTTGCAGAGTCCTAGTGACGAGCCATGGTACACAAATAAATCCAAGCCATGGCCAGTGTGATGTAAGCCTGCAAGCAAAGCCTTGATTTAGTCCTTTTAGATCAAAGCCCTGGGCACACTCTGCATGCACTAAAAACATATATATATAAAACCCTGATGCCAAAGATGCTCAGTCTCTGCAGACAGATCTTACAGTCATCTGATCACTGACGGACTGGTGTAGAGAGGCACACGACTGATACAAAACAGGTTTGTGCAAACCAAGTCAATCTGAGCTGCTGAGAAGGCAGCACCACACAGCCCTCCCTCTAGAAACACAGCACCTGTGTAGCACAACATGCTGCACCACTGGCTCGGGCTGAGAGGCAGCCCATTGCATTGGCTGGTCAGCAATGCATTGTTGAAACACTGAAATCCCACCCTTACTGTGCACCTTGTGCACAAAGCCCAGCATTTCCTTCTATTCTCACTGAAGGGGACTTGTCTGTGCGTACGTGTGCGTGTGTGTGCCTGCTTGTGTTTATGCACGCTCCCAGGGGAGATGCAAGGATTTGGAGGGTGGGGCAGCAGGGAGAGTTTCAGTTGCACAGTGTTACACAACCATATTGCCAACATTTAGCTTTATTTTTAACTCAAGGATCAAGAATTATCACATGCCAGTTTAAACCTGTAACTTATGGATAGCTAGAAGGACATACTGGAATACATGAATGCTAACAGCAATCATAGATGAGCTCGAATATACACAGATCACAGAATGGAGACCCTGAATAATAATTCTATTCCCCTTCTTGAAGGCAAGTCTTTCATTCTCATGGTTTCAGTAAATAGCTGGAGCAATAGTAAAGCTGAAAAGCTTTAATTCTGTCTATAATTTAAGGCAGATTTTGGACCAATGTCATGAGTCCACATCACAGCTCTGGAACCACAAAACAGACTTTAATAGCTACCTGCTCAAGAAACATCCTCTACATCTTGATAGAGAATTTATCAGCCCCCAAGGTCACAACTCAGGGTTGTTTCTGTCTTCCCAATCATACAAAACTGTGAACATAACATAACCACACTCTTCCTCAACAATGTCCTTTAGTCCTAAAATAACAGTGCTGCAGTGAAAAGGGAAAACCAGAAAAGGGAAATAACAAAAACTACAAAAAAAACCCCAACAACAACAACAAATGTTACAAACCAACAAAAATAAAAACCACACCTAAAAAACCCCCCAAAAAGAAACCTCAAAACAAACAAACAAACAAACAAAAATGTACAAAAAACCAAACTAAAGCATTTCTTTGGCATTTTCACTTCCTGGCAAGACAGATATTCAAGTAAGCCAAAAGGAGCATCTGGATTTGAAGTCAATATTGCACCAGAACATATGAAAACACCAATGCAGAAAAGTACAATGCCTAGATTACTAGAGGAAAGTGATTATTTATGGGGTACAATAGCAAGAAAAGTTTTTGTTTTTCTTTATTCTCCAGTGCTTAGTGAGTTGTGTTGGCAGCTTCCCCTCAGTCTCTCCCGTAAGCTTGCTCGCATACTTATTGCATCTGCTTCTCATTTAATGACCATTGTTTTGGTCTGTCAGAAGAACTACAACAAGTATCCAAATCTGCAAGATTAGGCAAATATTTTGACAATGCTGTGCGTCTCATTTTCTTGGAGAGAAAGAATAAAGAGGATTTTTCACTTTTCACATAACTTCACTGGAGCTCTTAATCAAAATGCTACAGAGAATCAAATAGCAGATTGAACATACTTCTAGTGACAAAATAAAGCATGCCATTTTGTTTCCAAGAGCTTGCCAATTCCCTGCACATTGCTATCACAAGAACTCAAACACAGGACTTTAAAATATCATTCACATCACATGGCAGCTGTTTCTAAGCTGAGAAACCAACAGAGCCAGGGAGCAGCAAATGACAACTAAATGGTAATGTGGGCTATCAGGAGGCTCTGGGGGAAAGAGGGGAAAAAGGAATGAAAGAAAAAAAAAAAGCTGGTACCAACCCTAGGCTTTTACCCTGGGAGTGCTGGTTGTTCTCTCTGTCGAGGTTTTTGTTTGACTCACTGCAATAGCAAATATTCATAAAATGTAAATTCACATCCAGATGCTAGACCTCAAGTCTCGTGTCAACGCTAATATTCAAACCAGGGCCCTGCATGCGTCCTAAAGGTAAATACAACCAGCCCCGACTGAAATCATTACGGGCTGTAAATCAGGCCTGGATCAAGCAGAACTACACCAATTTAAATACATTACTAGAGGATCTGGGCTCCAGGAAGTACATTGAGAAGCCAGCAGTAGCAGTTGCTTGGCAGTGAAGGAGGAGAGCTCCCTTAACACGCTCCTTGCGAGGCAGGAAAGTGAATGCTCTGAAGAGGGATGAAAACCAGGGCTGTAAGTTTTATGAGGAGTTGGTGTCTCACAAATCTAACATTTTGTTCAGCTTTTTGAAGGCTGCTTTACTCATATGTCACTCCAAGGCCTAGTTCTTCTGGGGCTCTAAGTTCAGGCCAGCTGCAAGGCAGTCAACAAGTTAAGCATCCAAAATGGCAAATAAAGATACTTCCTCGGTGCTGCTGCCTCTGACAGGCCACTTGCTGTGCTGCCAGGGAAAAGAAACCACTTAGGACAAGGCGACCTAGTGGCCTCTATAAGAAACATCCCATTAAGGACCCAAACACAAGAGGAAATTTGTTAAGCTATGAACTTGCTTCCTCTTGCAGTTCAAAGAGCTCATCTGGGGAATCAAAAGACAAGCAGAAGAGGCCTTTTTCATATCGAATTTCAGAACCACCTCTGTTCAGCTTGTAAATCCTTCTACTCCTCTTCTGGCAGGGAAAGAAGTATTTACTGTAAGGAGATGGCTTAGTTTGGTACTTCCCACATTTTCTGAATCAACTGACAGCTATTTTAGACATATATAAAAAACTTTTGCTCTGAACACTTCACAGCCAGCCAAGAACATATACAAGAATACACACAACTTCCTTTTGCACTTCTTTTACACCTTTCCATCTTCATTACAAGAGAGCTTTCAATTAAAAGAGGCAAGCTTGGCCAAACTCACCTACCCATGGAGAGAAAAAAAATTACTTCAGAAAAAGATCCCGGTATTTTTCTACTGGATGGTTGGTATTACCCTAACAACAACCTGGGAAACACATGCTGACCACCACAGCTGCCAACCACAACTGCCAGCTCCAGAAAGTGTCTGATGCAAGGGCTTGAGTGAGGACAAAAGTGATCCCCTCATCACACATGAGTAGCCAGTTGGTCACTGGCTCCATCAGCCACACTCTGACCTCATCTCTGTGGAACAGTCAGGTCAAGAGAGACTGTGCGAATATTCAGAGACAATTTCTACACCAAGTGTGTGGTATGCCAGGCTCTGACGTGGGAATTCACAGAACTTGGGATAAATCTGCACCAACTCTTAACACCTATGGACAGAAACCGTAGTCTTCTGAGCAGCTATCAGCACCTTCAAACTTCAGAAATGGTTTATGTGTTCAGGCAGCCTATGGGAGCCAGCCTGGAGCTGGAAAGGGTCCAATGCTCATTTCCCCTTTCCTCTGTGTCCAGCACAGCTATGGCAAGCTCTCAGCCTCAGGGAACCAGAGTTTCAGTTTATAGGCTGGGGTGTTTTGCTGTTGGGTTTTTTGGTTCTTGTTGTTTAGCGGTGTACAAGGATGTGTGTGCATTGTTTGGGGGGTTTTGTCAGTTTGTTTTAAAAGAGATAACAGATGTTCTTTGGGTTTGTTTGCACCTTCTTCTCGTATTCAATGATACTTTTGTCATGGTGACAGGTCAAGTGAGTAGATGTGGAGCTCCCTCTCCTACTTTCCCTGAATTTTTACTGATATCCCTGACTCACTCACTGCAGTGCAAGGCCAGCAAAGTCAGAGATGATTCAGTCTCAGATCTGGCTCCTGCTCTCTTTCACACCGTGCCCTTCTGCTACCATAATGCAAACTGAATGATTTAAAAAAAAAAAAAAAAAGAGGCTGACCTCTTCCAGTATAAACACTCCTTCTGTTTGGCCAGCTTCCCTGCAAAACAATTTTTTCTCTGATTTCACTGAATCTTGCAACACCATCACGCCTGTCTTTTAACTGCATTTGTCTCTTATCTGTCCATCTCCATTGTTTTTCTGCACAGGATTTTAATGATTTCTTCAAAGAACACTGGCAAGCGTAACAATCTTTCCCTTCCTTTCAATTTGACACATGCCTAATGTCACCCTCTCTTTCTACCAAAGATAAAGGACTCATTCAACTTTTTTCTTCCTTCAATACATCTGTTTTCCCCATGGCAATACTTGATCACTTTATCTTTCTAGTGCCCACTATCTTTCCTTGCTGTCTATTCCTTCGTCTTCTGACTCTGATCCAAGACAAGCCAAGCCTTAATCTTTTCCATATAAGAAATACTGACCTAACTCACTATTTTCACCTCAATACTCACAGATTTTTAATGCCAAGAACTCTTGCCCTTGTGCACTAGAGGAGCTGCAAAAATCTGTCCCATGGACCAAGCCTGGAATCAGTGCAGACTCTGATCCACAATTCAGAATCGGTACTTTGCAGTTCCTCTCCTCAACCTGTCAGCCATCTTCAGTGTAGCCAAGTGTGCTACTTGTCTTTCAATAGCATCCTTCCTTCAGCTCCCAAGTTTGGTTTTTACTCATGCATCTTATTTCTTCGACACTCATTTACAGTCTCTTGGAAATCTCCCATCTTTCCATGGCCTTACACAGCACTGCTCATTTCATTCACAACATATATTTAGCCACCAGCTCTACCAATTCCTTAACACCATCTCCATCCATCCTACTCTCTCTGCTTATGGCTGCATTGCCACAAATTCATCTCTCACCATCTCCCTTTCCAAGCTGTTCCCATTGCCTCTTGCATAGTGCACTACAGACGAACACCGGGCTCGTATCTCACACTGCCAATGGTAACATGGCATCTCATTTCACTTTCCCTGGATATTAGGGGGTTAGTAAGGCCCTGGGTCTAAATCTTGGGAGTGTCTACTTTCGACTTCATCAAGAGCTGTCTCTTAATAGGGTTTTTCACAAGTCACAAAGCAGAGCCCCAGACCACGCTCAGAACTTGTTACAGGATGAAAAAGCCACAAAATTCTGAACAAACAGGGCCAAAGAAATGTTTTAAAACCATAGCACCTTTTAAGTGAAATTTCACTTAAAACACATCCAATCAACAATCACTTTGTCAACAGGCCTCAAGTTCCATCTTTTATTCTACATCTTATCTAGCACTTTGACCTGTACCTGACAGTCTGCCTCATGTAGGATAAACAATCTCACCCTCCTAGCAAGAAGCTCCTGATTTTTGCTTCCTCCGTAATTGCTTTCGTGATTGTGGTTACATACTTTTCCTGGAGGCCTTAAACCACAGAGGCCTTCCTCCCAGTAACAGGGAGAGGGATGGAAAAGAGGAAGGATTGTCAGATGGCTTTTCAGCACTGGGGCACCTCACAAGTAATTTCCACTTTTTCCTCAGGTAACTGTTACTTTATATTTCCCCTTATGCTATCTTAAAAATACACCTCAAACACGCAACACTCCCCTCTCTAGGTTTCATCTCAAATTTCACCTTAGTTTTTCTCATTTCACTCATGTTCAGGATTTGTGTTTATTAGACTGGGTTTTTCTTGAACATCATACATTTATGAGTGTACTTCATCAGAGCATATATTTAAACACACTGTAGAGATGGGTGTTATTAACTTTGTGCTACAAGCAATAAAACTGTAACGCAGATTTAAAACCATCACACAAGGTGGAGCAAAACTAGCAGCTGAGTAACAATGAAGCTGTCCCTGAATTCCCTGATTTCTAACTGATTAACCACTTGGATGCAGAAATCCCTACTGACTTACTGTGCATATACAAGTAAATAAATGGCTTTTCATGGTGAATACAGCAAACAGGTTGTAAAATCACGATGCATCTTTTACACTGTAACGCTGCTGTCAAGAGCACTCCTGGCATTTTGAACTAATTTTATAGTATGACACCAATCTACAGTATAACAAAAACTGTGTTCCTGAGTGTTCCTTTAGTTCTAGGCTTCCGAGTAGGGCTGACCATTTTCACATTGTTTCTAACAAAAATGAAGCACACTATGGACAACAGAATCTCTAAAGCTTTGCTATCATTTGTAAACGGTGTTGGAAGCAGTTCCAAAGCATCCATTTCCCAGTACTTGTTTTTCTGACGGGAGAGTGTGCGGACTTTGCCAGCCACAGGAAATTATTTGTGTATCTTGGGGACTGGGAAGGCATCAAGACAACCCTATAAAGAATGCTAGAGGTACATAACACAGCTCTTGCTGCAGCTTTTCTTCCCGTGCCTGTCCTGCAGCACATTATTCTTCTATGGCCAACTTGGAGAATTTCTCCTGACAAAGCTTCTCTTTTTAGTGTCCTATATCTTGTTTCCTATTAAAGGGGATTTTGCCTCAATGGTTTTAAAGAAACCCTACAGAAGAGCTTCCCTTTGGAATGATGACATAGATGTCCCCACATTCAGCTGAGTAGCTTTGGAAGCACCAGCATGAAAGAAGTCTGTCCTTACTTATGTTGACATTTCCACCATCAGTATTGATCAGCTTTGTTATCTATGACACTAAATGTGCCTGGGAAGAGAGGCAGCAAATTAGGAGACATTCAAGGTACTTCCCTTAAGTAAAGGAGGCAATTTGTGGAGTGTTTACCTTACATGTGCTTTCACAGAGTTAGTTTATAATAGTTTAGCTTCAGATTCTATTTGCCATATATTATGATGTTAACCAGTAGTATCACCTGATCAAACTGTAACAGGTTCAAATTCTACTGGTTTTGCTCAAAACTTATTTTTATAGGGACTGCACAACACCATCAAGAGATCCTGGCAGACCAAGACACAGTAGTGCAATCCACAGAACAGCAAAGAAAAAAGTAAAGGTAAAACCTAAAATCTTCTTCACAGCTCTGAGCAACAGGACTTCAGAAGTCCCCATGCACTCAGCCATGGAAAACTTTTTGACAAAAATGGAATCTGGAAGGATATGTGGAGAGGTGATTGCTATGACAGTTAGTTGGTGTCCTTCCCATCCCAATCACATTTAGCTGAAGTTGAACCTCAGCAAGAACAAAGCAAGTACAACTGAATTCCACACAGGTATCAACACTGAATTTATCAAGCTGCTTGTGTGAGTAACTCCGCATCCCAAGTGAGAACAATTCCTGGCACCACCCATGCGAATGTTTCACTCTCAGAACTCTTCATAGATCATTTTTGCTATGTGCTACACAGAAATTTTTAATGCAAAAAGCAGGAGCAGATGGTGTACCTAAACCTGACCTCCCCACTGCAGGAAGGAAAAGAAGAAAGCTTGCCCTCAGTGTTGTCCTCACCTCCTCCATGCTGCTCCAGAGAAGGAGAGGATGTCTGGCTGGGCTTGGTGTTGCCTGTCGTCTTTACATCACATTCACTGTCAAGATGAAACCAGCATTTCTAAAGCAAACACTTCTCTTTCCAGCAGGATTAATGCTAAGAGGGTTTGACTTCAGGCTGTCTAGTAAGATCCAGAAAATACATTCTCCATTTTTAACTTCCCTGTTTCTAAGTCTGTTTTTTAACGTCTCATTTCAAGAACACTTTAGAGCAAGAGTCAGGGGATGGAACTCTTTAAATTTTTTTATGAACATGGAAATAAAAAATAACCAGGTGATTTCCTCTGTGTTTTCCCATTGACCTGTGGGATGGTTTTGGTCAAGTTGCTTTGTGTATCAAAGCAAGAGGGGAAACAAGGCAAAGAAATGTAAGGCATAGAGCAGTACAGATCACCACAGCTTGGGGCACATACTTAGCAGCACACACTCAAACACATATTTAGAAGGACTATCAGGCCAGAAGCAATAAGGAAAAGGAAAATGGACCAATCACACTTTCAGGACACATTTAAAAAAAACCCCAAAAACCAAAACAACACAAAACCACCACCATAAGAAAACAAAACAAAGCAAAGACCAACATGGCCAAAAGACACACACAGGGAAGAGCTGTGTTTTCCACTAGGAATGCTTTTATTTTCACACAACGATGTTAGAAGAACTACTTTTCTGCCTGCAAAAATCTCCAGTGCATTAAATCCAGGGAGCCAAACCTGCTTGTGGTTATTCTGCTCAAGAGGAAGGAACTGCTCATCTGCACAGCTTCAGCATTTCTCTAGTCCCAGGCTGTGGGCGAGCCTGACGTCAGTCCCAGTGTGAGCCATAAAAATCCCCTTCAACAACTAACACACTCCTGTGTGGGAAGCCTACAGCATTATTTTAAGCAAGGACCCAAGATTACCCTGGTGCTTTCTTGCAATATTTATCACAGAGCCAGGGATGGGACTGAACGCAGAGGAAATGCATGTGTGTCCATCTCCAGCACTTCCACGTGATCTCCACATGGAGAACTGTACATTCTAAGGGCATGAATACATTAGGCTCCCTAAAGCTGCTCTAGAATTATCACTGTTGACCACTGCCTCAACATAAATGTTTCTGCTATAATAAAGAAACTGCTTCTTCACAGTGAAAATAAATGTGCTCTTTGTGCAATATTCTAACAATGGGGGGCCCTTGGAAAAAAAAATCTTCATTTCTTGGTATCAGCACGTTATCTCCAGTCTTCCATATATTTAACTCACAGCCTTGGCCTCTACTTTACCAGACTACTCTGATTTTCTGGAAGTATTTAGATGAGAGATGCTGGAAGAGACTTTTATTTTGCTTTTGCTAGGTGACCAGAATGTATTTCAAGCTACATTAACAGCAGTAAAAATAATGCCACCACAATCTCTCACTGCATCTTCCCTTACAAATAAATTGAAGCTATGCTCTATTTTCAAACAGCAGAAATCTTTCAAATAACTGTCACTGCACTTGAAAACACCAAATTGAGGCACCTAAGTATGAATACAACCCATACACCACATACCCATGATGTAAAAGAAAACTCTTACCTGCTTAACTTCTAAATACTAACTCCTTCTGGTAAATTGAAACCCACATTTTATTCTTAGAAACATCCTTACCACTCCACTTAAAATCAGTGCTGAGAAATCAGTGTGTCTGTAAACTCATGTTGCTTTAGAGAAGTGAACTGACACATCATAGTTCAATGATTTTCCCTTAAAAATATACACTCATCAATTGCGGAGGATTTTCTGAGTCCTCCAGACTAAAGACATTCTAATTAAATTTTTGAAAAAAAATTTAAAAACCAACAAAAAACACAGAGTAAACTTGACTGAGATCCATCTACCTCTCTCATACAGTCCAACCTACACTTTGATTTCTACCAAAGGAGAAATGAATACAGAAACCATCATATACCTTTTAAATGGAGTTTTCCAACTACTTTCATAAATACCAAGAGAAGCCCCAGCTCAACAATTTGCTTAGGGGTACTCAATTTTAAACACCAACTTTATGGCACTATCCTTCATTTCACTATTGAAACAACCTAAACTCGTGCTTAAAACATCAGCACCTACTATAAAGTGCTTTATTTCAACTTGGATTATATACTGGATTTCCTGGAATAAACTCCAAGAGGCTGAAACAGACCTTCACAGGAGCTTGGTAACTCAACAGGCAGTGAGTGCCTGCTAAGACAAGATCTCAAGAAGCTTCGGAAACATTATTTCAGATTTTTTCCCTGAAGTAAGCAAAGCCTAGGGGTTTGTGCCGGCGGCGGCCTGGCAGGAGCAGCCCCGATGGCCCCGAGCGGAGCGCAGCCCGAGCGCGCTGCCCGGAGCGGGGCCGCTGATGAAGTGTCAGGAATGTGCGGTACAGCGCGGCCGCATCCGAGCTGCTCGGGCTCTAACCGGAGCGCTCTAACCTGGCCACTGCACCAGGGTGGCTGTGCCACCTAGTGATGCTTGTCATGTACTGTCGGAGCTGGCGGCAGCCGGGGAGCCCGGGCACACCCGGCCCGGCTCCACCCCTGCCGCTCCGCGCGTCCCCCGCTCGCTCCGCGGCCCTCGGCACTCCGTGACCGGCAGCAAGGGAGAAGGAGCGGCGGCGGCCCCTCTCCTGCAGCTCCTGCAGCCACAGCAACAGCCCCGCAGCTTCCCCGCCACCGCCAAGGTCCCGGCACACGCACGGCACAGCCTCCATCAACGCGAGCACGGCGCCACCGCACCGACATCACCGGGGCACGATCGCCAGCTATTCCAGAACGTGCCTCTTATCCCAGCAACTACTTATGACTTGGTTTATATTCTCCTGATGCGCTGAAGAGTTTGTCTTTTACACAAGAGGTAACTACTTTGTCTGAATAAAAAAATTATAAAACCCTCCACCTGCAGCACAGTGCCCATCAAACTCAGTGCCTTTGGTAAGAACACCTTTGCATGTTCAGCAGTGCTTTTTGTCCAAAGAGATCCTAAGTGAGCTTATAAGTAAATGTAGAGCGATGACCCCATCAGGAATGCACATGGAAAAAACTAACACACGATATCTGACAAAATCCCTAACTGTACATCTAAATTACAAATCCCTCTGGCTGCAGTAAGAACACAGTAGCTCTTTTACACATGACACACTGTGCCATGGCAGTAGAAACTCAGGTACTGCCCAAGCCTCACAGTTCCTTAGCTCAAGCAAGAGGGGAAAGTTTCTAGGAAAGGAGACTAACGTCACAGGAATCTGAAGAAATGAAGCTAGTGATCACTTAAAGCCTAATTAATCAAAAGAAAAGTATTGCAGTGGTATTGCACTTGGTAGCTAGGCCATCATCTACACAGGCTACCCACCTGCTTCCTACATAACAACTTTAAATCACGAGTCCCCAGCTTCCCCCAGCAGCATGAGAGTTCCCCGATGCAAACACTGCCACACCACCTTAATAAACATCTGGCAAAGTGACAGATATGGTGATCTTCCTCTGACACAAAGCTATCAGGGAAAGAAAAATCGACAAAGCAGGAACAAAATCTCTTTCTGCACAGCAGGCAGCTCTTGCTTTCTAGACGCTCAGGGGTGCTCTAGGTGTGCTCTGCCCTCCCTCCATGCCTGCCTGCAGCCCCAGCAGGTTGCTGTGTCTCAGGTAAGGGCTGTGCTGAGCGCTGTTCTGACGCAGGGGCTCGTCAAACACACCACCCTTGTGTTTGCACAGCTATGAGCTAAGTTTCTATTGGTACAATTAGTGTTAAGACACTGATAAAAATCAGCCATTACCACATATGCTACAATAAAAGTGACAGGCTGGACCATAACCTTTTAGCATTAGAACTTGCCTGAGTTTATGACCCATCAGCCAAACAGTAAAACAGCAATGAGCTGCTGTGATACACATTTTAATACATTCTTAGAAAACCTACATCCTGTTATTAGAAGCGGCAAGACGAGGATTTTTAAATGGCCTCATTATCACTTAGTGTACACAGAAACTGTTACAGTTTGAACAGTAAAATGAACTCCTTTGTTGAATTACTTCAAACTCTTGACTAGGTGGATTTAAAATAGCACTCGAGTGTGTGCCTAGCACCTCTACCTCTATTTGCTGCTAAATGAAGACAAAACCAGGCAGCTGAATAGAGCAGTTAGCCCTTATTCCAGGGCTATCAATAGACTGCAATTGATTAAAAGGGGGATGATCAAAATCAGAGACATCCTGTAACACACTAAATTTAGCCACAGTAACCCTCAGACATTTCTTCGAAATGCCAAGGGGCTTGGGAAGCTAAGCTCCACATCAGGTATCCCTGAGGCACTTGGGTCTCTGAAGCTGCTGCAGCAAGCGGAACTTTGGAGGCTAAGCTGCTCTGCTGTTTACAGCTTTGTTCCATACATCCTTTCCACTTCAGCTCAGTAGCAATCCAATTTTTAATTTCAGTTCTGCCTCAATTATGGCCCTTCTTGAAGTTGACCATGGCCTCCTAATTGTTTTTTCTGCCCTCAGCTTTCACACACCAATTAGATATGAAATGCTCTCCAGCTGCACCTTCAGTTCACACACAATTAGGGGATGCACAGAAAAGCAGGGCTGCCTGGTGACAGAGACATTTCCTGTGTTAAAACGGTAGGAAATGTGACACATCTTTAAGAGCACAGCTTGACAAAGCACGTAATCCCAGCCTCTCCTACACGACAAATGTGAGGACACTGGAGCGAGTTACCTGACTTCTCACTGCTCACTTGCAAGAATTATTTGTGGGGGCAAGAGGGGGTGGAGAGCATCAACTTCAGTAACCAATTAAATGACATATCTGAGTTCTGCTAGAGAGAAGGAGAGGTGGAGAAAGGTCACCTCCTTTTCTAAGCGCCCTCACTAAATCTAAAGGTCTCACTGAATTATGAGAAAACAGAAAATATAATTACTTGGCAATTGTTAAAAAAAATCACAAGCAATTTAAAACGTAACTTCTATCTCCTATTCCTTCAGCATGTGTCCATTCAGAAATCTTTCAAATGCACTATCTGAGGTATGATTGATAAACAAGTCTTTTTCTCCAAATTGAAGAATCTTTTAGAAAAAACAGATTTCTTGCTCAAAATAATGTTTGAAATCCACTACATTTCGCTTTCTCCAGTAAAACTTACTGCACCCACAAAGAAAGTCCCCATACAAAGGTACAGCATTGCCTCAAGCCATTAAGTCTTGAAGGGAAGGGGAAGAACCAAGAGTAAAACTGTTTGAAAAATATTTCACTGAGGCATTTGTAATTACTCTACAGTTCATTCCAGAAATCAGAACAGATATTCAGGATTATTCAAGATCTCCCACAAAAGATTTGTACATGAGTGTTTCTCTCCCTTCTCATGTGTCTTTCACAAACTGAACACAAATCAAATGAGGGCCTCATGCTGAAGCAGGGAAAGGATTGCTGTAGTAGATGTAGTGCTATTTAAAGTCTCCATAGCAATTCTTGTCCTCCTCTCTCCCTGGGGAGCGGAGGGCAAAGCGTTCCTGCAGGAGGTTGTGCTCCCACAAGCACCCAAAGCACACAGTTATCCAGAGCTTGGAGCTGCGGCAGGAACTTGAAACCAGCCCCTTCTCTCATCCTTCTGAAACCATTCTAGGTGCATCCTTGAAAAGGCATTGACTTTAATGGTATAAAATTCAACAAGACTTGGAATTAACCTTTTAGTGAATCTTTCACATTCAATGTGAAATAACAGAGCAAGTTGTGATGTGACATTTTTGTAGGTGAAAACATCAAAGGCAGCCCTGCCACAGACTGATCTACCTTTGAACACCCAAGGGTATCTGAGACTGCCAAGTCTCTGTAGACTAGACAGAGAGAAAGAAAAAAGGAAGAGAAAGAGATCTAAGATATTCCACTATTTAAGGTGAAGTCATTTTAACTAGGATTTAATTCAATCTTTTACACTTTGTTACTGCTGGTGGTTTTTTAATACACAGTCAAAAGAGAAGATCAGGATAAAAGGAAAAGAATATTATTTCTGACTGTCAGGCCATAATAAGGCATAAATACATGAAAATTTAACTGGCACCACTTATTCTTTCCTTCCTCTTTAGCATTCATGCCTTAGGAATTTCTTTCTATTGGAGTTATGCAATAAACAAACCAAAAAAAAAAAAAAAAAAAAAGGGGAGAAAGAAAAGAGCCATATCAGCCTTTCAAAGGGCTGTAGAAAAGGTAAGTACCTGTACAATAACTCAAACAACAATTAATGGACACTGACTACTCTTGCCCTTACTCCCAGTACACCCATTAAATGCTCTCCTGGTGTTGAGATTGGGGCTTGCTGGAGTCAGTCCCTCTTGAAAGTACTACCAGTAAGATCCCCTCCTGACCCTCTGTGCTCTGGGGGTTACAAGAAATGGCAGCCCAATTTCTGGCCTGCAGCCCACTCTATGCTAAAAGGACACCTTTGTCTCACCTGGCTGTGCCAAGCCCCTGACCCAGAGCTGTGACCAGTGAACTCATGAAAAACTCAAATTGTTGTTAGCAAAATGGTGCCCTGCTGGATCCCACAAGGTTACAAAGCCCAGTGAATGACAGGAAAACAGCCTTTATTTACAGAGTGGGGATACAAAATGTGAGCTGTTACTGAATCAAACCACACAGCCCTGTCCACAAGCCATTCTGGTTTGGGTGCTAGTGCTGGGGTTCGGCTCTTGGCTTTAGAGCAAGGCTTTTCTGCTCCAACTGCAGCAGAACCAGGTCACAGGGACCTTGGGCTGGTGTTGGCTCTGCTCGAGAGCTCCAGCAGAGGAATCTCAGGCCACCTGCATCACCTTTCAGCAATAAAGCCATGAAGAAAACTCTACTTTGAGACAGAAAGAGGTTAAATTTGCCAGGTATGGCACCTGTCTGGGAAGTCAGCACCTCTTTCTGCTAACAGCTCAAGCGCTTTATTTATGGAAATGGGCTATGGCAAATGGCTAGACTAGGCGAAGGACAGAAGGAAAGAAGGAAAGAAGGAAAGAAGGAAAGAAGGAAAGAAGGAAAGAAGGAAAGAAGGAAAGAAGGAAAGAAGGAAAGAAGGAAAGAAGGAAAGAAGGAAAGAAGGAAAGAAGGAAAGAAGGAAAGAAGGAAAGAAGGAAAGAAGGAAAGAAGGAAAGAAGGAAAGAAGGAAAGAAGGAAAGAAGGAAAGAAGGAAAGAAGGAAAGAAGGAAAGAAGGAAAGAAGGAAAACCAAAATCACAGCCAAAAGATGTTGAAGAGAAGGTCAGAACATCCACAGGAGACTGGACAGGCAAGTAGCAGAAAAGGAAATGTGACACCCCTGCTTCTAATGTAGAAATTGTTGTATCAAATTTATTAAACCCCACACTCTCTGAGAAGCAGCAGGCTCCCCAAGGAATTTATGGCAGAGTGGTAAACAGCAAAACTGGGAACAGCCCCGAATTTTGGGGATTTGGGTCACAGACTCTGACTTTCTGAACAGTGGAGGTCTGCACAGGGAAACAACAGTCCACATTTCTCACACGTGACCGAGGACACAGATTAAGTGACAACAGAGAGGTGTTCAGAGGGGACCAGATGAGGATATAACACACTAATTACCTCCACACCAATATACAAACCCAGCCTCCCAGAGACAGTGGAACTTGTGTCTGACATACATTGATGACATTTTGATAGCTAAGGCTGTTAAAGAACATGCCAGAAAGTAGAGGGAGAAGAGAAGAAAATAAGAAAAACTTGCTGCTGCCTTCAAATTAATAACAACTTCTTCATAAAGAACAATCTCAGCTCAGCTGTGCTTGAACTTCCTTCACAAAGCAATGCCTTACACAGCCTGTGAGGAGCCTCAACCAGGAGGAAATCTCTCACCTCCTTCCAGAGCAATGTGAAATGAAGTGAACCACTTGAAAAAGTCAAGAATTCTTAAATGGCCTCTTTTCTGAATCAGCTTGAATCTATTTGAACTTATCTTCAAAAAGATCCTGAGATCTCACATAATGGGGAAAATTATATATATGATACAATTTCTCATGGCTCTTTCACAGCCACTAAGAGACAGTGCAAGAAAGACAACGTGGAAGCGAGCTGAGATATAAAGCCTTAGATGAAGCTGCTAATTCTCACCCAGCTTCCTCCCACACATTGTGGTATCTTGACCTTGATTTCATCTCTATCAATGATAACTTCAATGCAGCAAAGATTTTTCTGATGATCATTTTTTTCTCAGAGTCTGTGATGCCACAGTAGAGGTAGGATATGGTTTCATGCGTTAAAAAGCTAAACAGTTAAGTTTAAGATCAAAACTGTCAGTTTTTATCCTACTTGAACACAGAATTGTGACATTTTGAAAAAAAAATTCATTTGAAATGCTCATTGATGCACCAGTGAAGCTCTCAAAATCACCTTAATAGCATGAGCTAGGTGTTGACTGAGTGGATGGAAGCAAAATCAACAAACTCCCAGCAGCAGAGCGCAGACTCCTGTTAGCACCAGAGCTCCTGAATCACACACTGAAACACCAGCCAAGGCTCCTACCCTCTACATTAGTTCTTCTTTTCATTGCACAACAACTGGAATTGCAACTTACTCTTATCTGCTCCTCTAAACTGCTTTTCCAGCTTTCCTCTTTGGAGGAAGAGCTACTACTACTACAACAACAACAACAAAAAGCAAACTCCCCAAAACATAGCAAATATAGGACTTCATGACTCAAGCCGCATTTCCAATGAGTCAAAAATTTAGTATCACAGCACATCACAATGTCAACAACTTACCAGCACGAGCCAATACGATCAAGGATAGAATTTTTCTTGATGTTCCATTATCTCTCCTTATCACTGTCTGAGGAAGGGCTGTTTCTCTGGGGCTGCAGTTTTAAATTCTCAGAGAAAGCAGCCTGGCCGCGGCCGGAGCGGAGCTGAGGGGAGCAGGGCTGAGCTGTGAGGGCTCGGCAGGCCCAGGTGAGGGCAGTCAGGGCACTCAGGGCCTAACGAGGCTAACGAGCAGCAGCTGACACCCAACCCATGGGGACACGAACGCCAGGGTCTGCTCCTGGGCAGTGCTCACACACTAACTTCTGCACCATCACCCTGGATGTGTGCACCTTGCTGCCGTACTTATCCACAGAGCAGAAAACCAGACTGAAATAAGGCTGTGAAAGCATCAGCCAGCTTCCTTGATACCTATCAAGCCCCTATCTAAATTATTTTGAAACACACACACACAAAAAAAGGAAAATAACTAAGATATGAGGATTATATCAGCCTCTGTTTTGGAGGAAAAAAAAAAGCACATTGTGGGTTGTGAGGAGGAAGGCATAGAAGCGAAGGCTTCTCTGAGGCATCCGGGTATCAGGAATGTGAATGTGTGATTAGACAGTGCTGTACTGTCAAGCATCACTCCTAAAAGCCTGATGTCTGACGATACACAAATGAATGCACACCAGCAAAATATTTTATTGATGTCTTCTACCCCATTACTTCTGTGAAAGTCCCCAGGGCTGCTGCTCAGAACCAGACTGACACAACAACATTTCACAGGCTAGGCCCCAGTCCTAGGAATACAAATTGTGGGCAAGCATTGATGGAGGGTGCTGCTGCTCTTCTCAGAGCCATGCCTCGATCAGCAATTCAAAGGAGGCACAGCAGCCAGGGAAATGACTCTTCCTGCCTTCAGATTAAAACTCTGCCTCTAGGACTGTGGGGATGGTATGGCTCTGCCTTCATTTCTGAAGAAACTGGTGATTTAGAAATACCAAAGACTAACTTGGAAATGGACTGGTTAATAGAAACTTTTTTCAGAAATCTGTCCTGTTTGTGGAAATTGTGCTGTTGGAGGACCTTCTCGAGGGCATGTGGGCTTCGATGACCAAATAATTTAGTGGGGAAGAGAGGGACAAAGCAATAGAAATGGATAGTGCAGGGATATTCCACTGCAGAAAGAGAAGGAATTTTCACATGTCCATAGCAGGTACACTCAGAGTAGGTTCTACTGATGACGCTGCTTTTTCTATTGCAGGTCAGAGACTGCAACACAAAACACTGAAACAGTTAATTTAACTTTCTGGTTTTTACAGCCAGAGACACTAACCTGACAAAGCACAATACTTCACAACATACTGTGGCCTAAGATAGATCTCTTTCTGCAAGTGTGTCTGAAGATACAATAACATGACTAGTAATTAGTAGATAGATTAAATTCTGATATGATAACAATAAACCATCCCCCAAAAAGGGAAGTTACCAAATGTTCAAATTTCTGAGCTGGACACTGCTCCCCTCTGTTCTTTTCTGTTCATGCACTGGACTGAACGCGTTGCACTCTCACACCACATCCATGGGCACAGACTTGAGCAGAGGCAGCACCAGGCCATGCTATTGATCCAGCACATGCAGGTCTGCAAATCCTCAACCACGGCCAAATTCCTTCCTTTCTACCTGTGCAAAATTTCCAGTGGGAGACCAGAGACACACTGACAAAACCTGGGCTGTGGCAGCTCTACGTTTGCATGGATTCAGCCCCACAGCATCACAGACAGGCTCTCCACACCACACTGATGTGTGCATTCCCTGTGTCTTTCCAAGAACCTAGTCCCTTTGGTGGCTAAACAGAACAAAAGAGAACTAGGGATACAAAGAAAGATTTGTCAAAGATTGTACAACAGAAAACCTCTACGGGTTGTTTGAAGAATGATGAAAAGAACATTAGAGTGAATAGCATACATGTCCTCAATGCATTTAATGTCTGCTCAGTTTAAAGTAATGGTGTCATTTTGTTTCTGAATTGATATAAGCATTAGCCTTCACTTTTCTCTCGTCAATTCTGTGTAGACATTCCTTAACTAAGAACAAGCAGTGGGCTGGTACAGCAGAGAAAGACAAAATCCCAATTTACCTGAAATACGATTTTGATTAAATAGAAGATCCAGTTTACCACTGGGATATACCTCAAGTCACATGCACAAGTAGCAAGGGCATTTAAATGTTTGCTTAAAGTCCAACAGCTGCCTGTCTTTAGCTTTGGAAAAAACTGGTCTTCAATAACAGAGCAGAAGAAAGAATGCTACAGTCCTTTGAGAGAGTCCAGGGTTTCTCAGAGATTCTAAAAATTATAGAATGAAAAATCATGACAGTTTTGAATCAGCTCTCCATCAACAAGAGGATTTTAATGCTGGTTGGAACTGCTAGTCACAATCCAAAATCTCTGGGACAAAGACGGAAAAAGCTAGAAAAATCTAAAAAGCTTTATCTTGCCATATAAATGGGGCCTCTGAGGCCTGCTTTGCTTTAGGTACTGAATTGATGCCTTCCAAGTCTCCCTTCCCACAAAAAATGCAGAAACCTCCCAGTGTCAACTGTCAGCATAAAGTCTGTAGAACGGGTTATTCTTATTGAATCCCCTCGTAGTAAAAAATACAAACAGGAACTCATGACATCAAGACTTTCTCTGAAAACTGCACTGCACAAATTTGCCGTTTTCTCAGTATAACATAATTCTGAGAGATGCTCACAGAGGTGCCATTTTCCTACCATGTTCTCAATATACATTTTCCCTTTTCTAAATAGGCCAGACACAGTAGGCAAGGAGACCCCTCTGTAGGTAAAGCACTAGCAATAGTATGTGGAAGGTACATGATCAGTCGTTCCATTACATGCTGCTTTAATACAAGAGAGAGGATTTACAAGACTCAACACACGTGGGTGCATTCTGCTGTTTCAAAAAGTTAGCAAAGCTGACTGCTGTCTGAAAACAGCAGATTTGTTACAGAATTTTTCACACATCAGTTTTAATTTAGAATAGTCTGCCATCGGAGGAGCCGCTCAGACAAGAGGGAGCATACATCCTTCAAAACCCATCCGACTCCTCCATGGAAAATAATACTAAACAGCAAATTGTCCCCATGGCAGTGACTACCGAACGCCCAGGCAGCAGCCTCACACCAGAGGGACAGTGGCCAAAGGCTTTCAGAGTCAAGCCAGGCCACCCCAACTGTGCCTTGGGCCATCTCTGTGCAATGTGTGTAGGCGTCCTAGCACAAAGATTTCCAGAGCCACTGCCTGGGCCCATTCTGTAGTCCCTGCTGCAAAGTGTCCTGAAGGTGAGCTAACACAAAAAATCCCCTGGGAAATGAATGTGCATTGTCTTGCACTGCATCTCCTCTCTCCTGTATTGCCACGAATCAAGAACAGGCAATGAGACCGTATTAAAAACTCCAGATGCAGGTGGCACAGCATATTCAGGGCTTACCTACACTTATACAATAGCACAAAAAAGGGGGAAGAGAAAAATAATTCATTCTAGAAGTATAACTGGCATAGGCAGTTTATGAGCCACTTCCTTCTGGGGAGTTATTTCTCCTGTCACTAAGGCCTGAATGCACAGAACGGCAGTGTCATCAGCCTGACCAAAGCCTCGCTGTCAGGCAGGGCAAAGCAGCACTGGGGCAGGGTCTGCAGCACATCTCCATGGAGAGTCCTCCCACTTTGTCACTGCCTTTGCTTACCTGCATTTCTCTGTTACCTTCTTTAAAGAAGAGGTGGGTTTGTCACAACAAATGTAAAAGTATTTTCCAGCTTCTCAAATTATCTGTACAAATTTTCTGACAAAAGTTTTCCTTCAAGCAACATCTAAATTTGCTTCTGAAGAGTTAATGCCTTCATAACAGATTAGGCTTAAAGTGGTGAAAATGGACATCAACAAACATACCTAAAATAATGCATTTTGAAAGTATTCTGGGAAGAAACGAAACCGAAGCAGAGACAAATGACAGAAACTGCAATCCCAAATTTGCTTTACGAAGTCGCAATAAGAAAGAGAGACACGAGAGAGGGAAAAGGCTGGTGCATCCAGGGAGAGAAGAAGGGGTGAGTGGAAACAGCTGGAATTGTTCAGCTGTGTCAACATTCGGCTGTTTCGCAGATTGACTAGCAAAGTGTCATCTGAAACCAATTACATTCCCAAAACCCCATGGACCCAGTTCATAACATTGATTAATCCACATTGCGAAAACATCCCCAAGCAAAACTGGAACAGCTGTCAGCCCTTGGAGCTCAGAAACAGCATTTGATTTAAAATAATTTTAAAACCCCAAAAAAACTACCATGCACACTCTTTAATACCATCTTTGTGATTTACAGAAGATGATATACCTGCTTCTACCACTTAACAGCAAAAACATCTCTCCCATCTTCCTACCCCAGTGCTCCTGGTGCATTACCATGGCTGGGGAGAGAAAAGGCTGTCAGCAGGGGGCCCAGGCCAGCACAGATCCCACAGACAAAGCACCTGCCTGGGAACTGAGACACTTCTGGAGATGCCTCTTCCTGTCCCTCGCAGACCCTGGAGAATCACAGTTTACTTCCTGAAGGAAGCTTTTTCTTGCTTGCATGTTAATTGAATAATTTTCTTAAATAAGTTATTTTTACATAGCGCTCAATGGGGGGTTTCTTTCAGATATATATTTTATTTTATCAGCTATTCTAGAATAAAGTTCAGAGAAGCAGGAATGCTCCACCAGCCAGTATCAAAGATCAAGAGACCTTGCACTTGGGCCTGCAATATTCTTCCTGCAATATTCTTCCTGCAATATTCTTCCTGCAATATTCTTCCTGCAATATTCTTCCTGCAATTCTCTCAGCAAAAATTGCTGTCACTGTGTAACATCAAGAGAAATTCCATCCTGCATTAATATTTTTTATTTCCCAGCTTCAGAGCAAGGACTTGTCAGACCAATGAGGTACGTACCAGAGCATAATTCCACAGAAACAAAAGCCTACAAATCATGTGGCTATTGTATGATTCCAAGCCATTGGATGCAGTGACAATTCCTCTTCCGAAGAGTATTGGGTACATGTAACTCATTCATCATGCAGCTTTTGAAAGAGATCATGGATTCAAATACAGATACACAAGGAATCTTTAGCATTACCACACAGCCTGCACCAGAATTTAAATTAATAAAGTCAACATCACTGGACTTAACACACTCCTTATCCTGCACTATAGAAAAATGTTTCCCCGCTTTAGAGAAGCTATCTGGGAGGAGAAAATACAACATTATCAGAATATCTTTGGGCTTATCCCTTCCTTCACTCAGTCCTCTTGTTTTATTTCACAGGACTTGTCACAGAAAATTATCTGTAAATTAATTATCTGTATCACAAAAAACCCATGTTGTTTAAATGCCGGTATTTCATTAGAATTTCACAATCAAACACAGAAGACATAAACACAGAATCAATTTTATCAATTCATTACTCAGAAAGTAAGTTATGCTGGAATAGTTATTTGTTTGGACACAATGGTATACTGTTGAAAGAAATTTATACTCAGAAAGGCAAATACATTTCCAAATTCAAGAGAGAAAATTACCTTTTGACTCTTTATAAAAATACTTTGCAAAATAGTATTAAGCATGCCTGTAATAAGTCACACTGCATCAAAAAAAAAATTAAAAATCACAAAAGAAAAATGCTGCAGACATTAAAAATTCTGTGAAGACACTCATGAGCTGTTCTTGCTTCCCATAAATGTTAAATATAAAAAAACCAGCCACTGGATCTAATATTTCATACTCTGCAACAGGAATAGACAGTGGCTTTAAATACAGAAAACTGTGAGACCACAGCAAACCCAAATTCAAACAGACGGTCCCCCTGCAGTAGCCAGACTTTTTAGAGGGACCAATACCTGATCTTCAAAAAACACAAAATTCAAGAGCTACCAGGTAATGCACTCTGTGCTGTTGAACATGCACGCATTGAGTTATATTTTCTGAACACTGAGACTTTTCGTAATGTTCTCATGAACAAAGTTGAATGTCTCAACATTTATCTTCAAGAAAGTAGAGTTAAAAGTCAAGATTACCTCCACCTTATCAAAATCCAGCATAAGAAAGTGAAATTATTTCCCAAGTAATTCTTACAACACCAATGGCTGGATTCACATGGGCTGCTAATAGTAGCTAACAGACTGAGAGAATAATGTGTAAGGTATTCTTAAGATTATAATGAGGAAAATTTGTACAAAGACTTGTAGAATTAGGGCAAAGTACAAAGAGTTATTCAAGCTGTATCACTAGCAGACATCCATCAATTCATAGAATCTAAAGTTAAAAAAAGACAAGTGGGATGTTCTATTCTTGCATATCCTAAGACGTGCATATCATAGGTCATTGCATTTCACATCATTAACCCCAGCACTGGGGCCCACAGTGTTTGATTAAAACTTTTCTTACAGAAAAGCATCCAAGCTGAGCTGCAGATGTCCGGAAATGGTGCAGCAGCTCTTCCTCCCAGTAATCCATCCCCATATTTAACCAGATTCAGAGCTGAACGTTTTTATCTATATTTCAATTTGAATTCATCTGTTTCAGCCACTGCTTCCCATTTCCTTTGGTACCCAGTATTTGCTTTCTCTAAAGGCTCTTGAACACTGTTGCCCTACAGACACCCAGATTTCTCATTGATATATGTAAGAGATGATGTTCTGTGTGGTTGAAGACCAACCCTTTGCTCCTACCCCAAGTATTCTGTGGTGACTTTCTGACCTTTACCCTCACCGTCCCTCCCAAAACATGGATCTTAACACAACAGCAATTATTTCAGAATTGTCTTGCCAAGGTACAGAGGCATATAAGCAGACAAAGCTGCTCTCCCAGCTCCCATTCCCATTGACACAAACAACTATTGCATCACAGTTCTCCACTAGCAGCCTGTGGCCAGCTGTTAGTCAGAAGGACCAGCTCTCCTTTTCTTGACAGAGTCTTCTCCCACTGGAACATTTCTTAGGCAAGTTCATTTATTTATTTTAGCTCCTCTGCCTAAACAGGCAAAACAATTCAGAGCTTTTTGTGTAAAGTGTCTACGACCTTCTTATCTCACATTCTGCCAGTCTTTGTGCTACCTGGAAATGAAGCAGCAGTAATTCAGAAAGATTCTTCCACGTAATTGACAAAAATATTGAACAGTGTTGAAACTAGTCCTGATCCTTGTCAAATTCCTGTAGCACCTCACAGTGATCCTCCCTGAACGTGTGTCTGAGATAAGGCACTTTAGCCAGAGCTGCATTCAGTGCACAGACTGCTGCAACAAAAAAAGAACTTGCAGGAAGGAGCAAGAAGGGCTTCAGATCAAACCCTGGAGAGCACTGAGCCCACCCGGCCACTGCACGACTCCTCTGTCATAAACAAATGCCTTGCAGAAGTTCTCAAAGCCAGGAACCACATCTGCCACATAAAGGTTAAGATGCACTGATGTAAAGCAGAAATTAGAACAATCAGGAATTCCTAGCACAGCCACTAAGAGTCTTCTTGGTTCCCAGTTTTCAGAAGAAAATATGGATCGTCACCACAGATTGGTTATCTTGAAGGGTCAAGTGTTGAAGAGGAGGTATGAAATGGGTGACTAAAATAAGCAAAGGAGAACAACAGAAGGAATGTCTTCCTAAAGAGAGGAATGACCATATATAGCATGGCTTTTTTTAGCTCTAGTTGATGTGTTTGATGTCTGAGGACCTTTCATCAACTCTGTCATCAAGTGGTATTTCCCAAATGGAGGACTGGTGTTCTGCGAGTGCCAGCAGTTATTTATTTGAGCTTTTGAAAGCATGACTGCTCCATTTATCCTTCCAGGGACCATTACACCAAAGGGCATTTTGCAATATTTGCCTTCATTGCTGACATGACTGTGCTGTTCTCTGTCCGTGGGTGCTCAGAACAAAGGGAATTCCCATGCAGATCACCTGTCCACAGCTGGGGAAGTGGTGACAACTCTGACCTCAGAGATCCCAGGAGGTTTCCCCAGGCACAGCAGTCACTGTGCTGACTGACTGTGTTTGCGCATCTTTGTAAAAATAAACACGGATTAATGCCTCTGTGTCCGCAGTACATACCTGTAAAAATCTGCCTGCAGGCTTGATCTTTAATATCTCTCAGGATAGTACCCAGAAAGACCTGCAACTGTAACTGTGTAACCAAAACCCATGTAATATGGAAGCAATAACACTGAAAACCAAAACAATTGGCTGATACGTCAGTTCTTCAGATGGCCTAATCCACCAGCAAGAAATACAACAGGTTATAGTACTGAAATAAATCAAAAAGATACTCATTTTTGATGCAGTGGAAGTATGAGATACAATGGGAGAGTGAATCTAAATAAACATCCTTCTTTTCTCCTTCTAGAAAATCAACTTCTGCTTCCTTTTCCTACATATTAACAAAAAAAAAAGAAACAAAACACAAAAACACAGAGGCGTATTGTATAAGAAGTTAGGGAGTTCAGGGTTTTTTAATCATCCCCTAGGAATTAAAATAGAGACGTGGATAGTTACTATCCCAAAGGAAATTTCCTATTAAACTGGGAAACGGACTGAAGTACCATGTTGTCACCAGCCCATGGCTGCCTGGCTGCTGCTGCCACACCTCAGAGTGCACTGCGGCCCAGGGGTCTCGGAGGGGACAGCAAAGGAACAACTCTCCAAAGCTCCACTCCCCCTGGGGTCAGACTGACCTGATTTTATGTCTCCTCAGCCTCTGCTCTGGGACACCATGGACTGGATCAGTGAGGGACACACATGTCAATAAAGCTTCCCTCTCTTCAAATTTATGCTTGATCGCTGCTGAATTTGGCACTAAAATCACCAAAATGCTGTGCAAATAGCAAACTAATTTTTTTTAGTACTCTACAAAAGGGTCTAGAGACTAGAAATTTGCTAACAGAGAAAGGTGCCAAGAAAAAGTCATCAACACCTTTAACTGCCCTTTTCTTTTTCCCTTTAAACTTTTAGGAAGTACATAGCAATTTCATACAAGATTCAAATGCAGAAGCTAGGTAGGATTTAGTCAGTTTGAATTTAACACTACAAGAACTTTATTTTGGTTTTTCTGCACAAACTTATGTCTGCTCTGTCTGCCTCTTACCCAGCCTCTAAAATCACCCACAAATACGCTGATGGAAAGCTGGGGGCAGTAAGAGCAAAATGTGCTCTCAGTTCCATGGCCCAGCTGAAGGGCTGAGGGGGCTAATGCCAGAGGGACACTGCTGCTCCCTCAGCCTCTGCAGCACAAGGTATCATGGCAGAAATGAGGGGAAAGTTTGGGAGAAAGGACTTTCAGACCCCCCATGCCTCCCCATGTGCTACTTTGCAGCCCTCTCATTTTTAAGTGACCTTTTGCTATTTTTTGCTGATATGCTCTTTCTAGGTGCCTTTGCTCCTATTTCTTTTTCATCTCTTCAAGTCACTAATTTTATGAACATTCAACCAACCCTGAAATGCAAAATATCAAAGCACCTCTTTGAGTGGAGAAGGATCTGATTGTTTGCTGAGCTTTCCAACCAGGCCAACTTCCCAGGTTACATTTCAATATGAACGAGGCCTTGGTACTGAAACAGCTTTTCTAGTGTACATGCTAAGAAAAGAGGAAAAACCCAGAATGCTCTTGAGGACTTGCTCCATATTATACAATAGGTGAAAAAGCACCTCGAATATCTGAACTTACATTTTAACTGTACAAGAAAGCCACCACGCCATTGATGTATCTGATTTTTTTTTCCCCAGGTATCATTTTACAGGTTGCCATTGTTCAGTAGCACTTTCATACCACGACTTTTAGTTTATCTAAATTAAAAATATATTTTAAGATTTCCTTGCTAAAAACTCAAACAAAACCAATATGAAGGAGTCTGTCAGCATTTGTATATTACTGAAACACACCATCATTCACACCAAACATTGTCCCACAACATATGCCTCTGCAAGAGGGAAAATGTTTTCTGGAAACTGGGAATATTATCCCGAAGGCTTCCAGAAGCTATATAAAAGTTATATAGATGAATAAAATGGAACTGCAGTGCTTAACCATAGAAATGTTAAAAGAAACATTTTATTTAAAAGAAAATGCTTTGGTGACAGCATGATCTCAAAGGTCAGCATATAACTGAAGTTGTATTCTGGACTTTTACAAAAAATCATACTATGCTCCTACTGTTGTAAAAAAGAGTGCTTTCCACAGAGCTCATAGATTTTATTTTAAATCCTTGAAGCCTGTTAAGTTCCTGAAGAAGACATGATTGTCTTGTTTTTGTCAACACACCCACCTACCCAATCAACCTTCAAAACATCAAAATTCACTTTACTCCCACTATCTCCTTGATGTAAATTATTCTCCTATTAATAATTCTCTTTCGTTATAATCAACCTTTCCTACCTCGCATGAATTGCTCTCATGCTAATATGACCGAGTTTGATCTAACTTCTTGAAAAAAATTCTCATTGGAAAAAAAAAAATCCACCAGCAGTTTGGGGCAAAATCCTTGTCCCCCTCCAATCACTGGAAAATACCTTGCTGTTTGTGGTGAATTTCATCATTGAATCCTGTGTCAGGATTCAAAAGCATGCCTGTAGTTCAGCTGGGCTCAGGACACTGGAGAAACTGGTCCTTGCTAACAGGTATCTGCCAAGTCACTTTATATTCCTGCATGCCATGGGGCAGTGACTGAGGACGTGCTTAGCTTCACCCTTGCCTCCCTGTTCAGGTCGTGACAAACCTGAGCATCCCCAAGGGGCAATTCCTGCTAAAGGCTGGAGAAGCCAAGGTCCAAACCAGCACACATACACTGAATGCTTTCCTGGAGAACAGGGCTGACAGTCCCCAGTATTTGTTCACTAATCCCTCATTATATCGGCAGTGCAAAGCAAGATTGGTTCCACCCCTGAACTACCCTTTTCACCCTCACTGAAATGGGGAGCTCGATGTCCCGAGGCCGTTGTGCCGCCAAAGGAACAGAAAGGTATTGCAGGAGCTAGCCTGCCTCTATTACCTGCTGCAAACATGTTCCACACGCGGACTTGTTGGCAGGAATCAAGGACGCTCCCCAAGCCAGATTCCTCTGAGTTCTGCTCTAGGGTCCAGGCTTCCCAGTTTTGCAGTAAACTTCCTTTCTTAAACTCAATCCTTCCAGTGGTTTTCCAGTTTCATGGAAATATTGCTAAAGCAACCCATTTTTCTAAAACTTCCACTATCGGTTCAGCACCTGCAGCACGGTGACCAGAGGTGTTGCTTACAGCAAGAGTTTCAACACCACCAAATCACATGGAAGTCCCAAAGGTGGAGACAAAAATCTATGGATCTACAGAGCAAAAGTTTCTGGTTGGTGTTAAACCAAAGTCAGATTAGTTAATTATAGAAGTTCCCTTCTGAAATCTATTAGAGATTCAGTAGTGTCAAATTTGTGTTTGCAGGGTTTTTTCTGCCACTAGTTTTAACAATCTGTTTATGGGACTGGGGTTTGTTTCCATTTTCTCCTTGTTTTTTTCCCTCCTCCTCCTTCCTGGCTACCTGAATTCTCCCCGGGCATCTCTGCGTTTGCAGCAGCAATTCCCAGGAGACTGCTCTGACATGATAATAACATCCAGACTGCAGCTACCCTGCTGCGAAGTCCAGCCAGTGATTCTCTGGGGCTCCTGTGTGGGCTGTGGTATTTGGGTTTGTTTGGGTTTCCCTTAATCTTTTCCTTTTATTATTAAAGATTTTTTTTTAATTTCTCTTTGTTATTGTTAAAGATACTTTGTTACCCAGGGAGTTCATTCATGTTGTCAAGCAGAAAAGGATTTTAAAATGCAAAGGCAGCCAATGAATTGTCCCTTTTTCTGCTTCTCCGGCTTCCTAGATGCTTTTAGCACAGATTTTTTTTTTCATCAGGCATATATAGTGATGTACAATAGCTGCCAGAATCAAATCTCTGATGTGCCCAATAGGCACTGAATTACAGAAAGTGTCCCTGTAGCAGCTGGTGAGTTGGGCAGAGTGGGTTTTTGTATCATCATTGCAATATACTTTGCTGACTTTCCTCAAAACAACAACAGGAATTTTCAACTTTAGTCTGTGGTCAGATTTCAGCTCTTCTACTGCACCTCATTTCTATGGGGTAACAGCAAGAACTAACCAACACACTTCCAAACTTGTGTTTTATGTGAAAATCCAAAAGGCAGGCAAATTTATGACTACTGCTGGGAGATATACGACTGTCTTTTGGCAGTGAACGTTGAGCGATGAATTATTCTAGCAGCACAGGTCAAACAGTAGAACTGTGTGACAGCTGCAAGCACACACAATAGCAAGGAGCACAGTTTGGCTGAAACTGAAAAATGGTTCCTAAAAACTCTGTCCAGCATGACAGAATGATTTTTTGGGGGGAGATGTGAGTGTGAAATTTATATGTTGTTTAGCAACATTTTTTTATTGTACAGTTTTATACAGTAATTATTAATTGTATTATACAGTTAAGACTTTGAAAATATGGTATTTTCCTCCTCCACAGCTAAGTCTTCAATTTAAAAAATACCACTATTGAATAATACTTGCAGGATGCAAGGAGATGTTACCACAACTGAAGTAGCACTGTACTTCAGTCCTTCACACCTTAAACCACTCGCTGAGCTGCAATCACATATGTAAACTTCAAGAAACCCCCTATATACAGATACCTTTAAGTTGCGAAACTGAGGAATATTAGCAAGGCTTTGATCCACATGCTTAGAGCATGTTGACCATTAATGCTTTCATACTTAAGTTCCATTACTTTATAATATGATTTAGAAAAAGTCAGTAAAATACCCCTGCCTTAGAAGAGTGCAGTCCAGATTTCCCAGGAGAAAACCACAAAAATAGGCAGAATGTTCCCCCAGAGAAGGGCTGTGGGCCCTGCTCTCATAAAACAGACTGAAATAACTCGAAAGCATTTACAGAAAGAATACAAACTACATGCTACACAGACCTGTAGGTATGTATTCTCTTATGGTGGAGTTAACTCAGGAGTGTATTAATTGAAGAACAAAGCTATGCATTAGCTATTTATACACTTATGCAATCAATACTGAAATACACGAACATGTAATTACATAATTATCACATTAGGAAGTCCATAATGAACGATTTAATCAAGTAAAAAAAGAATATCATAAATATGGCCAAATGATAATGAAACTGCACCACATGAATAAATCTGACTGGGAAAAGCCAAGTACCCAGCAGAAACTGGTACGGGACAACTAGTTTACACATCGAGATGTAGCACAACTATATTATTTAAGAATCCTGAGGACATTTCTGTACTTCAAAGAATGAAAACAAATAAAAACCCAACCTACTGACACAAGGACTCGAAATAAGCAATGATTACATGCGGATTAATGTTGTTAGAGGTTAGAGCCATAAAAACCACTATCCGCTCCTAAAGACAGATGCATGATAAGATGACAGATTTTTCAGAGAGCTTTTCTGCTCCAGAGATTCATTTCATGATTCTATATGCGGAGACGGCTCCATTCGTTTTGTTTGCTTGGACCTGGTTACCATCATCCTCAAGATTTTCAAACTCTGTCTACGCAGCTCGAGAATGAATAATTTATCAAGTCCCCTGTATTTGCATCTGGAGCCTTTGCTCAGAGCTCCATGGAGCTGGCGTTGCAAAGGCTGAGCAAAGCAGGCTCGCCTGGCTGCACAGCAGTCCCCGGCCAGCCGCAGTGTGCTGGGTGCAGGCGGCCATAGGGCCTGCTGCTGTCCCTGCTCCGCGACTGACGGACAAAAGGGCTGCCAAATGCCATCGTGGGCACAGAAGTCATCGAGGCCCTCGCTCTGCCAACGCCTTACGACTGCGGGACTGCCAGATTTAGCCAAAGGCGCTAAGTCGCGCTGAGCTGCATCAGCAGAGCAGGCCACGGACGCCAGAGGCACCGCAACTGCGAGAGCTCTGGCACTCTTGTAGGAGTAATGGCCCAGCATTGGCAGCTGGGGTGACTATGGAAACAACTACGGCAGGGTCAAGAGCAGGGAGAGATGGTCACAGAGGAATGAAAGCAACAGGGAGAGTTAAAGATCAATAGACAGAGCCTAGCCAGGCCAAAAGCCCTCCCCCTCTCTTCCTGCAGTGTCTTGTGCTCTATTAGCACTTGAGAAGCTCTCTCCCTGGTGCTGCCTTCGCTCCCAATTGCTATGCCAGTCATTGGAACTGTGTCCCAGTCCAAGGTGGTAACCAGCAGCAGTGTATTATTAATAAAGCCATAAACTGTACCAGACTCTCTCTGCCTGACAGAAAGGTTGCTACAAACACGTTTTCATTATTCTGTAATTTCAGCAAGGAGAAGCAAAGAATTGGATGGCAGAAAAGGACACGCTAGGGAGTGGCAAGGAACAGTCTCTGGAGAGCTCAAACCAACAAAAATGCATAGTCTCCACTGTGGAAAAAAATATGGCTTAATAAATCATCATCTGAAGTTGCCATGGTAATAGTAAATGTCTAGTTCCCTATACTGTTTAACTCCATACATCCACTCCTGCAGGAGAGGAATAACACCGATTTCTCCTCCGTACCAAACACTGGAGATTCTTATTTAAAGATGAGGACAGAGTGTGCAGCTCAGCACAGGCAGGCTCACGACCTGCAGGGTACTTGAGGTGAAGGAACACTTTCTTTATGCAAGTCAGCTCCACACCACACACCCGCTGTACTTTTTGCAGAACTCGCTTCCTGGTGCAGTTGCCTCCGAACTGCAGCTTGCCAGATCACCAGCAAAGCAGCCCTTGCTTTCTAAAACTGGAAAACGCTCTGCGATTGACTGAGCAGTGCAGTCCCACATGGAATGCCGTGTAATAAATTATCATAGCTGTAGGTAAATATAGACACATAGATAGAATCCGAAAGAGCTTTTTATGTACCAACGACTTCTTGGAGGGAGGGGCCTAAGTAAAAAGAAAGAATCTGACAAGAAAAAGGATGGTGCGTGGGTCTCTCGCAGAATAAGGTCAGCTCCCACAGACTTCCTCAAGCAAGTTTCTTAATGTTCCCGTATCTCGGTTCCCCCATCTGTACAACAGTGTTAACATGTACTCTGCTTATCTAAGCTTATTAGCATGTAGAAAGTGATTTGTAATCTGAAAGTTCAGAGCCTATGAAAAAAGAAAACTTTTGTTTCAAAACTTCGCTGCCTCTAAGAGTCTGAAAAAATAGCCTGGCTGGCAATCCCTGTGCCAAAAAGCACTGTCAGTGTTTGTAAAGCAGAGATGAAACATTTCCACATCACATAAAGAAGTAAATTGACTAGTCATACTTAAAGCACTATAATAAGATAAATGAGCAAAAAGACAGTCAAGAAAAACTAAAGCGACAGTGGCACTAGGAACAATCACTGACTGGAGAAGTGCAGCTCAAAGGCAAGAGGAGAGAGAAAGTCAGGTTCAGCTTTCCAGCAAAGAAGCATGCCAGTGCTGAAATCCAGGAGACTTCAGTGTCTGGAAATCAGCTGGGGTTTTCTAAATATTCATTTAAAATGCTCACCGTCCCACCTCGGAATGTGGTGACGCCTAGAGCACGTGACAGCAGTTTATGTAAGGTCAGGTTAAATATCTTTCCTGGTTTCTCAAAAGTGAGGTCCCTCGGACCGCATACAGACCATGAAATCTCATTGCCAAAACCCAAGCCACAGTCAGTGAAATATAATCTGTGAATAAAGAATACTTGTTTTCATTAAAACAGGTCCTAGAACGCAGTGCCAGCACAGTAAGAGAGGCAATTCAGCCGCACTCTCCTTGTAGGCTCTTAAGTCTTTGCTACTGCAATTTCACATTAAATAAGACATGACGTTAGCCTAGAACACAGCCCTTGTGAAATTGGGATTTTTCAGGAGGAGCGACCAGATCTGTTTCTACTGACTGTTCTAGGACAGCATCAACCACCAGTACTTTTCTCTCAGCCTTTACAGAAAGCTCCGTATTAGGCTACATATTTGTGATGTATATAAAAGTAATTCCTAGCTTAGAGCAATTGATCACAACTCCACGTTCTCTTCTTTAAAGGAATAGACTATCTAAAAAACGGGAGAGGATTTTTAACCAAACTAACACTTACAGTAAAAGTCTGAATCCCTTCTAAAATGAGTCTTTTCCTAACATGTAAAGAGGAACTAAAGGTAAAAACTTCTCTAAACAATACAATGTCACACATTGTAATCAGACAAAATTACAGACTTTATCTCACAGGGAGAGGAACACACGTGCATGTTTGCAAGTGCAGCAGCTGAACATTTGACTTTCTCGATAGAATATTTCAAACACTCATTTCCTCCTCTTTCTGCATGCAATTTACATTCCTGGGGCCCAGCAGTAATGCCAAAGGCTGAAAAAAGCAGCAATGCAGAGCTGTGAAAGGCTCCTCAGCATCACCAGGTGTGTATCACACACCTTGAGCTCAGAGCTCGTGGTTTCAGGGTGCCTCCGCTCCTCCCTGACGGAACTGCTGCATCCAGCCTTCACTGCCTCATAATGCAAACCCAAACTCCAGATGGAAATAGAAATTCATAATAGGCTCAGGGCAAATATCCAACATACCAAGGTTACATCACAGTGGATGCAATTTGCAACTTCAGTGGAAAGACAGTGAAAGGAATCAAAGTGATCCTTTGAGGAAAGTGTGATTTACAAGCTAATGCAAGACCAGCATTTTGTGTCCTCTGCACAAAGACATCCATGGATTGACATTAAATATGTAAAAGATTTGAGCTTGGGCAATTTCCTTGGAAGCCACCAATGCTGTCTTTCTGCAAACACTTAGCTTTCACTCTGAAAGAGGCCAACAGATCAAAATATTGCCAAACAGTAGCATTTACAGGTCAAATGATAACTCACTGAATTAAAAAAGAAAAAAAAAGGACACCATTCCTTACCTGAGAAAACCTTATACCAACAATGGACACAAAACAAGGCCTCTAAGTATGTAACAGAAGAGGTAAAAAATAGTGCAAACCCATGATGAATGCCCAAGTTAAAATCCAAGAAAGTTTTGATCCCTAGTACTCTCTCTCTTTTCTTCCCTCTCAAGGGACACAGGACTCATGAGGTCAGCTAGGCACTTTCTGCACAACGTCAAACAAAGCAGACAGTATCAGAACACTTGGATACAAAGCAGGCTTGAAGAAAAATTATTTAGTCTCTTCTGAACAAGGACACTGCCAGTGTCTTCAAACACAACCACAAGCTTATTTTTACACAGTCAAGTTTACCTCAAATTTAAGAAATTCCTAAAACATACAGTATTTTTAAGATGATAAATGTTTCTCAATAATCTGGCTCTTCCGCGTGTGTCTTTGTTTTTCTGGAATGAAGGTTAAAATAGGCACCACAGCACAAAGCAGTTACAGTTTTCTATTTCTCTTAGCCATTCTGTGGACAAAAGAAAAAAAAGTGCAAACATTCTAGCTCCTGGCAGGCAATTCTGAAATACCAGTCATTGTACAGATCCATGCCAGGGAGGGGGAGCTCCTCAGAAGGGGCAGCAGCAGCATCTCCCCCCCAGCCAGGCACATCCAGCTCTGACATTTCCCATTTCCACCTGTGCCATGGCATCGTGTGTGTGACCTGAGGGACACACGTGGCACTGCCAGAACTCCTCTGCACTGTGCACAACAGCCGGGACATGCCAAGGCTGGCCACAGAGCAGGCACAGCCTTTCAGAGGACAAGAAGTTGCAGAGGAGCTCTGGACAGAAAGCACTGAAGAGGTTAACAGAAAAAAAACTGTATTAATAAAACATGAAGTTATTTAAAATAGTTCAAGTATAGCAGAACTCACTTTCAGTTATGCCAGACTGGATGATGAAGTTTGTGTGATTAATTCCATTCTCTTCCTTTTCATCTCAGAAAATTGTCAGCTCTGTTGTACCAACAACATACTGTTACAGTGGCATCGTGAATAGCTCTTGGATAGGAAACAAAAAATATTAAGTGAGCTTTGCCAATTACCTACCACAGGTTTTGCACACAAGCTGCCTTATTCCCTTTAAATTCTATTGTCAGTATATCTAACCTTTTAAAAATAATAGGTACCACTTAAAAGCAATTGCTATTTTAATTGTGAATCGGGGTCGTAAATCCATTCTTTAAGAAGCATTTTTACATTCTGTTGAATTCTTTTGAATGTGCCTCCTTTAATTCCCTTGCAGGCAACTTCTGCTATAATGAAATTTTTCATTTGCAAATTAGATTTGCTTGTAGCTAGAAACAAAAAGCTAGAAACATCAGAGAGCCAGTAAAAGGGATGCATCCTTACCTAGTAGGAACAATTAGTTGCACTGACTGCAGTTGCAAAAGCTGCCTCTTTTTTTCTTTCTCCTCCAGCTCTATGATCTGAAGCAGGACTCAGAACCATTGGCACAACAGGAAATGGTGTGTTCTACACACAGTGAAATAAATGCGGAGCTGTGCCTCTTTACAGTGTCTTAAAAACTGGACTGTAGTAGGCAGGATCCATTTGCTGGATGCCATTTCTACATGTGTACATATACCTGCATACATGTTCACGTTACAGCAGAGAAAGGAAAATTTAATTATTAATGCAGAACTACCACTCAGCAAGGGACTGAAGCAGAGGTTCACATAATAAATACTCTGTTTAAAGGCAACAGTAATCGGCCTGACATGTGTCACAAACTTCACAGTGTACTCAACTTGTTTGATATGTCCTATTGACAACAGAGAACTCCAAATAACACAGCAGCCAGCCCCACCCACAGCCCACTTTCTCAAGCAAAAACTCAGTGGCACTTCCATTTCACTTTCAAAAACCCTGCCAACAGCAAACAGGCATAAAAAGATTTAGCAACCAATCCAAAGCTACTCAAGAAGTTTGTTGAAGAGTTAAGTATTGAAAAAGGATCTTTTAAGTTCCAGCCTCATACCTTGACACACATAAACCTGGGCTAACCCCAGAACACTGGGTACGGTTTAGACTTGAACCCATGTTTTCCCTGATAGGCATTTTGTTTAAACTAGCAGGACTTAATACTTTTTTGAGACCAAAATAATCCCGAGACTGTACAATCCAGTTGTTATTTCAGTAACTAAACCCTGTGCGAGAGCTGAGTATTGTATTTTTAGGTTCCCTGCAAGAAGCATTGTTCATTTTTATCCTTTCAGTGGGTGATCTTTATCTCTGGCAGCCTTTGGGATCTTTTCTTCCTGTTCGAACACCAAGGACATTCTTATTATTCTTCACTCTAATGAATCCTGTAGCCTTCGGAGTGGGCCACAACTCATTTGGGGAAATTAGTGAAAGCGAATAGCTACCAGATGACAATGAGGAGACCTGAGAATGATCCCATTTTCAGGCATGAAAAGGAAGTAGCTGGAAACATACCTGCCATTAGGCACAGCAGGGGCTGCAAGCTTTGAAACTAACATTGCATAAAGAGAAAGTTCTGCTTTTGGAAAAGTGGAAGATTTTATCTGGATACGTAAATCTGTCAATCGCCACATGCCGTATTTCTCTTTGCAGCAGAGAGGTTTGCAAGGGCTTTATTTTTTTCTGTCAACCATTTCAAACACAAAATTCTGCTCTTTTTTCTAGTCAGCCCCGCACATCAAGCTCAGGAACACTTGCTGAAAAAGCTCTTCCGGCCTTTTATCCTGAGCCCTGTAGAAACCAATTTGAGAGCCATAAACCAGGTTATGTGCAAAACACCGATGAAACCATCACTTGCAGCTTCGCGCCTCAGACGCTTTGAAAAATTAAAGATCTAGAACTCTCTAAGTCTCCTCCCTTTCCTGCAAGGAGGTAGGGTTTTGTGGCTTTAGAGTCCCCGAGGGTTGCAGAGGCTGGCTGAGAGAATTCAGGCAGATGAACCAAGATGGCGAAAAGGAGAGTTTATTTACAAGAAACCTCTTTTATATCCACTCATATTCTAGCAACTACTGGTCAGCAAAGAATCCACCTCCTAAAACCATTGGTCACAGCTAAATAACACCTAATACCAAACAGAGAGATTAAGAAAATAAAGGAATGCAGTTTATCTCCACTCTCTGTGAGAAAGAACAGAAAGGTTCTAAAACAGTGCAACCACAGGGTTTGCCAATGCTCACAGACCACTGGAACAGAGCAGCCAACAGAAGGTAAAACCAGAATTTGCCAGAGTGTATCAAAGCACCTCACCACAAACTCTGTAAGCTGCCCAGAGCCACAGGCAGCGCCTGGAGAGCAAGGGAAGCACAGCCAGTGTTTGTGCAGCTCCCTGCCAGGCACACCGAGCCTTGTCCAAGCAGCACAGAGACAGGGCTGGAGTCTGAACTCCATTCCACCTGCACCATTCGGTGAGCAGGAGAAGCCCCTGAAGGAGCTCAGGCTCCCCCAGCTGCAGCTCCTGGTGCTCCTGCACCGCGCTTGCCTACGACACTGATGTGTCTGAGCATCATCACAGACAAGCACTTTGTGATGATGATCCAAGGCAGCCTCCTGCATCTACATTCAGCCCTGGAATGAAGGAAGGACATGTTGACAGCCATGAATTTGCAAATTAAAGGCTGTTCCTAGGCAAACATGCTGACCGAGCTGGCTGATGTGTACCACTCAGCTGAGAAGGAATCGGAAATGCTCAAGTCAAGTCCAAATACCACACTTCTGCTTTTTCTGATAGACTAACAGACTAAGTTTCAAGGTGAAATAGATTCATTTAAAGAGGATGAGACAGGAACCTACAAGAAGTACAAAGTATGCAGTCAAGATTTCCTATTTAAATAACAACATTTTATTCCTACATTAGCATGAAATCTGGCACAACAAAAAAAGCAAACCTGCAAACCCAAATATCTTGGACTCCTGACAAACTATTTTTGGTGAAGCTCACTGCTGTCCCAAAGGTCCTGGGAAGACGAAGACTTGAGTTTCAGGCTAAACAACCTGCCCATTACCCCCTCTGAAAAAAGTCTTGGTGCCACTTGGTGTCACTGTCTTGATGTCAATTCCTGTAACAACTTGGCCAGGTCTCCAGACTTCTTCCACAGCCTTTCACCCAGGACAGAGCACACCCCTGAGCCCTGGCTAACTAGGAAGGTGCAGGAAGCCACAGCAACCCCTTATAAAAGGGAGAAAACCTGAGATCTCCTGTTCTGCACATCTCACAGAGGTCTCCACTTCCTCATCAAAGAGAAGAGTCAGTCCTGCCTCAGGCTGTGCACCAGGAATGCCATCCTTGGGGTAATAGCACCAAGGCCATTACACAGCCCTGGCTCTCCAGAGCACTTCCTCTCTTTGCCTTGGTGTCATTTACCCTTTGACAGCCATCATTCCTGTGCAAGAAACACCAACTTCCTCTAGAAGTACCCTTGTTCTCTTCCTCTTTCTGCCTTACCACAATTACACTCCACTCCCTATGCTGGTAACACACATGGATGCAGCTCTTCTGGAAACTAGACAGCATTATAAGGGAAAAAAGGAAAAAAAACCAACCAAACAGCCGAAAGAAACAGGTGAAGGCAAAGAAAAGGGACTGGCAATACAAGCTATAGGAACAGAGGATGGCTGATGTGCTGCCAAAGGTAAAAGGAATGAAGGCAGGTGTGAGTTACAGACGAGCAGGCAGCTACATTTACAGCTCGAACTGTGATTCCATTTCAGCTGCTCAGACCTCTGCTGATGGGGGAAAAAAAAAGGTGTGTTAAGGACAACCCTTGGGTAAAAATACAGAAAACTTGCTCCCAGAGTGTGATGAAACTTCACACAGATGCACCAAAATTTAAGCACCCCAATACCAGCAGAGCTCATACTTTCTGGGCCTTTACCGTTCTAGCGTCACCCCTAGCACTGAGCAAGTCCAGTCTGCAGAACCTGACACAGCACCATCCTAAAACTATAGAAAAATTGACACCTCCTCCTGTTTGCCCTTATAGCACAGCACACTGGCACAGCAGAAGTGAGAACAAGGAGGTGACACTTCTTGCCCTCTCACAGCATGTACCCTTGTACCCTGGAGGAGCAGAAGGAAGCCCCACAGCTATCTGAGTGTAGGAGGGAAAGAAGAGAGGCCCAAGAAACAGGCCAAGGCTGGAGGGATGTCCTGACTGCAGAAATGGTCCAAGGTGGCAGCACTCAGACTAGAAAAGAATGCTCCTCTTGCATCTGACAAGATAACAACCCAGGTTTTCAGCAAGCCTGGTAAATCAGTGCTTCTGTAGCAAAAGGGAACTTGCTGTGTTTGCTCCTCCTGCCGCTGCTGGAGGAGCTGAAATGCTGCTGCAGCTCCTCCAGACCCCGGGCAGCAGCCAGCTCTAGCACAGACCTGAGCCCTGCCAGGGGCCTGAAGCCTAAGTCAGCGCAGATCTGCAAAATCTATTCTGTCACGTGCTCACACATGCTTGAAAGCATAAAGTTCATGATTTTTCTGGATTTTAAAGGAACAGAATAAGATCGAAGTATTTAAATATTATTTTGATCATGGAAGCAAGAAACACCTTTACAGGAATGGAAAGGACAGAGTTGCATCTGTTCTAACATTTCTAACTATAATGCACAGAGTGTTGCAAACATTAACTTATATTTACATCAGAATATATCTCAGAGACAATAGCTTCCATGGTGATGATACCTCAGCACAGTTTGACAACTGTTTTATATTCCAAGGACCCCAAGAACTGTGGTTCCTGGAATGGCAAAGGCCAGCCGGGCTGCTCAAGCTGGACAGAACAAAAAACAGGAGCCAGAAAAATGGAATGCAGCTCTGGTCTTGTTTGCAGGTCAGACAAAAGTGACAAGGTACTCCTGGTATGTTACAGGCAGAAAAAGCCCCAAACCTCTGAAGCACTTCGAGGTAACTCCAGAGGAGGGCTGAGCACAATCTTTGAAACTGGCCATCCATTTCAGACACAGCCATACTAAGCCCTCTCTATTCTTCCATTCATTCTTTAAATAGCATTCAAATAATCTCATTTTCCCTTCTTACTTCAAGCTGATGACTTCCCTGTATTTTATTTTATTTTTTAAAAGCCTCTCCTAAGCAATTGTTTTGCCTAACAATTTTTTTATTGCTGGCATGGAACATCTTTAGATTTCCCCCTGGAGGGCCATCCCTCCTGCCTCTATAACCGATTTCTTGGAATCCAGGGGTTCCATAATTAATCTGAGAGCTACTTTCTGTAAGGGATGTATGACATTTAGAGTTACAGTAACACTGCCTTTGGTTATGTTTTGGCTTTGTTTTAATCTTTAATACTGAACTTTACTTCAATCTAAGCAGAACTATCTGAAGTGACTGTTAAATGTCCTTTATTTTCCTCCATCTTGAAGAGGTTTGTTGTTATTGCTGTAAACAACTCGCACACTTCCTGAAGACTACCGTGAGTGATTCTGCACAAGCACAAACTAATAGGCACTGGATATTAAGTAGGACATTCCAATTCCTATCACATTCATTGACTCTTGGCTCCAGCCACATTGGAAACCTGTGTCCCAGAGAGTTGGCACACAAAGAAAGGGATCTATGAGCAGTGCAACTTTGGGTCATTTGCATGCGGGAAGGGATGAAATCCCTTTCCCTTAAACATGCTGAATTTGCCTTGCAACCACCCTAAAACGCCACTTTGCAAAGTGGTACGTTCAGTTAATCTAGAAAAGATGCAACATCAATCCCCTTTACATCTTAAATTTGATAGAAAGGGTTATTTTTCTGGGTTCCCCCCTTCGTTAAACCATATGCTGATCCTTTCTCTTTTTATTGAAGTTGATTTCTTCTTAGGAATAGTAAGGAATCATGTGCTTCTGAAATCACACCTTTGAATGAATGCATCTCATGCTTTCTATCTGCCCTGTCTCTTATTTCAAAACCTACACTTGCTTCTCATGAACCACAAAGAAAGCAAAAAAAAGCAAGCCTCCTGTTACCGAGTCAGATTTAAGACTGTCATTCTCTACAGATCCCTTATCCAGGCAACTAGGAAAATTAGCAAAATCACACAGGGGTCTTTTTAGTGGGTTTGGGGTTTTCCTAAATCTCGAAGTCAGTAAGTGCTATCAGTTTCTACCCAACATAAATTGTGACAAGCGTTGAACTTCGGCTCTTACTTCAAAGTGTTTAATCTTCCTAAATGCTTTACTTTATAACGAAGGTGTCCCCCTCCACCTCCGAAAGCTCTCTCTAAACCAAAATGCTTAATTACAGAGATGACCCTGATCCAAGGGGACACCTAAAGACCAACAGCTCTTCTTTCTTTTCTTTCTGATTTTCTTTAAAAAAAACCAAACCAAAAAACTCACCAATTCTGTAACTTGAAAAGAGGGCAAGCCTTAAGACATGGAGGCAGAAATGTGTTTCTCACACGCCTAATCAGCATGTTCTTGCAGCCTGGGTGCACGGCAGAGCACAGGCTGCTGGCACACCCTCGCCCATTGCTGCATCCCAACGCCAGGCACCGATTCCAGCACCAAGGTGCAGAAAACCCAGGGGCTTTGGGCTCTGACAGAGCTCTGCCTGGGTCCCCATGAGGAAAAAGGCTTTATTCTGCTCCTGTGGGCCAGAATCCAATAAAAAAGGACATGAATAGTCCATGTACAGCTACAGTATGTCTTTCTCTCCATTGAATTAAATGGGATTTTGCCTCATTAATCAACCCAAAAGATTTTACCTAATGAAAACAAGACCAGTGCTCGCCCTAATCACTGTATCCTTGTATTTTCTCTCTTTGGAGATCTTCACATAAAAGCTAAATACAGTGAAATAAACCCAAAAATTCAGTGAACTTTAAAACTAAACCATAGCCAGGTGCTGAAGTATTTCTCCATAAAAAATTAGATTTTTAAAAGCCATCATACATCGTTCAGTTCAAGAAGAAGAGATGTCCTTTTAATGACATGCACAAGGTCCTGGCTCTGCGAAGTGTGTGCTGGGCACTTTGCTCAGTTCAGTAGGGCTGAGGGGCATGATGTGCTGGGGGATTTCACCTCAACTGTTTCCAAATGAACGCTGCAGAAAGGATACCATTTCAACTCTATACCTTCAATACTTTAAAACTATGAGGAAAAAACCAAACCAAACCAAGCTGTAAAGCAGCAAAGAAATACAGGGCCTGGCATTTACCCTCACTTGCCAAAATAGGATAATGCACTGTGATAAAATGATTAACAAAGGAAAACAGACTTGTCCACAATCCACTGGAAATACTATTTTGATGTTTTAAAATTCTTTCTCAAATTCCCTCTCAAAATTTAAACTTGGGATGTTTGACAAAGTATATAAGGATTTTTTCCCCTAGCTTATGGTTTGTAATTTATGCAGACTATCATAACGTGAATAATGAAATGATGCTTTGCATAGTTTTATTCCTGTGGGTTATAAAAGGAAGAGCATTGGCACTGTCCTGTCATTGCAAATGGTCCTGGATTTCTGACGTCTCACTTCAATTGATGTTAATGAGAAAAAGAATACTCAGGCAAAATCTGCTGTTGGCACAGCATACAAGAAAAAAGCCTCACAGAATCCCAAAAGGGGGAGGGTGGAAGCAGGCAAATCTCTAATGCATAAAGTAATAGAGTTTCAAAAGATCTTTACAAGCTGTTAAGTAGCAGTTGGCAATGAGAAAAAAAAATTTAAAAATTACCTAAATGGCCACACAAGATTTGGGCAGGACCCAGACCTTAACTAATATTTGCCCCTTCCCACAATTTGTATATGCCTGCACTATGGATTTCAGCTGAACCAAACTAAAATTAAAAAAATTTTAAAAAGTGGTGTCACTCCATCTGAAACCATTTGAGAGGTCTGACAGTTTCTTTGGGTAATAAAAGTTAAGATATTCATTTCAACAATTTTGGCTTAGACTACACTGAACTTTACTGACAGAAAATGGCAAACCTTCAGAGGCTCAGCCATCATGGCTAATAAGTGCTGCAATGAATCAAATTGATTAACTGGATTCCCTATAGACTTCCAAAACATTTCCTTGTAATTCACAAGCAAATATACATATGTGCCATGAGCTTGTTAGATAGATGACAAATGAAGAGAAAAGCCTCAGTGTACATACAGCTGTTCCGAGTTTGAAATCCCTGAATTCACAGTCTTGGGAACTCCTCTGGCACTATTTCCTCCCTTGAACACTTTGGTGAGAAGGCTGAATCTCTAGATGAACACTGCTCCTTTGCAAGTGGTTTCCTTCCATCCTGCTGGATGATCACACACCAGTAAACTCACTAAGGATCAAATAATTCCTTCCAAAATCACAGGTGACTCTTTTGGTGAAAACTCAGATGTTACAAGTTAGACTGAAAAACAGGGGTGAAGGAAGGAGGATCAAGACCCTCCCAAATAATTAAGTAATTCAGGAAAAATAAGAGGCCTGTGGGACCCCTCACTGTTTCTGTGAACACACCGAGTTCTGATAACTTCTCAGCTTCTAGAGAAGAACGTGGTATGGAGGAGAATTGCCAGGCGCAGGGCTGACAGGGCTCCAAGCTGGGACCATTTCTGGGTCTGCAAAGGGCTTAATGAGTGGCTGTGCTGTTTCATCTGGGAGGAGAGGGCAAGGTTCGTGTGGCACAGGGGGAAGTGAAGCACAGCTCCACATGTTAGCAGGTGTTCCAAAGCACGCTGGGCCATGCTGAGACAGGAACTGAAACATGGGAGGACACTGCAACAGCATCAATCTGGTAACTGTACCCATTTCACTGGAAACAGAGGCTGTTCAGGGCAGGGTTTGTTCATTACAAATCAATAATGCACTCATTAAGACTTAAGGAAATCATTCTTCCTTTCAAATTCACGTTTCAATATCCACAGTGAAGCTACTATATCTTTTCTAGAAATACATGCATTAAAGATAACTCGGAGGAATTCACATTCCTAGGATGCACTGAGAAATAATGTGAAATAATGTATTGTTTTAAACATCCAGCCGTTATCTATTTCCTACTTGCAAGCTGAAGGACTCGAGGGGAAACTGATTAGGGTTCTATTTTTAGTTAAAGATGCTTAAGTGATAAGTACAGCAAGGTTCTAATATACCTTTTTTTTTGCTTACAAAAATTATTTTATGTTTTAAAAAAGTCATGCTGTATTGTTTTTTCTTCAGAGAAAGCATACATACACAAATACTTCAAGGTTGTGATCAGTACCTGATAAAAGCATGCCACCTTTTGCAGGTTAAAAAAAAGTATTTCAAGAAACTAAACATGTGGCTTGCATTGAGTCTATTCCACATCAAAATGAGAAACCTCTCCCTCCCACTCTGATTTCCGCCTGCCTTGGAAATTCCCCCTGCGAACGCAGCGTGAGCGAGGCCCAAGCTTTCCATCTTTCCATCAAAGTGCTGAAAACTGCCACATCCACAGCATTCTACTCAAATTGGATGGAGGAGCTATTAACCAACAGGAATCCAGTTGCACATCTTCCTTCAATTTCTCCTTATGCCCCGTGATGAGGGCACTGATGTGGAAGGCTACTTCCTACGTTCCGGTCATGAAATATATAGGAGCCCGGGACTCGTGTGCACATTGCAGGGATGTGGTCTTTTTCTAGCACTAACACTGCCCTTGAAACCATAGCAACTCATCACCCAGTCTGATGTCAAAGTATTTCAGCTTCAAAGACTAATGCATTCCTTGGGACACCATTAAAATGAAAAGACAGTTTATTGTACCATTTGCTAAAGGACTAAGTAAACCTGCTCCGTATAATGAAATATTGAATATTACTTCTTAAAGGCCTTGTAATTCATTAAAACAAAAACCAATGCCCCAAAACTGTGCTGTGAATATGTCAAACCAAGGGAAAATCCTGCATGAAAGTTCCTGCTGAAATTATGAGGTTCATCCGTATATGTTTGGGGTTGGATGACACTGTATCAGCTAATCTGAGAAAAGCCTTGAAAAAGAAACCTCTTTTAAGGCACCAAACTAAGTTGGTACCTGGGCAAGTTCCAGCCAGAGCAAGCAAAGCGCTTAGAACAAAGCACAGATTTTCCCTTCCCTCAGCCATCCCTGGCTGCCTCTCCCACTCAGCTGACAAGCAGTTTGCAAAGAAAGGAAACAAGAGCAGTGCATCATTTTGTTCCCAGGCTTCTGCTCACCTCAGAGATTCCAGATCACAGCCACTGTTGACTGAGCCTTCATTTACCTAGAGAAATGCCTCATCTCATTGACGAGCTCACAAAACCAGTCTCGAGCTGGTGATAACTCCAAACAGCCTCCTCTCAGGCCCTCTTGCCTTACAGAAACAGTCCCCATGCAATCATTTCCTGCAGCTGGAGACTGTCCCTTCTCTGGGTTTCACATTTCTGGAGAGCAGACCTTAGCTAATGATGCCAGTGCATCTCCACCTGTATGACAACAAGGTGCTTCTTATTTTAGTCACCTCTATTTAGGAGAGGTGGTGCACTTCACCCTCACATCCCTTCCTTCACATCCCTCACGTTGTGTGTCCTTCCATTCCAAAACCTATTAAAATAGTTCTGTTTAACTCTTTGGCCAGGTCCAAGTACATATGCATCCCTCTAATTTCCTCTGCTCTTGGATACTCCCTTGCAAACAATCAGTTGGGTCTTTTCTGAAGTCAGGGACAGGAAAAGTGATGAATATGACTTGGTGAAAAAATTTATTAGAAGAAAGAAAGCACTTGCATAATAGCCAATTAGAAGGCAAGAAGTTCTTAAACCAATTAGCCAGCAGCTTGCAAGCTGGAAAACAGGAACCCAACTTCATACAAACACTGTTATATTTCAAGAGAGATGCTGTTCCTGTCCACCTCCAAGGTCTGGGTACCTCCTGTCCTGTCCTCAGCAGCTCCACTGCACCTGGAGCTTGGCAGCACAGAAGAGTCCCAACCCTGTGTTGGGATATCTGTGCCCAGAGCTGCCCCAAGGCACAGAGCCAACGGCTGCAGCACAGCTGCCGGCAAGGACTCAGCCCCCACAGCTCCTCTGCTGCTTGGATCTAAGGGACCAAGCTGCACTGTGGAGAGCTCTGGACAGTCCCAAAGGATGACTTTCCCCAGGAGCCACCTTCTTGCCAGGCTCCAGTTAGTGTTTCCCTCTGGTACAAGGTGGTGCCTTTTCTCTCCATTGTGCAGCTGCCTGACAGCTAGCGGGAAGGGAAAGGTGGCTCCGAGGAGCTGCTGCCCACAGGGTGGGGATATGGGTTCTGGGACAGGACCAGGGAAGGAAGAAAGTTTGCCAGAAAAAAGAGAGGAGATGAAAGAGTGATTGCCACCCACTTCAACACCCTCTTTAAGTGCTTGGCATCCTCCAGGTTCCTCCCAGAACAACCCTCCACTCCGACATCTTCCCCTTTCATGTCACGCATCTTACCTGCGTTTCAAAATGGGATTTTGCTTGTGTGACTCAGAGCCTCAGGCTGTGCCTCTCTTGGATGAACTTCCTCACCTGAACACACACCTTCCATCTAGCAAAAATATTCCTCCCACTCGAGACTACAGAGCAAAGGTAGCGTGACGTGGCACCTGTTTGTCACCTCCCTTGGATCTGTTGTCTCTGATTGCAGTTTGAACTGCTCCTTTTTAAAATGCAGCAGAAAATATTTCAACATATTTAGCATTTCAGCTGATGAAGGGGCCCTAGTTTTTATTTTTCCCCCTCATTAAAAACATCTTTGTCAAAATTAGTCAGAGCGTGACCAGATCATCTCTGTGCCAAAGGTCAACCGAAAAAATCAGCTGTTCCTTCTCTTATGGCAGCTCCTCTGCTTTTGTACATACTCTGATGGAAATGATTCATGAATTTCTCCAGCATGTGGGAAAACCTCTTTCCTTTTCATTTTCCTAATGAAACATTTTTCTTCTTAAAAAAGATATTCTTCCTACTCAAAATAAGATGCGATATAAAAGTACAGAATATGTCTTATTCCTGGTGGGTGTGAAAAGATGTCTTTTATTAGGATACACATCATCACTCATATATGAAACAATTTTTCCCTCTTGACAGTAGAGCTGTTTGCTCAATTTCCATTAATGATTCTCACCAAGTTTTTAACCTCTTTTTACTTTCCTACTGATATTTTGAGGCACACTGAGAGTTTCTTATATTTGGAGAACAATTCCGTACTTCGTCAGTTCTATTTTATTTAGTAAGCCAGACAGCTGGAAACCTGGATAAAAGCTCAGCCCATTTACTTTTACTCTCAAGTATTTCAGAGAAAACCCTCTCCTATTCGTAAATCAGAGGAAGTCAGTGACTATCATTTCTCCTGTTTTCCTTCTGAACTCTCACTGCACACAGAACTATATGCTCCTCCCTAATTTTAATTATCAGGCAAATGTTTGAGGTGTATGTGGACTTCAGCTTCAGCTCAGTGGGATAGGAAAAAAGAGTACCTAAAAGACTCTGCCAGGAAAAACAACTTTCCTTAACAGAAAAATGTGACATTCTAAAACTGCCCGTAGTTCAATGACAGCTATCAGACAAATTGCAGTGCTGTCTGGGGGCTAAGGACTGATGTATCGTCTCTTTGGGCATTACAGTAAGGAACAACTGGAGGACAGAACTAAAAAAAGAATACAACTGGAATTTCAGCATCAAGTAGGGAGATATTCTTTGGCACCAAAGAGAGTTCATTTCCTTGGACCATACAAATTGGAAATATCCAAATGATAGTGCAGGAGCACAATTTGTAATGCTTAAAATCACTGACAAAAACATTGAGATTTTTCCAGTACCAAGAATAAACCAAAGCATCCTTTAAATATTTGTGTGACTCAGAAACCCCATACATGAACCAGGACTCCAGGTGAATGCATGGACACTGGCTCCTCCCTCCCTCAGGTCACCAGCCTCTGCCTTCCAGCAGCCAAATGGAAAGATTTTCACTTGCAGACCCACAACTTTCCAGCAGAGCTGGAAGCTGCCACATCCTGTGCGTCTATGTTGGTCAGAAAGATGCTGTGAGGACTTGAATATATTTGGGTGATCATTCCATTTACCCAAGATGCTACAAAAACATCTGATCCAAAAACAGATCCTTAAAGGAAGGGTTGGCGCACTGTTATTTCTCTGAACTGAAAATGCTGGAATTAACAGAATTGCCATATTTTAACAGGAACAAACTATTACAATATTTTAGTTGAACCTGCTAGAAATCTGCAGGATAATGTACTCTAGAAATTTTGTACATTAAAAAAGTTCTTTGCTCTTTTTCTTTTTAATCTTACCACTTTCTCTAATTCTTGTATTTTATCATGTTTAGTACAGTGCCAGGGACCCACTCAAGACAATTATCACAACATGAATGAAGATTAGAAGATGGACAAAGAATAGAGATCCAGATGCACAAGATAATTGGTGTTGCAGCATTTTGAAAGGTTTGGAGCTAACAGAGCTAACGAGAATATCCTGTATTATGCTGCACAGAATTCAGCCAATGCGGAAGGGATAGAAATCCAAATGCTTTGCGGCAGAAGCCAGTCTTTAGCTGAGATGGAAAAAATATCACGTACAGCCACATGACTCCCTAATTGGGTGTTGTAGGTTTTCTTACACTTTCCTTCACAGCAGCCAACACAGGGCATTGTCAGATAAAAGAGACACTAAATAGGGCAGAGATCTGATTCAATTACATAATTTTCATCTGGATGGAGACAGTCTAAATTTTGGGGATATCCACCTTTAATGCAGCAACTGTTTTAAACACATAAAACAAATCCAGTTCAAAGCAGTGCGCATTACTGCCTGTATTTCATGCTGAATCATCATAATGTCTTTCTACAGAGAAAAAGGAGGATTTTATGTTCCCATGTACCTTTAGTTCATCTTGTTCCCTTTTTCAAGCCCTTGTACTGCGGTAGAAGCACAGAATGATGAAGTCACACTGCTGACCTGCCCTTTAACAGGACCTTAACTTTTACACTCCTCTGCATTCAGCCAAGCTGGAGAGATGAATAGCTACTGTAATTTCTGTCATCTTTAACTCTAAAAGCCAGTTTATCTTGGTTCCACTTCATATTTTTCCTAACCTTCCCTTGTTCTCTATTCCCATCATTTATCTCCTCTCCATTTCTATTTTCACCCATCACTTCTCTCATACGTTACCTGTACTTTTGTAAAGTCATCTCCTGCTCTCACACTAACGAGCTACAGGCTCCTGAACAGAGTCAAGTGACCTGTTTTCCCTGGTACCTGAGCAGGCCTTTTTCCAGCTTGTTTATGTAAAAGGACAATCTGCAAACCACTCTTGCTGCCCTGCTATCCCTAATGTGTGCCGGGCTAACCATGGCTGCTGCTAGGACAGGTCAGCAGGAGCCATTCACCACAGCTGTTGTTGACTGACTGGTGAGAAGTACTTGGGCAGCCTGAGTACCTTCTCCACTGTGCCCCTGTCCCTCAGTGCTCTAACAGCTCTTCTGCTCACCACTACTGATTCCTCTGCCCTACATAGGTGCAGATGATATTTAGCCCCTATTTAATTGTTTCCATCTATTTCCTGTAGGCTTGGAAGAGTCATGTAGCAAGGAGGAGACACTGAGAATGGCACTGCTGTGCTGACACCCTCCACTGACAGAAGTGAGAAATCAGTACCGAGATAAAACACATAAAACACGGGTTCAGGAAGAAAGAAAGGGAAGCTTGTCTTTGAACAGCAATAAATTCTAATCTCTGAGCTCGTTTCACTGCTACCGTGATTCTGCAGCCTCCAATCTGCGCTCAGCAGTGCCTGCACTACAGCTCTGTGCAGGAAGAGGCAGCTCTGCATGTGACGACTGAGGAGATTTGGAATCACTGTTACTTGACAGTTTACTTTGGGAGACAGTAAAGGATTAAGTCTTCACCACTCACATTATCAAGCAAATAAAGCAAGTGCACACCACAGAAATGCTACAGGTTACAAGGCAGGGGATTGTCTAATGTGAAGACCAATGATATCAAGACACTCCACATTATGACTCTATTGCCCCATTGTAGTACTCCATAATGACCAAGAATGTTATCAGTGTTATCTTCGAGATTCAAAAACAATAATGGAAAAATGCTTGCAGCTGAGTTGGGACAAAACCATTCAAATTATTAAAAAACAAGGTTTCTTCTCATAATAATACACATGGAAACATGTCCACACATAAACAACAACAAAAAAATGGACTGAATATATGGGTGAGGGGTGTTCATAAAGATGAAGCAACTTGATTTCACAAGCACACAACTTGTGTGTTACACAGAGCCTAAGTTCTCAAGGAAAGGTCGCTTCATACAGATTGTAAATCAAATTTCGTAAGTGGTTGGGTTTTTAAAAAAATCACCAAGCTTTATAAAATGAAATTAATTAAAACTATAAACAAGAATAATGGGAGAATTCAAGTTATTAAAACTACACAACTTTTCATCTGGGCAGAAAATCAAAACATACATTTGGCATTTTCACAAGCCATCGAGGAAATAACATGGGTCTATTCTTTATATTGTCTCCTGTTCCTGGACTATTCGTCTTAAAGCAAAGAAGTTCTTTCAGAAAAATACAGTAAAATAAAATGAACACTGCTTCAGGGGAGAGCTGCAGATAAAGGGACAATTTGTAAGAAACAAAAACTAATTTGGTTCAGTTACAGTGACTGAAGTTTGTGTTTCATGGAGTATCAAACGTGAACGCAGTAACAAGAAGGACCCCCACTGTACCAAATAGCTACTGAGCAGGATAAAGCTTCTTTCAGCCTGAAGAAGGCTCCAGGAAGACTGAATTGCTCCTTTCTGGACTAAAAGAAAGATGGGGACAAACTTTTTAGCAGGGCCTAGGACAAGGGGTAACAGCTTTAAGCTAAAAGAAGGCAGATGTAGATGAGACATAAGAAAGAAAACTTTTCCAATGAAGGGGATGAAATACGGGAACAGGCTGCCCAGAGAGGTGGGGGGTGCCCCATCCCTGGAAACATTCAAGGCCAGGCTGGACAGGGTTCTGAGCAACCTGAGTTGAAGCTGTCTGTGCTCTTTTAAGGGCAGGTGTGGACTAGACGACCTTTAAATGCTTCTTCTGACCCAAACATGTCTTTATTATCCTTCCAACAACTCCAGCTGAAATTACACCAGAAATGCAAACAGTATTTTGCCTACTTCCAAATCAGAACTAGAAACCAGGCCATTTCCACTTGTTTTTTGTGTTTGATTTTTCACACTGCGAATCAGTTCCATAAACACAGGGTCAGGGTAGGATTCAGTAGCTCAGTGCTCTCAGGCTGTTAGAAGGGACTGGGGCAAAGGACTTCACAGGAGCCTGACTAACAGCCAATGATTTCTAATGACAACACTGACACTAAAGGAATAGTATCAAAAAGGAGCAAAAACATCATCCTGAAGGAGAAAGAAAACACAAACTTCTGCTGCTGCTCCAATGTCAGAGGAAATGAAGCACAGAAGAATTCCACAGCCTGCTCAGCGTTTCCCCAGACCTGCGCAGTCTCCTTCACTAGAATGGTTGGCACAGCAGCTCACACCACTGATTTGTCAGACCCTGCTTCCCAGCAGAGGGCAAAATGCTACTTCTGTATCTGCTGTTTAAGCTGCTTTAAGGGACACCAAAAAGAGGATGAACAGCTGATGGTCCTGAAAGTAACAGCTCCCAAAGAGGAGAGGGCACTGGAACGGCGCCCGGCTGCCCTGGCCGGGAGGGGAGGGAGGAAGGAGGGAGAAGCCAAGGAAGAAAAACGAGCTGCTTCTTGGAGAGGGGCACGGCATCCGGCCCCCAGCCCGCCCATGCCTCCTCTACCTCTGTCTGGGAAAATAAATACTGCGTCCTTATGCTTCTCCATCATCCACACAGTATCAATGCTTCTCCTAAGAGGGTATTCTGTGGTGAAATACTGATTTTGTTTTGCAGAAGGAAAAAAACATCTTTACAGCTCCTGAGAGTAAACAGCATCGGTAATTAAATTATATTGCAAAAAGGATATCTAAAAGTAAAAGAGAGAAAAATGTTTGTGTATAACAAACAACACATTCAATATTAACAATTCTAAAACAGACGAGCACATGGAATTCACTGTAAATAATTTAGAAACCAGTGCCCTCATTAATGATTTGATACTGTCAGAATGTTGCTTATTCCATTTCCTCTCCCCCCCTCCATTTTTCACTCCCCAAAGTGGTTTTATATTTATATAAGGCAAAATACGTGTTTTGTACTTGCCTGAAGGGCTTAAATACTGCTGTGAAAATAGCCCTTCCAATCCCTGGATTTGCTAATTTCAGGGCAACAGGATACATTTACAGCACCTTATCATGGATGCAATCCACTAGACAACATGAATAGAGATTGCTATATCCAATTAGAGAGTATCAAAGATAATAGAGTTAGATTTGCAGAAAATTTTCAAAGATGTCATATCTTTGAACAAAACTTATTAGGGCTCCATCAGCCGTTTGAACAGTTTTAATGAAGTTGAAGCTCAGCTAAGTACGGAGTTATTTTACTTCATGATTAACTTTGAAGAATTTTATTTTTGAAGCCTTAACATCCTGTAATTAAAAAGAATCCTTAACACATTGCAGTAATTCAGTATTCAGTAATTTATGTTACAAGATCTACTTCCAGAAATGGTCTTGATATATAGCCAAATGCTGTTAACCAATGGGTGCACTTTCATTTATTGCTACTGGCTTCTTTAATATTTTACATCTCTCGGAGAAAGCATATTCTCAGCTTCCCATTCAGCACTCCAGCGATACATTTGAAAAATGCCCTTCTTTTGGCAGCCAGAGCATCCGCCTGCAGTGTTTGCTGCATGTTAACATTTACCTACAGCAGCGCGACGCAACTCAAATGCCAAGGTGCAGGCCCAGTCCAAGGCATTCCCGGGAAAAGATGAAGTATTTGCAATTATCGATACTCACAGCCCTTTGGAGCTCCATTTTACCATCGCCTCAGTCCCCGCTCTCTTCACCTAATCTGGGTCTCTCTGACCTGACTCAAAATGGACACCACTAAAGCCAGCATTTAACAACCTACTGCTACTTGAACTGGAAGATTATTTTTTCCCATCTCTCCCAGACACTAAAGGAATCTATTTATGCCATTGCTGTTTTACCAACACTCTCCAAGAACAAGGCTGAGACAACACACCAAAATTGTGGATTTTAAATACAGAACACAAAAAATAGCTTGGCTAAATTTCACAAATCTTGTTTTAAAATCATGCTGAAGGGATTTAGTAGCTCAGGACTCAAACCACCTCTTAACACTGTGAGCCCAAAACCTTTCATCATAGCACAAAAAGACTTAGTGCTACAAATGATATGGTATTTTAAAACCAGAATGTCTTGCATTCCACTTCCAAGACAACCCTCATCTTCTTGGTCTTCTCCAGCTTCAGTAATAGACTTTATATTAAAAAGAACAAGGAATAGACATAATAAGAGAAAAAATAAGCACTATATAAGTAATTACCTGCAAGCAAGAAAATAAGAAATCTCGTCCTTCACACTACAAACTATTTGCAATGTATGTTTCTGAAGGTTTTATGGGTGCTGTAAACATTCCTCTCACGATTTGTATCTTTTAGAGGAAAACTCTGACATTTCAATCGGGACAAGGATATATTGTGTCCAAACCATAAAGATACAGCAAAGGAAGCAGAGCCATGTCTCAAACATGTTAAGAGAGAGCAAGAGTTTCTCACTGAAAGCACCAAAGGAAGGTTTTGAGCTGTCCCAGTACATGTACATAGAAAACACCAGCCTGAAACTGAAGCCTGAAACAATTCTTGATAAAAATTACTGCTTTTATATTCTTGGAATGGAAATTATGCACAAAACCACTGCCATCAACTGAAGAGTTAATTTTGAAAAACATCTGTATTTTATTTTGCTTTGCAAAAAGCCTCTTTTCAGTAACATTCCTTGGCTTTAATCCATATTCAAGAGTCAGCCTGCTCTAATATCACAGCAGTGGCTAAATGAAAGACTAGTGGACCCCTTCTTTTGTGACTCTGGAGTATCTGTGTGCCTTTTCTTTCCCAAAGGGAAGCCACGAACAAAGGGAAACCTTCATGTCAGGCCTGGGCTCATTTTGTGGTGGCCCACGCTGGGAGCCGAGTGGCACAATCCATCCCAGACGTCCCCTAACCCTGACCTGGAGCTTTGGGGGGTCCAGCCTACCTAGAGAACGCTGGAAACTGTCCTGCATCCTTGTTCCTTGCCAGCAGGACACCTGCAGGGGCCTGAGCCAAGGGAAAGCAGCACAGCTCTGTCTCCCCTGGCAGGTCTATGATAGAACAGGAAATCCAGCAGGAGAAAAGGCTACTGGAGAGAAACAAATCATAACTAAGGAGGAACAAAAACATTTCAAGGATGTTTGTTGTTTCCCTCTTCCCTCTATCTTTTCTCATACACACATTCCCTCCCCCTACATTTCCAATTATTATTATTATTATTGCTTTCAGCTCTCCTAACCTGTGGGGAGATATTTTGGGTAAAATGAGACAAGTCTACATGAAATGCAAGCTTCTGATGTAGACAAGAAATCTTCTTTTTTCCCCCCAGAATATTTGGCTTGACACTTCAAAGGCTTATTTCTCACATTCACAGTGATTCTTCTATAAATATATCCATCTATATGCACATAGCGACTGCAACAAATCCACGGTCACACAGGACTTCACAGTCATTACATGCACACCAAACTGCAGCCCTACAGACCTCACAGGAAACCGTGGGGAACAAACTGCAGACCTTCTGCAAACACCCCACTTTGTGCTAATGGGCTGCAGAAAAATATTTGATGCAGCCTTGCCAGATCCTGCTCCACGTTCCAATCCTCGTAGGACAGCGGGGCAGAGCTACTCCTTTCACTGGAGAACAGGGGCCTTGCTTTACAGCACACCTTACACAGGCACGAGGTGTGCACACGCTCATCTTTTTTGTCTGCTCAATCAGGATCTAAATAGGGGGCTCATGGAGACACTTTGCAGCATCTAACAGGGGGACTCTTTTCTGGATGGGGAGATGCTCTGCAAAAAGCGAGGAGGCATTTGTCTGTTTGCCTCTCTAACCCCAATAGCTCTGTGGATCTCTCATTTTTGCAAGGGTTATACTCTGCTGGTGTCTGGTATCAGCCCACACCCAAACCATACTATTAAGTCTTCCAAAATGAATAATAGATGAAAGGAGGTGCTGCTGAAAACAGTGACAAGCAACTTATCAAGAAAAGCTGTTTTTCCACAGTAAGAAACCTCCTGCTCAAAAACACTAAGCCATACCTACCATCATACAGAGCATATTCTATTTACAGTACACCTATCTGGTTTTAATCACATCAGAGGAGTGTAAATTGTAGGAGTGAATCCTTTTATCTTTCAAGCCAAGAGATGTATCAAAAGTTAAAAACACAGTATCAAAATATTTTCATCACATTTTGAGCTTCATCACAAAGATATATTTATAGCACCGAGGGGGTGTTGTGCAGACTTTCTGAACCAACTTTTATAGACGTGCCATACCTATGCATATTATTGTCTGAAGTACATCCTTCATCATTTGAAAAAGCTCCATGAGCTCTATTTTTACAAAGACACCACTGTGGAATTTAGCTCTCATTCTAGGTTTTGAAAAACAAGTTATTTGTAAAAGGATAGGATACTTCACTAAATGCAGTAGGATGTATTTTCGTTTTTCTTCTTAGTATGTCCCAATGAGCTTTTAAGCCACTGGAAATAACAAAAAAGGGTATAGTGCAATCTCCACTTAAAAACCTCAGTGTAACAGCTACCTGCACATTCCAGATACATGGAATATTGTTCATATTAGGATATATTCAAAAGGCCGTATTTAATATATGGATGTTGTTTCCTTTTTAATACATATTTTACCAATTCTGTAACCAACAGCTCCCTGGCCATGTTATCAGAACCCCCTGAGCTCTTCACAAACCCCAGTGCTCCTTCTCACATTACTGTAGAGTTCTCTGCCTGCTTCACAGAGAACAAAAACAATCCCACAGATCACACCAATGCATCTGGCCTTCCCAAAGGCTCTGGGAAAGCAGAAAGCAGGACTTGGATCCCTCACCTTTCAGCACTGAGTTTATTCTCATTCTCTGCCCAGGTACAGGAATCTGTTGCCAAGTGAGTCATTGCAGGATGGAGTTCTTTAACACTGCAGGCTAAAAACTCACAAGCCCCTGCAGGTGCCAAAGCGTGGACACTGCAAAGGTCAGAAAGGATCAGCACCAGCACAAGAATATTTTACAGTCTGCTTTTTAATCTAAACATGAATAAAATTCCAAATCCAAGCTATCACAGCATTCATTCCCCTATGGCAACTTCTCAAGAAGAAGAAGAAGCAGACAGTGCAAGTGAGTCAGACACAATGGCACAGAACAAACTCCTCCATTCCTGCTCACTTGAGACATTTTTTCAAGGTCTACGAGGTTTACTATTTCTTCCCTGAGGCAATGACTGGGACTGCATTTTTCCAATCCCCCTTCAGCTCATCCAGCCACATCTGTCATCTCTCCTGGCATCTCTCAGCTCCTTGGTGATATCTGCTAGCTCTTCCATCTTCATCTTTCAGCTCAACCAGACATATCTGTTAGCTCTGTTATGATTGATCTAATTTTGACAATTAATAAGTGTGACACTCTTAATGTCCTGTTATTTTAACACTGAGAATTCCTGGGAAGGCACTGTCTTTAAACAAGACTTCACCACTGAAAATTTCATCAGAAACTAAACAAATCCTACTTTCAGGTACAGTAATATAATTTACTGTCTCCAGCTGAATTGCCACATCTCCACAGTGATACCCACTCCAGAAAGTCTTCCCGTGACAGCAAATAGCCAGTCCAGACATGTGTGACTGCACAGCTGAGCTGAACTGCACTCAGAGAGCTGCCTACAGCTCACCTGGCCACAGCACAGGGAAGCAGAGTGCATCCTCTGTATCCAGCACGGAGTGCATCCTTTCCATGCAGCTCTGTAGCAGAGCTGCTGATGCTGTGACACGTTAACTCCTGCAGTACACGGTCCAGTGACTGTCACTGTAGTGCACGCTCTGTCCAAAGGAATGTAAGGCTGCAAAGCCTTTCTTCGCCACCCTCCCTGTCAGGACTAGGGGCAAGCGTGAGTGCCGCAGGAAAGGAAGAAAGAAAAGTTCCTTGCCTTAATTCCTGGGAGGCAATCTTGGGTTCTGGTAACAGGATGTGACCTGTCAAGCCAGCAGACATTCATCCCTTCAATAAACTAAACTCAAGCTGGGTAAGAAATAACAACAAAGGAAATAAAGAGCTGAATTATTTGTGCTGGCATTCCAGTAGGGATGAAACTACAGCGTGTCCTCAGGACAACTGTGCTGTAAGAGGGTTTGAGCATTTATGATGATCTGCAAAATCAGCACTATAGGGGAATTCTGCATCCCCTGTGCTGGGCATCTGGAAGTGGCCCAACCTCCGCACACCTCTGCAGAAGACACACAGAAGATGACATGGTAGCAAAATAATAGTATGGCAAAAAAGCAATTAGTGTGATACATGTTCTCCTTCTCTGATGAATAGTGATAACCTCTGGGAAGGCCCCAGCTACTACTGGAAGCTTGAGACCATACACGTACTTTAAAATGAAGAATAACATTTCCACGAGCTTCACTCACTTTTAAAATGCATCCATAGCCTTTTCTCTGACTCCTGCACATGTACCCACCATTTCCATAAGATGCAAGACTTCCTTTTTTTGTGCAATATGCTTCAGAGAAGCGGATAAATCACAGTTGCCTGAACCACAGAAGACTGTTCTCTTTCCAGCTGAGCACGACTGAAAATGCAGTGGGTGAAAATGGAGCAATGCAGTTTGTGCTGTTATTACCACATGGTCCCCTACACACACCATTTATGCAGCTGTAAGTGAAAGAGGTGAATTTTCCATGCATGCCGTGAGTGATGAGCTCTATCCTCGCCTCCTCTGGAAGTTAAGGATTGGTAAAACTCTACAGGCATGGTCTCATTTGATCGTAAGTCACCAGAAAGAAAACATACTGTTAAAAATGCTGGAGATTAACAGATTTTCCTGGAGATTTTTTCCCAGTGTCTAGATGAGAGAATAAATTGCTAGGGCTTCACTGTCAGTTTATCTTGTCGTGCAGACCCTCCAATTGAGATTACTTCTGTTCTCCACTCCAGACCATCTGTTTCCCTATATAGAAAGGATGTATGCACACTGGTGTTCATTAGTGTACATCAGGAGTGTCCTCTTCTTGCACAACAGTACCAATTAATTGATGTTACTTAAAGCTCCAAAAGAGCAAAGTGGAGCCTAACGCTACACATATACACTGACAAAAAACCCACTTTCATCTATAATTTAGGAAAGTGGATGCAGTTCAGCAACAGTTAAAGACTAATCTCTCATGCTTTTTGTGCATTTACATAATTGATTTGCTAGATAATGCACTCTGCTCCCTTATTTAATAAACATGTTAATGATTTCAGACAATTACTCCAAACTGCCTACAAGTGTCTGCCTAAGAAACACACCAAAAAAATTAAAATGAAAATGCACACCAAAAGGCACATCCTTCATATCACATAACACAAGATATTAAGTCAATATGTCACCCTGTCAACAGTCACTTGCTACCTGCTGTTATACATTTATTCCAACTCTCGTGTATTAGCCGGGGCTGCGGCACTGACTAGACACCCATGTGGGCTAAAAAGGGAGCTCGAGAATCAAACTGGTGTGCTGTCAAAAGTCTGCGTGTGTGCGAGTGGGGAGGGGAGCTGTGAGACAGAAGGAAAGGAGGAGGGAAGGAAAATAATGCAGGGTGGAAGAGAAGATTAGAGAAGACATCTCTGTCGTGTAGTCTCCTTTGGGCTACAGGGGGGAAATTATGGAAAAACTAAGCTTGTTCTATTTTTCCCTCTACAGCTTGAAGAAGGCCCAGCAGACAAATGTATCACTTCGAATCTTGTAAGGCAGCACACATTTTAGCCACTCTTTGTTCAGTTTGGAGGCACTGGAGAAAGTGCTGATTGCAGGGCTGGGACCGGGGAGCACAGCCCACCTGTCTGTGCTGCGGCAGCCTGCAGCCACAGGCCCAGCACCCAGAGCTGTCCTGCACGAGGTGCAGGAGATGTCGCTGCTGCCTGCACCTGCTCAGGGCAAGCTCCACAGGCACGGTATTTTTAGGCCAAGATGGTCAGGGCTTCCCTTTCTTGCCCAAGTGGCAGTAAGGATTTCTACAGACATATTTAAAGGGAGCCCAAGCTGAATTGAAAGAAGTGGGAGGGGGAACGGAGGAAACACCAACTAACATAATAACTGGTATCACCATTACACCAGAACATCTAATCCTGCATTTAAAGGAAATTACAGCACAAGCACAGCAGGTCTGATCTCCTACTTGACATAAAACATTACACAGCAAAGGTCAATTTGCTTTTGGAAAACTGGCTAAGGCGAGGCGCTGCATAAAGCCAGCCACAAAGCTGTTTTCATGGCCTGCACTGCAAAGACAGCGAAGAGGGCACTACTTGTCCACCCTCTCAGCTGGTGGTTAAATTGCTCCACAGCTGACAACCAAGAGAGCAGAATAAGAGAAAAATTGTCAGTGGCTTATCCACAGTTTTTAATCACAACAGGTATTTTAAAAATAGCTATTCACTCCTCTCGGTGTTGGCTTAGCAGTTCAGGGAGGGAAAGGAGGGAATCAATAAAAAAATATTATGCTACACCACTGTTATCTTCATCCAAGCAAGGTTAATGGAAAAGTATCAGCGAGATGTTTCACTAACTTGGAGTTTAAAAACAAGCATGTAGGTATGGCTGTGCAATAAAAGACAACCAGCACATTACAATGAGAAAATGAGAAGTAGAAGGGTTTTCTTGTGACACAGTCAATAACTTGGCCACTGTACAGTGGCAATAGCAATACTTCGTATTTCTAAATTCATTATTTTTTAACATTTTACCTATACGAACCATATCCACAGCCTGGACACAGCCCCAATCTTTTAGAACTGCCTGCTTATAAGGTGGGAATTAAAAATATCTTACTCATCTTTGGTAATAATGAGTAAGTGCACCATCAAGCATTTTGATCATCACTTCTATATTGACATTCCTTGCATTCACAAAGACACAGAGACTTTTTACACTTCTGACGACAGCATACAAATGTCACACTTCCACAAGACACATTTTTAAGCTTTGAGTTCAGAACTGGTTTTAAGTATAACCAGAGATTGTGTTTCCTTAATCTTCTGTTGGTTTGGAATATCTCCGGAATCTCACAAGGATCCTGTATTTGGTATTTGGTAACTTCCCTTGGACTGGCAAACTTTTCTGTGCACTGGAAATATTTTACAGCCACCACTGATGGCATATGGACTGAAAGGGAAAGTTTTCCAGAACTCCAGTATCTTTAAAGTTTCCGTAACCAGACTGTTGGCCATGAATGAATTCTGACATTTAATGAGACCAACTGAATGGCAAGGACAGACATTACTGCTCTAAAAATAATTGCCACAGACAAAAAAGCTCCAATTCTCCATGTTTCCACTTGCTTTCCATTTCCAATGAATATGGAACAAGTCAGCACCATCACACGTTCAGACCCTAAACTCACATTCGCTCTCAGCAGCAACAGGACATCCTCCGCAGGTGACCATCTGAAAAGTTAAAAACTTCCCCCAAATTTCCTCATGCCCCCCTCATCTGTCTCCAGTGCTCAGGTTCATTGCCAAGACTTCGGTTCCCAACAGCATCATTCTCATTCTCCCCAGCCTAGAGCCACAGGTGTCACGGGCAGAGGACACATGAAATGTTTTGAACAGATGAGAGCACCTTGCCCATAGACACCAAGGGAACAGATGCAGTGGGGGGGGGGGGAAGCCTTTTAATTGAGCTGTGCAGCTTCAGAGCATGACCAATTTTATTCTGAACCAAACAGCAGTGTAATAAAAATGAGCACTATTGAAAACCCTTTGGCCCTTCACTCTCCAAGTTAAGTAATGTAAAAAATCCTATTGTATTTGTTTAGCTGAAGTGGGCATATAAATTGGCCAGAAGTACCACTTGAAATTTTACAAGTGGCTTTACTTGTCCTATCCAAACATATTACGTTTGTTAGTATTTGGTCACCTAAACCCTTTCTGATCCATCAGTTCTGCTCAGCTTTCAGTTTCTAAATATTCTTTCCACCTCAAGGTACCATATTTGTTTTCCTGCACCACTGCTAGTATCCCACCTAAAGCAGACTTCGGATGATGACAAATAAAAATACTATCAGCTCTAGAAGTGAAATACCAAGGCCAAGATTGCCTGGTAGTCAAAATAAAAGACAAAAATAAGCAAGTGAATGCTTACAGATCATGGCTAATAAATATAATGGCAAGTCACAAATTAATACCTAGTGACTCTCAGATTTATTTATTTTTTGTTACAAAGACTCTAATAAGCAAGCAACATAAAAAGCAAACTTTCTGCATAATAGGAATAAAAAATAAACCCACCAAACACAAAAAGTACAGCACATCCATTTAATCACAAGTGCACCAAACGAAATCAATTTTGCTGGTTTGGGTTATTTTTTCCTCTCCGTTAGGAAACCTTAAATAAGTGTAGCATCCCATTTTTGCAGTCTCTGTCAAAGCCCTACATGTGAGAAGGCAGGGAAGAGACAGTCTGAATAACCCTTACTCTGTGTCTCCAAGAGGGCCAGCCCAGTAAGCTCTTCTGTTGTGCACGATACACCAAAGCACTCGCTGAGGAGCAAAGGTGCAATTCAGATTGCAAGGCAAAAGGCTTAACGCAGGTAAGAAAACCTTCTTTTCCCCTCTAGGTCTATTACCTTCTCCTAACTGCTCCCACTGGGTTATATCCTCAGCTGGAATGAATGAAAATCAATGAAGCAAAGCTTATTGACACTACTTGTTCACCTATTGTAAAATCCCCTTGCAAGCAGCATATTCGTGCTACTCCTCATGCCTGAGACAGCTCTTCTAACACACAAAATAACACCCTTCTCTTCCTCCACAAAACTCAGCACCAGCGAGTCTGTTCACTGAGCTCTGCTCCAAAACATTATCTGATTTCAATTATAATGGCAGTGAACAATATTCTTTCTAAAAACAAGACGCTGATAGAGCTGCTCTCCTGAGATTGATGCCCACCTCCCTTCCCCCCTACCCACCACTTCTCTCCTTTGTGTTTCTCCTCTATTCTTTGATCCCTTCTACCTGGTTATCTGCCTCATTTAGACTATAAGCTCTTTGAGGCAAGAGCCAGTATTCTCAGGGGTTTGAAAAACATCTTTGCAAACTTAGGGCATTCTATTAAAGAGCTATTTATAAATAAGGCTCTGTTGCAGGATGAAAGTGATTTATCAGTCATGACACTGACATCAATGCAACATATACCTTGTACAGTGCTTCAGCTCACTATCCTAGGAAGGGGGCAAGGTGTCATGCAATCTTCAGGATTCAATGTTTTAAGCCCCTACACATGTTCATTTCATTGCAGAAACTGCGTTTTTAAATTAAAAGCAGATGGAAAAAATTCCACTTCTGTAAGTAGAAGAGATCCAGTTGTGAAATTCAAATGTTATGTTTATTTCACACATTAAATTATATATAAGGTGCCATGTTAAATTATACATATAGAAAGAGCTCATATACGTGAGGTAAAGTCTCTCCAGATTTCTCTACTTTTCTCTTTCAAAAACCCCCCAAAAAACAGCTAAAACCGCCGCTTCTTTCTCCTTTTTATTTTGTCAGCAGAAGGCAAGATCTGTGCTAAATTCTGATCACAGGCACATGCCACAAGCCTTTAAGGGACATTTAAGCTTCATCATGCCCATCTGAACCTAAGGCATTTTCTGCCATTCGAAGCACCTCGGTGGTGTCTACAGTTCCAAGACAAGAAGGCATCTATTTTCTCCCGTGTATAACAGTACCCTTTAGGAGGCTGCTGGATCCTGTATTCTCGCAATCAATACACCGAGTTTTTCAGGCAGGGCCATCTGAAGTGACTCACCTATCAGCACTACAGCAGAATCATGAGAAGGTGGCCTTACAGGAAAATGAATTTAAAAAATCACTTGCAGTCAGTTGCATAGTTATTTCCATTTCATCATCACCACTGTTGCCAATATTGGACAAATGTATTCTATTCAGATAACATCATCCATCCCTTGATGAGATCACTCAAAAGAGGATGAAAGTCAAGTACAGTAACAGGCACAACATGTGGACACCACTCAAAAATTCATTACCAGGTCTACTGAAAGCCAGAACTGTGGCAATTACGAGGTTTGGAAGCAATTTATTGAGGGTACATAAAGTACTTCTTTCAACTGCTCATTATTGCTGCTACCCAGAAGAATCATTAACAAGTACCACAGCGATGAACAGTTTCAGTGCTCACTTTGTTTCCTCTCCTGTTGCTGGGTCACCATCCTCCTTCACATTCAGAGCAGCTGCACAGGTGACCTGAAGTCCTATTCCCAAAGTCACAAGGTCTATGACATAAATCTGTACAAAGAGTTCAGCAAATTTTCATTGCATTTTGGAGGGAGACAATAACTTGTGTCCTTACTCTTTTCTGAAATGTTTTTTCTTCTCTAGCACTTCCAAAAGCTGCTGTCTGCTATTTCAAATACAAGTGCTGAGAGTTCTTGCCATTCTACTATTCCTTCTCCTCCAAAGTGTAGTTACTAGAGGTAGGCCTGGGAGCCTTTGCAGACAAAAGTATATCCAAAAAAGAGCTATCATCTGATGTCTGTGGCACCATACCTATGCTCAGGTGAGTACTTGAGGTGCAGGCAGTCCAAGCAAGACTGAAATTACAAACCAGCCCAGGACAGAGACAAAACACTTGCAAGGGAGTGAGTAGTTATCTTTTCAAGGTGCAACCCTTCTCCCCCCACATCATCTCACCCCATCTTTGTTTAAAATTTACCTAACAGGACTTTGTCTTGCTGAGGTACTGGGGGGAGGAGATGGGGAGATGACAGCATCTGCATTGTTCCCTACAAATGTCTGGAAATGTCTTCCAGCTGAAAAGTAACAAAATTCACAAACTTTACTTCTGCACCAGCAATTATCACATAAGAATAAACACGCTGCGAATGCTGGGGATGTATTTTGAAATTAGCTTTGAGCTGATCAATCTGGGACACCAAACAAACCAGCACAAAGGAACAGCATGAGAGATAAGAGCCATCATCCAGATGGCAGGAAACAGATCAACACCGGGAATGTTTCTTCTCTCCTCACAAGATCTCAGCTAAATGGCCTAAGTCACCTGAAGAACAGATTCCCTGGAAGTCTCACCAGAAAAACAACCCTTCTATTCCTTTTTTCTCCCCCGCCATTGTTAACGTCTTTTACCTCAATGCATACACTCCTCGCACCACCCCAACCTTCCTGCTTCCACCAAATGGAGAGATGGAACCTGTTTTCCCTCCTTTTGCCTTTTCAAGGACAGACAGTCCAAATAATTCTGAGGCTGTAACTGCAGACCATCTCCAGGCATACTAGTACTACAAATGCCGTGTATTTGTTATTCACCCTTTTCCCATATTCCCTATAGCAACCAAGTCTATGGGAATAAGAGTGTTTCTAACTTCTAAATGTTAGTCTGAATTCTGCCTTTTTTTTTTTTTTTTTCTGGAGAAAAACACCTTGAGAAATACTCCTTCTGCATGTTAATTCCATTGCAAATACCTGATCTGAATTCTGAGTCATTAGCAAATGAGGTGACCTGTGACAGAAGCTGGGCTGCCTTAATATATGTATGGGAGCTTATCAGAGAGAGTATTCTCAGATCAAGAACCTCTATTGCCTACAAAGCTTATGGGATGTTCAGGAATACTGCAGAATATTATTTATGTACATTAATGAAACATTACTTCAGTACCAGCTCGGAGAAACAGCAAGAGACTATGTATCACACCCAGTTTGAGTGAACCAGCTCACCCCACTACATTCACTACAAGCACATTCATTTGCACTTTCACGTTTTAAAAAATAAATAATAGACTGGGAACAAGGTTTGGCGTGGGAGGGACCTTTAAAGGTCACTTGGTTCCAGCCCTCTGCCATGGGCAGGGACACCTCCGCTATCCCAGGTTGTTCAAACTCCATCCAACCCAGCCTTGAGCACTTCAGGGGTGTGGCAGCCACAGCTTCCCTGGGCAGCCTGTGCCAGGCCTGATCTCCCCCACAGGGAAGAATCAAACTCCTCTGCTAGACCAGAACTGCACGTTCTTATACCAAGATACTATGATGAAGGCATTCCCCATTCAGTATCCTCAGTGCTCCTACTTGAGTTACAAGCACTGAAAAGGAATGTCAGCAGTATAGGAGAAAACAACCATTTTTAGAGAAATGAATATTTCGTCCAATGAGTAATTCTCCTTCAGAAAAATTAATTTATTGCCAGGTTTAATTTTTGACTGCACTTTTTTGCAACAAACCAACACAGAAAAATATTTAAATTTGGAAGTATTAAATAAGCATTCCAGGCATAGTAACTGAGCAGTCTGTTCACTTATGGCCCACAAGCCATTTTGAAGGCAAAAAACATGTGCCAGTATATATTTATATAGGCATATATGTTCTCACTTACACCACAGGAAAAGACAAATGTGTTCTTAGATGTTATATAAAGTTTAGAGTTCATGGGGATTGTTTTTATTTTAAAAAACAAATCATCATCCATGCAGAGGGAAATCTAACATGCAGAAGTCCGTGTTTAAAACTTTCCCCAAAACTCTGAAATATCATATTTTCATATTCATAACCCTATATTAAATACAAAACATTTCAAAGGAAATGTTTAAAGCTGGTGAATATATGACAGAATCTCTATTTTCTCAAAATGCATATGATCTCCTTTAGTGAATGTTCAGAAGCTTTAAAGAACTCAGGCCAAGAAATGACCACTGGAGCATCTCTTAAATTCACAATTAACTTGCTTCATAGCAAGATCATTCCCATCTCCCCTAAGCTATATCAGCTTGCAATGTTCATCCTGTTGTCTTTTGCAGGAGGGAAGTGTTTCTAAAGAGACCCAGCATGAGGCCCCAGTGGACCAAAATAAACTGTTCAGGAAGGAGCTGCTCAGAGCTCCCCAGCAGGCAGGAGCCTGTTCCTGCTGGCACCGGTGCCCAGGCACGGGGCTGCTTCCTCTGGGCTGCTCCTGGGGCAGCACAGGCGCTGCACTTGCAGCCAGAGCCTCACCACGGCTGCTCCGGGGGCCCCGAGGCTGCCACAGGGTACAGCAAAGAGTCCCCACACGGAGCTTTTCAGAAATCACAGCACCCACTGCGGGCAGTGCCCCCAAAGTGCTGAGGTGTCGAATGACAACCTCTGCCCACTTCTTTCAGTCACTTCAATGAGAGATGCCCTTGTCAAGCCACCCATTGATGCAATAATGCAGCATCATCTAGTCACGGTATTGTTTCACACATATACCTCAGTTTACTGCAGAAAGGAAGGCTTTCCTAGATGGGATTTTATAAAGATCGTGTATCTTTTGAGCTACTTTTGAGCTCTCACAGGTGAGGAGGCAGTGTATTCTGTAAAAGAGGCACTCTAGAAGACAGATGGTTTTGCAAGGATTGATAAGAGGTGTAAAAGATACCAGAGAAACCAAGTAGGCAGGTGGAAGAGCTCTGCTCCAGCCAAGTTTTATCACTCACGTAAACAATGCAAACCTGGTTCTAGGATTGCACTCAAAGAGAGCCTCTATCTAAAGGAGAAAAAAATTACTGCCAAGCTAAACACAGCAACCTGCAGTGTGTTAGTAATGGCCCCAGGAGGGTTCTTTTTTCATTCTGTACCTTACATGAAACCCCAGCTATCCACACAGGCCTCAGTGCCATGGCACCTCTGCAGTCATTTGCATCCTCTCAACAATATCTCTGTTGTCAGGGAGTGTTTGGGGCAGGCAGAAATCACAGGGAAGTGCTGAACTGAACTATCTTTTCCACTGGGATTAGAGCTTGAACAGTGAGCAAAGAGCCCTTGTCTCCTTCCCCAGTCTCCATCTCCCTCCACACGTCACCAATGCCTCCTTCCTTTGCTTTTTCTCAGTTATAAAATTGAGCCTGCAAAGCAGTCTGTGCACCAAATGGCAGCTGAAGCATCTTTTCCTTCATCTTAACTGCTCTTTCAGTTATGCCCTCCACACCGTGGGAAACTGGCAAGTTGAAAAGAGGTCTTCACACTCTGCATCCCACAAAGACAAAAAGTTTTCGTGGAAAATAGGTGTGATGTCCAAAGGTCCCTGTCAGCCAGGACCAGCACACCCCAAGAGCACCATGGGTTTTTCTGATGCAATTCTGTGCTGTAGAATGGCAAGCAGGTAGGTATGTCCTGATGTATAAGGCAGACACGAGAACTCAACTACATTATTTATTCTTTTTACGTAATAGATGAAGGGAAGGAGGAGTTATAGAACAGACTTCAGCCTTAACATAAACATATCTGCCTACAGAGATAGCTTCAAGGTAGGAAAACAGACTTACATGCTGTTTTCATAAGAAAAGATTTCTAAAAATCTAGACAACAAATCAGCCAAAAGCAAACACATGCAAAAGCATTTTGAAAAATTGCCTGCAAAATGGAAAATGAAGCAGTCCTTCAAGTGCTAAATACCAGATGCTTAAAAAAAATAAGCATAAAAACATCATTGCAAAGTACTTGGAAGGTTGAATTAAGAAAAAAGAAGTTCCACACAAGGAAGTAACTTTAAAAACTTTACACAAAACTGAACATTACTCCATACTGATTAAAAGCAAGGAAACTTCTTGCTTATGAATTTAAGTCCTTACTCCTAGACTGAATGTGTCAGAATTCAAGACTGATGAATAAATTCCAATTCTACTTGAAATGATTGCACAATCGAGGAAGTGAAAAAAAATCATATATAGATCAGCCAGTGACATAACACAGGCACTGGCCAAAAACAATTTTGGGTATGTGGCATTTTTAAAGACACCACTGGTTTTGTAAAACTTTTCTAGTCTCATGGATTTCCACCTGAATTTCTGTGAAGCAGCTTTACCTCCATGCAGGGCCTTTCAGAGAGGAAGACAGTGGCTGTATCCAAGGCCCTCTGACGTAAATCTTTTGCAGTCAGAAGTTCCCTAACATGTCCTGAATCTCAACAATACGATTACAGCACTGCTGTGAGGTTTTAGGATATAAACCTGTCTGAAAAAAGCATGAACACATCAGCATATTGGGGCAAACTGGAAATTAGGAAGAGACCATTTAGTCTCTCTAGGATCTTTTAAGAACAATACCTACGACAGATATTTGAATATACTCTTTGCCCAGGGAAAAAAAAAAAAAAGGAAGAATAGGAGCAAAAAGCCTCTTAAAAGAATCACACAAAGTTAGTCCAAATTTCTGACAGAGAAACAGAGTATTAAGCATTTGGGTCTTAAGACAGACACCCTTTTCCTGGATATCTGCATGATCTAAACAATAGGCATATCACAGGAACCAATACACCAGAAAGGTATTTTGTTACTCTTTAGTTGCTGCAGCAGCAGATTCTTGTGCTGGTCCATGAAGTATTTGGAAAATCAGAGCATTTGAGGCAAGAGGATTTCCAAAAACAATTCTATGTAAGAGAATGGTAAGAAGCCATTTTGTAAGATTTCCAGTGCATTTATACAAATTTAACAGAGCATAAGAAAAGGGGTGTAAATGCAGTTCTCCTTTTCCCAGCACCCTCTCAGCATCTGATCGTCAGGGGGTGTGAGCCTTCCCTAGCCAGGCAATACACTCGGACTACCAGTTCTCATTCAAGAACTAATGTATCTTCCCCAAGTTCTAGATTCAAGTTCTATTTATTGTGAACACTTGAGAAGCTCTTTAAGATAAAAATCACTACACAGATTTTACATAGAGACTTTATGCTGTTCACCACCTATGACACATTACCCAGGATATTTTTGCACTATTTTTAGTGTTGCAAGAACACTGCAAGAACACCCACAAAAAATTCTGTGCATTTGTTGTCATTAATGCTAACCTGGTAATACCACACTGGAGTAGCTGCAAATGTGTGCTTTCCAGAGGCACCAGAGCTGTGCTTTTCAGAGCTGCTCTTCCGAAACTGCTGCTTCCAAACTGAGCTCTACCTGCCAGCCTTATCCCTGTCTCGTTCGGCATAAAGATGAACATGCTGGAACTTGTTCTGTTTGCAAATATACGTTACTTAAATCCTTCATCACCACCAAGAGAGGCTATCAACAGATTATTCCCGTACTACATTTATGTGAAGCACTTCTGGGAATAAATCAGAAGTCATAAATCCTTATTTAATTAACTTGTGCAAGAAAACACAAAGTCAGACTGCACTAGCACTTACACACCAAAGGCAGAGCAGTGCTGCAACCATCAAGCTCCACCAGGTAAATCATATTTTTGTGTCTGTTTAGCCATGTAAAACATTAGCTAGAAATCAGAGAGACTGAGAGACTGACCAAATTATAAAATACAGGGGAAATCTCCAGTGCTGAAGGCTGTCAATGGAAAACTCATAGGAAATGCAAGAACTTTTTGGCAAGCCCAAAACCCCAAAACTTTCAACTAGTTATATCCAATATTCATTCAGTTACCAATAAATGATGTCTTTTTTCTATAATGTGTACAGCATGAATCCAACACAAAAGAGAAGATCCCCAAGGTAATGGCTTTGTAAAAACCTCACATCTTGATTTATAACTCTTTTTTCTTCATGCACAACTCGTTTAAACAATACATAGAGCACTGTATATTTATATCAGCATCAAAAGTAACAGAAACAAGAACAATTTTATTTTTTGACAAATGAATCTTACAATGAAGCAAAGGCTGGGAAGAGTACTTATAGATAATAAATGCACAGGAATCAAAGCCTGCACTGCTATTTCATTAGAGGGTAAACAGACAAAGATATGAGTTAGATGCAAAATGGTATTCACCCTCCAAACACTATAATTCAATATAAGTTTAAATAGTAAATAAGCTCAGCACTGAACAATGCTCTAGAGCCACCAAAACCCAGTCAAATAAATCATCTCTTTGAACAAGTAAGCTTTTAAACAGGCATACTTAGAGGAGACTAGGCACTAAATTATTATTTTTCCTAACTTCCAAAATAAAGCTACAACAATAACAGAACCAACAAGATATTTTAGAATATCCCCTGCATGCCAAATTGGAGCACTAAGTAGTATTTCAATTTTCTTTTCCATTTCAGCTTCTGACTCACTAAAACATCCTCCTCGATTTTTACATTCCTTTTCAACGACTCTGTGTATAAAAGGATTCACTGCGCCGCTCCAGACAAATCAATTCTCTTTTCCCTGTTGCCCTGAGCACATGTACCACAGAGGGGTGGAACCTGTGGCAGGTACTCCCCAAACGAAGCCCCTAAGAAGCCCAGGCCCCTTTGGCGTGGCAGGAGGAAAGGTGAGCTGCCAGAATGTGTCCTGCAGTGCAGCAGTCAGGGCTTCAGCTGGAGCTAGGATCTGACACACACCAGGCGTTTTTGGGTAGAGACCACGTTTGCAGAGAGCCTTCCCCTACCAAGGGCTGCTGGTTCTGAGTACTAACCACAAACCAGCACTGCATTTTCATCTCTCAGCAGTTCCATTTAAGAAATCAGCTGAAGAAATGCTTCCAGACTTCTCGTTGCCTTAGTTTAGTCTCCAAAAATGAGTGCAGCACATAGCACTGTGCTCCCTACACATCCAGGAATTCAGCTGTGATGAAACTTGGAGTTCACATTCTACTAAGGCACTTTTGAAGCTGCACTCATGTCATACTTTCCTTGAAAAGAACTTGCACAAATATTTGGAAAGAGACAGAATCCCCAAGCAAGCAGCTGTTCACATGCTAAATTCTGACTGAAAGTACCCCACTTCTAAATGGAAATAATTGTATCAAAATGTGGTTCTAGAGGGAATACTCTTGGAGCAAAGCATCCCAACAGCAGTGAAAAGGACATGATAGTTCAATAACCTGAAACAAAGGCCTCTCATTACAAAAATAATTCTGCCCAACTCATATCCAACAATAGCTTTGATTTCAGCAGCACCTGTGCCTAACCCAAACCTGATTTCTCACTCCTATAATCTACATAAGCAAGCCTCCTTGGGTGCTGCTTAAACGCCCAGTCATTTTGTCACCAGGACTACCCATAGTCCCTTTGATGCTCTCCTAATCCTCAAGCACAATCACCCCAAGACTGCTCTCCTGCACTGCTGATCTCTGGCAGCATCCTCCTGCCTTCCTTGGCTACCCCGTGATTTGCAGCAGAGTGGGAACTTCATAAACCAGTATCTGCCTTTCTCCAGCACATCCTTTTGTGGGTTATACCTTCAGAAAAAACCAAAACACCACTTACAAAAAGATGTCTTCAGATTAAGAAACAAACTGTTTGCTTTTTTTGCCTGGAAAGCCTAGATTTGATTACAAACAATCAGGTTAAAGATTAGCTTAACTATTTCTGTGAAGGCAAGTGTTGTTCAAAAGAAAAAAATGCAGCCCTTTTATTACCAAAAATCATCCACAAAGAGACACAAACATGAAGGGGGTGGAGGGGCAGCCGCAGCACATATCCAGGGAACAGCAAATGCCAGGAAAAACAGAGGGTCTTGCAGATCCTACACTTGCACATCACCTCTGACTTCACAAATAACTAACTTAAAACAACTCAGTGCGACAAAGCTGGAGAGAAGCACTTCTGCTCAGCCGTGTTCTTATTCTTGACATACCGACAAAAATTGAAGGAGATGGCAGTAGTTGAAAGCTTTTTCAGTAATGAGGGAACTGAAGTTACCAGTTATAATTCCGGCCAACCTTCCTCCTTTTTCATGCTGGGGGGGAAGAGACAACTACTATATTTTCTGAGCCCATGAGGCTGCCAACTGGCTGTTCTGCTGGAAAGGATTAAAATGCAATGTCAAGGAGAACTGTTGGAAGAATGGGACTAGGAAAAGCATACAGCTGGGAGCTGGGGACTCTTCCTTGTGTCTGACAGTACAACATGGATTTTAATACTTTTCCAGGACCTTCAGAGCAAGGGGCTGCTCTCCAGTAATTTAATACTGACACTTTTAAGTTTACTTGGCAACAAGACCAGGAGGCAAATTCTTCTCTATAGTTTCACTGGTGTAGTTCCAAGGCAGTGGCAGTGGAGTCAGTGGCACTACGTCACCATAAAAGAATTGCACTCACTTCCCATCTTTTAGCGTCTCTGCAATGAACAGGACAGGGAATCTGAAAAAGCAGCAACTTCACATATATTTGACAATCTATTCCTTCTGCCAACAGAAGATTCAGATAATCAGAAGCACCCCTTCCTTTTCAGCACCTGCTGCATATTAATTGCTGCAGCTCCACTGCTGTGGCTGCCGAGGCACTGTAAGCACTGGGAGGCACTGGGAGCTGAGGGAGAAATCTGTCCCTGTGTTCTTGAGGACAAGCCCCCTGTGCACACACACACCGAGTTATGGAAGCCTCAGTGTCAATGAGGCACACAGGTTGTGGGTGCTCTCACCACTGCCATCCTTCCCCACCTCCAATCCAGCCCTTGACACCTCCTCCAGCTTCATTTAACTCACATAACGAGTTCTGCCAGAGAATCCACCTTTGTCAGTAAAGCAACATCCACAGCCATAACAAATTAATAGTAATAAATGAGTAGTGTCTTATATTGACAGTAAACTGGTGGGTGTGATGAAGAAAAGATACTCATTTGCTTGATACATTGTGGGATATTAAAATCAATGCTTGGTATTTCCAGCTATGAACCTACTGAATTGTTTTAATAAGCTGAAGCCTTCTCCTTTCTTAAAGCACTGAAAAATAGCTTAGCCTAAAAAATAAGCTCCAATTACAAGGAGGAACATTGAGAAAATCGAGGAGAATGGTGGTAAGGGGTCAGATACTTTTTTGTCAGGTCAAAAAAAATACAAAAAGCTTGCTGTTTGCAGTTTCTTTCCTTTACATTCACATTAATGGTTTTCATTAATTCTTTTTTAAATAGAAATTCTCTGGCCAACTTCATATTCAACCATATTCTTGTAATAATTTCCCTTCTGAATGAAATGTGTATGAAAGATGGTGTCAGAAAAGAACTGCAGCTGCCTGGCAGGAGCGAATGCATACAGAAAGTGCTGCACAGGTGTCAGACAGAACATTCTTGTTTCTAATGATCTGATCATGAACAAACACATACCATGGCATCCCAGAGCACCAGGGCCACCAAGGCCTGCCTCCTTTACTCGAAGAGAAATACAGCACCAGAAAGGGTCTCAGTCCTAGAGTGTGCAAGCAAATAGTATTTCTAAAGGGAAAGAGAGGAGCGAGAGTAGAAGGCAGAACAATATTTTTATGTAACACAGACCGGCTCATACTACAAAATTTCTCTGGCACAGTTATGTCAGCAGCGAGAAGAAAAAAACCAAAATACGCCCACAAGTGGCATCACAACGCCAACAAAGCCTCCCAGAGAGAAGAAACTTTTCAGCAAGGCTGTCATTTGGTCAGTACAGTTTCTATCATTTAATCAGATGGGTTTAGAACAGCCAAAGGGATCCATCTGACAGCGCTTTATTGTCCTCTCGAGCAAGGAGCTATCCCACCTACACCTCTTGCTTTGTACAGGTGTTGGATGCATCTCCCCTAGGTGCCCTCCGTGTGCAGGACAAGCCTCAGAGCCCAGCCCACATCTCCTGGGCACTGCTCAGCCTCCTCAGGCTCCTGACACAGCACCCAGACAAGCCACAAGTCCCTGTCTCGGAGGCTTCCGAGAGCAGATCCTACCTAGAGATCTCCAGTCTGCTAATCTGCTGCCTCTGAAATGCAGAGCCACTTGGTCCAATTAGAACTGCAGGGAATATTCATCCTGTCCCTGACTAAGATGAAGCACTTCTTTCAAAAGCTACTGTGGCACGGCGCCAGCACTAGGGAGTCCAAGTGTTCTGTGTGGAGCCAAGAGTTATTAATTAGTTTTATTAGTGGCAGGTCCTTAATGTGAAGTGACAGGGAAAGAGAGAATATCCCATCACTACTGAAATATAAATTGTCCAGATCTCAGTTTTGTTGTTCCACAACACATACAGGCGACCAGCCAGGGAAGAGTGAGGAAGAGTGAACACAGCCAAATGCCTGTATTCAGTGTTCCTGTATATTAATGGCGCACTGAAAAGACTCTGTTACCTCAGGTGGCTCTCCGGGGAACTGTTCATGAATTTTAATTATGAGGGAGGGAGCATTTTGAAAAATAACGCCGCCTGCATGTTAGCATTAAGCATGGCCTAAGCTACGGCAGTCACTTCCCATGAAAATAAAATAGGCAAGATGAGGGGGAGAAAGCCTCCTCCCTTTCATTTCAGCAGGACTGCTAGTCTTTGGAGAAGAGGACTTGGCCTCAAGGATGGATTCAACATTCAGAGATCAGCCCAGAAAAGGCTTGAGCACAGGCAATGTTAATTCTTGTATAGACTAATGCCGACATGTAGGTAATAAGGTCACAGACAGATGCTTGGAAAAAACAGTCCCAAGTCAAATGTCTCAAACAAAACATAATTCCTGAACAGGTCAGCAATGAGTCTTGAGCACAGTTGTGTCCAGCGATGCCTTCAGGCCTGCAGCTTGTGCATGGCGTCCACTGTGAGTACAGACCCTGCGGCTGCCCAGGAGGGGCACACACAGGAAGGGAATACTCATCAGGAGCATCAGAGAGAGGACGGAGAGTGCAGTGTGAAAACAGAGCTGAAATCACCTACATGGAGCCACATCCCAAGTGTTACAGAGCACAGACTTTACACCCTGTTCCACTGCTCTACCCGATATCCGTAGATTATGTGACACTAAGGTTCTTCCAACATCCACCACAGTATGGCTCCTCCACAGTACAAGGAATAGGAAGTGTAAATATAAGCCTGCAGACCAGACCTCCAGCTAAATGAGCTGTCACTGTTACTGCTTAAAGCTGCTAGTGAGAAAGAGAGGAGAGTCTCTCTAGCAGCCCCTTCTCCCTTCCCTGCCAAGTAAAGCCAAAAAATCCTTGGAGCAGAAGATAAGGACTTCCAACAGTCCATACAGCACAACACGGCTTTTTCACTTGGAAGGAAAGAATAGGGGTTGGGGGTGTAGGGAAGAGGGAAAGAAAAGAAGAAGAGAAAAGGGGTAAATAACCAACCATCCAAAACAAATCCCTGTGTCTGCATTGCCATAAAGCTCTCCAATCCCAGCACTGCTCTGCAGCAACTGCCGCAGATCTGAGCAATCACAGTTATCTCTGAGTAACAGTGTACCTGCAAGAAAAGACCTGGAAAAACATTAATCTGATGGAAAGCTTTAAAGCAGCTGCATTAAACAAAGCCAGCCAAGGCTACTCTTGCAACTTCTGAAGTAAATAATTTCCCAGTGGAAAAGGAGCCCCATGGACTAAACTAATAAAGAGAACTGTATGATCTAATGGTAATATTTTTAATTAAGTTAGCTTTATCAGATTGGCAGGAATGAAGCGATACCCTAAAGAAAACTAACCTTCAAACAGGAAAAAAAAAGGGGGGGGGAGAATAAATTTGCGTTCAGACACCCATGAAATTCCAGGAAAATTTCAAAACACCAGTGACAGAGCTTGTTGTATTAAAATCTCTTCTGAATGTTGTTGCAGCTGGGAAACAAGCAGCTTCACGTTGTATCTTTTCATAAGGAGGAGGTGAAAATAGTTACCTTGTTTAAAGGAAAAAAAAAAATCACCACCAGTAGCAAAAAACCCCAAAACCTTTCACTGCTTTGCTTGCCTGGGCTATTCAGGGAAGAAGCACACAAAAAAAAAAAAAACCACAGCAACTTCATGACACTGCTCTCAAACCAGAGCTTCTGGCACAGGGAAAATTATTCCTACTGACGAATAAAAACACATAGGGGAAGGAAAAGGTTTCAAAAAGCCAAAGATGAGCCAGGCTATCAAAGGTACTGACCATTCCCACTTTGCAGATCTCCATAAAGTATTTAAACTACATGGCAGTGCTGCTCAAGAGACTAAATCATAGATTTGAGCAGCCAATATATAAAGACAGACACTAAATGTGTCTAAAAAGGATGCTGTCTTTATTAAAAGTTCCATTTAACACTCAGAGGTCAAGACCAGACTGTTTCCATTGCATTTTTTTGAAAGCAAAACCCTATCATGCATAAACTCTACAGTTATTAATGCTTTAAAAGCTCAAGTGTGGACTCCAAAACCACAACTCTATCATCTCTGGTTTAATTTTTAAAAGAAGTGATTCAAATCAACACCTTCATTTTTAATTTTCAAGAATTTGGATTTGACTACACAGAAATGAAGCTAGGAAGCACAGCTATCTACCACAACCAAAAAGATTTTTCCAGTATGTTCAAGAGGCAGCAATTGTTTTTCCTTGTCATTATTTTTCTCTGCAACACTCTCTTGAGTCTTCTCATCCTGAAAGTAACAACCAAAATGGCTCTTCATATAACAGTGTCCAAGAAATGGAACACAAATTATGAAACACAAGAGAGCTGAATAGGAAGGGGAAAAAAAATCAAGTGTTTTATATCTCCTCATTCTAATTGGGATGAACAGTACATGTGTTCACTGAAAAGAAAAAATAAGCCCATTAGCTCTGAAATAAAAGACAAATATCAGGGAACACTCACAAATGGAGCTCTGTCTGTCCAGAATGAAAAATACAAACCAAAATTTTTAATCCATTATGCTGGAGTTTTCAGATCATCCTGTTGCAAAATAGTGAGCCCTTGAACACTCAAATATCTTCTAACGGTGGCTCCTTATTAGCTCCTGTAAGCTTTGCTTGAGGCAGAAAGAAATAAAGCATTTTGCTCTTGGACACCTATTAAAGCACTTTTTTTTTTTTTTTTATACTGCATTCTACAGCACTGCTTTGGCTTAAGAAAATAATTTTCGTATTTTTCTGAATTCTTGAGCAAGTAGTAAAAGCTCTAAATTTAAAGATGGATGTGTGAGAGATCAAAGGTAATGTATCCATGCAAATAATTTCAGTGTACTCTTTCTAAAGCCAGCATGTAGCTATTTAACTAATCTTAACAGTTCTGTGCATAGAAATTAGTTGAAAGTCTACAGCTAAGAAAACCCAAATAAATTGCATGGCTAAGAATAACCTATGCAAATTGTATTTACCAACAGTGAGATACTATTCTGAACATGCATTTGAGTCTGGTGTAGCAGCTTTTTCTTTTTGTTCTTTAAATTGGTGTCCCTGTCCATCGTTGACATTCAACAATGTTTCTGAGAGATCTACAAATGAGTTTGAAAAGCCTGAACACTAAAATCTCAACTTCCTCCACTGGCAACACCCTGTGAGGGCTTATGGTAAGCTCTGTTCTTTCAGCAACTTGGCTTTATCATCTTCCTTTAACAGATATAAGGCTTGTCCCCTGGGCCCCAGAGCAGCCCCTGGGGACTGCAGCACGGTTCTGTGGCACTGCTCCTGCTGCCCCAAGCCCTCCCAGCGCGCTCGGGTCTCCTGGGCACACTGCAGCCTCCTTCCCTCCCCAGGTTCACCCACCAGTGCACTGTGCAGTGGAGCAGCAGAGATTTCCATGGCTCCTCGCCAGGCTCCACTGCAGACCACGAGCATTTTGCCAGCAAAAAGACACAGCCCCTGCAGGGCTCATCCGGGCTACGAACACCCAACCTTCGGCCTCCTGCTGGGGCGCGGGGCTGATTCACTGCTCTTTGCTGAGGGGCAAACATGGGGCCAGCACAACATACACAAAGGCCAGTGCTGCTTCAGAGCTCTCTAAGGAAAAAAGAAAAAGAAATAAATGATGGATGCGGGAGAAGCCCAGAGGCTTAGCAACGATGTGGAGGAAGTTTCAAGGAAATGCATGGCCTGTCTCCCAACTCCAAGGCCTTGAAAGAATCCAGATCTTCAACATCCTCTGCCTTCCTCCCTATTACCTCTCCTCACTTCCTGGGAGAGTTCATATTTTGATTAAACACACGAGAAGCTGGAGAAATGTCTTTATTATTTAACAAGGCCCTGCAAACACTCCCCTGGGGACCTGAATGCCTGCACTGGGAAGGGAACTCACCGGTGCATTTGGGGCTGCTCTCAGCAGGGCTCCCAAGCCGAGCCACAGCACACTAATGATACGATCCGCGATAGATGATCTGTCCACCGCCGACTAGGCAGCGTGCAGAGGTAATTGCTTTAGCCAGCACACAGATTCTCCTCGGAGTACAGCTGGAAAGAGCTGTGGGGAGCTGGGGTAGGAGCAGTTTGGGAGCAGTCCATGAAAGCTGAGCAGTGTTTAACCTCTGCAGCACCTTACCCAGGCCAGCTGTAATGCTGTTATCTAAAAGCACACAGTAGCATATGCATGGTACATACAGCCATCTTCTCACCCATCTTCATAACACAGAGCTGGGCAACAAACATCCTCTGCTAGCACATCAGCTAAAGCATTCAGTAAACCACTGGATGGTCAAACATCCAGGTTGAGAATACTGTCAGCAACGTAGGAAAGGAAATTTTAAAGCTCTGTGCTCCTGCCTATGTAACATACCAAAACCAGCCAGCTTTTCCATGGCCTGCTTTATCGCTGTGTTTGGATTAGTGCAATGTGAAACGCAGCAACTGCTGTTATGTAACTAAACCCTGAGTATACAGTTGTCATTCTGGGTAAATTTAACTCTGCAGGTTTAGGACAGAGGTCTATCGCCAGGCAGGCCATGTGAACTAAGAGAAATTTAAAGACGCAGGGCCCTTTTTTGTTTCCTTCTTGCACAGAAATAATAGGGTGGGTCAGTCCTGCATCAAGGCCCCAGAGTGCCTGTCACAGAAAGCTGGTGGTGACAGCCACGGCAATAGTAAGCTCCAGAGCACCAGATCCTGGGGAAAGGCAGGGCTGCTCGCTGAGGAAGCTGGCTCCCTTCTCCACGTGCAGGCACCGACAACACAGACAATTCCAGGGTTTGATGCAGTGAGGAGTCAAAGTGCACGTGCTTGCACCGTGATGAAATCATAACAAGGAGCCTTGTAATGAGAATAGAGTGTATTATTAGCACTGTTATGAAACTGTTTTAGCACTTGCAATTAGTGCTTCCCTAGGACTATCAGTTAATATTAATCTATTAATCTGTTTTCCTTCTTTTATCATTTATCAAGAGGCAAGTAGTCACTGAATTACCTTTAGCTGAAACTGGTGAATAAGCACTGACATTGGAACAGTGTCAGGGAATGATAACATCACTCAACCAACATCCGAAAATAAACACCAAAAGGAGTAGCAATAAATACGTGAATAACTCAGAAATGAAATATTTCTAGAAAAGCCTCCCTGAAACTGACTATAGACTTCTTTTAGGGTCTTTTCATGCAACATTCTAATAAATTTGAAATACCACGAAGTTATTGATTTGGGGCTTTTTTTTTTTTTTGCATTTCATACAGCTCCTGAGGTTCTTTTAGGGTGAAGAGATTCTTCTACCAGCAGAGATTCCTCCCCTGTGTTCTACCAGCACATCTGTGCCACCTCCTGACAAGGCCAAGCCTTCAGGTTTTGCTGGGAAATGCTTGCATGTATTTGAGAGTAAAAATAAACTTCTTCATTGACAGAATAGTTTTCACTTCTCTGAACAGAAACTTGTTTTCAGACTGAAATGAATGAGGACATTGCAGAAGGAAAGAAGATTGTAGTGACTTCCACTGGATCACCTGCGGTTGACAACTTATCCTCCAGTTCACAGCTTTGGAATAGAAAGTGACAAAGCTTTTCTTGGATTATTGCATTCCAAAGAAATGTACTGAAACCCTGAAAGCGAAGAATCTGACTGTGACATGACAAAAGCATGAACTGAAGCAACATATGTTTTAACATATTTAAAAGAAAAGCACAATAGTCTGTCTCTTGAAACTCATCAAAATAATTCTATTCATAAGCAAAGTACAGCGCACTGCAATAGGATGAGAACAGAAAAAGAAAGGGAGTGGTAAAGAAAAACCAATAGATTCACAACATTTAAGAAAGAAGAAAACCTGATAAATTTATAAACAGTCATCTACCATTTGTGTTATGAAAAACGTGTTCATTTTCTTGCAACTGCAAACCTTGTTGGGGCTGAAAAGCAGGATTTACAGAACTTAACAGGGATTTCTAGACATTCTGCAAGACACTCAAGGAAGTAGCTCTGACTGCACTTCTAGACAGCCTAACATCCAAAGGGATCCAACCAAAAATGCACAGATCACCTGTGCACAGCTGGCCAAGTCCAGTCCCTTCCACACCAGTAGTTTCATTGCTTATCCATCATACAACAAATGTTTTTTTTCTCCCTATTCCCCTTAAGGAAACTCCAGAAAGAAATTTAAGAGCCCCATCAATTGCCCAAATGCATAGGTTCTATAAATAAAATGTAATAAGCTTGCATAATCACCAGACTGATGTGTGGCTAGAGATCTAGGTGCTACAGCATTCTGGATCCATAGATCTCTCCCCTAGAGACAAAAGCTGTTGGCCAAAGCGCTTTTCAGCAGACAGTGGATGGCACAGCTTGGGCCAAACCCATCCTGCAGGTTCAGAACCTGTCTGACACAGACCTGCCTAGAGATCACCGCAGAGGGCTAAGGAAATTCAAAGGTTAAGACTGACAGTGAATGTCATAACGCTCTCTTTATTTTCATTTTCAATGCTTCCCCCTTCAAAAATATTTATCTCCAAAGAAAAGGCCAATCTTCAGTGATGACAATAGAGGAAAGAGCTCAGAATTATGTTTGACCAAGTACTCTTCAGTTTCTTCAACCCCTAAGTTCTGTCCACATTAAGACAGATGTGAACCTCTTCCACCAATATCTGCCAGAAGAATTGTGTACTTTAAGTATCAGAACCATTCCTTTGCAGGACTACTCTAATGTAGCTGTGCCAGATAAATGCACTGCTTTTAAAGACTGATTCCCAATTTGTAGTATTAATCAACAATTTTCCCATTACCAAGTGAACTAAAAGCTGATCTCTCAACCTGGAAGAGCAAATGCCAGGAGCTGGCTGCCAGCCTTTGTGTACAAGCCTGGCACCAGAAGCCCTGCCCACCGAGCAGATTCTATCAGCCCAGACACTCCTCGTGCATTCAATGCCTGTTGATTACACCCACAAGCCACACCCATCTTTCCAATTACTCCTGGCTTCATCATTCCTTTTCCCTCTAGGCTTGTAGACAGTTCTGTATCTTGTTTCCTAACAGACATAACAAGGCCTTTGATGTTCTCATCACTTCTCTTTAACTTCCATTATAGTCAGCATTTTCATTGAGACTGAAATTAGAGCTTAATGCTCCTAGTTTAAAAAGACTTTCAAATAAGTCAATTAAACGTATCAAGTGACATATATATGGTTTTTAAATGCAAAAACCCTATGCAACTCATTGGACTGGACTTTTTTTTTCACTTGAGCTGACAACGTTCCTTTCAGAATCACACTGAAATGCCAAGAAAATAACACAAGTTCTAAAAATGCCCATCCTAATGAGGGAGGAAGAAATTTTAAATATATACCTCCTCACTGCTGAACTGGTTACATTTATTTTATGTGAGTTTGGTGTTGTACACTCCTCTATGACTTACACTCTGACGACAGTAGAAGAAACAGGGTAATATATAATTATAAGGAGGGAAAACTGGAAGCAGTTGCTCAGGAAGCTGACAACAAAGCTGGCAAGGAGGATGTGTCCAAAGTAGAACACTAACTTTTTGATTCCTAGGTTCACACCTAAGTAATAACACAGAAGACTCATAGGTAAGACTTGAAAATTTCGCATTTCCATTACATGTGAGGAATGGAAATTCAAGCACTCAGCCTGGAAGCTGCAAGTCAAGGGCTACTGACGTAAAACAAAATGTGTCTTGGGACTGGATTATTGTAATATACTGACAGAGGCTCCTGTCTTTATATTAGATCCAAACTTCATCCTCCCAAGAGACATTTTGTTCACATCTTAAAAATTTTAAATCACATGGTTTGTTAACATTTCTAATAATTTTAAACTATGGAAATGATGAGTCTTCCATGAGTCCATGTTTGAGGGCATACAAAAAGCATTACAAAGAGCTGTGTGGTTTGGTAACAGCAGTTCATATGCTTTGTCACTAGAAGAACACTGCTCTTCCTGTGCTCTGGCCCACTCCTCTTCTTGAAAAGGAAATTTCTAGTGTAAGGGCAAGGTAAATTTTTCTCCCTTGTCTCAAGCAAGAAAGTGTTAAAGTCTTAACAAGTTTTCATTCAAGCACTCTGCATTTCTAAGCACACCCATATATCACAGCCTTCTCCACAGGCACGCCACATTTCGGTTAATTTTCCTTCAGTGTCTGCTACTCTTGTCCCACAGTCATTCAGGTTTTTGAGATGCCCACAACTCATTTTCAGGTTAGCAGAAGACAAGTGGCTTCTGTTTCACTCCTGAGCATATGTTGTCTACTTACAGTGGTTTCCATTCCAATTTAACTTGGACAAAGCCTGGTGCAGAGAAGACACCATTCAAATGGCTGTGTGTCACCAGCAGGACCTCCTCATCACTCCACAAAGTTCCTGAAATCCACGAATTCGTGATGAAATGGAAGCTGCAGGATCGAGTACAGGGAACAGAAAGGCAAGGTCTTGCCTGCTCACTGAGATCAGCACCAGGAAGAGCTACCTCAGTTCTTCTTGGTGGGCAAGAGAGGGTGAAGAGCACACTCTAGATTTTAACTACAAACATCACATACAGATATCTAAATTGTCAGAAAAACACCAAAACCCTATTAATTTATTTGCAAACAGTTGAAATCTCCGAGCAAAGGACAGTTAGTTTGGGGATGGCCTGACAGCTCCATCATAATAGCTCATTATTTTCATGCTTTCATAGCCTAAGGACTTTGGGCACATTAACAACAAATAAACTTCTGAGGATAATTAAAACATAACGAGAATTCCTTCCTCAAATGAATACAAGAATGAAAGCAAAGAATAGTTCCCAACATGCCTTACCAGTATGTGACAAAAAGTAAAATCAATGAAGATAACAAAACCCTGGGAGTTGTTTTATTTTTAGGCACCTCCCAACCTTTTCTTCTACTTGCCAGTGTGCCTTTCTGGCTGGCTGAACTAGTTACTCAAAGCACCTGACAGTTTCAGCTGACTCAAGGAACACATTTAAGCTTTATCTGTGCAGCAGAGTTATTTGCATCAACTCAGAGTCTGTGCTTTTGACAGTTGTCTCATTTAATTGAGTAAAAAAAGCTGTCAGTCTAAAGAAACTGAGCCCAAGGTAAACTCACTTTGAACTAACCATCTGCCAGAGCATCTCTCAGGACAGTCAATACTTAAGGATATGGTGAATCCAGTTCTCTGGATCCCTAATTAGATCATTCCTGAATTAAACTGTCAATGGCCCTAAAAATTCGATGTGCACCTTGCAACTAGGAAGCTAAGTCTCGTTTCCCTAAAGACAAGCGTGAGGGAAAGCCCATAAAATCTCTTTGATAGCTATAGACTAGAACAAAAACATTCTCACAACAGATGAAATCCATACAGCCAGCCCCCAAAATATCAATTTCTATGGATATGCTGATCCAAATACAGGTTTTTATGTTATATGGTAGCATTAAAATGAAAAGGCAGCAGTATCCCAGAAGAGAGGAGAAAAGCAGATAATATTGCCCTGGGGAAGATTTTCCTTCAGTTCCCAGCAGTACTGTGGATCAGGCCTGGTCAGGGAATTTACTAATTGGAGTGCACAGACAGGACTCTGAGTTGTTCAGGTCCACAGCCTCTCCAGCTGCAGGAGTAAACAAATGAACTCCTTCACATTAGTGAGCCAGTGGATGAAGAACCAGATTTACCACTAATGCAACTCCTGGTGCTGAGCCTCCCGATAAATGCAGCCTGCTGCACACACAGCACACAGCCTGGCGCTGCTAAAATAAGATTTCACAGGGGCCTGACGCTCATTATCAATTACAAACTCCACTGCCATTTTTTTCTGCAGAGGAATCATTTTTAAACTCACTCCTCTATATGGATTCTCTAGTGTCTAATAATAAGTACTTTCATTTAATTGCTTGCAATTAAGCCTCTTCTGTATGCCTGTTCTCAGAAAACTTGCGGATATGTCATTATCTTTGAAACATCTGTCCTTCTGTCAAACATGACCAAAACTGATGGATTGAAGAATAGCAGTGGGAGGGGAAACACACCTAAAATTGAAATGCCCACGAAAGAATGAGAATGAAAGGAAATATGAAGGTGACAACCTCGAGGGTAAGAGAGTAAGAATGGAAAATGAATGAAAATATCATATGATTGGTTTATTGATGAGAAACAAACAGAACTTAGAAATCGATCAGTATTTATTCTGTTAGCTGATCTGCCACTTCAAACCTTCCACCTTTTTTTAAACCCCACTATTTTCATGCAGAAGCAGATGAAGCAACATAGAACTGGAATACAATTATTAGAGAGCTTCAAAAGCTACTTGGATCTGGTTTAGCTTCTTGAGAAAGTCTAGACAGACCATTGCAGGAGCTGTAGCTGAGTGCTGGAGAGCTACAGATTAATTCAGCACTCTTAGCAGATGCAAATTAACCCTATTTATCTTTATTTGAGGTTTGAGATGTTAGCGTCCAGTCTTGAATGGAAAACAAAACCCTGAAATCAGGAAGATGTGACTAAAAAGGCAAAGCAATAAAGGCAGCTATTTCTGTGCAACTCCATTGACAATACAGGGTGGGAAGACAGGAAAAACAAAAACTTAACTCCATGTATAGCACTCCTTCTTCACTGTCTTACTTTCATCCACAGCATCCTGGCTTATCTAAGAAAACTATTTGTCAGCTAAGTGAATTCTCAAGTCACTGAAAATTAATTCCACATTTGTACTTTCTCCAGTATATTCTCAGCCCTTTGAAATACACGAGGAATTAATCCATTCAAAGAGGTCTGTTGTTCAAAGCTACCCCTTTCTGTCATTTTTTTGAGGAAGGATTCAAGCAAATATAAGAGCCTGGGTTTTACAACATGCATTTTGTACCTGACCATGACCTGCTAATCTTCAAAGTCTATTGATCCATGAATGTTTCTGGAGAGAAATCATTGATTCTTTAGAGAGCCAGAAAGAAGGAGCTAAAACGAGAATGTCTGGAGGACCTGTATAATATAAATGGTGAAACTCCAAATTACTGTAATGAAAGATTTTCAGCCATTAAAATGTAGTATGTATTATGACAATTTCATGAGGATTCCTGGGTTTGGGTTTGACTTGGGGATTTTTTTGTTTGCTTTTTGCTTGCTTTGGTAGGGTTTATTAACAATATAGTGGTACATAAAGGGCCAAATCCTACCCTCAGTTATGCAATGTGGAGATTCTGACAGCAGCTTCCTAAGTGCACATGAAAGTACATTAAGGCCCTAGAGTCAGGCATAAAAAGTTAAATGAAATTGCATGTATAGAGCTGCAAGTGTCATTCCATCTGAAATATTTCCCAATCGGTAGCAGACATAAATTACTTGAAAATGAAAAATATTACACAGGGCTTGAATAAAATGGATTTGAAAAGGTCTCAGTTTTTAACAATAATTGCATTAGATCTGACACGGATTAACTGGAGTGGGCACCTATTCTCAACATATAGTTTTGATTTTCTTTTTTTTTCTTTTTTTTTGTTCACAATGAATTACGAGTATGAGTTTTTCTGATTGCTGCATTAAGTCTGTAAAGAATGCAACAGTCACAAGAAAAGAAGGACTCTTCCTGAATTAACAAGAGCACAGGGCTGCATCTCTAAATGAAATCACATTCAGCTTTACTGGGTTGACAACGGTGCTCAGCAATTTGAAAATTATGCCCTTTAAAAACACAAAGATCCAGTACTCAGCATCCCAACAATTATATTTTTTACATTTTGGCTAGAAGGAAAAAGCAGAAAGAGATCATTTGGTCTTGATTTATTTTTGCCCCAGAAGCACAAGTGGGGGAAGTACACGGTAAATGAACTCACCCACCTCTAATTCTCTCCTGTAATTCAGGCTGGTGAGACAAATTCCTCTCCTGCTCCTGGCCTGAAGCACCCACGGTGTCAATATGTGAATTTGCTGTACTCTAACACAGTGGGCCTGCTTAAATTTATATCGTTTAAAGGAGAGAAATAGGTATGCTCAGGGTGATTCCCTGACTTAATTTGGACATCAACCTTCAGAAGAGTTACCCTCTTGATCATCCCCTCGAGGTGCCCACTTCTGTATGTTAGACAACACAGGGCATTTGGAAGAACTTAGATATAAACATCTACTGTGCAAACATCACAGACTGTTAGAGGAATCCTACATGGGATGACTATTCCATGTGCTGCAGTTTGGCTGAGTAAGAGGTATCAATATTGCATACCTGGAGACAAGTAGCATTTGAACACCCTGCCACAGCTATTCACTGTGGAAAGTGAAACACAATAATGTTCTTATCAGCCTTGGAGACTTGCCCCTCTCCTTCTAATGCTTTTCAAACAACTAAGAAAGGGAAATGATCAAAACAGATAATGCACTTTACTCTCCTGTTTGCAAGGAAAATGGCTGGAGCTTCAAGGCCACTAGAGCAGAATAACCGAGGAGCAGCAGAGCTGTAAAGCTGGAGTTTGTGAGGAAGCTGGGTAAACATCTTCCAGCAGGGCGCTTTACATTGTTGGGACTTGCGACACACAGCAATGCAGCTGAGAGTCAGCACGCAGGGCATTCCACCATGGCTTAAAGTAACTATTATCAACACTAAGTACTTAAAGCAATGTCAAAACATTACTCACTCATTTGGTTTCCAGCCATCAGAAGCCTCTCAGAACAGGTTTCTCTCATCTTCAGCTCTTTCCCAGTCTGTATTATGCAGTTTTTTCATTTGCCCATTAATCAGCTATGACACAAACAATATTTTCATACTTCTTTCCTCAGCCCAAGCAGCAGCTTCCACATGCTCTTCAGGATTTATGCTTCCAGAGACAAGCCCCACTCAGGATACCACTGGGATTTTTCCTCATTTCTGCCAGAACTCTTTAGGGTCATTGGCATACACTGAACCTCCATGTAAGGATCAAGGGTAAATCTGATGTAGGCACAGAATATTCCCTTTCTTCCTTGTCAAATCTAAACTGAAGAGTAATAATCACTCTTGGAGAAAATAACTCTTTAAACTTGAGGCTAGACACTGGTAGCCTTACCTGCCACAGAAGGTGCAAGTTCCACACATCAGCCTAACTGGGGAAGAAACAGAGCCTACATTGGTTTTTTTTAGTTATAGCTATTACTGTATCATTTAAAGCAAGAGGAACTGTAATGACCAAAGTATTCCCCCTTCAAAAAGTCCTTATGTACATTGCAATGCCATGGGTTTGACTGTGTAGTATATCAATGACAATAGCAGCAATGCCACTCCCTCAGCAACTAATTTTATGAACACTGTCTTTTGCCTTTAGGAGCCCACAGATTTATTTATTTATTTACTATTTATTTTGTTTATTTCTTTATTCCTCTTTTTTGATAAGACTTATTATTTTGTGTTATTTGCATTGCCTGGCTATTTCATACCACGCAATACCGATCACATATCCAGCATCACCAAAAACCCAGCACTACTTTTACTTTTTGCAAACTCTACACAAACTGATTTAAAAGTAAAGGGTTGTGCAGGAAACATTCCAAGAGCCACTGAAACCCCTGCATATGTTTATTGCCACTGCCAGTGAGCAGAGGCCATAGACACAGACTGCACCTGCGGGGCTCTGCGGTCTGCTCTCACCTAACCTAAGCAATTAAGTTTCAGAGGATTTCACAAAAAACATTCCTTTCCCTCAGGCTGAGTCTTACAAAGAGCATAAAAGCAAAACAAAAGCATTGGTAACCAGCCCCATGGCAAAAAAACCCCTCTTGTGATGGCACCTCTTAAAGCATGGCTGGGCTGGCAGCTCCCTGTACCAGAGTACTTGTTTTAACAGGGATCTTTCCTAGGAAACACTGCCTAGTGCCCCTTTAATAGGCAGAATTGGTAGTGACTACTGCCAGCCCATAATCTTAGATGTTTTCAGCAATCAGTTAAAGTTACTTGAAAAAAAATCTGTACACAAAAATGTCTTCAAAGAGACTGGAGCTTAATTTTGTCTAGCCAGAAGGAAGGTTGTTAGGACAGAGATGAGCAAAGCTAAATTTCATTAAGCTATCACAAAGTTTACTCACCATGAAAAACACTTGGCTATAAATGAGGAATAAGACATATAAGAAATAAGTAAGTGAGAAATACCTACAGGCAAGAGACTGAGAAGGCTGCAGCATAAGCAGCACAGAGAAGAAAAAGCAAAATAGTAAAACAAAGTTACTCCAACACAAGGCAAGTGTAACACAGATTATTAATTCTCAGTGGAGGGAGACCTCAATTCCATTACTCCTCCAACACAAAAAGCATACAAGTCAGTAAAATAATAACCTACTGGAACATTATTTTTATTAGTTTGATTGTCAGTACTTATCTTACTACGACAAAAATCAACACTTCCTCTAACTCTTTGCTGGCTGTTTATCTTTCAGAAGCAGTACTCCAGTGCATCCATTTAGCAATTTATGAGCAAACCTGCATCTGCTCCAGTTGTTCACCACATCAATTTTCTGAAACAATAACATCTCCTTGTCTCCATTAATTGGTCACTAAATTTTGATACAATAGTTCATCATTTGTAATAATCTTGTCAATTAAAAAAAAAATCAGTCTGGAAGATGATCTCTGCTGATGGGATACCACATCACTGCATTTGCTATTACCCTAAACCTTCTTTTGCTCTTTTAGAATTACTTGATAAAGCGTCTTGTTAAATGCTTTGAATGGAACCTTCATAGCTCAACATAGCCGGTTAGTTCCAGTGAGATAATAAAAAGCTGAAAGGATGGTTAACAGCACATTGGATATCTCCAGTTTCTGAATTCTACTGTGACCCACCCTTAAGGGCAAGCAAGTGCCTACCCTGGTACCACCATCTTCCAAACTGGCACTCAGTCTAAAATACAGAAAATCTTACAGATCCCATTTATAAAAAGGGCTCAGAGTTTCAAAGTGACACAGACCCATATGGGGAATTTTCATAATTGTTCAATGAAAGCAAATACAGCACACGTGTCACTATCAATTAAGCAATGCTCGTTTTCTTTTCCTGATGAGCCACCTTTCCTCTAGGACTATAAATATTTTACTTAAATTTTAATATCCATCAGCTCCCACCATCTTCATGTTGGGAAAAGAGCTCTTTAGAAACCTGCTCAGCTCAGAAATGAAAGCTGAAACAAACTGTTTGAATAAATATAAGCACATTTTTAGAAAAAAATTCTTTTGTTAGAAAAATTACTCCCACGCCCACTTGGGTGTGATAAATGCTAAGAGTAAAACCTCTTCTGCTTCCTTCCACCATACAGAAAAGAATGAAAGGAATCACTGTTGTTTTGCTGCATATTTAACACATAATATCTTGGTGACACTTGCATTCGCAAGATTCAAACAGCAAGGAGACCAGAAGCTTCCCTAATCTCTTGGGAAGCAGTACAACCCACTTTGAAAGGACAACACTAATGTATTGAGGAAACAAGGAAAAAAAAATTCAACAGATATTTCTACTCCTAAATGGGAATTTTAATTCAGACATCAGTGATCTCAGGGAAAAATTAAGAGAATCAACAGAAACCTAAACCAGTTTTTAACAGCTGAATATAAAAAGAGTCTTCAGTAGAACTGGAAAAACTGTGACGGATCAAGTAGGTGTAAATCAACTGACATAACAGCGATGGGAATTAATGGAGAGTCATTACATTATTAACAGGATTTGCATGATGCCTCAATGCAAGCTCCTCATACTAAGATTGGAGGGGGTTTGCTGATATTTGGGCTGGTTTCTGGAAGCTCAGCACCATTTTAAACCTACTGCTGAACTTGATCTGTGTTTGAAACGTGAGGTGCACCATGCACAGTGCAATATTCAGTTATGGTAACTGTTGCTTTGCGGGTTGGTAAGAGAAGAGTCCATTCCCACTGACAGCCAGGATTCCATCTCTTCTCCAGCTTCTGAATGGTACACAAACCTCCTTTTTACTCCAAAGTCTGTCAGACACAGGTTTATCCAGTTGCTGAACACACGAACCAGAAAGCAGAGCTCAGGTTTGTTTCTCTGGCTAAAGCCTTCAGCAGTGACCTATCTCCCCTCTACTGGAAAGGGTTCACTTAAATACAGCTTTGGACTGGAACTACCAACCAGACTTCCTTTCCAATTTTAACAATTACCTGTCTCAGCAAGATACTGCTAATAAAAAGCTGAAAGGATGACTAACAATATTTTGGATATCTCTAGTTCCTGAAAGTGCCTTTGGATAAAATTTGCCCTTAATCCTTCTCTGTAACACAACCGCATATTAGCAACTTAAAGTTACATAACGCACTGTATTTCAATTCCTTTCACATCGCGGATCTGAAACTCCGCTCCACATTAAACAGGCTTTGATGGTTGATGATACCAACTCGTATGGAGCCAACACTGGCATTTGAAGCTCAGAACCTGCAGCAGCGTCTGATGTCGCCACCAAAGCACAGCATTCCCAACAGCCTTTGGTCCCTGAGCGCTGCCATGGTCACCTCGTGCACACTGCGGGTGAACTTGGTGAGGGGAATGTGGAAGAGAAATAGCTGTGTCCAAAGGGGAAGAGAGTTCCAGAGAAAGGGAGGTTTTCAAGCCCAATCATCCCTCTCAATTTCTAGGTGTGGATTTGACCAGGAAACACTGCTGACAAGGAATTCAAACAGAGTTCACGGTTCTTGCTTTCATGCTCTCCTGCAAGACCTTTCCCACTTGGTAACTCTGGCCACAGCAAGGACTCTTAGCAGAGACAAGAAACAGGATTAACCTCTTGCAGCACAAAAGAATATTCAGTATGGACCTTTCAGAGCCCTGTCCCTCCACACTGAGCACAGCAACTCTGGACACCTGTATCCAGATGAACAAACAGGATATTCACAAAAGCACATCACATCCGCACTATGTCCTTTCACTTTCACCATGAGAGGTTTTAAATAAACGTGAAGGAATGGATACTTTCCCACTTAGAATATTGATATTAATAATCAGAATATTGAGAACATTCCAACAGCAATAGGAAACAAATTAGTAACCATCTTGCTCATTGGAAGGAATTTTTCCTCCAAATTGTCTTAAAGGAAAATGTGAAGAGGCTAATTATTATGGCAATGCCTTGAATAAAGTGTTTTTACATGTGTTAGAAACATCTCTGCAGATTAGATGCCTACCTGGTTTTGCAAAACTGAATGATTGCCATATTGCTATCCACTGCACATTAGAAGACAAATTACAAATAAAAGTGTAATCTCTAAAAGCTGGAAAGTAGAGTGCTTAGTCCTTAATAAAGGCTGGTGGAAGTCATGCAGAACAGCTTCATATGATTTAAATCTAAAGTATTTTTTAAATTTAAATTACATTAAAGGTATTAAAAATCTCTAATGCTTTAATTTTAATATAGCTTAATTATTCACTATACATTCTTGGTTTATATCTATAAAACTTCTGTCTCAGCAATTTCCAGCAGTTATAAGTCTCTGTGCTTAAAACACACTGGAAAAATATGAAAAAAAATTTGCAAATCAAAAGCGATGTATTTACATCTAAAACATTATATTGGAAAAGAGTAATGTAGAAATATTTCTTTTTATGGAGAAATATCACATACAGATGTCAGCATGACACAAAAACTTCAACTGCTTACACTGACATTTAAATAAGGCTGCAAAAATCAGACAGTATCTGAGACAGACTAAAACCAAATTTCTCTATGCTGATCTGGTCAAAGTACACTGGAAAATGCTTACAACACATAAGAACTTCCACCAAAAGAAGGAATAGTGCTTCCCCCCGACCACTATCATTCATGTATTTCTCATCAAGTTTTAATACATAACGTACTGCAAAATCTTCTTGTGGCACTCCCCAGGTCTATAGTGTCCAGTTTGCTCGGGGTTCTGAAGTGTCTCCTATAAATTAAACCACATAGCTCCACTGAGCAGCAGTGCTATAATTGCACCTTGATAAGGGCTCAGCAGAGACAGAGCCCTACAATCTCCTGAGGATTGCAGGCACTGCCTGCAGAGCAGAGCCTCTGCTAACACAGCAATGACAAATAAAGTTGCCCTTCTCCCCAGCCCCCACTACCTGCAGCATGTCAAGCTATAGCTTGATAGAGGGCAATTTTTAAGAAAAAACCCCAAAACAATTGTGCTGTTTTTTCTACACTCGGTCACACTGATAAAGGCTCCCTTCTGCTGGCAGGGCTGCCCCCACACCAGTAGTTCAGACTGCAGGGTCAGTGAGAGCATGGATTTTTCAATTCCTGTGCCAACAAAACCCACAGGCATCCCAGGGACATGTGCAGGGAGCTGGTCTTAGGAAAGGACACCTAGACCAGATGCTGGGCAAGAAGAAAAACCATGAAGGCACAGCTGCTGCCTCCTTGCCCAACACAGACAGAAGGAAAAATGCCAAACTTCTCCGTTCCTGTCCTTCTGTGAAAAATCAACACCTAAAAAGTCAAACTTTCAAGTACCTTCTATGGCTCTTCAGTGGTCTGGTGCTGCTAAGTTAGTGCACAGACAGGGAAATAATGGGGCACCTCTCTTACACCTTCTGCCTTTTTGTGTGCCATGATTTGAAACCAAACACATCTCAGCCTCAAGCTCCATGGAGTGTGGCCCATAAGCACATCCAAGGCTTCTCAACCCTGACTGTGACCTGAAGAGGCCCAAAGGGGCAGCATTACTGCTGTAGCAACCTGCAATCCTATTTCTTATTTCCAAGCAGGGAAATAAGAGGAATGAATGAAATGGAAGAGTCCAGAAAACATACAATGCTCACTCTGACATCACACCATTACTCTGCCCCCTCTCACATATTACAGTGTCCCCTCATGGATATTACAATAACATGGGATGCCTTAATTAAGTTAGTGCCCAAACACAGGAAGACACTCTTTTTGTCTTAAGCACATGTCATGTCCACAGTAATTTCATTATAGCTTTAGACCTTTCGTGTGACAGTTACCACACAGGTAGAAGAGCAGTTATAGTGTCTTGGAACGTTGTGACAGTAAGATTAAAGTAAGTCAGTATAAATAAAATACTGCTGTAACTAAAGTACATTCTGCTCCTAAAGGAGAAGGGACACAAGACAGGAATTCAAGAGACAGTAACACGAATCCCAAATTTCATGTGTACCACTATGAAGCCATCACTTGACTACTTTTTAAAGTAATTCCTCTTACAAACAAAAACCAGCTGGTAATAGCCTCTAATATGATGTTTAGTGTTTTCCCAAAGAACCCAAATTCTGTCCCAGGACTGCCTACCACAAAGTAAAGGCAGTCCTCGAGTCACCGATAAGGGTTTGAAGTAGGAACTTCTTCAGAGATGCCTCACAAGTTAACGTCAAATGACAACAACGAAAGGTATCTTAGCAGAAACCACCAACCCCAAGCTCTTCCCCCTGATTTAAGGCACCAGGGAAAACAGTACAACCCTTTCCAAGGGAAGCTTGGAACGTATCATCTCACCATTTAGGTGACAAAATGTGTTTGCTTCATAAAGAGTCCTCACAGCACCCCACTGTTAGTTCACAGTTTCTCTTTCCTTTTTTTTTTTTTTTTTCCCAAATATTTGCACTGTCGCTGGACCATAAAAACAGGCTTTCATTTTAATCTGCTTAACACACTGTGGGAAAGGGCTTCTAATTTCACAGGACTGAGATAAGACAAATAATACATATAACACATTAGCACAACATCTATGGCAAAAGCATTTAGTCAGAGCTCATTGGAAACAATAGGGTGCTGAAGCAAATCTGAGGCAACTGTTTGAGACCACACCATGCACTAAAACACATTTTATTACATTCCATAGCAAAGACAAGATCACAAAATACAAATATATTAATTGTACAGAGGCAATAATGCAGGAAATTCCCCTCCCCTCAGCAGACACTGTAGCTTCCCCCACTACTTCAGTCCTTTTCCAAATGTTTGGGGTTTTTTTCCAGGCCATTCTCCAAATCAGTCATCTTTCCTTTGTGCCCTTTCATTACACTTCTTCCTTAAGTTCCACATCTTTCTTTTACTGTTCATTACCCAAAACTACCCTGCTCCCCCTTTGGCTTCATTTACTTCCTTTCTGGGTTTGTTTTTACATTTTCTATTGGTGCCTTTCCAGAGCCAAGTTTGCTTCCAGTGTACGTTCTGCTGTGTGCAGAGAAAAGCAATGCAACAAAATATTTTCAGTATATTGGCATGAGTCCCCACCTCGCCACTTGTGATCATTTGCTCTCAAATCCCTAAAGACATTCTGCTTTGAACCTCTGCTGTGGCAAAGAAAACAAAGGATACGTGGAAGAAATTCTGAGGAGACTTGCCAATTGCAGAGATCTGTGACAAGCCATTTCTACAGTCTCTAAACTGGGCTGAAAACAACGGGAAGGTGGACTTGGGAACGCTGGAAACCCAACACTGAGGCCAAATACAGCTCGCTAAATGGGAGCCCATGGTTATCTGTAAACCTAGCTGCTCTGCTGAGCCTGCCTTCAGCCAGAATCTTTTGTCCTAATCCTCTCTAAGGTGAATGCTGTATGGGGAAGCGTTCTGCGGAGAACTGAAACCAAAGATTTTAGTGACGGAATGCCTCGAGCACTGCTGTGGAAAGTTTATGACTAGCTAGAATTTTGGAAGGATTTTGCTTTCCTTTGAAAAGCAAAAAAATCTTCCCTTGTTCTCCTGCACAGCCTTAGATACTACACTACCTGTCACACTAAAGCATCTCTGGGACACTGCTGACCTGGCCTGGTAATTTCAGAGGGGTATTATGATCCAAAAAATTAACAGCTGCAACTTCTTATGAACTAGAATCCTAAGGAGGCCAAGAGGTATATGATTTACCTGGAAAACAAAACAAAACAAGGGAAATAATTCAGCTATGATCAAACCATGTTAGAGGCAGCCAACGTGAAGAGAGACAAATGCCAATAAGGCAGGCCACCTCAACAGTCAGCTTACTAGATTTTCTGGAGATAAATCCCTACAATCTGTTCACCTTTCCCTTCATTTTTTTTCCACCACAAAACGAAAAAGACTTTCTGATTGTTATAAGAATAGAGCTAAGATGTCAGCAGCTACAAATTAAAACCTTGAGTAAACTTAGCAGACACACTCCATATACAGCAACAGACAAGTGCAACTCAGGTTCTGTACCTGAGGAAATTCTTGCACATCTCCTAACAGCTGTTCTGAAGTAGGGATACAAATTCTTCTCCAGCAATGGAGCCACAGTATGATCCTGAAAGCAAAATTATAGCAGGTAACAATGTATCTGCCAAAATAATTACATCTACTCATCCAGCCCTACCTACCCTGAAAACTACAGTTAATTCATCTTTTATCCAGAGTCATTTTCATTGGTACTAGAATTTCTTATTTTTCTTAAACCATTTCTCAGTGCAATTCTTGCTCACTAGCAGCTCTCTCTTGATCTTCACTACACATGCACCCCTAGTTTTACACTACAGTGAAGTACTGACACCAACAGAATGATCCACGATGCTCAGTATTAACCACACACATGAACAGGATCCAGTCTTCTGCCAGCTCAGCAGAACACTTCTAATAGCCAAGGGTGGCTCTCATGCTGCCAACATACGACTGACCTAATCTGATCTCTGGCAGAGTCACACTCATGAAAATCAGACCACTTCACTTCCTAAAAACACACCTGATCCCAGCAGGAAATCACATACCATTACAAACATTGAGAGTGTTGAGTGCGAATGAAATCTCTAGAAAAGACTTAGTAGTTTGGTTTCTTAAAGACTCTTGAAGTGTAAAGCCTGTCTGGCTATTGATGGATTGGCAAGATGTGTTAGGGACTGAAAGTACAACACCACTGCACATTGCTTTGCCCGTTACTCCTCCAAGCATCAGGCCTGGGAAGAGTTGTTTTTGTGCTCTTTCTAACTGACTTCCATGTGTTATCCCAGAAGCACTCTGACAACACAAGATGTCAACAGTTCAGAGTATACCTCATTAGAATTTTTAAAAGGCCTCTCTAACAGCCCTGGCAGTAAAGGACCCTTTCCTAACTTCTATAAAGACAATACAAAGGACTAACAAAGATTACAAAAATGAAGCAGGACACGGAGAGAGGTTTTTGATATGCCCTAGTTTCCTTTGAGATTGGTTTAATTTTATTTTATTTTTTAATATACACAGGATTTAAGAGATGCTTTATGCTGACAGTTTTTTTACTTCAAGTAAAGCATTAGCAAAAGCTATATTTTAGCCTGTCTTATCAAATTTCAAGACTTCATACAAAGAAATAATTTAAACCTTACCTTTCTGCCCTTAGTTAAAAGATGTAATGCAGCAGAGGCCTCTGATTTACATTTGGTACAGACTTTGGCAAAGTCATCTATTAGTTCATAGAAAGGCATTCTTTCCTATTTCTGCATTTGAAGAGAAATTATGAGGGGAAATCCTACTTTAAAGTATTCTCTTAATTCCACAACAGGAATAAAATAAACTCTATAATCAGTATTTCACAAGTCTTGGCCTTGGTTTTATCCTTGACTGTATCTAACAGACCTTGCTTCAGTGCCAAAACAGCCAGGCCAAGCTCCACTAATACATAATTTAAGTCTTCCCCATGGTGTCTACAGCTTTGCATATATATTTATTTCAGAAGTGCATGGCATACACTTCCACATAGCCATAGAAAAAACTCTTCTCTCCCAGGTCAGGAGCTGGCAATGCTACTGGATGCACACTCAATAGCACTTATGCTATATGGTCTGTCGCTGCGTTTTTTGTTTTTCCTTCTGTCTTCTTTCAGCCATATTTTCCAAACCAGCTGCAGAGTTCCTGGCCATATATCCCCCATTCTTCACACAAACTACCTCTTTGGACAAGTATGCCGTTTTAAAAGATATTTATAAGAGTAATTAAAAAAAAAAAAAAGGAGAGGGGGTTCTCTGCCCAATCTCCTTCTAAGAGTTAGAATTTCCAGCATCTCTGCATATTAAACACATTCAATCCATTTGAACAGTTGCAGAACTAAAGCACACAGACATATTGTTAATTAATGCTGTAAATATCCCACAGTCTGTATGAAATGAAACATTTAAAAAGAACAGCAGCACCACAGTTTTTCACTCCATGATCACTACACCTGCCTCATTAATCTCCTGCACCCATGTGAAGTAAATACATAGTACAACTACAAACTAAAAATCAACAAAGCCTTTAAAAACGGTTTAATTTGATTCTACAAGGGAGGTTATCATAATCCAGCTCCGCTTTCTCACATTCTGCTGGCAATTTCTCTCAGCTCAGTTTCCACACTAACTTTGTTCTCCATCTCGCTATCTATCATGCTGTTATAATGCCAGCTCAAATGCTGTTTGTAACAGCGCAGCAATTTCTCAGAAGTTGCCAGCTTCATAGTGTGTTCCTTTAGAAGTGCATGGAAATTATTGGATTAAATTACAAATGAAAGACTCTACAGTTGGTCATTATTACTAGGACATTTATGTACATTCAGTTGATCATGAATTTTGACTTCTGTTCCTTTGCAAATCTTCTGTTTATACTCTGTTTTGCTAGATTATATGGGAAGTGAAATTGAAGACAACTGGAAAAGACCTGTATTTTTCCCACAGTCACTAGTATCCTCACAAGACAAGGCTGTGGCACCCACCTAACCCATTCCCTACTGGCTTAGTGTCAAGAGATCCCCTAGAACCATTTTTAAAACCTCTGTGAATATGAGAACACTTCACAGACAACAACTCATTATTTAAGGAACTCAACAGCAAGAAAATTTGCTTTACAAAGCAAGACCTGCAACATCCCAGGAATCTCCCCTGGTTTATAAGATTTCACATACCAGCATGGGACTGAACAATTAATACATCCAGAAATACCTGAAGAAAACATTGATCATTCTGCAACTGGTGATCACAATAGGGTAAGCAGCAGGATCTTCGATTATCTCACTGCTGGGGGTATCATTATCAGGAAGGTATTTCAAACCAATTTCTTGACCATACACTGCCACTGAAAATATCTAGTAATTTTCTACAGGAATAGAGCTGTTTGACCCAATTCCAATGCAGATAATTATATTATCTGTATCCAAAATCCCTCTGAGTGTTTCAATCAGGTATGGTATTCTTCACTTTCCGTTCTGATCTGCTTAGCATGGTTGAGCACCATTAAACAGCTGTCAGATTCCACACAAGAAGTGCCTGGATTTCAGTAATAAGCAAAATGGTTCCCGATAGTGTTTAAAACACCTGGGGATCCTTCCAAATGAACAGTGCAATGAGGCTAAACTATAAGATTAAACTGCTGTAAAATAAGCCTCACAATTTCTTCATGAAAACACACCCTAATACACTTAGTCTCTGAAGAGCTCAGTTGTTGCCAAGAATGAAACATACCTAGATGAGACTTCAGATAACAGTATGAAGAATAATTCACAACCTTTACATTCAAGAAATTAGACAATTAACTCCTCATGACACACAGCCCAAGCTGTTCTCATGTTTCTATCAGCACAGACCATCTACAACAGATATGCTGAAGTGCTAAACTGTGAGTCATAGAACAGAGCCCACTGTTAGTTCAGCTATCACAAAATAAAATACCAGGCTCTTCTTCATTTTCAGTCCAAGAAGGTTTTATAGAAAACATTTCAGCAAGTGAGCTAACTGATCATGAGCGCAGATAGCTAGAAGTAAAAAGAAGCTTTCTAATCATCAGAACAACAAAGCTGTAGAAGAGCCTCCTATCAGAGCACTGGGGCCAAAAAAAACTCTAACAACCCTAAAAATGAAGTGTGATCTGTTTCTGACACCAAATGTGCAACACAGATCTAGTGACAGTAGGGGATTCAGACTCTGCTCTGCAGGGCCCTCCTCTCCATATCTGTAAGAATCTGTGCAGGTAAGGGTGCGGGAACTGTCTGCCAGCTGTGAGTACACATAAAGCCAGCAGCTCTGTAAGGTACACTGCCAGAAGTGATTATCAGGGCTACAAAGACAGCCTCTGCAATAGGTGAAACACAAGATACTTGAAAAAAGAGTCAAAGAAAACGAGATAGAAGAAATCTGCATATGAAGTGTGCATGTTTCTACACATTCAGGAAGTTTCTTCGACACTTTAGCCACCAGAACTTCCTTTTCTGCCAAAGCCACAGAAAACTACAGAACCTCCACTGCAAGCTCAGGTCCAGGTGTAAGTGTAACAGAGAAAAATAGTTCAGGTGCTGTTGAGAGGCAGACACTGCTCCCCACTGCAGCGTCCCACCCAAAGGCCCTGGGATGACAGCAGCCTCTCGCCAAAACGCCTGGGCCGGACCGACAGCTGAGGTGGTGACGAGAGCCTTGCAGCGCGGCGATGCAAGGCCCTGAGTGAAGCGCACTGCTGCATTTTGACAGCTCCTGTAACCTACCTGGGCCCAGCACTCCCCTCTCCCTTGCCCTGCCTGCCACAGCTGTGTGACAGCAGCTGCTGCTGCCACTGCAGCCCTTCGCTCCCCGTGCAGCAGAAGGAAGCACAGAGCCTGCAAACAATCCCTAAGCTACACAGCACCCAGACTCGCCAGTGCATTTAGTTATATGCCTAATTTTAATTTTTTTCTTTTTAACATCTGTTCCTACAACTGTGTCGCTGAAAACATGCTCTTAAAAATATTTCAGTAAAAAATGGATCAGCTATTCACAAATTAATTTCAAGAGCGATACAGGTATCACAGTAATTCAAAATGAGGTTGGATTTTTTCCCCTTTCCCTTTTTCACTGGGATAGCTCTCAGATTAAATCCACCAAAATTGACTGAGTCATTTCAGATTTTCCACAATACACATTTTTGTAGCTTAAAAAACAAATATCAGAAGAAAAAAAAACCAAACCAGACAACCTCCCAAAGCTGAAATTGCCCTTTCCATTCAGATGCAGTGCTATACCCAAAACTGAAATTGTCACACAGCCCGTTAATCTCCATTACAAAACATGTTCTTTATTTAGTAAAATTACAGCATTTGGTTGAATGATAACAGTATTTACATACTGGTTTATGAGCTCCTGAGATGTTTCTCAAGCAAATAAAATAAGAGAATAGGTTACGGTTTATTGAAATAAGAGAACTGCATTGTTCCTAGGAGAACAACATACTGCTGCTATTATTGCTCCTATGCTACAAACATTTAAACAATGCTGTACTTTAAAGGATTCAAAGCACATATCATCTACCAAAATAGGACTAAATCAGTGGTGCGTGCAGAATGGTCCTCAGTGATGACAAAGGCAACCCAAAGAATCTACAGAAAACATCCAAATTTACAAAATTCAGAGTCCTCCTGAAAACAACACACGAAATTTTGTGTTGTGAGTATACTCTGTAGAATAGTCTAAATCCAGAAATGGATAAAATCTAGCAAGAAAAAAAAAGTATTTTTAAAGAAAAGAACACCACAAACCTATTGTTGTCACTATTAATGATGTCAAATCCCTACTTGTGGAGCATCACCCAAATTAAAACAAAGCACAAAAAGCAACACGCCACAATCTACCAGTAGAGACAGGATCAGGATAAACAGACAACATGATAAAAAATTCCAGATGGTTCTGGAAAACAGCAAATACGCTCAGAACCTCAACAGCGAGAAAAGAAGAACAAGTACGTACATAACTGCAGCTTTCTATTATTAAATATTAAGCATCATAAAAATACTTGCACATAGCATCGTCCAATGATGTAAGAGCTGTCTTAAATATTTTTCAGCAAGACATCCTCTCTTGACTTACCTCTGAGACCAAGAACTCAGTTTCAAACAAACCGAGCATTTTTTATCAGATTTTAAAGCTTTTTATGTACTTTTGCTTTTTAATGAGACAGTAGCTCTCTACTAAAATACAGTTTATTCAATTACAGCTATTTCTAGGGGGACTAATAGAATATTAAGCCTTAGACTGCAGCATGGGTACAACTCCATGGATGTCAAAGCCTGCAAAGTGAAATAAATGGCAATAAAAACCACAGTCCAGGGCCAGAGCTGGCAAGTGAAGCATTCCCTCGACCAGCCATGGCAAACCACAAACCGTTGTTGCAGAACACACACACATACACACTCAGACTGCAATTCAACCTGCTGGTCAGTGACTGGTCTTCAGAAAATCTTAACAATTACTGTCAGCAGTAAAAACATCCCTCTGGGGGAAAACCAGGCTTTTTATCAATTTCCTGCTTTTTCCAGTATGGTGCAAATTTTCTAACAATCAGTTTTAATACTAGACTGCAGGGAATTTCTCAAAGCATGCAAGTATGCATGCATACCCCCACATACTAAATGTATCAGGTAACAACTCCCCATTTGAAAGGTGGTTTTGGTAACTCAGAATTTATGTTTTCAAGTTAAGCGTTCTATGCAGCTACAAAACCAGCATAACCTCTGCAAAATAAAAACCAAGTTATGTAAGGATCTGGCGGTACAAACAGGTTTGCATATCAAGCCATAAAGTATTTTGAAGCAATCGCATTATAATAACTAAAGCTTCATGTAAGAATTTATTCCACAAAAAACTTTCCCCACTTCTCCTTCAACACTCCTCTCTTTAATTTTGTTTTCTTCATTCCTTATGTACACTGATTATTATAAACCCTGAAGTATCAATGCAGCTTTGCAGCATGTGCAGCTATGAAAATAAAGGATATGAAACAAGTATTTGTAGTGTTTGCCAAGTCAAAAAATAAGGATTTTTACAGTTAGAGAGGTGTATGAATGTGTACATATACCTAAGCATCTACATATTTGTATGTCTCCGCCACACTGTTCGCATGAGAGTCCAGAGCTGCCTGCTTACAACACATGGCGGAATTGTGAACCAAACAGGTACATTTCTGAACTCAATGCACAGCTTGAATATATGAGCTTATAAGGCAGCGGTTCTAAAAATAATTTCACCTATACTAGTCACATATTAAGGTCACATTGTTGCCATAAGATATAAAGGATCATATTAAAAACAAAAAAGGCAAGAAAGCAAGTGCCATTTCAATAGCTTTAAAATAATAACAATAATAATAAAATCCCAAATCTACAAGTCTACAGGGACCCCTAACACCTAATCCATCCATCAAGTCCTGACTTCAAGGAAGCCAAAATGTTGTCATTGTCATGTTTTCCTGCGTGGTTCTGTATCTCTAGGTTTTAACTATTAGAAAGACACAATCAGCTGGTGTGTATTGTATAGGTCAATTTACTTCCAATACACTAATTTATGCAACATTAGCACAGAATGCCAGCTCCAATTCTCTTACTGTTTGCACTCTAGGAGTAGACTTGTATTTTCTGCCAACTCCATTACATCATCCGAAAAAACCCAAACACTTCTTTTTTTTTCCCTTTTTTTTTCCCCAAATCCCTGCCGCTCTCCTTTTCCTTCTCCCCTCTCCCTTCCCAAGCCCTTCCAAACCACAAGCCAATTACTGCCGCGAGCTTTATTTCGCTTTACAGCCCGCAAAGCCCCAGCGCGCAGGGCTCTGGCCATTGTGTTGCCGGGGATGCCTCCATCACTGACCTTCGCTTTCCCACTCAGACTGTTACATAACGCACTGCCTGCCTGCGTGCGGCGACTGGGAGCCCGGGCGAGTGGCAGCGTGTGCCTGGAGTGCCTGGCCCCCTCCCCCTTCCCCAGCTATCCCGGGGGAGGAGGGACATGTGGGTCAGCAGGTTAGCAGTACCAGAGCCCAAACAATTCGGCACCGCCAAGAAAACACCCTCACCGCCGGAGCCGCCCGGGCTTCCCGGCACCCCCCTCTCCTTTTCGCATCCATACAGAAGCGACAGCCGAGTGTTACATAATTTATGGGATCCCAAAGTTGCCCCCCTCCCCAAGCCCGGCGGAGCCGGCTGCCGGCTCCCTCCCGCCGGCCCCGCTCTCCGGCAGCACCATCTGCCCGCGCCGCCGGAGCGCTGGGCCGGGAGAGCCGGGAGGGGGGGGCGTTGTGTAACACCCGCGAACTACGGCCGGCTCCGCAAACATCCAGAAAACTCCCCAACAAATTAAGGAAATTTTCTCCAGTGTTTCTGATTAACCTCGTTACATAAGGCGCTTGCATTCCAAATCCACTCTCGCAAGCTCTAAATATACCCCGCGCAGCCAAACGCTCCCTGCGCACACGCCCGTGGCCACCCGGCCTCCTCCGGCCGAGCCCGCTCCTCCTCGCCTCGGCATCCGCCGAACGGCGCGCTCCCTGCTCGCAAATCGCCTCTAATTAAATGTTTCGGCGTGTGTCATCTCGATGGCTTTTACTGTACGCGGATTCCCTGAGTGGGAAGCTGCCTAGGAAGGGGGGGTGTGGCCAAAAGGGGAAAAATACTGTAAAACACAAGCCAACACATGATCAGCCATATTCCAACCTACAACCCAAACCCCCTCCGTCCGAGGAGAGACGGTCTCCCCACCGCCGGCGGCCGGGCATCGCTGCCCCAGCCCCGCCGGCGGCCGCCGAGGGGGCTGCGCTCCCGCCGGGCACGTACTTTTCTCCGCCCGTCATTTCTTTCAACAGCCGTGTGTATTATTACATAGCGTTATTTAATTCATTTTTACCCATCACCAAGGGATTTTACTGAGCGAAGCCTCTCTAGCGCGCTCCCCCTCTTGTAGGAGCAACGCTTCATAAATTATTTACAAGTAATTAAAGCCGCAGCCTCCTCCCTCTCGCACGTCTCGGCAAACTCCGGCGGTGTTTGAAGCCGGGCCCCTGTCCGTGCCCGCAGCGGGAGCAGCCCGCCCCGCACGGCTCCGCACGGCTCCGCACCGCTCCGCCCGGCAGCGCGCAGCCCTCCCGCCGCCGGCGCGGCTCGGGCGCTACCGCGCTGACGCCAAACTTCAACCGCCCTGAGCCCCTCCAGAGCTGACCCGCACCACTCCGAGACGCAACCTGAGGCGGGAGAGGCTTTGACAGTTGGCGGGCAGCAAAGGGGGGCTCGTTTGTTTGCAGCGTTTGATTCGGGGGCCGCCGGGGAGCGGTAAGAGAATCCCCGGGCGCACAGAGACCCTCTGCGAAGTTGTGCACCTTCAACAACAGCTACGAGATCATCCGCTCCGCGATGAAATAATTTTTAAGATACACTTAAATGAATTAAGGGAAAACAGCGCACAAGAGAGTGAATAAGTCACCCGCAAACCGCAAATCTCCTGTTTAATCACAGATCCCCCATTCACAACAAGCCACAGCACACCAGTTGAGAAACTGTCAAAAGGAGACAGACGAGGGGGAGAAAAAAGGGGGGGAGGAAGGACACTGCAGCTTTAAAAGTTTGTTCCCTTGAATCCCAATACTCCCGCTGTTGCTTTATATATTTATAAAATTATGTAATTTCAGGGGCACAGTACCCATCCGGATACCACAGGCAATGAACGAGAGAGATAGGAAAGCACCAAACACTGCTCAATATTTTCATTGCATTTGTCCCTCCTCCTGCAGCAATTAAAAGAAGCTATAAAAGTTTGCAAGGTTTTGCAGGGGGTAGAAGCCTGGCTTGTTTGCGTGCGCGGCTTCAACAAGCACGAGCAATAAACCAGGGGATTAAATTGCTGCATTTCCCCCTTCTCTCTTACCCCCCTCTTCCTATTCCCACCCACCCCCCGATCCCACTCCCCCGGCCCCCTCCCCCTTCCCCAAGTCTCCCTACCTCTGCTGCTGCTGCTGCTGGAGTAGCTCTGCCTGCGGACGGGAGCCGGCGCATCGCTTTTCCGGGCAGGCTCCAGGTTCACCGGGGTGTCCCTGGCGCCGGCGGCCGCCTCGGAGACGCTGCTGCCCGGCTCACTGGCTGCTGGATCGGGGGCTGCCGGAGCCGACTCCATGTTTTTCCCAATGTAGATCGCTTGGAGATGGCGAGCTCCTACACTCCCTCTATCTTCTGTTTCCAGCGCAACTCTATGGTAGGAAAGCAGAAGGGAGAGAGCGAGCGTGATCCAGATGGGATGTGAGCTTGCCTGGCTGTGACCACAAGCAGCGCTAGCGAGAGCTGCACACCCCCCCGCCCCCGCACCCCCCGCGCTCCGCCGCCAGCCCCGCGCCCCACGCCCGGCACCGCCGCCCTCCGGCGCGGCCCCGGCCCGGCTGCGGGACCCGCGCCCGCCGAGGCACCGCGCGGCTCCGGGAGGGGCGGCGGCCGCGGGGCCCCTGCGGCCCCCGAGCGGGGCCGGGGCAGCCGAAGGTGCTGCCATTGCCCAGGGCGGGCGGGGAGCCAGCCCGACCTCCGCCCGGACCGGCACCGACGGCTCGGCGCGATGGTGGGGCCCGGCCAACAGGCCAGCGGGCCCACGAGGAGCTCCCCTCTGCAGCCCCGGTACCAGCGGGAAGAGCTTCCACGCAGGGCTGTCTTCCCTCCCCCATGACTGTTTCAGCTGAAGCCGCATCAGAAGATGCCAGCTGTATTAAGCGTCTCAAGACCCACATGTTTAGCAGCCACGCAGCCGGAGAAGGCAACATTTCAGACAATACCTCTCTTTCAATGAAGAGCGCTTTGACATAGAACAAAAGGTGACTAGCAAGGTGCCAGAAAACCTCCAGATCTGCTCTGACTTCTGCAAGCACCCTCGTGCTGTTCACAGCCTCAGTAATGGTCAATTCCTTGTCCACTACCTGATGTTAAAATCCAGCAACAGCTGCCACAAACACACACTGGAGAAGGCATCGCTCTGGTACAACAGAGGCCATGTTTCATGCAGCCCTACTGCCTCCTGCACAGAAGGTGCTAAAGCTGCCTGCTTTGACTGCTCTGACTAGGAGCATATCCCAAGTAGACCAAATCATGATATTTTTACTGAAAGCAGTTCAAGCTTTTTCCAAATGGCACTGGATCATGTGCAAGCAGCTGATATGCCACCTTCTGCCAACCAGGACTGCTGCTACAGCTTTCAACACTGCTGGTGCTGGTACCTGATGAAACTTGTAGGTAAAACCTGGACAATTCCTCATTCTGCAGTCTAATCACCAGTACTGCACTGCTCTCCCACAAATGGTGGCTGCTCAAACACATGTGAAATGTAGCATGAGTCCTACTTGCCCCTGGAGCTTGTCCACAAATTGGATTACATCTTGCACTGCTGATAGTTCTTTTGGTGGAAGGGTAGGAGTCTTGGGTCAGTTGATTTGGAAGTCCTGAAGTTCCAGTTACCTGTGTCTGGAAAACAAACACCAGAAGAGTTCTGATTATCTGTTGTCTGCTTCCATCTGAGAGGGACGGGCAGGGATTGCAGAAGACAGAGTAACAGTGAAAAATTATTCTGCTTTCACTTTCAGAGCATGAATAAATTTGAGGTGGTCCCAGGCCTGCCCTAACCCAGTACTTAATCACAAAGAACAAGACCTGGTATGCTCAGTGGGCAAGGTCTGTAAGCCCCCAGGGTATGGACACAAAAAGCTACAAGGTTTTTCACCCGCATCAAGTAAGAGTCTGAAGCTGGAGGGAAACTGTTCCTAGAGAGCAGCCAGGGAAGGAGAGCAAGTGAAAGTGGACGAGGGAAGCAGGAGCACAGGTTGCTACCAGGCCTTATGTGGGGATTGTGAGCATCCCTGGAACACACACTGGCACAGGCAGGGGGCACAGGCTTTGGGCATGGTCTCTCCAGAATCTGCACAGGGCAGCAAGGTGGTCCTTCTCTGATGCAAGTTTGGTGGATTAGAGTTGCCATTTCCTGCAAAGCCTCTCCCTTTACTTTTCGCTAATTGGCAGCCTCCAAATACAAGCAAGAATTATGTGATCTGTGGAAACCGAACTGCCTGTTAGCCCGAGAGAAAGCTTATCCCTCCCTCTTCAGATCAGGGTTTAAGCAGGCTGACCAGGCGATGTGTGTTGGGAAACTTGCCCGGCTAATAAAAAAAAGAACTTCATTCCTCAAAGCTGCCAGACCACTGCCTTTCACCAGTGCTCGGAACAATTGGACTACTTGCCACAGTAAGGATTATTCACGTGAGTGTTTTGCAGGACTGGTTTTAGTACTGCAGCTACTTCACATTACCAGAGAGTGTAGAGTGGGTTTTTTCTCTTCTTTTATCTGTTAAGGGCTGCTGATATTTAGTACACCTACCTTTGTTATACAATTGTCACTTAGTGCATCTTTTTCCCTATTTTCTAAATCTAAAGAATTTTTCAATTTACTTAGAAAAGTAAAGAGAAGGAAACACTGAAGGCTACAATGGGACAACACAGTAGAGCTTTGGTTTTCAAAGTAAATTGTGAGGGAGGGGAAAACACAGAAGTAAACCCAAGTGCTTAGAACATTTGAACTAATGGAGAAGAAAAATTAATTTAATGTTGTTTCACAACATCTCTCTCATAAATCACTAGCAATTAGAACCACCTATAGCAGGACAAATTTGTAGCATGTTTGTAGAGGCCGAAATCTAGGAGCACCGACACAAGCAAAAAGACAAAGCAGCTTTGCTCTTACAAAAATAGACGTTGCCCGAGAAGTGAAAGCACCATGAGCAAAGGAAATAGGGTGACAGTTCACCTGAGCTTTATATAATGGATAAAAACCACCAAGACTTTTGTCAAAAACTCCCCCTCCATGAACCTGTTGTGCTAAGACATTTCCTGGGCATAGAAAAGGCCTTCCTCATTCTTCATTCTTCTATTTCTAGCTTCCAACCCATACCAAGATGGTTCATTAACTTTGATCACTAAGCTTGTTTCAACAAGTGAGATGGCATTAGCAGCAAAGAGAGGTATGCTGAGAAACTTGAGGATAAATGTTTAGTTAGATGAAAGAGGGCTTTAGCAATTGCTGCAGATGGTACTCGCAACAGATCCTACCAGAAGTCTCAGTAATGGAACAAAAAGGGACAAGCATCACCAAACATCTCCTATTGACTTTGCTGATTTCATGTAGATACGACTATCAATTTTAAAAACTCTAATTTCAAAAAATGACATAAATCTTATGTGATTCTGCAGTAGAGGAGGTATAAGATCATTTTCAGAGCACTGCAACAGTGGCAGAGGAAGGGGCAGAAGAGCTCTAATGCGCACAGCCATCAGACACCTAGAAAGCAGCTCTCGGGCAGGACACGCACACGGAGCACACACACGTGTGCAACAAAACCATACTCACACAGGAACTGCACCACACCATTCTGGCAGCCTTCACTGCCCTGTAACACACGAGCCCACTGTGAACCTGAGGCAGCACTGAGGGTCCTCTACACACATCGCTAATCCAGCTGCTCAAACACCTCCTCCAAAAAGGATGCTGAGGTACATTCCTCAGCCAGGAGTTACAGGGAATCATAAAATATCTCAGGTTGGAAGGTACCCATGAGGATCATCAAGTCCAACTCCCTGCTCCTCACAGAACAGGACAAAAACTAAAAGCTGTGACTAAGAGCATTGTCTAGACTCATATAAATAGCCCATGGTCTGGGGTCCGGGCTGCCTCTGGCCACAGCACACACCTGTCAAAGGGGACTGTGAAACCTTCCTAGGAAGCTTGGTTAGCTCCAGCCTAGCCGTTGTACAGAATATATTGATGCAGAGATGAAAAACCATGAGAGCAAATCTTGAATAACATGGCAGAGTTACAGCTGTTCCTCCTGTACAAGTTGCCAAGGCTAAGGCACCTCTACTTCCATTAAACTTCCATTCCTTGTCATTTTTATGTCTTTGCAGAAAAAAAGAAATAAAAAATATTCATTTATTGAGGACATTCAGAAGAGCAAGTTTCAGAGTCAAGCAAGGCATAGGACACCGACCAGGTCTTCAGTTCAGTTCTGATGTCATCATGCTTATAGAGCAATATTCAAAGAAGAGTTTAAAACATACACATCTATTCCTTGTAACCACAGTCTGTGGCATGTCTGCTAATGCTTTACAAAACTTTAGTTAATTAAATTTTACAGTAGGACAAGAAACTGCTTCCACTGGAAACACACACAGCCTATAATATCTGAAAGCAACTTTCTCAAAATTATGCAACCCATTAAGCTTCAGCAAAAACAGGCAGACTAGTAAACTACAGGTATGGAACCTGAATATTTGGCAGCAATTAAATTAAATACTACGTGAACAGCATTCTCTCATACCCTAGATGAAAACAAAATAAAAAATAATAGGAAAGAAGTAAGACAACTGTGCTAGAGGCACTGTGACTGGATGCAGCTTCAGTGGACCCTTTCCCACAACCTTTATCTCTAAGCAAAGTGGAAAGCTCATCAAACAGTTCATCTGGAATTTACACTCACAGACATAATTTTGTTTGTTTTAAAGACTGAGGAGCATTTGTTAACCAGCTAGCACAGCACAGATTCAGTGGAATCTCCTTCTTCCTGCTGTAAACTCTTCGTGTAAACCATGAGCTGCTTTTCATTGTTTGTTAAGCCTCTATTTCCACTTTCCTCTCCTGCCATTTGGATTCATTCCTTACTGGCTTTTCTGTTTCTGAAAGAAAGTGGAGAAGCACACAACACACAAAGGAAGGAATCCTTGGTGCTTATCTGTACAGCACGATGTCCACAATCAACATCCCCTGATATAAAGAATAGCACAGGCTGGTTCTTAAGAATTCAAGCCTTTTTGTGAGTGAATTAAGGCAAAAGGCCCAGAGATATCCACCTTTCTCAGCAAGCTGGTTTTCCTGCTGTTTTCTTGCAGATGATTTGAAAAATTATTGACTGTTTTCCTTTAGCCAGATGAAGACCTTTCTCACATTCCATATACTTGCAGACAACTTCTTCCTCCCACAAAGGTAAGCTAATTGAATTAGAGGAGCAACTCAGCCTGCCCATATTCTCTGGAGAGTTGAAGGGAAACAGGGAAGAGAAAAATCTGATCCAAAGATACATTTTTGTTCTCAAGAAAATGGAAGCTTTTTTTAGTGAAGATCTGTAAATGAGATGCCATTTCTGAAACCTTGGATCACTTCAGTCCAAAGTGGGCGTGGTTGCTGTCTAATTAACTCTTGCTTTAGTACCACCTTCTTCCCTGTGTTCTTACTCAGGAGCTGTTTCCTCAAATGCCACATTTATTATAGAATTCATCCATAATATCAGACTGATAACTCACACTAGTGCAAAAAGATGTGCCTCTAGAAGTAATAGTATGTTAAAAGCAGTTAAAGCAAGGAGAAAAAAACAACTTGTCCTTGATTTAAAAAATACTCCTATTACTGATACTCGTATAAATGATCATTTTGTACATGCCTTCATACATCTCTGCCACTCTGCCAGTGTATATCCACCAGCAACCTCACCATTTCCAACAGCACACCTTCCCAAAGGTGTGGTATGGCACAAACTCTGCCCCTTCCCACTCCATCCCAGCCCAGCACACTGTGGACAGGTGCTGGAAAGCTCTCCCATTGCAACAAGGAGCTGCACCTGTACACCTTCTGATTTGTTTCTTTTTCTTCAGCTCACAGAACTTGATCTTCTAGCTTAGAAACACAAAAATTACCTTCATTGTACATGTAACAAAAAATTACACTACCCATCAGTATAATCAAGCAGCCCAAATGCACAGCAGAGACATTAGAGCTTAGATGAGCATTAAAACTGAATTATGTCAGAAATGCAGCAGAGAAAGTAGTAATTTTATTTAAAATGGTCAGGTTTTACATAATTTGAAGCCTCATTTGATTTATTTAAACACTGTATCTACTAAAATATTTTTATTTCAAGGAAAATGGAAAGCTGTCTACTGCATGCACAGGTCAACTTGCATTAAAGAAAACATATATTCTGCTGCCTGCTTTAACTCTTGGAGAGCTTAACCCTCCACAACAGAACAGCCTGTGTCTTTTATAATAGTAAGTGCAAAATTTTATATATTTTATACAGACTAGAAAGATGAATATGAAGCTTCAAGTATTATGCTGAAAAAAGAATCCTTGGAAGAGGAATTTCATAGTGAATATATTCCAGCATGTTAATGGAACAAAGGTATAGTAAGACAGAAGAGATCTGTTTCTCTCTGTGTTTGGAGATGAGAGGGAGGAGGGCAGAACTATTTAGCTTCCACAACTGACAGTTCTAATAGTGAAAAAACAAATTTGGTTGTTGTTGGAGTTGTCTTCGTGTTCTATAAAGCACCGAAATCCAAAATAAGCCTTGCAATTTCTTCAGCTTTTTTTCATGTGATGAAAAATAAGTACCTTATAATCAAACAAAATATTTAATTAGACCTGAAATTAAAAGATGTGTTTTGTGCCTTGATTTTTTAACTTGCTAAAAATGATGTTGGGATATGTTTCAATGTAAAACAATATTTTTTGTAAAAAAAAACCCCACAAACAAACAAAACCAACAAAACCCAAAACAAACTCCTGAAACACATTTAAAAAGGAATATCAAGATCTTGCATATTTTCTTTTCCTTCAATTGAATAAATCAATCAGAAATTAGAGTTCATTAAATTGATCCAACCATAGATTTTTTGAGCTGAAAAAGCCACTCCATTTTGGCTACAGGTCTGGAGAGCTCTGTGGTTGCCCTTGTAGCGACCGTGGGGATCCTTACACATTTTCAAGTCCATAAGTGCACACAGGCTGCCCCGGAATAGCCACCGGAGACACTCTCAGTATCTCAAACTTGGAGTCTCAACTCCCCTCAAATTTAATTTCAGCTGAAGCAAGCCTGGCAAGATTGTAGCCCTCTAGTTCTGAATCTTCCCAAGCCTATGAATGCAGCCCTAACTAAGATTGCTAATGCATTTCTCCTCTTTTCCTTCTTGAAAAAGTCATAATTTGTCTTTAAAAGAAAGCCATTATTTAACAGCATAAACAGGCTATGTAAAATAGCCTCACAAATGTATTTGCACACACTATATGCTCTCATTTAGGAAAAAAATTGCCTTACAGGTTTCATGTAAAAATAGAAAGCTCTTTCCTACACAAAGTTTGTTTTAGTAGTTGAGGTTTGAATCTTGTGACTGGGAGACTTCATGATAACCCACACAGTTATTTTGAAGTTTAAAGCAAAAGAAAAACCTGCTGTACTCCATAGATTCCTAGAGTACTCTTCCATTTCAGCTTGTCACTTACAGTAAATTTTGTGTTACATTTCTTTCTCTCCTTACTACCTTCCAGAATGTGTAGGATTCTTTCATAATTCCCCATGGCAATCCTTGTTGCTATTATAGAGATTTGACCACCATTTGAAAATGACATAAAGCAGAAATTCAGGCAAAACCACCAAAGATTAAAAAAATAAAAAATCTATGAAAGTGAAATCCTAGGTGGTGAATAACTAACAGGAAAATCAGCTTGCTTACAGAAAAGAGAATACATTTCTTTCCACATCTTCATGGAAATGTTACCCTAGGGCATATTAACAAAGTCCACAGGACCTTCCCCAGATTCTTTCTGCAGTTTCCACCATGTTTCATCCCTGCAGGCCTGCCACTACTCACCCAAAGAAATCAACACAGATTTCACAGTGTGCTTTTTCTCACCTTAGCGTGATGGCAATCCTTTGCCTCCAACTCAAAGAGAGAAGGAAATAACTAAATATTTACAGTACTACCTTCACACTAATACAATTTTTCTGTAAGTTATCTATAGCCTTTGTAATGCACTGATATTTTGCTGGTACATGTACCAGTGAACACTACTGCTGTGCCTTCCCTCCACCAAGACTTACAATTTTATAAGATCTTTATTGTGATGTTCAATTACCATAAGGAACTAAGAGATCAGAGAACAATTTTCAAAGGAACAACAAGTGGTTCACTTTAAAGTTCATTACTAATGTTTGCGGCTTTTTATAAATCAATACAAACAATACAAGAACAAAATAACAGCTCTACTTCAGAATTTTTGATTGTCTGAATGTAAAACCGCACTACTAACAAACATCTTCAAACTCTCTTCTTTTCCTCAGTGTTGTAAAATTTCTCTGAGGGGAAAATGTTTGAAATCAATCGGTTTAGACTTTGAGAGCCAAAAGATTAATATTTCTCACAAAAACCAGCCTGAAATATTTTACATCTAGTGATCACCAGATTTCCACTGGGAACTTTAAGCTTTCCCTACTTTCTGTCCTCACCTCAAAAACTGCCAAAATCTAACAAAACTAGGAGAAAGAAGTTTAATGAATAAAAACAATTGATACGGCTTTTAACACGAGTGCTTTATGCCCCTCTGCATCAAGCAGACATGAGGCAAGCAGCAGCATGTGATGATTTTCCAAAATGAATGGTATTAGCTATTCTATTATTTCAGGTTCACAAATCCAGGAGAGCAATTTCTTACTTCAGATTAAAAAGCCCTTAATACTTTTTCACCTCAAAAATCTTCCAGCTACATTCAGGGCTCTTGTGTCCTTTCATCTGGCATGCTGGGCCCCCGTCTGGTCAGCTCTGAGCTTATGTTCCAACACCAAAAAAAAAAAAAAAAATTAGGAATGTCCTTTGCATCGGTGCTCAGAGTAGAAGCTTCATGTGATATAAAGTTTACATTTCTTCTAATCTGATCTCATAACTCTATTCCATGGGGACATCTTTATCAAGGAATAGATTCTTGGCCTAGGATGCTGAAATTAAAAATTCCTTACTAATTAATTTTTAGTTGGCACAAATCAGAGTCTTTTTAAGTTCAGTAGGAACTGTAAGTCTATTCTCCTTGTTTAACCACTTATAATTAAAGATAAATAAATAGCTCAGCTCTGTTTTTTCCCTAGATGAACGTACTGATTACCACAGTAGGTTTTTCTGCAGAACTTCAGTCTGGGGATGTGAGATTTTTAAGAGTCCAACTCTCCAAGTGCTTTCCCCTGAGAGAGGAGGGGATGGGGGAGGTGAATAGTTCTAAAACTGTCATAAAAACTTTCCAGCAATATTTTTTAAAAGCCCCTAATTGTTCTTAATACTCAAAGATGGAATCGTTGCTTAAATGGCCAAGCTTGCATATGCTTCTCCAACCCTTTTATAAGCAAATTTGTGCACCCTCTGGACTGCACACACAGACATAGGACAGCCACACATTTGGTCAAGATTTTCTGTATCAGGTAATTAGTTATGTGCCCCCTTCGGCTACACACAACTAATAGAATGTATACCTCAGATTTTATGGGCAAGCAGAACATCCAGAAAGCAAAAAAACTCAATGTCAATGGACTTACACATATTTATCCTATGGAAAGATTGGGGGTTTGGAGAACTAAGACATGGGAAAGCATATAATGACTAATGAAGAGCAAAACTAATAAAATGTATTATATGATACGTCTCAGTGCTTTGCTGAACTTGGACCTCATAAATACCAGAAATATGGTCTTTAATATTCTGGATTTGAAAATGGATTATTAAACCACAGTATTTTTAAATAAGCAAAGTTTCCTCAAAAAAAAAAAAAAAAAGAAAAAAGAAAAGAAAACACCCCTAAAATATAAGATCTGTCAGTTTTTTTCTTTTTAACTGTTCCCTCTTTTTGAAGTTTTGATTCAAGATCAAGAAACTGAGTACTACCAGCAGTCACAGAATTACAATAAACTATTTTACTGTTGGAAAACTAAGCTGTCTTTTTTGAGTAGTGACATCGTATCAATCCTGTCCCCCTTACAGCATCTATGGAATTATCAAGAGGAGAGTTAGAAGTCATGACGACAACAAGCCTCTCTACGATCAGTGTGTTCACCCTGAAATAAATTGCCATACACTGTTTAATCAAACTGCTCACAGCGTGTACTTGGGGCTTTGGTTTCTGGACCATCGGCAACGCAGAAGGAACAACACAGAGGTTCAAAACAAGCCCCTTGCTGGAAACATATGTGGAATGATTTCATGCTTTCAGAATTAGCTCCAAGGAAGCCCAGGCCAAGTTACAGTACTTGTTTTGCCAGTACCAGGAAGCAAGACATCAAAAAGACCACAAATAGTTAAACAATATCCCTCTGTTCTTGTCAGGCAGAGTGACACGGATGCAGCAACCTGCTTGAGCTTCTGAGGAGGTTAGCGCAGGGAGCTGGCAAACTCAGAGATGTTCATCACAGCCCTGCCACCACACTCACTGCCTTTTCCCTCTCCCCTGTCCCTTTTGCTCTGCTCTGTTCCTGCTGTTAAAAAACAACATCTCAGTTTAGAAGAGCTGCCCAGACACCAGAGCCACAAACTCACAATGGGAATAACTCCAGCTCTTGAAGTCTCCATGCTCAGGGCTTCAGAAAGCAGGACTTGACCTACAGCTGGAGAATTTTGGAAGCCACCTCAGAACTGCCAAAGCCCAGCAGCTTTGGCAGCTTTGTAGCTGTAGCTGTAGCTAGTCTCGTGATAGAAGGCAGTCATATCAGAAACCATTTAACCATGATACCCATCAGCTTTTTCAGAATTCTCATTCTTCCCCATATGTATGACACTACAAAGTAGTAGCAGCGTGTATTTAAGCTTTTATCCAGATGCTCCTTGGTTTGTGACTGCCTTGAATTCACACTGTTCCCACCTTCTAAAGTGCTTAAATGGTGGCAGAAAGCCATTAAGGCAAATAAAAGAATGAATGAGGATATGCATGTTTGAAGGAAATTAATTTTTATATTTAACTGAATACATATAGAAACTTGTCCATGGTATTCAGTGATCTGCACTTTGCGAAGCACTGTTGTCCACAAACACAGAATTCAATAAATAGCTTTCAAGGCATTCATTAAATTTCTGGTGTAGATAAATAATGAGTAAGAGCCAGCTATTCATTAGTATGCAATACCTGAGAATATCTGTTATCCCTTTTGATGAATCTGACCCAAGGTTTCCCTGCTACTGGGGGGAACTAAAATTGTAGCTGACAGAGTAGTGTGCCTTACCTATAAGAAAGCAGAAAGAGCAAAATGAATTAGTTACTCAAATAAGCAAGAGATTTACCCCAAATCTGTAAAAAGCTATGGAAAAAATTCCTTTTAGGAAAAGAGTTCAAAGCATGCCTCTGTTGGTCTAACACATCTAAAGAGCATGCAAGCCTTCCAGGATGGAGAAGAGGTGTCAGCTGTTCGTGACTTAGTCAGCAACAAGTTGTCTGCCTAACCCATTAAGTCTGTTGCCTATGAACCCTCCCTGGCAACAGGGAAAGGGAGAGAGGCTCCTGCATAAAATCCTCTCCATAATTTCAAAACTTCACTCCTGACTCATCCCTGCCACAGACTTGCTTTTGGTTACAGAGAATTTGTTTTGTTTGATTTTAATTTCATTCTGAATTAGAGCCGCATTATTATTCTTGCCAGGAAGCAGGAGGGGTTAGTGTGTAGCTATTTCATATTTAAGCAAGATTGTGTTTAATGCTTTCAATTTGAGTGCCAGTGCCTCTGCAGAATCCCAGATATTTCAGTGTTTGGTCACTGCTACTTTCTTTATCCCAGCAGGTTCCCAATGCAAGCAGTTCATACACTGCTATGCCAGCTCAGCCAAGCAAGACTAGGAGTTTTGTGTTTGTACTGCCTGTGTCTAACTAGAGTAGCAGCAACTGATGAACATTCTGAAAAGCAAAACCTCTAAATGCTCCAGAAAATAGCTAAAGTAATTTGCTCTCCAAAAAGAAGAAAAGATCAGATTGCTGATGTGCTATGTGATGTGCTATGGAACTCACTAATGGCAGAATGTTCTCCATGCACTGGAAGGACAAAGAGAATTAATAAATTTTTGCTGTTGCCCCCAGGAAGCCCTGTAGATCCCTAAATGGCTCCACACTACCACTGGCTTCATTCACAGACAAGCATTTACATTTGGTCATTTACTGGAATGTTTCTCACCGTTGTTCTAATTTATGAACCAAGAGCCACACTTCTGGAGTCTTTAAAAGGATTAAAAGAAAAATTGGCAAGCTCTGCATTACCTCCCTTCCTGTTTTAACTCCAGAAAGAGCAGTTTCTGGATGAACTAACTTGTGCACATTTCTATGGTTTCATCAGGAAGAAAAGGGTTCCTGCTCACCTATTGCCCCCAGGCTTGCCCATGAGAGAATTCCACAGCCTTGTGCTGCAGGCAGAATCCCCCACTTTGTACTCAGAGAAGACCTCATCAGCCCCGAGGTATTTACCACTGCCACCCCAAACCCTGTGTCAGACAGCATTGGGGTTTCCACCCCCTACACCCTCAGAAATCAAGTATTCCCAGCATCAGCATACCTTTGAAACAGAATCTTTTCCCCATCTCCTTTTTGCCTTGTAGATTAGTGGGACAGGGGGATTCTTCTGGAATCAGGAAAGCTTAAACCTACAGTTCTGAGCAACCAAGTGCTCCACTCTCCGGAACCCAGGCCCTCCCACAAGTCCCTGGGTAACTGAGGGAGAGCTTCTCTCCAATACAGCTTTGATGATCAGGTAGTCTATTAAGTACAGCCAAAGTTAATTTGGGCACTGTAATTCATTTGACAAAATGAATGGAGGGCACTTGCTCCTGAGAGAAGCAATCCCAAAGTATGTCATTCCATGACCAGACTTTGCAAATTCTCATTGTAGACTGCCCTGTTGGGTCAGTTTAAATGCTCAGAAATGTCCATGAAATAGAAAGGATCCCAATACTGCTGCACAAACACCAAAATTCATGTCCAAACAAGAAAATAGTCAGAAGTGACATACTGCAAACCCATTAGTGAGCATATTAAGTTGTTCTGACAGTGTTTCCTCTCATGTCCATCTTTCAGTTGTTTTCAAAGGTGGAAATAACCTAAGATTGGCATTACATCCTGAACATTCCCCAGATTTGGTACCTTTGAGATCACCTGAAAATGGAAGAAAGGAGTAGGAAATCTAGTGCTGGGCTCATCTTAGAGAGCCTTCTCAAAGGCCAGGCTTTTCACACATGCAAACACAGTTTCATTCTGGATACCCTCCCTCACCAGCAGGTCACAGCAGCAAGTCTGGGCTGCTTGACTAGTTGGGAACAGCAGCAGGACCTTAGTGGAAGCTGTCTGTTGTCAGCCCCACAGACCAGTGGCTTTCACCTGAAGCTAAGTAATTGCTTTCAGATGTAAAGACCAGTCCAGCTAGAAATGCTTTTGTGCTTTACATGGATTTATCAAGCCAAAGATGTTCAGGAACAGGACTTGTCAATGGCAGCTTGCCCCGCTCAAGTTGCACTGGGCACTTGTACTAAGAGGAGGGGTTGAGCTGCTCCTTATCAAGTTCTCTGCTGCTGAAATGCCCAGAGAGTCAAAGCAAAGTGGCTGAGCTGGGATATTACCCCACTATTGTGCTATAACCATCTCCCACATTTTAGAAGCACCTCTTAGCCACTTAGAAGGATGCTCAAGCTACAGACTTTGAAGGGCAGTTTTGAATCACACTTGGAACTCAAGAGGGTCTAACAAAGTAGAGGGCTGCAGGTGTACAGAATGATGGATGCTTCAATGAGTATGAAGTCATCTGTGTTGTTTCTATATTAATGTTTTAACTCATTAGAGGGTTTAATTATGCTACACAAGCTAAAAATGCAGCTTTCTCAAGTTATTTCTTCATATAAGTGATTTGGAAGCTTTTAATCTTTTCTGGTTGGGGTCTTTTATATGATGTGATAAAATAAACAAACACAAGCTGGAATAACAGCCATATACTAATCTGTATATGTACTTCCAGAAAGGAAAAAATCACCTCCTGTTTCAAGTTTCTTTGCACCAGGAGAATGCAGACAGAATTGCATTTTGTACTGGAATCTTAGGGGGGTCTCTAAGGGGAAAATGGCAGGGGATAGTCTTCATAAAGGGAGAAAGGGATTTACTGAACAATAGGTATATAAAAAACTAAATGCCTCTTTCTAGATTCCAGTAAACATCATAAACCACTCATTCTACTACTTTTTGCAGTTTTCACTTTTATCCCTTCTCATAGATAAAAGTACCTTTAAATTCTTATTTTGCATCCATCTCAGCTCTACTAAAATGACATAGGAAAACAGACTGTAGTCAATGACCTTATATCAACTGGGCTGTATTATGCATCCAGAGATACAAATGAGGTTTGATACTTAGTCAGGTTTTCAGTCAGGGAGAGTTACACACCTTCATAAATATCATCCAGGTTTATGCAAGTCCATTAAAAACAGGGTTGTCCTGAAATTTATTTTTCAAGAGAATGCTCTGAGTATTTAGTTTTCTGACAAATTTAAATTATGTTTCCTTTATTCAGAACACAGGTTTTTCTACTGATTTATCTGAATTTTCCTCAAAGGCACCGGTACAATGTATGAAATGGGAATATGAGAATAAAGACTACTTGCAGAGGTCATATCCAGACAGAATATAACATAATAATACTGAGAATGGTTACACTGGAGCACAACCTGTGAATTATTTTTGGATAGTGCTGATTGTCTGTAGATCATGAAGCTCTAGTCCCTTTTCAGTAGAGGCTCCTGTTTCACCTTTGAAAATTAGGCTTAGAAAAAAAAAATTAAGTATTTTCAAAAGCACTCATGAGCGTTTGGAAGAGAATTCACAGAAAGGTTTCTGCACAGTGACACTGAGCTTCACAACGGCTAACCCACAGTCAAACAAGGCTTAGAACAATCCCCAGGGCCCAGTTAGGTGCCCAGGGCTCCTCCTCAATGCAGAAGGAGGGTTAGGCAGACATGAGGTTCACACAGAGCAGCAGAGATGTCTTAAGGCTGCAGACACCAAGTGAGCAAATCCTCACCACAGGGAGACAGCTGCCCCCACTCTCAACTTCCAACACAAAGCCTTTTTCTACCATAAACCAGAGGGTACACCTGTCTTTTATAAAAAGCTGCAGGAAAAACTCTTTCTTCATCTAATAGCTCAGCAGTTAGAGCTCTCTCAAAAGTTTTAGGACAGTTCCAATTCCCCCTCCACCTAAGGTCCACATTTTTTACCCAGGGGAGCATAAGGCAGATGCATTTACACTTCTGCTGTTGAAACTCTTACTGTCCCCAGGCCGAGTGGGGAAGAGAATGGTGTGAGTCTGTAAGGTAATAGTTACATACTGATCCTTAAGACACATCCGTACACAGTTCCTATTCTAAAGGCTGTGAACAGACTTGATTAGGTAGGGGACTTGATAAAGTGACATGGACTGAGGTGGATATATCACTGTCACTGATACCTGCCCTTCTGGGGGAAGACACCCAGAACATGCACAGATTTTCCATCCCTGCCCCCAGCCCCAAAAATGTCCATGCTGTAGCATCATAAGGCAATGGTTCCCACACCTAAAATAGCTCAGGGACAGCCATTGCTTCCACAGACGTGAGTTTGCTAATTGGCACCATCACAATCTCCAGTGTACAAGCTTTGGGGAACAATAAGGATATGAGACAAATCTCAATCTTTATTTCTGTGTTTGAAAACAACTGGAAAATGAGCATTGTGACAGGATCTCTCAGCTCTTGCTGAACTCTTAATAAGCAGAAACTGAGCTGGAAGTCAGTGCCTTTTCAGAAACAAATTACTGACTTGTTTCTCTATGACAGACAGTGGTGTCCACATCCTCCTGTAATGCCAGCTTCTGTTGAAGTTAGAATTCCAGAGAAGCTGGGAGCCAGGGGACACTTTCTCACAGCATTCCACAAAGGCAGCTGCAGGGTACACAGGGGAAACAGAGATGCTGAGGAGCACAATGACAGCCCCACAGTGCACTGATTCTAGCTGGGAATCTACAGGGGCAAGCTCCAGAGCAGAGAACCTGCCCAGTTCAGATGCAAATTAACCTCCCAGCATTAGCCCCCTAACCAGTGTTGGTTTGACCATAATTCAGCCTGTCCCAGGAGGCTCATGGTGAGCAGAGGAAATGCAGCTCAAATCTAATGAATGTGCCCTTGATTGGTTTAACTACTTGGGTCTTGTTTTAAACTAAATGGGTCAGCTTCAACTCATTACTCTCCAATATTTGGGGAACTGTTATGAGACTGCTAAACACACTCAAAACTTCTAGTCTAGCTACTCCTAAGTTCTATACAATCTCAATCCAGTAAACACTTCCATCTCTGTCCTTGTGGTTGTAAGTTATTTGCAATTGGCATTTCAGCTGTTGCGTTTGGGTTGAGTGACACTTGTGTCCCTTGACACCAGAGCTGCCACAGGTATGCGAAAGAGAAACAGCCTGTTCTTCACACAGCTCCTAGAAAACTTCTCCACTGCAAAAGGGTTTGGCTGCTCCTGCTGGAATGGTTCAGATGTCTCCATGGCCTAAAAGCATCCTGCAACTTTTCAGGAGCCACGGGTATGGGAGAGTGCACTGCCAAGCTCAGACAAGAATTGCAGATACACCACTATCTGAGAAAGTCGCTGTGGCTTTTTACTGTTTTGTGTTGCAGTGGAAAATAATTATTTTGAGAATGCACAACAAAGGGGTATATGATTCATAAAAGAAATCCATTTATCATTTATAATGAAAAGAATTGCACTGAAAAGTATAATGTTCAGCATTATTTTTTTCTGACTCAAACTATGTATCAATGCTACTTTGTGACATACAAAAGAAGTTTCTAAAAGCTATGTTAGGAAGAACTTTCACACCTCAAAGTTTATTGTATAAAACAAGATATAATTTATACTCTTGGCGCTTTAAACCTCTTTCAGCTGAGAAAATTACAGTGAGCAAAGTATTTGAAATGTCAGACAAATAGTATTAATTACAGACACTCTCAAAAAATCAAATAGTTTTTTAATTAAAACTTGATTTAAGTTTCTTGTCAAAATAAGAAGATTGCCTGGGTCTTAGCTGTATTTAGGCAAATGTCAGCAGAGTTTTCAGGCCTGGAGGAAAAAATGAAGAGTTTGGTGCATCTGGTTTGGCCATTCATGTTTCTCATCTGATTGAGTTCTGTCCCCAACAGATGCTTGATGAAAAAGCTCAGCTGTTACACATTTTTACAAGTAATGTAAATCTTGGGGGAAGAAAACCAAACTAACACAAAACAAAATCGGGAAAGGTACACGAGAACCAGGAGACAGAGAGACTGCATATCTTTCCCCTTTCTCTGAACTAATACAGAAATAAAAGGCTTAGCTTCTTAGAAACCAGATGTATCAGTCTACCTGAAAATCATGCACAAAAGTGCAGTTTATCATGTCTGTAAAAGCAGCTGCCAAGGCAAAGGTAAAGTGCTGGAAGGAACCACTGACCTGTGGGTGTTTCTCCCAGGGCACAGAGACAATTCATATGAAACACATCAGCCTTGGCAGCATTTCACAATTGTTTCGACCTAAAGCTTCAGGTGGAAAGACTGAGAAATACAAAGGCCTTGTCTCAGCTCCCATCTTACTGATTTCAAACTTCCACTGACTTGACAATTGTCAGGAGGGGCTGGTCTGTGAGCGAGGCAAATGAGCTTGCCTGCTCTGCCCATACAACCAGGAGGGATTACAGAGCTGTGGGCCATGACCTGTGCTTGCAACACTTGATTTCTCTGCACACGCACCCCTGACGTTTCACTGTCCCCTTCACCCAGGGTCCTCAGGCTTCTTGACCAGATCTTTCGACCAGGAAGTCACCTTTATTAAACTTTCCCCGGGAGTTTTCCCTTTTCATTATGGCCGTTTTTGTGTGATGCTATTCCAGGAATAGTTGTGTTACAAACCAGAACAATAACTAACACCACCAGACAGTATTAATATGTCTGACTGATTATTCCAAAAACATAAAATGGAACTTTGTTCATAGTTCTGTTCATTAAGATTTGCAAAGGTTTGTATTTTTGTTTAAATCCTGACTGAATACAGAAGAAATACTGCTGAGACCTCTTGTTCCATTTGTTCACAATTCTTTTACTACAATTAAGAGTGTAAGGAAAGCAGAAATTGTATTAGTGTTACCCAAACTGATACATTGCAAGCACTGAGTCCAGCTGCAGAAAAAGAGACTGGGACCAAGCCTTCAGGAGAGAATAAATGAACTGAATCAATGAACACAGAGACACCACGTGCTTACAGAATTGGAGAATTCTTTAAAAGCAAAAAAGGGATTTTCATGCACCAGACTCAAACTTCAAGAGTGTTTTAAGGAAACTAATGCAATATACAATAACAGAGGTCATGACAGTTCTCTAATTTATCCTTAACTGCAAGCGAAATTTCTTCTCTTTCTAAAACCAGAGACAAATAAGCAGAACAGATCAACTTCTACACATTGCATAATTTGTACAGCTCATCCTGTTCTTTACTGGAAAAACTTGGATGCAAATGCTTTTGACTCTAAAAAGAGGTAACGCTGTGATCCCAAAGAGAATTATTTGAGTGCATCCAGTTAAAAGACACGTGGCAAGAACTAAGGCTTTCTGTATTTCCAGAACTGGAGTGCAAACATCACAACTCGCCTAAGAGATTCTTCAAAGAGCCTCAGAAAAAGACGAAACTCCTCACATTCTTACCCTAAGACATGAATGTTTCTTTTTCCTTGTGCAAAAACATTTCTAAATCATAACTTTCACAGACTGCAGAACTTAGCAAACCCTTCACATAAGAGCAGACATTAGATCAAGCCCAAATATATTAATTTTTGGATTTTAAGGAGGATGTATAGCAAGAATTTTATTTGTCCTACTCCCGTGTTATCACAGCCTCATCTTCTATTCCCTGTTGCAAAATTAAATTCTACATGATTTACATACAATATAGACAAGAAAATCCCTGCAAGAACTTTTTACTGATTAGACTTCTAAGAAACTCTTCTCAGTCACTGTAAAAATGAATAATGACTTCCAAATCCAGGACTACAGAAAGCAGTCCCAAAAAATCTCAAACCATACAAATAATTTTATTACTATGTTTCATCATCCTTTTGGTTTTAAAGTTCACTTCAGATTTTCTTAAACAAACTCCTTAAGTGTATCTTAAATACTTAGATGTTATCTTGATACACATTTTATATCAACATCAACTTAGATAAGGGTGGGGTTTTTTTAGATTTACTTGCTTATTACGCCACAATGACATGACTCTACACATATCTATATAATTGAATTCACACTGCTTGGTATTACTTAACCTACTCTGAGCAAAGTGAGGCAGATGAACTGGTTTTCAGAAAAAGAATAAATTTCAGTGGCAGGTTATAATCAGCTTTCTCTTCAGAGTCCTTAATAGTTCAGTATTTGGTTTGTTAATGCTACAAAGAAGCACTTATTTACAGCAGCTCCTCCAGAATGAATTTTTAAAGGAGTCTCCAAATTCCATTTTAGCAAATGCTTACCTTGAGGTCAAATAGGATTTTTCAGCTGTACTAAAATGCCATACCCAATTTTCAGAACAAAAATAGGGCAGTAACACCAAAAAAGAAAAAAAAAAATCCCCCAAGAGAACAAAAATTAAAAACAAAAACACAAAAAAAACCCACAAACAAACAAACAAACGAAACAAACAAACAAAACCCCCCCCCAAAAAACCCCAACCAAAAAGAAAAAAAAAAAAAGGAACAAACCAAGCAAGTCAAAACAGTCAAACTAAGAACATCAGTTTGGGTAAAAAAAAAATTAAAGAAACATCAGAGAAAGATCAGACTAAAAAGCTCTCAGTTTACTCTTAGTCACTAATGCGAAAATATTGTAGCCTTTGATTATACACTAACACAATATTTTTTCATGAGATTCCTACCTCATACAAAAAATATGTAGGTTTTCATTCCGTGAGTGTAACTCCTACCTTACGTGCCATGTAGTCTTCAACCTTTAAAGAAATTATCATTTTTGCGTTGTTTTAAAAATTCTTTTCACCAATTGTCTCTACAACATCACCAATTAAGATGGTAGTTTTATAAGCACATCCATGGCCATGTACAACTCTATAAGCAAACAGGCACCACAAGAGTGCAGTAAGAACAAGTGCCAGCTAAATTGTAATGAATTTCTGGATTAAAAAAAGTATTTTCTAAATAATCTTTACATTAAGAATTTATGCTTCTTCCAAATTTCAATTCAGTTTAATTACTCCAGCTATTTTCAAGAAAATGAACTTTGCTCTATATCCTTTTTGGTCCTTCTGGTTTAGGCTTCATTTTTTATAATTTCTTTTGTCATTCACCATTTACCACTGGCCCTTGTCCTTCCCCAGTTATCTTTAATGTGTTTCATTCTCCTGAAGCATTTTTTCCATCTCAGCTTTATTCCCTCTCTCCTATTTCTGGTTCAGCCTTGAAGTTCCAAGTTGTCTCATTTTCACAATGGAGTTTGTGTCACAGATCAAGCATAATCTCAGCTGCACCCTTTTCCCACCCTTTTGATCCCTGCCACTTTCATTGTTTCTCTGAGCAGAAGGCTTTGAAAAGGAGCACTGTATTCTGATTCCAACTCAGAGATGCTGCTCTCCTCTTCCTACCCCTCAAAAGAAGTCAAGAAGAAAGATACAGAAAGGTGTTTTTTCCCTGATTCATCAAAACTTGTGGAGCACCCAATTAAAAATTGCAAAATTTAAATTATGAGAGTATCTTTGTATATCTCCTTCAAATTTTTTGGATATAAGGCAAAGGTGAGGAAATGGAACATACACATCTTGTATAAAATGAAATACTGGACTTGAACATCCACTGCTTGTGTCACAGGCAGTCCACAGCTGCCTTGTGCCCTTTGAAACAGCCCATCCTTGTCTCCTTGGCAAGATCTCCCCACAATTCATTTGAATAGTTGAATTTGGTGCTCAGTGGAAGCAGCACCTTAAGAAGCCGATCTGAAATTCAAGTGTATGCACAACTGCATTTTGATCTGCTCTCTGATATCCATAGGAGCATGTAAGCACTTTTGGCATGTTCACAAATTCCAAGTTCTCCCTTGCAAGGCTCCAGTGGAGTTCAGATAGCAAGCCCTGGGGGTACAGAAAGTAACACAGGAAGATCTGGATCAAAAAGAAGATTCTTTTTCTGTATTTGATAATGGGAAAGGTAATCAACAAAGTCGTACATTCTAGGGACATGCTTATTCCATGGAAAAGGCAAGCTCTTTGCAGGCAATAGCAAAACCCTTCTCAGAAGGGACAGCACTAAGCTTATTTCTAGTATTTCTGTCCAGAATTCACATAATTCCTACAGATGCAGACTGAATAACACCAGCAGTAGCATTTTTGGTGGATGTTCAATTCCGTGTCAAACTTTCCTTGAACAAGGCAATCATGCTGCTTCTTGGCTGCGAAGCTCAAAGGAGATTATCCCTCCACCACATATTTTTGAGGTTTGCAATCAAATGCTTTCTTTGGGAGATGGAAACATTGGAGAATCATGTTAGACCACAGAGAAGCATTTCATCTCCACTACATCATCTCTGCACCATTTGCAAAGGCTATTGCCAAGTAGTTGTCACTTCTATCTCAGGAAGCCCTCAGAAAGGCCATTTACACTTTTGTCTTTCTTCAGGATTAGATTACTGTAATTCTTTATTGACTGCCTTGCACAACAGGGCTCTGCACAGCCTCCAGCAGGCGCAGCCTCCTGCTCTGGTTTTTGTGAGAAAGGGATGATTTGAACACATTGTGCTGATTGTAAAGCCTTGCCATCAGTGGCAACAAAGTCAATGAATTGATTATAAAATTGTTCTGTTTACTTAGGGCACCAATTATGGTCACTGCCTTTTAGCTGGCAAGTTTAATTGGAACTAACTAGTTGAATCCTTATAGAAATTCTCCACTTTATGGGACAGATCACACCCTCTCTTTTCCCAGCAGTGCACGAAAGCTGCTTGAAGCAAAATATGGCCACTACAAGCTCTTAAGAACCACTGTTCTACACCTCCCAAGATGAATGGGGTTTATCTTTTCAAAAGTGAAGCTGAAAAAACCCTACACTCTCTGGCAGCTCATGGTGTTAAAATTGTTTTTATGGTGGGCTATGTCACCCGAAGTACTGATTTCTGTGTTTTATAAGCCATGATTTTGATTGTTTGCTATACTCACTTCCAACTGCAGGATTTGGATTATTTTCTATCCTCTCTATTGTCTACAAAGATAAATAGCCAACTGCACTTCATGTAGCAGGAGACTCATTGCAGCCCTTACAGATCAAACTGTTATTCACATTTACTCTGATAATTCAACTAATGCTTCATTTACTCCTATAAATTAAGTATTGCTCAACTCAAGCTCAAACTGTTTCCATCTAATTAATCTGGAGCTAATACTCATTGTCCTAGACAAGTTTTTAGCCACTTCTAGCTATCATATTATTTGGCATTATTAGTATTCATTCTGTAAAACCCAGCAAGGCATAATTTCTCTGGAATTGTCAGGTTAATTAAAAAATACACACACAAATATAGATACACACACCTGTATATTGCCTGTGTTGAGAATATTCATGCAACCTGAACCTCTGATTACCAGTTAGCCTTTCCAAGCTCACCACAGGCCTCTTCCAGCACTGGTTCCTAGTTGCAGCTTCCTGTCCCCAGAATGCCAGACCATTTCCCAGAAGGTGCTCCCGACCTTATTTCTTCAGGGGTTTGGTCCCTTGTTTTCTGAAGGGAACTATCCTGCCTGCATGCCTTCTAATTAATTATAAAATGCTTCGAAACTTTTTCAGCATTTGATACAGCAACAGAGAGATGACTCCGGCAAGGCATCTACCACAAAATTTGTTTTCATGATCCCTTGCCTGTATTTTTTCTTGTTTACATCTTCAGTTCTGTACAATGGGGTCCTGTTAGCAAAGCACAGCACACTGGTGTGCATAGCAAGGAACACTGAGCAAGCCAGGAGGACTCAAAGGGCTCCTTAACACATTTACAGTGAAAATTTCCTGCAGCATAATAGGCTTGGTGCCCACTGACACCCACTAGAAAGTTGACTAGTGACAATTTGTTATTCTAGTCAGACTTGTTCCCAGCCACTCCTGACATTCAGAATTGTAGTAAGAAAGTATATTTTTATTATACTGCAAACACTCTTTGAAACGGATTTAGAATTGCAGGAGATCTATTGATGCAATTCATCTCAGCTGAAACTACAGAGCAGTGTGAGGCTTTTCCTTCCCTTCTGTGTTTGCATATTTGACAGTAGCTGTTTCTGTATGCTTAAAAAAGTGACGTCTCTGTCAGTTATTATTTAATTCTCCTCTCAATCACATTAGGCTGAACAAAGACAGGTCAATTACATACTCTTTTTTAAAAGACACTTTCATTAAAATCAAGTTTGATCAAGAATCAACATTATTTGAAATCTTTTCTCCCATCATCCCTGAGGCACCCAGAGATTAGCACTGAAGTTCCTTAGCCAGAAGCAGTGGAGAGACTCTCTTACCTAATCTTTCTTTGGAGAGGAGGACATGGCAAATGCAAAATTGCCATGTTAAAGACTGTATTTTTGGTAGGATGGCTCTATCTTTTCTGGATAGATTTTGACCACACTGAAAATATATTAAATAACACAAAAAACCATCAAAATAGTAAAAATATTCATAGGAAGATGAGCCCATTTTTGAGCCTGAAGAGTGTCTTGCAGAATTTAATCTGCCTTCTGAATGAAAATGGTTTTCCCAAAGCTTATGTAAATATTAAAAACCTTTAAATATTTGTCATATGCAAACAGCTTCCCAGAAGTTGAAAACAGTGCAAAAGATTAAGATCAGTAAGATTTATTTGGGAAAAAAACAAAACAAAACAGTATCTATTTAATAAAGAACCCAATCAGATCGAATTAACACAAGTTTAGTATATCTGCTTGCTCCAAGAGGAAATCTCCAGACAGAAACCATGCTGTGAGTGGAGCTGTGAGATTTTGGATCCAGAGTAACAGAGGGGATGACAGAAGATCCAGGCCCTTTCATTTAGCTGGTAGTTCATGACCAGACTGCATTACCTTCTACTTACCTGCTTTCAGTGAGGATACCAGAATACATTTTCTTTAAGCCTGATTTACGTTTGCAGTCTGCTCTCATGCATTTTGGAGAAGTTTTGAAAGGCAGAAGATCAATGGAGGACTTTAAACAGAAGATCACCCCCTCTGAAGGTGAAGCAGAAACTGGGACAGTTTCCAAATGTTTAACAGAATCATCTAATACTTCTGGCAGCTCCAGAGATCATTACAGTCTCAAATGAGAAAGTAAATCAGGGAAACACAGCCAGGACATTTAAGGAAAAGACTGGTTATTTAGAGAATTAAATACAAAAAGTATAGCAAAAGAATATTACATGCGAAAAAAATAATTATGCTATTGTCATCTCTGGCACCTAAAATCATTATAACAAAACAAGAGAACAGGGAAGACCCTCCCTCTCTGCCAGAGCACCGCTGAACATGGAAATGGGAAGATGGAGTGGTGTCACATCCCTGGGTTCAGCTCCTTACTCCCGAGACAGGTTGCCCTAATTTATCCTGGCTCCTTTAGGTTGCTCGAATTTATGCCATCCATGAATGACTTAAAGAATCACAGGCCAGATGAGGATCAGCAAGCAGAAACGAATTTCTGTCCACTTAAAATTCTCTCTTTCTTTCTTCCTTTCAGGCATTTGCAGATGAAAATCTCTTTGTTGGTGCTGCTTCACCAGTTCAGAAGGGCTGATAATGTGGCAACCAGTCCAGCCTTACATCTGGAAGCCTTAGAAGAATTCTTTACCATAAGAGAGATTTTTCTGTTTAAAACACAACACCTGGAGAGGTTTACCTACACAGATCTTTCAGTGTAACACTTTACTTGCTCGAAAGCCTGTCAGAGCAATTTAAGGTATTAGTGCAGGTGATGCTTGGAAACAGAAGAGATACCTTGCAGAAGGTCAAAGTAAGATAGAGAGATTGCCTGGAGATTGACACAGTGGTGAGTTTCTCAGAGCATGACAAAAAAATAAGAGTATGGAACAGAGCTGCAAAAGATGAAATTTAAACAGTGTAAGGAAACAAGGACAGAAATATAGCTGAAAATACACCATGAAAACCAACAGTCTAGTACCAATGAACTACTAATCTGAAAGAGAAACAGGTTTGATCATGGCATATTGTTTTCCTTCCAACTTCCTCCAAGCTTATGGAGATTTTCAGAATTAAGCCTTCCAGCTCCTCCATTGTAGGTCAGTGCCACACAGATGCTAAATCTCCTGAAAATCCCACCGAGAACATGCCAAACTTGGTCACAATAAATTCTTGATGCACGCTACAATGAGCCAAACTAAAAAACTACAATTTCTGCAGAAATACATAACCTTTCTAGCTTTTTGATACATATTTAGATTAAATACCTTCAAGTGAAAAACCCCCCTGGTTTTGACCTGTGTCACAAGGCACTTTGGAGCACAGAAACTCGTCTCATGCGTAGCAAATGGCCCTCCTTGTGCATCCAGAAGATGTTCCCAGCCCGTTCTCATAGACAGGCACAAACAAAAAGGGACATGTGCACAGCAGAGCTGACAGAGGTTTACAATACAAACAGATGCTGTGAATACTGCCTGGGCACTAATCAACAAGCGTCAGGGTTTCAAGAACAACGCATTTGCAGAGTGGTTTTTCTTATTTTAACACGCCTAGCAGTAAACAAAGCAACTTTCATTGAGGGATAAATCACATCTATTTGTAGTACGAAGTCCACGGGACTCCTGTCAATCACAAGCAGTACAGAAACATTCATAGGCTAATCATGGCTAAGCTAATTTTGGCTCTTTCAGAGCCGAATTATGGTGTTTTGTGCCAAACCTTATTATAAATTAATTGCAGTCCTAGTGCACAGTCAGGAATTCCAAAGGCAGTACAGAAAGGTGTTGCTGCACCTGGACACCATTCAGAGTTATGCTATTCAGTTTTTCATTTCAGATAGAGAAAACAAAGCACATCAGGCATAATGCCATAAAATTTGATACCCACACCATCCAAGAGATTATTGCAGAATATTTTGACAAAATAAGCATTAAAAGTCTCCTTTTGCAACTCAGATACTCCAAAAGGAAAGACTGAAGGATGATTTGTGGTTGAATTCCCAACTGGCCTTTCAAGACCTCCTCACCAAAAAACCAAAAATTATATTGAATGCAAAGGGACAATCACAGAGCAAACCCACAGCCCCTTGCTCTGGATGCAGTGTGCCTATTGGGATGCACCTCCCTATCCCAAAGGATGGCTCACACTGTAGTTGGTAACTGCTTGGTGCTTCTTTTGACAGAAGGAAGCAACGTTGACCTATTTTTGACAGTTTTTTAATGAGAGGAGGCTAAAAACGTTATGAGGAATTTTCGCTGAGAAGAATTTGTCCATAAAGGTTCCAGCAATTGTTCCTCAAGCGGCGAAGGGGTTTGGGCACTGCAGATTGAAGCCTGGATAAAAGATCAGGAAGAAGAGCAGAGATCGAATTCATCTGAATTCAACTCTTTGCCCAGCAGCACACACAGCCCAGCTTGTTACTGCTACAGACAGAAACAGGGAGCAAGTCAGAATTGTTCCCGGAAGAGAAGAGCAGAGGAGGATTTTCACTAGGTGGAATACAGTGTCCTACTCGCAACACAAGCTCTTCCTAGTTGATTTTGGCCCAACTGCAGTACTCAGTCTTTCCAGTTGTCTGAAGAGAGCTGGACAGCTTATCCTAAAAATCCTCCCCACCCAATCAGTCAAAAAAAAAAAAATACTTAGAAAAAAAGCAGATTTTGAACCGAGGGTAAAAACAAACATAAAACATACAGAAACCAACCACCCATCTGTCCTGTAATCGATCCAATATATTGAAAGAGACATCATCTGGTAGCTGGCCAGTCTACGGTGCACCCTGAGAAATGACATTATTTGTGAGCAGAATCCCCCCTGCGTCAAGAGCCACTGTAATTTTGGATGATGTAGTTTCCAACTTCTATAGTTATCTGCTACATTTTAAAAAAGGCTTTACCTTCACAAAAGATTATGGCCTTGGTCTAAAAGTAACTCTGGTTTACATATTTAGGTCTGAATCAAATACTGCTAAGCTTGTCTTAACAACCTAAATCTAAACCTAAATCTAGGCGGGCTCTTAAGCATGCCAGTTCTTCTATAAAAATATTTTTTGCCCTTTAAATTTAATGACTAATGCTATCATTAAGTCAACAGCCTAAGAAATATATTGCTAAACTCTTGAAACGTCAAACTTGCTATTAAAGCTAAAATTGAAGTCACTTGTTTTTTTGACTGCCTGACTTTTGACAAACTGGTCCTAATAATTTTCTTGACTTTACTGGTATAACACACTACAAAAAGAAGTTTTTTTTATTTTGCCACAAATACATAAATCTCCAGACCAACTCTTCTGATAGAAACAGCATTGGGAAAGTCATTAAAAAATACAGACAAAAAGAAAAGCAAGTTTAAGGATGTTAATGGCAAATAAAGATAAAACAAAAAAGATAATTTCTTCACGGCCTCCAAAGTCTCATTGTGTTTTTCTGACTTAAAAGATAAAAAAAAGAAAATTCAGGAAAAACCAGGACCAAACTGAAATATTTGGCAGATTTATTTTGGAAAAGAGACTATTAAGCTACTTAAAAGTTAACTGATATGCATGGGTTATCATATACTCCTTGTCTTCAAGGTTATAGACTGTTTAGCAGAACTCTGCCAAACGCCAGTTATCTGAAGGGAGCTAGAAATCATCTCTGCTGATGACAGACCTCTGAGCAGATGGTAAGTAAATCAAGGTCCTGATGTGAAATGTTAAAGCTTTTATGCTGGAAGACACTGTTAAAGCATTATCCAGGTTAAATCAGATTCTGAAAAATACCGGTTTACCAGTAGGCAGGCGCGAAGTCTTCCACTGAGGAATTCTACAAGTTTGGAGGCTTGGTTTGTTTGGGGAATTTTTGTTTGTTTGTTTTTTAAAAACACTAACAGATAACTTAGTTGTTTGTTTTTTTTTTTTCTTCTGAGTAGTCATCATAACAGTTTTAGCAAAAGGGGAGGGTGAGCAAGGGAAGGGAGGACCATTTTTTTATTTGGTATTGAAATAATTTCTCATCTTGTTTCATTAGGCCAGTAGGATATAAGAAAGGAAAGCACCACTGAGAATATAGTTGAGCAACATTATAGATTTTCCTCTAAAATTCCTACTTAGCTATGCCCAGGCATTTAAAACAATATTTTGGCACCTAAATCTTTGGAAAATATCTAATACCACAGCAACAAAATAAACACTTTGCTCTGCTTTAAAGAGTACAGTAATCAAAGAGTCTCTGCTAGACCCACATGGGAGGACTGGGGAAAGCTCTGTAAGCAATTCTGTGTAACCACAGCTGGGGTGAACCAATTTCATTGAAGCAGAGGAAGCAATAATGCTCCTTTAATTTGCAGTGCACAAATCAGCTTGACTACCAAAGTTAAAGCACCAAAATTTAGTGTCTTCACTAGGAGGGAGCAACACTTATCGATTTGATAATTTGGACTGCTAAAATTCATGGGTAACCTAGATCAAATAGAGATTATCACTTGGTGACTTGGCTCATTGCCCCATTGTGGTCCATGGCTGATCCAAGCCCCTCATGTTGCAGAAAATGGCCTTGAAAATCACATTGAATGGATTGACAGTGCTGAACACCTGATTCAAGTTTACAGCTACACACCCAGCTAAATGCCAGCAAAACAATCACAGCCATAACATTCAGTTTCTCCAAACCTTAAAGTCCCCATGGGAATATTATGGGGAAGTGGTAACTTAAAAAAAAGCAAAAACAAACAAACTAAAACCAGTCACAAATCATTTATGGAACCTATCCAAAGGACTTGGATTCAAGCAATTACAGAAAGTCATGAACAACCAGAAGACTCTTCTTCCATTGGAAAACACACTAATACACAATATTTTTAAAATTTTCTTTCGACACTTAAAATTGCAACCCAAGTATTTATTTCCCAGCTTCAGAAACAGTTTTTGTATACTCTTTCCAGGTATCTGAAAAGCTTCACATGAAGACAGATTGCACTATTGCTTTTTCTTTTGTAGTGGTACGCACTGGTCTAGCCACAAATTTTAAATTTCTATCCTGCCAGTAGTACGCCTCTACCTTCTCCCCCCAACCCCCATCTTGCACAAGAAGATCCATAATCCCTGTGCTAATGCTTCCATTGTCCTTTAACTTCTGGAGTCAATTCCAGCTTATGCTCCAAGGAATGGGGGGAGGGAGAAAGAAAAGTACATTTTTGACAAAGACCCTAAGTGATGAATACAGCTACAGGGGGGAGAGATTCCCCCCCCAAACCTTTAGTCTTTTCACTCACTCTCCAAATGCACTGAGATTAATAATGCCTCTGGGCCACTGTATGCAAACCTCCACTGTGCATGCAGAAAAAAGATTATAATTGAATACCCTATTATGATGGGCAAGGAAAAAGAAAAGCAGACAGACAGACAGGGCTCAAAGGCTGAATTGGCCTGGTTTGGCTTTCAGCCCACAGCACCTACAATTATCCTGCAATGATTTTTATTTATCTATTTAGTGTTCCCACTAGGCAAAGAGAGAATCTAGTATTAATTTAGTGCTCGTGGTTAGACAGAGAGGTTTAAATTGAAAAAAGTTATTCAAATGGATAATGAAATGTGGCTGGAGCCCTAATGTCCTGCTTTGAATGAAAATAGTACAAACCATAGCTCTCTGCAAATGTTTTACAGTCTGAGAGTTTATGCAAAAATTCTGCTAAATTACATTTTTACAGAACAGCCTTACCAATGTAGCACTCTCAGACCTTTACGTAGACAAGCAGCTAAGCTGTTGCCAAGCATCCCAGAGCCTCACAGCAAAACAAGAAGTGAAGGACAGGAGCAGAAGAGAAAAAGCAGCTCTGACATAAATGAAGGAAAGGATAAACCTGAAAACCAGAATGGCACCTCCACAGCTATTCCCTCATGGCATCTACATGAAGTCATCTAGTTTGGTCCTAAACATCTATGGCAAAACATTCCCAAATTAGTGCAGGGTATTGCTGGGAGGTTCTGTTTGATAAGGACCTTGCCAGTACCAGCATCTGCCTGTGACCCAAAGCAACACAGGTGACAGGAGTAGGAGAATGAAACACCAAACAAAATTCTCTTCTTTAGACCACTGTAAATTTAGATGAGCTCCACAAAAACATCTGTGTGAGTTAAACTATTGCTCTCTTCAAATGTTGGGAACTGCACTTCACCATAGGAAATCACAGCATAAAGAAAATAGTTGCTATTTTAGCTGTAATTAATTTCACAAAAGCATTCAGGAAAATATGAATATAAGATTTCTTTTTAAAAAAGTATGTGCACAAATTCAGGGAGGTAGCAGAGTGCTGAGTGTGCAATCAAGAACATGCAAGTGTTGATCAGGAAAATTGAGAACGATTGCTTGAACAAAGACAGAGACATTTCTTGACTCATCTATAATTTGAAGTTCAAAATATATTCCATAATTCTAAGGATCAAGCTTAACTTCCATGGAACACTAATGCGGCATTCCAGAAAATAATCTAAATTGATTATTTTAACTGTATTGTCACTGCTTTTTTGAAAAGACACTAACCACCACAATTGCTCCATTACTTACCACAGTGCATAAAATGTCTAAGGCTTTGGAAAGCAAATAACAGAAAAATATGGATTAAACTGATAAAAATGATAATTCCAGACATGATTAGATTCACTGTGTTGTGTAGCCTGCACAGCAGGTGGGGGATCCTTCAGAAGAATTAGAGAAAGGTTTAGGGAAAGCAGATTAATGGGGAAAAGATTAAATGTGCTCTAAAAGCAGGACAAAACATATTTTTAAAATGACAATTCTAACAGCAGTGCTTAGGGATGCTCTGGAATGCAAAGTACACATACTCCATTTAAATACCAGATGCACAAATGTCTCCTACTTAAAATTATACAGTGCATTGTATGACTTTAAATCATAAGCTGAATAAGCATTTGACATTAAGTGGTGCTAGTGACAAATATTAATCAAAATATAGCCAATAGTTTCTAGAACGCAGCAGTCAAGCTCTATTTTGCCCTTCTCTGCATGCAACTTTTTACAAAACTCATCCTACAGATGAAGGTCTACCAATCTGTTTCATTTTCAACAGCAATATATTTCTGGATATAAAATGAAACACAGTAATAGCAATTTCTAGAATCCTGAATAATACATGTTGATACCCCAGCCCTCCCTTCAGTGTTGAAGGCTTTCTATCTTCTAATAAGATGCTGTGCATTTAAACTAGGCAAGAACAAAAACCACAGTGGAGAGGCATATCACAGAAAGAACATTCCCTTTTCCTCAGAATCATCTCAGATATGTCTGTCACCCAAGGCTGATTAGTCAGAAAATGCATGAAAGGTAGCTTGAGGTAGAGGTACTGGATCTGGTTGGTTCTGTTCTCCAGTGACCTGTGGGTGCTCTTTGGGGGCAGGTAGCACTGTGCTAACAAAGACCTCTGGCTTTTCCACACTTGCACCCAAGTCAGCCAAGTCTCACTCGTGGCAGCCTTTTATGCCTTATTTGTCATCTGTGGCAGATGAACCACTTTTAAACTGCCCTCTTCCTACCAGTTTGAATTATGTGCTGCTTAGCGTCACCTGATCTGTGTCTGTGATGCTTCTCAAACCTGTCCCTGGTTTTTAATTCTACAGATGTGACATGGAGGAATCTCAAGCTCTACAACATAAAATCCACAGCTATAGCACAAAGATTTGCATATCACTCCCAGTGACCACCCGGTCTTGCAGCCTTTCTCCCCTTTTCATTCGCCCCAATCTCTTTTGTTCTCCCCCATCCATTTGTTCTGTTGTGGCTGTTTCTATGCTCTAATCTCCTCCAGGCAAGCACGTCCTTCCGTATGTTCTGCAAAGTGCTTTTTCAGGCAATAAAGCAGAAATTATGTCTCTCGGTTTCTACATTTGAAGGGGCAGCGTAGGAACACAGTGCTCACCTACCAAGGCAGCTGGCAGGTTGAATTTGTTAATGGTTGTGAGCATGTGGAGATCCTCTTATGGAAGGCTCAACAGGAGTGTGAAGTGTTGTCAGAGGTCAAAAGTGAGGCTTACAGCTTGAGTTAGTTTCCCATTCTGGAATGGGTACTTGTGTCTTTCCATAATTAAAGGGGAGCTAACTACGCAGTAAAAGCTTGGGTATGTTAGTGATGAAGGACGTAAGGGGACTGCTTAACAAGTACCCTGGTATCATATGGTGATCAAGGAAAATAAAATGTTTCCTCTTTTCCTTCACTTAGCACTAGGACATGAGGAAAAATTGCCTTATAGGATGTCATTAAACTCAAGCCAGGCTTCTTATCCAACAGCATTTTCAAAAAAGAAATCTAGACTTTTCTAGCTTCTGTCTAAAATAAAACCCATGTAACTGCATACTACATTAGACATGCAGAAAGGTGTATTATTGTTAGAGTCCAAGAGATTTCAGCCAGACAGTCTGATTTTATAATTTATTTTTTCATAATTAAAGTTGAAAGTGCTCAACATGCTATTTCCTTAAATTTTTCATAAGAGTGTAAAAAGTGTTTGGAATAGGTCCAGCCTCACTCTAAGCTTCTTATATTCAGCCCTCCCTTATGGTAACTATTATATGACCAAACATCAATTTATAAGGCCCCTCTCCCTCTACTTGTATTTTTATTTTACTACTGGTGAACATTATAAAATTTGAAATAAGAAGTTCACTTCAG